>KI915040.1:23877465-24477465 GCA_000473445.2 Anopheles farauti
TCGCGGCATCGTAGCAGCGGTGTTGAGTAAACACTCCATTATCCTTTCTTCATCTACCAAAACAATCACCAGCTGGTCGGTGTGGTGGTCTGACCATATTAGGTGCGCGGATGGAATGCGACTACAAAAACGGGTGACAAATAGACGTACATAGAGCAGCGTTTGTGGACAACGGTAACCACCTCCACCGCTGCTCCATCATCTCAATCAGTTGAGCAAACAGAGGAATCAAACATACACCCGCACACCAGGCCGAGCTGGCGGCAAGCTTGTGTCAAAAGGATCTCCGTGATAAAAAAAGGCCACAGAGGAGTAGCGCACAACCTGGTGTGGTTAAAGGATGCCAACCAGCGGCACGGAGCGATCCACCGATGGATAACCGCCCGACCGTATTCATTTACGTAAAGCTTTGCAAGTGTGGGAAGGATTAATTGCTTGCCACAACAATGTGTGAAGAACAGCGCACGGGCACTAACTAACAGGGAAGCATGAAGCCCACCTCTTAAAAGGGTGTCGGTGTCATTTAGCCGGGCTAACGAGATCATTCCGCACACGCTTAAGTATCGTTCATCAGCAAATTTTCTCGTCTCTTGAAAAAAGCCAGCACCGATAGTAGAAATGCCTTCGGGCTAGGCGTGATTTAAATATATTGCATGAAAAGAATAGATCATGGGAAATGTAATACCCTTGCTTAAAGCATTTTACTTGGCAAAATGTAGCGTGCTCTCACTCAGCCACCTTTACAAGTCTACCACATAAAACCAAGCGACAGCACAACGGGCTCAATGACTTAATGAACCATTTAGATGCAGTTTAAAACCTTCCCTGCTGTGCTTTGCTAGCTGCCCACCAACAACGGGAGTATATATAAATGGAGGAATAAAACAAATCTTCTCGAAAACAACTCGATTGCTGTGCTGGAGATGATGATGATGATGATGATGGGCGGCGGTCGGATGGCAATAGTAAACGCTAACCTTCTTACAAATTGTGTGCTAATTGTGGCTTTGTTATGCGCAATCGAGTAAGTAATGTAGAGCGCCGCCGGAGGAGGGCTTTAAAATCTTGGAACGCTGTACAACAATAGCTTCCAGCAGCAGCAGCAGCAGCAGCAGCAACATCAACTCTGCAGGAGGGCGAGAAAACAGAAACTCCAACAAAGATTACCATTCCTCATGGATGAGAACCAATGGCTGTAGTTTTAATTCGAATTTTAACGCTTTAGAAAAAATGTTAACACTTACGATGGCATTGGCTATGTTTTAAATTATCCAAACCATTAGCTAACGACCAATGTTAGACTATTCGGGAGCAATATTAGAAACACTAGAAATAATGAAGTCGAACGAAGGCCTGTCGTTAACAAACCGATATTCTTCTACTACACCTGTCAGTGTGTTTGTGTGGCCTAACCTAACATAATTCTTCTTGGCCAAAACCAATGCTCGGCGCGGGCGAGGTCAGAAACCGGTAACCACCGGCATCCACAGTAACGTCTGTTTCTATATCTACGCGCAACAAAACACATCCCACTACACTTAAAGCATGGAGGGGTCTTTCTGCCCCAAACAAACCGTCGTGCCGGACGCGTGGCTGACTCTACTCTCCACAAGCATTTCATCAGATTCCCGTCGTCTCGGGTTTGAAGTTGTGCTCTAAATTTAGCATATACTCGCACTACATGCACACACACACACGCACACACACACACGCACACAAACAAGAACAATCTAATCGTAGTCCGCTGAGTGTTCGGGCTGGTCATGCCCAACGCAGCGTGCGTCAAGGAAATCTGAATGTCCGCGAGCGAGTTAGATGGGAGGAAGATAAGTACTTCCTACCCTTACTATCCCGCTTCAATCCGAGACGTTTCCACCGGGAAGCAGCTTGGGTGTTGCGTAAGGAAAGTAAGCCAAGAACTCGCGAGCAGAATTGCCCTGTCATTGCGTTGTCTGACCAAGCGACCCAAGGCGAACGAGCGTTCCCGCAAATGAAGGCGTACGTACGTACGACTCCTCCTGTTCCTTCACTTCGAGTGAAAGGTGCTTCTGTAATGGAGCCATCATCATCTCCATTTTCGCCAATCAATATTCCCTTTCCGAGCACCCGCTGCAGCATGGCACATTCATAAAATATTAAGCATGCAAAACATATCCGGCTAGGATTGGGGAGGGGGGGGGGGTTATTTTATGCATATTTAACTAGTGGAATGATAATAACACCGGTTTGTGTGCGTCCAGATTTGCGGAAAATGTGTTCTGGTATACGGTCCTAAGCACAAAAGAGAGAGAGAGCTAACATTTGATAAAATAAACAAGCTGTGTGTATTTGCTTGTGAAAAGGAGCGAATATTTAAAATCCTCCGTAACTGCAACAAGTTTACAGCAATCGATCGATGGTTAAGACTACGCGGAACATCATTCCAAAAATAAGCATCGATGGAGAATATTTCTAAAGGTGTGCGCGCATTCAAAAAGAAGGATGAAATTATAATGGAATATTTTTCATTTCCTTCGAACCGTAAGCCGAAATATCCTCCACCATCAGTAGCAGTACGAGAGGGTACCTTCGAACATCCTTTATCAATCCCTTAGCGTCCCTTTTTTGGGAAAGGGATGCTTCGATTGCAGCAGAAAAAACGAAGGAGTTGCAGAAGATGATGAGAAAAAATCAAAATTTACATTTCAGCTCCCGTAAGGAGGTGAGGCGCGAAAACCAACGAGAAGATCCCAGATGTTTCTTATAAACCCTTCTAAGAAAGGCGAATAATGGTTGGTTACAAATGAAAATGGGAACCAACGCCGAATATGAAAATCAATCAAGCTAGAAAATGCTTCTCTTTTGGGAACACCTTTTACACAGGCCACTAAATGGAGTAAGAACCGAGTTTGATTTTTGTTAAAATGTAACCTGAAGAATCCTTATATGCTCTGCAGGTAGCGCCTTCAGATCCTGCAGCCTGAGTGGTGACGCATAATTTAAAGTAACGTTTGACCTTGCGGTACACACTCGTACACCCACCATCTTTCCAACCCTTAGTATACTGTACTGTTTCCTGCCAAGTAAACGTCCGGCACCGAAATGGAAATGTGTTTCCTGAACTAGCAGAAGAACTTAAACATAAAACAACAACTCACCCAACGTTCCCCCCTTGTATCGATCGGTACCGAATGGCAGGCAGGAAAAAGGTTGGAAAATAAGGCACACCGGGGGGGTGTCAGCAACAATGACACTGACAATGAAAAATCAATTCACTTAACGTATCCGCACACCGCCGTCGTACCGTTGGCGTCCTCGTAAAATGCAATTCCGGGCGATAAAAATAAGTCAAGGATATTTTTGCCCATTTTCCACCCGACGATGATGCAATTGGGACGAGGAATCGGAAACCTGGGCTGGCGCTCGCGTTTCCCATACCCCATTTCCCATCACTCGCCCTCTCTGTATGTGAGTGTGTCTGTATTTAAAAATCCACACTCCTCGTCGTGCGGTTTATTTTATTAAGCTCCATCGCGAACATAAGCGACGTTGTCTAGGATTTGCTTTGCATCGGATGGATTATACTTGGGAGGAAAAAAAAAGAAGCAACATCTGCATTGAGAGCCGCGTCGCATAAAGGGTTAAAACGTGCCATTCCTGGTAGTGTGCGGTGGCAACCAAAAACGTAGCAGGAGCTGAAAATCACACATAACATTGTCCCGGTGTCCTGTATAGAAGAGAAAACTTTTCCCAACAAGCTTTAAAAGTGGGATGAGGAAAAAAGGACGAGTAAACAAACAAACAAAAGCCGCCATCCGCCATTCCAGTATCTAGCCAGCGACAGTATGTCTATGACCTGGTAGCTACTGACATTCATTCTCCCGGCTGACACAGAAACGTCAGCGTGTGTGAATAGTGTCGAACGAGGCAAAAGCGAGATACTTATGGTTCAAAGTGGCGTTATACACCGACGTCGTAACGTCTCTTCTGACGCTGAATAAATCAACGAGGTTCGTCGTGTGGCAAGGTATGTTTGTGTGTGTGTGTGCGGGTGTATGTGTACCGACCGAGGCACACCATATGCATCAATCCATCCAAACCAGAAGCTCCACAAATCATTTTCGCTGTTATGGCGGCTCTGCACTCATAACACACCTAAATGCTCTTCATTCACCTTTGCACATTTCAACACCGTCGACAGCAGCAGCGGCAGCAGCAGCAGCAGCAGTTGAAGCTTCATGAATATTTCTCGCCTCAAAATGTGCAATCGATATCTGCTGGCAAACATATGTTTCGGGCACTGCCCGAGGGCAGAGCCGAGCGAGTACTGTACAATGTACGAAAATTGTACACAAAAACTCTTCCACCAGCGATCAGGAACTCTTACAACAACCGTAGTGGAGATAGACGCGCTCTATAGAGAGTAGGTTTCCCGAGGGTAGGTAATCGAAACCTATACATACACACATCCATACTGTTACTGCGTTTCCGCCGGTGCCGCTTCGGACAACTTCCGGCGGTCGGTCAGTTCTACTGTATTCTGTGTGCCCGTAAGAAACCGTGACGATGAAAAGAGGCTTTTGCTCCGTTGTTTTCAGCGAAGGTCTCGGTGGATAATTTTATGCAAAACTGTGCAACTTCCAATGGTAGCAGGGGAGCGAGAGAAAAACTGGGAATGTATGGACCATCAAGAGTTGCCGCACAACAGCTGTGGACACCACAGTAGTGTTTGCACATCGGTCATACGGCGTTCCAGCAGCGTTAAAAATTAAGTTCCGTAGAGCGAAGGTACGCGCTAAAACAGCTTGCAAAAATGAAAATGTAAAATTTAATCGATGAAGCAGGATTAGAATTTCCAAACGCACCAGCAGGGCGAACATACAGGATCTTTTGCAACATGTCGGTTGTGGGTTCGAATCTGATCTAAACAAAGAAAGGCAACCCTTTCGTTACTACATGGAAACTATTGGTACAAAATTCCACAGTAAATGTAATATGACATGCTTACCCATAATATTCCCAAGACAAACCACTCTTTTTTTACGAATAATGTAATATGTACTACCAATAAACACATTAATGTGGGTGCTTTTGAACCACGTAAGTCAAAGACTGATTAACGGAAATATACATATTTTCTTCATCAGATTTCTCTTAAAAAGATTCGCATTCGCATTGAAGTGCTCTCACTAATTAATTTAAAGTGAGAGTGAAGAAAACTTAAATGTCATAATGTGAGCGTGTGAAACATCAAAAGCAATGAGGTAGGTAAGTCGCAGATTTTTGGTAAAGCTAATGCATATATACAACCAGCGGTTGAGTAGCGGAGCGTAGCAGTAGTAGAGCACATGACATAAACTAAAGCCACTTGTCGGAACAATTATTTTTTCTCATACAGTTTGTCAAAAGTGGTTCACCTAGTACCACTTCTCAGATACCTCCTAATGAATATCGCTATTCCAGAAGTCATAGAAAACATCCTTAAAATGTTGCACGATAAAAAGCTGCACACCGCATTTACCAGCCCCGTAAGGCACGGTAGAATGTTTTAAATTAAATCATCTCTCCACCAAATTCGCTACCACATACAATTCCACATGTGTGCCACTTGTTCCCTTCACCCACAAAGATGAGGCGTGTATAGAACAAAGACGATCAAAAACATGGAAAACGGATCGCGACTTAAGTAGGTCTGCGGCATATTCTAAGCTCTTGTTCAGGCTCTTCTATGCCGACGGCTAAAAAGGTATATCAACAACGGGAACAATATGGTGCAATTTATTCTACCCATAATTGGATTAATGAAGCCCGTACCTGTTCTCTCCGCTGCGCTACTGCAAAAGAAACCAAAAACCACGGCAAAAGAAAAGGTGAACACGAGCGTAACGCTTTAAGATTCTTCAATTTATATCTAGCTCATGCCAGTGGTCCACCGTAGGGTCGGGAAATTAGCATCTGACCTTTGTGGAATTGACGTTATCCTCCGCCGTTGACGCACCGGGCACTGATAAGAAAGCCGATGGTGTGTGGACGAATGAGACAATCGTCCCACCGTTCGAAACCAACCAGCGCACACGTTTGCCACTGCGTTTAGATATAAATTAGAAAATTGTCCACGGAGAGCACTGGAAGATGGATGTGGGCCTGGTGTGGGCTTTAAAAGAATGTGACGTGCCATTCCATCAAATTGTACGTCGCTGTATTGGTTACGTTGGTCCCATTTTCTGGTCCTCGTTATCCGACCACAACGTCAGAACGTAATTTCTCGTCACGTTATATCAAGCCAAAGGGCGTGTGGTATAAAAGATGGACACGTACTACAGTCCACCCTCCAATTCCAGTGCGTAATGTTTCAAATTACGTGTCACATCGTCATCGGCCACTGCAGCTCGTAAATTTAATGAAGTCGTTGTGAGACTATTGAAAACTGGCAGCTTTATATCGATAAAAAATCATTATCAAAGAACAAACACAAAAATGAAACTCTGTCATCTCATACATGAACACCTGTGCGTGATAAGCGAAGTAGTAGTAACATAAGTATTATCACTATAAACAATAAAGTTGACTTCTTTTAATGGAAAAATACACATTATAATAGATATTTCAACAGCTAAAGCCATATCAACGAAAGCTAGGAATAAAAATAATTACAAGAAAACCATGAAACCACCCAAAGGACGAAAATCTTCTGTACAAAACCGAGAGTGTTAGGCTTGACAACAGGGAGAAGAAAACTTAAAACAGAGTCAATTTGTTGGTTATGCATATCGGATCATTTAAGAACTGACCGGGGAAATTTACGTATCCAGATATTGTAAAAACGACAATTATTTATATAGTAAATACCGTGTGTATGAGCATGGATGGGGATATTATGTAAAGTGATGCAAACGGTGCGAGAGAAACAGAACAATGGAAACAGGATGTTTTGAATGCCAGTTAAGTTTTTTTACATTATTTGTACGCTACTAATAACTCATTTTGGGATACGAAACAGCTAATAAAGGGACGTATAGAACGGGGGGTAGTCGATACTTTCACGAACTTGCTTGCACTGACCCGCGGCACGACGCTGGTTAGCTGTGGCCACTCGAACGATTCCGTGTTTGTTTTACTTACTAATTGTATTGCTATCATCAGTACTGTCTTCAGCGAGAACCGCCGGCCGCACAAATCGAACAGATCTTCGAGCGACGGGCCTAGCAATTCCATAACTAGTGCATTGTATTTGCCGCAGGGCCCGAAGTAGTATACCTCCGGTATTCCTTCCGCTGGATGGGTTCCCGCCCCCGGTTGTGGTGCAAACCGTGACACGCAGAGAGCGTGTTTACCAGCGGAGGATGTGCGAGGAAGGGAGAAGATGCACGTCGTTTGTTGCAGATGAAGGCAAGAAAGAGAAAGAAAACGCAAATTGCGTTTAATGCAAACGTTCAGTGTTGGATGAAAGTAAACGCATCTCTCCGAGCAGCCAGTTTGTGAGTGTTGCAATATAAAACCAATTAATAAATGTTGCAATGGGTATACCATACCAAAACGGAAGGAGTGTTGGTATTGGGTACAATCGGGGATCATTTTACAACGACAGTGGTGTAAAAAAAAACGGTACGGAAAGGAAGAGCCGTGCGTCAGAAACGATATAAATCGGATGCAAAGAGGTGTACGGCATGTTTTTTTTACGCTTTTTAAGCGTAACAGAGAATATATATATAGAGCGAAAGAGATAGAAAGAAATACACAAAGACTGGAAATTGTGGAGCAGAGTGTAAAATATAAGAAAGAAGAAAGAAATAGTTAAAAACGTGAGAATCTATAGGAAACAAATAAAACAAAAAAATTACGATAAAAAACTCCTTCGAATCTAACGAACACACTATGAGATGTGTGTATTCGCATTGAAATAAACAATCTAACGATTTGACCAGAAAACCGTAGGCAGAAAAAGGATGAAAAGAACACGTCGATAGCACGCACAGATTGGTGCAGATTGTAAAGTTAATTTATTTTAAACAGCTCCATTCGTTTAAACACTGAAACGCGAAACGAGATGTTGAGAAAACGAAAACTAATGTGAACGATACTAGGCGAAACTGTGGCGGATTAGAGTGTCTTGTTTTATTAAATCACAACGTTTGAAGGCGGCACGAAGGGACCAACGTTTGGTGTTTTTCAAATTGTTCGATAATAATAAATGCAGGTAGCATTGATTTGTTATTATGTTGTTTGAATCATGGCCGTAGAAGTTCAGTATACCATTTTACCACCTTTTGCGTTATGGGAAGGAACGTATTCCGTGTCCTATTATTTGGTTGTATCTCGAATTGCACTAGAAAAACCAATAAAGTACAAAAATGAACTTGCTTTTGAAAGAATAAATAAAACGATTCTTCTGACACACGACGTACGAAAACCATATGACCGGAATGCAATGCATTCATCCGAAAAAAGATTTATGATTAGTTTTCAGTACACGAGATAGAAAAGTCAGATGGCCCAAGTTGTTTTTTTTTGCAAATGATTGTGGAAAGGTTAACTACATGTTCGGGTTTCTACGGAGATACGAGCATAAAAAGAGTCACAGAGCAAGCGGTTGTATTGTCCTACGGCAGTGTGTTTCGTGTTCGTGGCTTCAGAGAAAAAATCTTGCAGAAGGGGCTCAAACTCATTCATTTCTTTTAGCTCAGTGTAAATGGTAATTGAAAAGTTGGTATGACGACTTCCTGTTACAACGAATGGTTTTGGATACAGAAAGGTATAGCAAACGTTAGAGAGAAGATTTGCAACACAGAACCGTAAGAAAGGACAGATAGATAGGGATGTGGATGTGAATGACTTATGATTAATTACTACTACTTCGCATTATCAGTAAAACAGCATACACCACACGATATCTCGAGAACAATCGAGCTCACAGATGGACAGAGAAAGAGCGTCACGTTATCCCAAAATGAAGCACAAGTGTATAAATAATAACACATTCGGATACAAATTTAGATTTAGTAACATTCTGCCACTGTACGGCAGATATCATTCTATCTAGCATTACAGAACTCATGCTTCCGAACCGATTAATTTCAATCGAGCACATCAACAACAATCATTGTAAATGCACAATACTCTAAGTCCGTGATGTACTGCCGATTATAATAATAGTCTTTCTAATCGATACAGCATTTTTTTTTTCGTTTCAGTGTTTGCTGAAAATTTCAAAAAGATAACAAATAATACAAACGAATTCAAAACACAACTTCTTCATTAATCAGAATCTACAGATCAGATGGTGCAATTTTGCTAATACATCAGCAACATTGTACTTCATGATGAGAATAATTATAAATTATCTATTAAATTTTGATACGTTCAATAGAGCGAATAATAAAATAAATTAAAAACAACTTTTAATAACTCTCAAACACCCCGAAGCAAAAATAAATAATAAACCCAATAAAACTTATTTGTATAATATTGTCTTTATAAAATTATATTTTTATATCTTCTGTAATAGCAAACGTTAAGCGAAAACAATGCGTTTAAAGCAAATAGACATGATCACTCTGAACTTAGAACAGAGGCTACAATTCCGATATTATCGAAGCAACAGTTGTCAAATTGGTGTCAAGCGTCCGGTAAGTCAGTGTAAAAGTTTATTCCAAATATTGTTGAAGCGTATTAAAACTGATTCATTTTGGGCAAGGGATGCATGATGGCGAAATATTTTTGCATAGCATTATGAGCAAATGATGGCAAAGCTAGCTGGCCTAGTGTCTTTTCACGCTTTATGGTAGAAATTGTCGTTATTCTCGATCATTCTCCAGCACGGTATGTTTAGGTATAGGAGATGACGCAAGAAACAGCATGAATCGATGAAAATTTTCCTTATGACCGAAGAACATGTCTAATGCTAAACTATCGATGTAAAATGAGCGCATTAGGTAACAGAATAAAACCCAAAACAAAGACAGCGGGAGAGAGTGAGAGAGAAGGAAAGAGAGTTCGAAACATGGCCGAAGGCGATTTTCAATTCCTTCGAACGACGGCGTTCTGTAGCAGCACGTACCATCGCCACGTGCACGTGGAACCGATGGCGTCGGGAATGGTAACAAATGAGAGCCAAAGAAAACCCGCATGAAGAAGATGGAAAACAAATTTTAACACCAATCGGGAGCGATACCGTCGTCCACGCGAACGCCGACTGGAGGCTACAGCCGCCGGATTAACCGAGAGTTTGCCGAAACTTACTAGCTGCTTAGCAATCATCAGTACAGTCTTCAAGGAAAACTTCCTTCCACATAACGTAAAAAGATCTTCTAACGATGGTCCCAACAGTTCCAGTACCATTGCATTGTACCGGCCGCCACACGTGCCGAGGTGATACACCCGCGGGATTCCTTCCGGTGGGGACTGTGTATCTGTTGTGCGTTATCAATATGTACGTGGAAGATGGGTGGGAAATGAACCCGCGAGGATACGCGCAAACCATTCATGAATGAAAATAGAAGAGAAAATTTGATCAGTGAGTGAGGGGATGGGGTAGATGATAAATTAAGGCAGTCAATTAAAACTTTAAATCCGTACTATTCTTAAGGACTGGAATATTTTTCTACTATCCCGTGTGAAACAATAAACAAAACCGAAACTTCGCACTTGGAGTAAAACGTTCAATAAAGACTAAAACATTCGTTTTCCAAACATCACACACATTTAACAAAGCATACCCATATTTCTTAGAGAGGTGAAAAAAAGAAGAGAGATGCTGGAACGAAGTTTAACAAAAACAGGTAAATATAAAAATAATTCAAGGGACTAGCATTACCGGGAAGTGGAGGCAGAGAAAGATTGAAAATGTTGATGAAAATCTATGACGGAGGATTTAATATTTTTATATATATATTTTATTCTATTTCCGAACACGAAAAACGAATAGGCACACTGCTAGTAGCAATAACGTAGAAGCTCAGGATACATAAGGAGTGAAAGGAGGGGGAATTTTGTAAATGGTATTCAAGCAGTGCAAACCAAAACATGGTATTTAATTTGATCATAAAGATGGTATTACATTGCCCTCACGTGTTCGATATTTTGCTTCAACAACTCTCTTTGTAAAAATTTAAACATTTCAACTCTATTATTCGTACTCGAGAGGAACTAAAAACACAGACATTATTCTTTAGTATTACCCGCAATAGAATGAAATTACTCTTTTTTCATTGTTTCAAGTGCAAATAAATATTACAAGAATGTTGTAGAGTAGATACAAACACAAAGATGGACATTGATGTTCCATAATTATATGAAAAGTTACTAGCTTCGACACAGGGAACGTACATTTTTGCATAACAACAGCGTGTGTTACGCGTATCTCAGCGTAACATTCTCATCCTCTTTCTGCCAGGTAATCCCGTCATCATTTAATTAAATATTAAAATAATTAATTCACTTATAGTTTCAAAAAAAAAACGTTGCACAAAATGCAGGTACAGAAATGATGATTTTTAGAAGGATCGTGTGTAAACACAAAACCAACAATAACCTATATTTAATACATGGTAACAACACAAAGTAGGAAAATCACGAAACCTAATAAACGACTTATAAAAAAGCGACAGCATGGAAACAATGTTGAGGAGGCTTGAATAGGATAGGAATTACAGATGAGAGAAAAAACAGTACAAATAACAATACTGGAACGTAAGTCAAAGCGCAATTGAGTGAATATTAAATGTAATAGTTACTTCCAGTAATGTTTCACATTCGTGATTCGGTCACTTTAACTTTGAAAAGAAGCAAAAGTTTATAGATTTCATACCATAAACACGATTGTAGGATCGCAAGGAAAGGAAAGGAAAGATCGAAAGTGGCTAAAATCAACAGAAACAGAAGCTATAACAGTGACACCAAAACACGAAACGGCTTTGATAAATGTATTTAAAAAAATCTGTGTAAAGCATATAAAAGATGCTTGAGAGCAAAGGTGATCAAGTCAAATAACAGGAACATTAACAAAAAGAAAGTACTTACCGTGTGCCCCTAGCAATTTGTAAAACCTATACTCTAAGTGTAATTGTGGTGCTTTTGATTTCATTGACTCCATTTTTATTGCTACGTGTTCATTGTTGTATAGGTTTTTCCCTGAAAGAGAAGAGATGGAGAAAAGCGTAGCCGGCGTTAGTGGAAAGTAAAACAGAATTTCAGTAAAATAAATCAAAAACGATGGCCGCTGCAACAATGATTGCGATATGCAACGAGCCTGTTTCGACGAATCTAAAATGCTTGTTAATGTTGTATTTTCCGTGGGATAGCCGCCTCCGCAATTGTACCCGTAGACACAAACATACCCGATACACTTCCCCGCATCCTCAGAGCATTATACCAAACATATTGATTGCAAAACGAATTGCCACAGCTCGATTTATTGCTGATGCTGGAAATTTTACCATTTTACTAAATTAAAAATTCTGTGGATGCAAATCATCCTAGATATTACTGAGAAAGCAACACAAGCAAACGCTGCAAATGTTGACCGTGTTCGGAGAAAGTTTAATTTTGATGGAACCATTTACGAAACCAGAAAACCGTGTCGAGCACACTGGATAATAAAACAAAAGAACAACGTTGTGCTGAAGGTCAATAGAGCTCAGAACAAGTTTTAAGAGCAAGTTGTTCAACATAACAATCCGAACGAAACAGATGGCGTTTATGGTGAAAACCAAATATTTATAAATTGATTCAAAATTAATTATTAAACAGCTAATTGTTGGGTCTTTTTACAAAGATCTTACTTATTTTTAAAAAAATTAACGAAAAATGTATGTCTTTGAAATGTTATAATCCGAAGTATAGATATAACTCCACGCTATGGCAACTTTCCTAGTACTTTAACAAAGTGGGAAAGATGTCTGACATAGCAGCTCATAGATGGTAAATTCAGAGTTCTCGCTTACATTAGCCTTCGACCTGCGATTACTCATCCAAGAAATGAACTCGGTGCACATCCATTCCGGGTCCATTTTGCATACCTAACCACTATTCTCATTCGTCCGTATGCACAACCGAACCCATTCGAGCGTGTGCACCTACACGCATCCAACATATAACCTAGTCTTCGTATGTTTTGTGGCAAAAGTTTGCCGCATTGTTCAACTCCTACCAACTAGCCAATCTCCGCCACTCGCAGTCCGAATGTAAATGAACGGTTACGTGGTGGTGCTTGGAGGAAGCACTACAAACGGGAAATATGCCAATGCAACGGTCGTGGCTGGACAGGCCACACACAAGAAGGCATATTCTCTCAACTTTCGCCGCGTGTTTCCCCAATCGCATCCGGTTCTAGATCTCACCCGTGTTGGCAAAAGCCCTCCACAAAAGCAAGTACGTAATGCATACATCATCACTGCTTTTACTGTAGCGATTGTTCTTACTAGCTCCGCTCTCACAAAGTTGGGTTAGACACTTGGAAGCGATACTTTGCAACGCGTTGGCGAGTTTGTTGGCTTCTACAGCGTCTAATGATGCAGCACACCCCGTTGCTGTATCCGGAGTGCGTTATGCAAGAAGTACAAACAAACGTCTCACCGCTATTGGTACTTCCAAACTTGAGCACAAGTCTAGAAGTAAGTTTGCAGGTTACAGGTTGGTTCGAAATCGCCTGGGTTATCGTAACATCCACAAACTTCAATCATAATGTGCAAATGAAATGGAATATTATCATGACATTTTGCGAAACCAGAGTACCGTTTAATCGTTGGTACAAGGTTTTTTACGACTCCGAAAGTAATCGAAAGTTGCTCACAGCACCACACACTATCAAACGGCCATCAACGAGCAACAGTTTCCATTTCGTCCACCGAAACCCAGAGCATGGCCTGTTTCCGCTCGAGCCTAACGCTCCGGGGAGTTCAACCTTCAAAATCACCTTGAGACCCCGGGGCAAAGGTGGAACCCGCCACGGAACACTGTGTTCGCAATCCTGGTCACCGAGTTGTAGTGACTGGTCACGTTCTGTAAGCGCGCCGCTGTGTAGCTTTCTCTCGAGTAGAATCTTTCGCATGACTCACATCGTAACGGTGGAAGCAAATTTGCTTCCTCTCTCGCTAGGGGCATCGTAAGCTACACAGGCTACAAAAACGAAACGCGTTATTTATTGCTCCATCCACCAAAGACGACGACTTCAGCAGCCACGCGTACCTGAACACAATTACGGTTTCAGAACAGCATGGAGGAGGGTCATTTCCTTTCACCACGCGCGCGTCTCGAGACACACAGTTTTGTGTGTGTTTTTTTGCGTAAGTTTCAAGAGTGGAAAAGCAGGACCAAAAGGATTAAAAATGCTAATCAGCAGTTCTTCCCGGGGTAAACTCCGACGCCCTCGTCATCCGGTCCTCCGGTGCATGGAGGAGGATGCTTTAAATGTCCGTAATGCCCACTTTGCCGGAAGAAGCGAATGATGCTTTTATTCTAATGAGTTTTTTTTGTAAAGCACGAATATTTTTAACTTATATACAACAGACACAAATGTGTACTACTGGATGGAAGATATTTATCTCCTGAAAAGATTCATGTTGACAGTAATAACTCCCCAACCTGAAAAACAACGAAATTGTCCAGTAAACGTTTCAAATTGTCAACGCCATTCATCAGTTGATCGGCAAATACAGTCAAGATTAGTATGGCTAATAGATAGATCAAATAAAGCTTGCTTCGCTGAAATGGTTCTTAGAAGTCAGCGGTACACATTCAACCACCCAAAAAAATGTATATTCAGATCAGTTGAATGCACGATGGTAGACATCGCTGCAAAATGTTTAGGCCTATCAACTGGCCCAAAGAAAGCCCATGACATAAAGAAGCATTTAATCTTTCGGATGTCGGACATTTCGTTTGAAATTGACTGGTCTCTATGTCTAGACTTCCCCCAGCACAAGGCCATGTGAAGACTGTTCCAATAAATTTCATCGGTTAGAAGTGCAAAAGGTTTCGATATCCGGAAGTGTCATGATGGAGGCTAGATGCTTAGTTTTGCCTGCGCACTAACATTACATTTGCCCTCATAGTGTCCTCCGAGAAAACGAACGACCAATGAAATGCCCCCAATGCATCCTTTAGTACGACAGCAGGACAAAAAACCCCAACCAAATTGGAAAGAGATTGTTCGACCAAAGAGCTTTGGGTTGACCGGGTCGAAGAGCAAGCATGTAGCTCTGATGAAGAAAAAAATAGCTAAACCTCCGTAGATAGGGTACGACGACACCGAGGGGGTAAATAACACTTCCATTTGATTGCGATGGGATTACATCGACCGAGACCTAACCCTTCTCTCTCTCTCCAAACGATCAAACGAACTCTCCCCCCGAACGGACGATCGCTCTTTCAGGTGGACGAATTATATCCTGGTTTTATTGCAGCTTCCCACCACCATCGACTAAGTTTATGTGAATGGCACTGTCCGTTTGCTCATATGGGATATGCTTGACCACTGGACCAACACCCGTCACAGACGATGTCTGTGCACGAGTGAAGAAGCTACACGTCTAGGCGTTCGCATGGCAACTAACTATTTCAGCGCATTGAAATCCTCACAACTTTGCACAACTGCACCGTAGTTTTCTCAACCTCATACAGATTATTATTTTTAATACATTTTTGGCGGTTGACGAATATCTAAATGTAATTTATACCCAACACATTTGCATTGAAATGTTCTACAGCTGAGATTACCACTGAGCGATGCTCATCATCCCTTGATACCTAACACCTACACGCCACACACAAGTATCGATTAAAAAGTTTACTAAATTGTAGTGCTTGAAAAAGCTGGACGAGGGTTTAAGTTTTAGGGACAGTTGAGACAGAGAGGGTGGTAAGATTGTTACGACCCAAAAAATTTGGCTACCTTCTCCCAACACTTCCACTCCGTTCAACGGCGCTACGAGTTCAGGCCCATTTTATGGACCCTTATCACGTCACTCGGCGTAATAGATTGTGTGGTCCAAACATTCTTGCCCACCCCCGGGGTGTGGAAGTCACACGGTCCATGCTGCGCGCCCTCGCTGTGGCTAAACACAACAAAAAAAGTAACGGAAGCAATAACGAACCAAACCACGAACAAAAAAAAGAACTGCCCAAAGTTCATGATCCTTATCAGAAACCAGAAGAATAACCACTTGACCTACACGGAGGGATGAAGGATGTGGAGGCGGGGAACCAAAAAGGTGTTACGGCCAACCGTTTCATTCCCCAAACTGCCACTATGAGACCTCCGCAGGAAACGATTCTCCCGGAACGGGTGGTGCCAAAGAGGCCACTTGGAATGGGTTTGAAGAAGGGTGAGAACATTGGAGCTTTTGACTATCACCTAGTTCGAAATGCTCACCGCCATTAGTCAGGCAATGGCGGTATGGTAACCTTCAATTTCAACCGATTGTAGCACGATAGGCCGTTTTTGTTCAATTTTGCGTTGACCCCAAACTAAACATCCAATGAGAGATGTCGAAGGAAAGAAACGCGAGCAGGAAACGGTGAAAATTAAGGTAGCTTATACTTCCGTTTTCAAAAAAAAATGGTAACACCCACATGAAGCTATGTAAATCAGCCAAGATAACACAACCGCGGCTGCAATCGCAAACAAAACACAGAGTTGTACATGGCTGCGTTCTTTGTCGTCTTTGTGCCACCACGTACGTTCGCGTCAGTAACGACATGAGGCAACAAAAGTGAGAAGAAGTATCACCAAGCGAACCTTACGAGCTTTGCATATTCACGCACGCATCCACCAAGCTCATCCATCCATCCTCTGCCCTTTTGGTGAACATCTTCATTATGCATTCCGTCCCATTTGCCGTCTGACGTCTGTCCGGTTTGCAACGTGCAGATAGTGAGAGAAGCCGGCAGAATCAATAAGCAGCAAAATTGGGATAAACATATCCGCTGTGGCTGCAACTGGTCCCTCTCCGCACGCAGACTGTGCCGGCTTGCGTTAGTAGTTTGACCTTCAAACAGCTACGAAAGCTCCTTGGAAAAGACAGCACAGCAGCAACGTGCAGCAGAGAGGCATTAGCTCGCTTCAATTTGCGACCGTGACCGAATGGGAAAACAAAATTTTGCCACCATCACACACATATATGCGAATGACAAACACATGCACAGTTGTGCAAGCATCGTTTCCTGTTGGATTGGACCCGATGGTCACTAGCGGATGCAGCCAACGACAAACACAGCGTTAGCATACGATGGTATGTAAAATTGTATGCTTCAATGCATGGGAGCCAAGTGGACGTCGAGCTGTCAAGAACTATTTAAGCCATCATTTATGTCAAGCAAGCCACCACTCGGTAAAAAGTCTTCACCGGAAGTTTCCACACTACACAAGATGGTCGTATCGGGAGTTTCCAAACTGGCAGCGCTGTTGGTTTTACTGCACGTAAGTGGAAACGCCTTTAGAAAATCTCGCCCAAATGTCTTAGCTTTCGTCCGTACGTACACGTCCAACAGTATCCGGGACATTCGCTTGCCTTCGGATGGTGGTTTCTTTGGTCCTTAACCGAGGCATCATCCACAACCCAGACTACGTCTACTTCCGCAACGACGTCAACGTCGATCGTCGATCAGTCCGCGAATGGACTGCAAATATCGCTTGGTAATCGAGAGAACAGCAGTACCGGCTTTTCGGACAATGGAACAAACATCTCCAACGTGGAAGTGAACTATGCCCGGATATTGCCATCTCCCGCACAGTTTTTCTCCAACAGCAACCGCCAGGAAAGCTCCGACGGTGACGAAAGCCGAACGCTACCCTTCGGAATGTTCGCGCCAGGCGAATGGATTGAAACAATTCTAGAGTCGTACATTCGTACGGCCAACGAAACTCGTCGCCACAAGTTGGGTGCGTTTAGCCAACAATTCGTCGAGCTCGAGTCGTACGCAGAGGATGTCGCGGTCATGCTCGATCGCATAAGGATCGCTTTCGGGATCGAGCTCAACCAAAATCTTTTGACGCTGGATGTGAATGTTTTGCGATGTGCCCAGGGAGAAACGCTGGATACGATCGCTGGCAAGGTGTTTGCGGGTGATCGTGATTGCATTAAGGATCGACTTGAACGCGTCCGAAACGCGCAGTGGGACGCAGTTCGTAATATAAGCCGAGAGTTGATAGAATGGGATGAAGAATATCTCAGAAATCAAATCTCGTTATGCTCCGGTAGCGATCCATCGAGCGACGAAACCAATGACAGTTCGACGTCGTACAGTGAGCATGAACTGGCGTGTATATCGGGAGTAAGTATCACTTCAGAGAAGCAATACGCTACACAGATGTACATTAAAAGTAACCTTACATCGTTTCAGATTTTGCATCAAGTGCATCTGAAAACTCTCCTGATGTCGCATACCGCGCGACAGCTAACGGCGGAGGCATCTGACATTTTCGGCACCGCAAAAGCTGATCTTCTCCAGTGCGCCGGAGATCTTGTCGAACTGGCCGGGAAAAGCCTGCAAGATATAGCCAACATTACTTCCCAATGCCAGCATTCTCTTTCAGCACAACAGAATGAAGTGCAATAGTTTAATTAAAAATTCGACTCCCGTGTTTCGATGCACTTTTCGTTCCACTTGTAGCAAACACACGACTAGACTTGCCACACGTGTATTGAAAGCACAAGATTAGTAAAACAGTAAATAAAGAATAAATTTGCATCTTCGCAGATCAAACTTTCTGAAATACATTTTCCCCATATGTCGGTGGTTTGCTTTCAGGGACTACAATGATGTAAATATTTACGCAGCTGGCCAAGTTAGAAAACATGTAGGTTACAATATATAAAACACCATATCAAGAATATAGCGGTCAGTTTCTGTTACCAACGGCAGCGAAAATGTACACGTTATCCCGTACAACCCTAGCTCTATCGATAATTGTGGTAAGATTATTTAAACTTCGCTCCAAAACTACACAACAACTCATACGTCTGTTCTTCTATTCTACAGGCTATATCACCCCAACTCGAATGCAGTCCATGGTTTTTCTTCATTCCCCGGCCGGTCCAATCGTCACGGAACACCTCAACGACATCTGCCGGCACCAGTAGCGGCACGAGTCAACAGTCCAATGTGACGGTTGCGCTGGGAAATCGTGTCAACACCGAGACCGGACTGGATGACTACGGTACGAGTGTAGATGGCGTGACGCTCAACATCGCCCGTCGTCGCAGGCGTCGCGATATTTGGGACCTTTCGTCGCTGCTCGGACCAAACGCACCGAACGGTTCGTACATCGCCATCAACAATCAGGTGTTCCCGCTGCCCGAAAACCTATCCAACGTTTCGCTGAACGTAGTCAGCATTCCGGAACCACCGCAGCTTCTCAACCTTTCCCAACCATCGTTTGTGCCAACGATACCGCAAAACTATACCAACGCCTTCCAGACGCTGGTGACTGAATTCGAGACACTGCCGCTGGACGCAATGGACGGCATCGTTCAGCTGCTCTCGACCGGCTATCGGAACTCCTTTGGACAGCTATTTCTCGAGCAGGGTTTCGCACGGCTCCATCAGGCACTTGCCAATGGCACAAGGACAGTTGAGACCGGGCTCAACAATCTCGCCGATCAAGCCGGCCGTGGTTTTGAACAACTCATCACACGCTTCAACGGTTCGACGTCATCCGTCCAGCGCTGTGTCGGCGATAACCTCAACCCAACGAACGTCTCCAGGTCCGTCCTTAACACGGCGTACTCCTGCGTTAACCGGAAATGGCAGGAGCTGGTGCGACTGGCGAAAAACATCGGCCAAGACATCGTTGCCGCGGACAATGGGGCATCCCAGTTTCTGACTAATCTCACCGCTTGCAGTGCAGCTAACGTCAGGGCGTCTTCAACATCCGGTACGGAACTCACGACGGCACAACTAAACTCCCTCCGTCGCCAGTGCTATGGGCGCGCGATCGGATCCTTTCCCCAACGGCTACTGTTTCTTCCGGTCTCGCTGGCAATCGATGGCACACGCCTGTACGCTTCCATTTCCGGACTGGAAGCGGATATCGCGGCGTGTGCTGGCGAACTAGCCGTTGCGATCGGTATGGAGAGTGCACAGATCGGAACGAAGATTCTCTTGTGTCAAGTGTTTCCGGCTTCGTAAAAGCTCAACCATTTCTTAACTCCCACCCACCACGCAAATTACGTTGCATTCGCCCCAACATATGTCACACTTACCCAGCCTGAGTTCTCCGAAGTTGCCACAGCCGATCTTTTTACCGACGCGGAAGTTCGGGCCCACCATCAGGACACCGGAGGAGGAACTGACCGAATGGCGTGCGGAGTACATGCTGCTGCCGCCCCGTGCACCGCCACCCCCTCCGCCTCCTCCTCCGCCACCACCGCCGGCTGTGTTCGATGCTCCGGCACCGGGAACACCGCTGGGGAAGAGAAACGAGAAAACAAAGAAAATGGATTAGCATACATTAGACACTATGGAAATTAGTTACGTAATTAGTTCATTTGCACCGCGTAAGTCTGTCGGAGCATTCTGGTCAAAGTCTTAAAATGAAAGTCAAGTTAAAGCATAACAAGCTAATGGTTTACCACAATCTGTGCACACACATTCCGAACTAATCAAAAAGAGGGCAAACTGTGAGTAACATAGAAAAAATTTTACATAGAAAAAAAAATGTGCATTTGAAAAAAATCTGTATCTTTTGATGAGCATCCTAGCGTTCTGACTACGTTTTCAGTACATAAACATTTAACACGAACAATTACTATGAACATAAAACATGATATGGCGTCCTAGTTTGCAAGCTTGCAAATGATTTAAATTTCTTTTTTTTTCTATCTAATTAAGAACTATTCTTTCGCAAAATAATCCTTCTTGACAGCAACTTTAAACCATTCAACATAATTCTACACGCACATCTAGGAATATATGTTTTATAATGTCCATCAAAGGAGAGCAAAAAACATTTGAACTCTTTATAATGATTGGGCAGAGTTTTAAAAAAATCGCTTAATCGCTTATTGTTATACGTTAACAAATTTCTGAGCAACCAAGTTAATTATGTAAGTAGTTTAAGGATAACTAAGCAGTGATTGAGAAATAAACTTAAAAAACTGCAATACTATAAAACAATTCGTACAAAATGCATCGATCCCACTGAGTGGGAGCTTCTAGAAGCAAGAAGAAAATTTGTTGATTTGAAACTCAACCACCAGTACACTTAAAATCGTCGCCGAATCTTGGCCTACAACACAATACCATCGTTGCAGCAACCATTTGTTCGCGGCATATTGAATGAGCACTAGACCCAATTTGATCACCTACCATTTTGATGGGAATCAAGTGCGAGAAATCAATGCGAGGGAGAGCGAGCGAGTAAGGTGTGCAGCAATAATTAGTTTTATTCGGTTCGAGAGCACAGCACGTACCCGAGGGTCGTCGGGAATGCTCTGGCTCGTGCGACGATGTTTCACCTCCCTTGAGGTTGGTCGATGCCCGGACTTAATTACTGTCACGCAATAAAGCACCCGTCGCTGCTCTTCAAACACATACACCACCACCACCACCACCACCACCACCACCACCCTGGCAAGGCGCCACGGCCTTATACTGGGTTTGGTGACAAAAAGTAGCAAACAAATAAGGTTCAACACCTTAGCTAACACGAAAGCTTTCCGAGAGCACATCGGAACGATTGAACCAACGATCGGGCCCACTACTACTACCTTCGACTGTCTTCACCTAGCTCCCGAGTGAGTTGACTGCCCGACCCACCAACAAATCATACGCCACAGTGGCGGATGAGGGTCAGGCCTGGGAGAAGCCTCCAAATGTCCTGGAGAGTGTGATAGTCAAACGAGCGATAGCGCGGAAACGTATAAATGATGACCGATAAGGGACAAACCAAGAAACCTTCAACCCAGACCACGTGAGGCCTCCTTTGCACACTTTCCTCCCGGTCCGGGCTATCGTCAATGTTTCCGCCAAGTTCATCAAACCCACAGGAAGCACATACCAGAACCGCCTTTTCCTTTCTCGTTTCTCGTTATGGTGTCTGCGTATTTGTTGAACGACAGAGGCAACCGCTTGGGCCTTTATATTGATCGGTGTGTGCAGGACATCAACCACTAATTTGTTTCCACCAGATCTTATCGAGGAAAGGATAGAAAAAAGGAAGGAAATCCACCACAAACGAAAATGCGTACAATCAATCGAGGTTATGGAATCTTCGCTCGCTACGCTACTTCTGAGTGATATTTTATCGAAAAGAAGAAAAATAAACACGAAACTATGACTCGTGGGGTTTTCCCTAAAAATTGATTCCCGCGATTGTATCACGATCGATTTTGTTTTCCGTTCCGTTGATTAACGCGAAATAACAAAAAAAATATTCGAGAGAAAGGCACGCACCAGCTTCTTCTCCAGCGAGAAAGAAACGAAAAGAGTATGACCAAAATTAAGGGTATTTTGTTTAACGTTTTATGTCTGTGTTAAAGCTTGGTCCACGTCAAAGTCACCTAAGGCAGTAAAGGAGGACGACCGAGGCGCAAAAGAACATACGAACGACGGCGCGCGTTGGTTTTGTGGTTCGGAACTCTGTGACCCTATTTTATGCTACATTTGCCTTTGCGTCGGAAAATTGGCTGTGCGTCCCTGCTGTGGGAAAAACGGTCAGACCGGGCCCCAAACGAGCGCGTGGTCGAAAGTGGGCCACGAAAAACGCTACTCGATAGGTTGATCCCGAAATTACCACGTCCCGGAAGAGAAAAACTTTTCCATCACCTTCGGTTTCATTCCGAAGATGTGGGTTACTTTTCAAAGTCGGTCAAATACCGTCACACACTCGCACACTGAGGCCGTTCCGAGCAGTTGACAAGCCATTCGAGGACGTTTAATTGTCGACCACTGACCCAGCGCTCCTCAGATTGGTTTAAAAGTTGATGTTAATATCAACTCTCATCGCTTTTCTGGAATTCATGCATCCTACTGCATTTAATGCTATTTTACTTAAGTTTGGTAGTGGTGTATCTGTAAGGTTCCTAAATACGAATAGTTTCCTAAATACGAATAAAAATGCATGTTTAGCTATGAGTTACAATGATTTTCATGAATTTTAATATAGCTAATTTGTGTTCCTATTCAACACATTCCATGACAATGGTACATTAAAACTACACTGTTTTATTTCCATTAAACCCTACGAAATACGAAATAAAAAAATAAAATTAATTTTTTTTGTAAATTAAACAATGTTGAAAATCAGTGAGAAACACAAACAAATATGAAAAAATGTTTTTAATATCCACAAATTTTTGTTTAAATGAATGCACATTACTTTTGACATCGATCGTATGACATAAATTGACATGTAATACTTACGAAAACCCAAGCATTCAAGATACAATTATAGTTACGTTAATAATTTTCTCACCTTGAATAAACCAACGTAAATACTTTTAATAACTAAATGATTTTTTGCGAAAATGACAACATGTAGACACAAAGCAATGGTGAATGGTAAATAATAAACTACTGTTACCAAATGTAAAGCCGCATTATTTCTGTATAAGATTGCTGCCGAATCCGGTGGTGTTGCTACGTATGTTCATGCGTGTTGTTATCGTTTTGTTTTTTCGTACACTTTCCACCACACACACACACACACTACGGTGATGTTGTCGCTACGGTGGTGGTCGCAAGTGCTGTTGTTTTGCTTAAAAATCCCTGTGCCGAAGACGAACCAGCAGCTGCCGACATCTCACTATTACACGTTCTCTGCGCTGCCTTGTATGTGAACTATGTTCGCGTCCATTGTCAAAAAGCCCGCAGATTACCAAAACAAGAACACTACACATGCACACTACATTACTGCAAAAGAGAGAATCCCCACCGGGCGGTCGTGCATCAGATGATGGTGAGTCACTGGGCGGGCGAGCAGACAACGCAAGTTGCACCATATGAGAAACCAATGTTTAAACCGAATGCGACTGACTAGAGCATGCGGTGCTGCGGAATGCTGGGAAAATCCTACCACCCCAAACCGACTGACGCGAGCATTCCCGCGAGCTGTGCTGCGCGAACTTGCGCCTAAAGCGGTGTGCAATGTCAAAAGAAAGAGCAAGCAAAAAAACAAAGCGAATAAACATTGAAAATGCAATGGAAACAGGCACACCTCCTCGATCAAGGTATGCTCTACTAACGAAAGCGTTACTGTAGGTGACTGTATGCCGCACGAACGGAAGCCACGGTGTGTCAATAGTTTGCTGCTGTAGCCGGTACGAGCCGTGCACAGAAACAGAAAACAAAAGATTCGCCACTTTTTGACTTTTCGAAATACGCGCCAACTGTACGCGCAACGGTAAGTTCGCTGAAACAACGCTCTGTTACTGGCAAGATTGAGCTTTTCATTAAAAAGAGCCGCGTTATCGCAAGGGCACCCATAATGGGAGAGGGACGTAACCTTGCGTTTGTTTCTGTTTCACCCTTTGCCATCGTGTGAGGAAAGGCTTGACATTTATTCTTCCTGGAATACATTCAAACGCGGCTTCGTTCAGATGCGATTAGAACTCATTGAAAAAATATGGCGTACTTTTATTCCTCATTAGGAGGAAACTGATTTGAAAAGTGTTAAACAAGCCAGAATCCATAAAAATTATCAAACATAATTTAAAAAATTTGAATGAATAAAAACCATTAAACTAAAATCCAAATGGTAGAATCTGATTTTAATCTCCTCGGGCATTTAGCTGGATTCGGAATGAAAATTTTAGTAAATAAACAATAAGGGCCAGGACACGTTAACAGTTTAATAAATTTTAGATATTATTTAAAAATGTTGTTAGTAAAACAAATAAACTATATAAAGAACCACAATATTTATATTCAATCCCAAAACACGATTCTAAACAAGCCTCTCAATTCAAGAACATTCATTTAAACCAAACGTAACGTAAACCAGCAGAAATCAATAAACGACAATAATGGTATCTAAAAGCAACAAATCTAAAATTTAATAAAACCACCCCAATCTCGCCGTCATTCGTTGGACTTGATAAGATCACACTTGTTGAATGAGCACCAGACCAGTGCGTCACCGTTCGCTCGTCAAAACAACACTAACAATACGCGTGGTGCATTGTTATTATTTCGATGATGAATTGATGATTCTCCACTTTGCTGAGCTAGAGAGAATAAATATTCTGATGAAGTACTACCACCGTTTTACACCTTAGTTGAGTAAAAATGAACTGTGGTGAATAGATTAACTCAAGAAAGGTTGAACAAGTAAATAATTTTTAAATAAAGTAAATAATTTTTGCAAAAACAGCACCCTAAATTTTATTTTTCTTAAAAGTTTAAATAGAACTGTGCCCTTAGGAGCAAAGCGAAGACGATAGACAAAACTTGATTACGAGTTCTGGAAGTACCCAAGTGAACATTTCAAATGCAGTACCGCAGGTGGACACGCGCGTCCGACCAGACACACCTTCCCAAAAAGCATCCCCAAAGCCCACGTGCGAGTTAGTTTGTCATCATTTCTCCTGAACACTTTTTCCTTCGCACGTTTCTTATGTTTTTTTTTTAATTTTCTCTTTTTACGCACGTGAGCCACCAACGACAACGTGAGCTAGTGCATCATATGCCTGCCGTGTTTGTAAAATATGCTCGTCAGCAGGACGGGACAGACGGACCAGAAAGGAAAATAGGCAACAAAAACCGAGAGAATCCCGTGTCAAATTCAGCCTTACAGGAAATTGGACCGAAAGTGGCAGCACCTACGAAGGTAAGTCAGAGTTACCCATATGGACCTCCTCTTGCGTCCAACGCAAACCATGTGACTATGGACACGTGTTTCATTTGATACCTTTTTTTTAGGGGGAAGAAGAAGAGGAGTGAGAGGAATGATGGATGCAATCACGTGTTTGCAATCACTCCTCAAATGGTATTTTGTTTAATCTTCGCCAGTCGGTTTTAAACGTATTAGCAGCATTTAATAGGATTGGTATGCAGTCATTACCGTTCCCGTATTGTTTCGATCGAACTCCACCGTGATTCTATACTAATTCCCTGACCTTCGCACGTCTTTCGCGAGTCCTATTTGCTACAAACCTGCCAGTAACACTCTCCTTCCTCGAGCATACAAAACAAGCAAAAACAAATGGAAGGGCATTCGAAGCACGCTGCAACCGTGTCACATGGCAAAGCCTTCCCCTCGGCTGCAGGAAGCACGTTTCACGTTTCGCCGTAGGGAGCTCCTTTCTCTTTGTAATTTGTCGTTATTTTCCTATTCTGTTTATAAAATTTGAAGCTCGGATGCGCTCTTTGCAGCTGTAGTGCACATTTGCGTAGCGCGCACACGTCTGTGAAAGCAAAACTAAGTCCATAAACGCATGTAAGATTTCCGCCGATGCATCGAAAAAAGGGCACGTGGAGCACGATCTGTGAGTTGCTTCTTAAGATTTCACTATAAGCAAAACATTTGATGATCGTTTTTTACTCGATTCGAATGTAATGCCAGCTGGAGAGCAGATGTCGTACAATTTAAGCAAGAGCAGAAGGAAGCAAAAATCCATTTGTGTAATACGATCGATTACGTCGCACTTGGGGATAATTTATGGTAAATATCATGTCGATATGTGGATACGTGGATGATGAAAAATTTCCACTACAAAAATATTCCAATAACACGCTTCAAAATAATGCACCTTCATTGGAAACCATCCAAATAGTTAATACGTTGCGAAAAAGCAAACCTCCTATTAATATTAATTAGCAGCAGCAGCAGCAGCAGCAACAAATCATGGCCACTTTTCGAACGCTTATCGGTCATTCTAGTCACGCAGCACAAACGGTTCACACCATAAAGAGCTAAATCGCGTGGTGCACACACAACACACCACTCACACCGCTCACACCTCCAAGTTCCGCTGCGAATCATAACCCAACAAATCGGTATCGATGGGAAACGGTCGGGCAAAGAATGGGTTGGGGAAACGTAGTGACGCAAAAAACGCACCACAACCTCGTTTGCTTTCCCTTTCGCCAATACACTGATAAGGGCTGGTGATGGTTAAACATTACAGTGAAAAGGAAAAAAAATTGTGATGCACTTTTCGGGTCGTTTAACCATATGTTTTTGGTGCCTGGGGTTTCATTTGAAAAAAAAAATCATATCAATTATAATACAAAAATTAAGCGTAAGGTACATGATCGATTTCTCAGCTAAAAGTATTTATTCGTCCGACGACGACAGTGTTTATACCGTGTTATTAAAGCATTTGTGTACACCGAACCTATTTAAAGGCGCCCCGAAAATATAACGAAAAAGCAAGCAAATTTCAACTGCACAAACTCGATGGTTTAATTTAATTTCAACGTCTCTTTACAAGCAAACGTAGGATACATAATTGCCATTTTATTAGTTGCAAATCGAAAACCACGTGCATATTGCCAGGTGCGCTCTTACCGAAAAATGCAAATGCACCGTGCATTGTTATCACTCGGTTCGAGTGGGTTGTGTGCGGTTGCGGTGATTGTGCCGTGCTTCCACACCATACACGAGTACTGTGTGTTGTGGGTGAAAAAGAGTGCGTTTGTGAAGTAATTTCACACAGAAGTGCAATTTCATAGTTTCGAAAACATCATCCACCCTCGGCTCCGCTCGTTCATGCGACTCCCTTGCTCCTACCTGCAGTGAGTGATCTTTTTCGGGCGAAAATTCAACGGAATGCATAACATTGGTGTGCCACTGGTCGCCCTAGTTACGCGCCGGCGGAGTTGTGTTTCGTGATCGCTCACACCAAAAATCCACTTTTCGATCAGCAACTTACGAAAAGCGGGCGAGAAGACGGCAGTGGTACGGATGACGATGGCACGATCGCGAAACTTGTTCGTTTCTTGACCAGTGGTAATGGTAATACTGTGTGTACTCGTATGAGCTGATAGTAACACCCTCTCTACCGTCGTCTAGGAGCTCGTCGCTATGATGAAGTATGCATATTTCATACCTTGCTGCGTGTGACACAGAAACGATTTAGGTGCAAATTCTCACGAGAAATGTTCAAATGAATCATTGGTCATCGCACGAGGCACAAGTGCAAACACGCTTCTACCAAACAGTCACAAAAGAAGAACACGTCTGAGCATGCACTTCTCGCGTCCACCAAGGCTAATAACATTACTTGACCATCGGCTGCTCTCTCTCCCTCTTGAAGCAAAAGCAACAAATGCATCCTCGCACCACAACCCAATGCAGCAAAGCAAATCAAAACAAGACTCATCCATCCCTGATAAACCTCTCCCCGTGCACACGGTTTCGTCGCTCCTCGGCACTCCTTTTCAAGTATTTCAAACGATTTTTCTTTTTAATGTTGTTCTCTCCTAACCCCACTTGCTACGTATGCAGCATTGTATGCAAGGCAACTGTGCGTGTCATTCAACTGTGTTGCCGTTGTATGTGATACTTATCAGGACTATGCAATGCACAAACATAAAGACACAAGAGATGAGGGGACATCCGGCTTTGCTAATCGAAAGTAGTTCGATTGTAAGGGCTGTGTTTTTTTATGCGATGAGGAGCCAATGACAGACAGTTAGATATTTTTTTTAATAATACAATCTCTACTCGCTGTATGTTTGCTACTTCGATTAAAGATAACGTCGACTTTACAGGGTGTCCATGAACAGTCTCTCTCTGTATTGAAATTCTATAGAATTTAGAATAAGTGAAAATATAGCAAATACTACGTCAACTATTCATCAAAAAGAAATTAATTTTACAAGTTTTCACAGCAACCGCATCAGTAGTAATACAATAATTGATTTTCCTATTCTTATACCACGAGCTAATGATTTGCTTTGAATTTCAGTGAAGCTAGTATTGAACTTTACGCCGGCAAAGTGAACCACATGACAACAACCCATTTTGGCTGGTTATAAAAAACCCTTGTGGTCTGCTGCTTGAGAGATTTTGTCGCGATTGTTCATGTGGCGGTTTTGCCTTTTTTATCGAAAGTAACCAGTATGTTATCGCCATTATCAATATTGAAACCGTGATTGATGGACAAAGCGAGAAAGAAAGAGAGTGACAGCAATGTGCATCACTTTTTAGAGAAAAAAAATAGGATGTCAACTTGAACACATCCGTCCGTCGGTTCACCCATCCACCCCCGCCCCGTCAATTCGACCAATAAGGTGGGAACGGTTCGATTCGATTCCGAAGTCACTCAGCATGATTACCACCTTTATCGTCACAATTCACAAACATATTCACACACGCACAACGCTTCGGCCTGGTGGCAGCGCAAGTCCTACTAGCGCAATCCACGATTGAAGCCGGATTGGAATGACCGAATAATTAGGAAACTAATTTCCAAATGCTGATTAAATCTAATTTTCATTTCATTTCTTCATTTCATTTTTTCATTTCAGCAGATGGACGCACACAGCAACGAAAACACATACACACTCCGCACTTTTCCCTCCGCTCCCGCTCTATAATACACTTAAAACGCGTAATCGACTCGAAGGTCAAAACCGAAGAAAAACATTCTTTCACTACACGTTTTCCATCATCCTCACCGCA
This sequence comes from Anopheles farauti, assembly GCA_000473445.2. Classification (NCBI taxonomy): domain Eukaryota; kingdom Metazoa; phylum Arthropoda; class Insecta; order Diptera; family Culicidae; genus Anopheles; species Anopheles farauti. Next base: position 23,907,011 of record KI915040.1, read on the forward strand.
AGGTTAGGGAAGCGGAACTGTGTGTTAGCAGTGTTTGTGTTCGACGACGAAAACTGTGTTTCGCTTCGTAAGGGTCAAGGTATTTGTTTATCGTTCGATACACGCCGATACACGTGGTATTGATTCCGTTTGAACGCCATGCAAACACAAACAAAACACGACGGCGAGCAATCGATGCGCCGTACAATCCACGTTGGCAGGATCATCTGATCAACACACGCGCTCCTACACCTTCTTCTTCATCCATCTACGCACAAACAGCTGCGGGATTTGGCCGCGTTTACCGATCGGAGGACGAGTAACCCTGTCAAACAGTGCACAAACACACACTGATTCTTCGACCACGATGATCACGACTTCCTGTGGCAGCATTGATCATCGCACACGCGCACGCACACGGTGTAAAAAAAAACTCGATATAAATAAAACCCAACACGCCCGGCTGATCGTCTGAGCGATCTCACTAAGAACACTGCACGGAAGGATGGAGGAATAGAGTGGAAAACTAGTATATTCCCAGCGCCCCAAAACGGAGCACACATTTGGAGCACCCACCACAAACGATGCAAACAACACAATGGCCGGCAGGAAACTACAACTGTGCCCGCAAAAACCGAAAAAACACTCCTCCCACAGCACACACCACGTTCGACGACGAATGTCAACGATCGACTGAGCAGCGCACCGAAGTCCGGAGGACGCAATCGACGAAACCACACACCAAACGGCACATCCAGTGGCAGAAACGCGAGGAGAAATAATCGGCCACTCTCTTCGGCCGCCGAAGCGTACGAACGCGATTGAAACGCGAATGAACGCGCGCGCACACGCTTCAGTGTCCGGTGGGACCGGGGTGGTGTGGGACAGGGTCCAGTTCGCAAGACGGGAGCAGCCGGCCAATACTGCCAATGCTCCACACACTGGACCGAACCCCGAACCGCGTGTTCTGCTCTCCAGCACGGCAAACGTTTCCGTGGGGCTTCACACACACGGGGCAGGGGACGGGACAGGGCAGGGCAAAACGCTTCGCAAACGCTAAACACTCCAGGCTCGTGTGTTCAATTTACACCCGTATTCCAGCGGCTCGTGTGTGGACACACAAACGTCACTTCGGTGTAATCCCTACCCAACCCAACGCGCGCGCACACACTGCTGCTTCTCGCTACTTCGTCAGTGAGCACACTTGATGAGCGTTCTCGCAGCGAGTACGCTTGGAGTGAGTGTGTGTGTCTGGCCGGGGAGATGGTTCGTTTCTAATCTAATTTCCATTCGATGACGGATGAATCGCTGCCCCAACGCGAACCCCACTGGTATCTCCATGCGCGGAACGCGAGGAGGGTAGTATGATGCGAGACGATGGAGTTATTTTAATCTGGCAACGTCCGCCTGCCCACCACACCTCAAAACGCTACCAATCGCACGGGACGGTCGTGTCTAAAGCAAGTAAAATCATGTATTTGTCATACTAACGAAGGAAGTGGAGTTTGTTTTGCGAGCATTCCGAGCTGCCTCATGCTGAATCGATCGACGGAACCGATGGAACGAATTTTGTTCGATAGGCACGGGAACAAAGCAGAAGCGGAAAGCACAACGTACCAAAAAAAAGAGCTACCTAAACCATGATAGTGGAAAGCAACAATATTGATACTATTATCACTCTACAGACGATTCGGTGTGTGTGTGGATTGTGCATTGTGCGGCGGGCTCTTATCATTTGCCCACCACTGCACCCGCACCCAATAATCACACCGAAAAACGCGTAACACGCAGACACAGGCAGCGGCGCAAAGCGTCACCGTATGCATTCAAACTGCCACAAATGAGCTGCTTCCCTTGTCCTACGTCAATATCAACACAAGGGCGGGGAAGGTTTAGCCGATGGAGAAAATTTAAATCAATATATTCGTCTAATGTCGTGCACGTGCGGATTACACGTGAGCTTAGTCATGCTATTCAAATCCACATAATTCTATCCATTTTCCATTTAAAATTTCTGTTTCAAGAAGATCTGATTAAGTAGCTATGGGAAATATTAAGCAGTAATACGTAATAATTTCCACTTCAGAAATGCTCACTGCGAGCATTAATAAACTCAAAAAGAGGAGATATGATGTTGTACCCTTGTTGTACATTCCAACACAAATTCATTGCCGCCTAAAAATTTGTCTAAAACCTTAAAAGATCGCAGCTCCAACTTGCCGCGGTATGATTTTTCCTTTTATAAAATGAATCGATTCAGTTCGATCGGTAAAAGATTAAAGGCTCACTTATCGCTACACTTAACCCGGTAGCGGCTCGCAAGACACACCCTTTCACTCTCAATTTCTCTCTTTCTCTCTCTTTTTCTCTCGGTCGCGGTGGTTAATAAATTTCACCATCATACCACCAGCTAGCATGAAGTGAGAGCAAACGCTTCAGAACCCCCTACAGGTGTAAAAGAACCGACCCGAAGCTGGTAACGGATTAATGCCCACAGGTCACGCGATCCCAATGGATTTCAAATGCGTTTTAGCCGTGCTTGAATAAGTCACGATACCGGCCCCGAACACAGCCGCACAAGCGGATTGGCCAACGTTGGGCAAAGTATAATCTCAATTTTAGTCAGGTATATGATGGCGTACCCAAAAGCCGCACGATCAATAAATCTATACTAACAATTAATTATGGACGAAAAATGCAAATTATTACAGTGAGTTTTTGTTTTCTAACAGAATTTGTTGAATAAAAGAAACACAACTAATAACATTCGATACCAGCATCAGTTTAGAGGTCACTCGTTCGACAAGAGACGATAACATTGAACATTGATTGAAGGATCCCGATAATCCATTAGCAGCAACAAGATGCGATATTATGCGCCACCAGGAAACATCTAGTCTTGAGAGGTTGTTTACACAGAAACAACTCACAATCGTGTGAGTAAAAGAAAAATAACTCAATATCGCACCCACTCGGCCACATACTTTCCCCTTCCACGGGACAAATTTTGTGTTTTGTTTTATCTACATCTTTTGGCACGGATTTTCCTCACGCTGTGTGCAGATTGTTTGCATTCCTGCCGAGCTCCAACGCCAATCGAGGGGTTTTTCCAGTTTTGTTTATTTTTCACCTTCCGTTCAGTTTTCTCCGATGTTTAATTTGTGCACGAAGCGCCCGGGAAAACATACGGAAAATGTGGAAACACACAACAGATCTAGAACATAAATCTGATTAAAATTTTCCCCGTACACACACCCACCCACCCACCCAAACTGCCACGAGCGGCAGCTCGGGTCAACAGTGGTAGTAGTTGGCATGCAGCAGCAGCACCAAACCCAACTCAATCCCGTGGGTTATACATAATACACCAGGGTAGAGAAACTGGATCGATGGCAAGGACATGCGAGAAAAAAGCGGCCGAAGCGCAAGCGGTTTTCAAACGAGAATCCCCACCGGAGACGCAAAGGCGACGATGCGAAAGTGGAAAAATCGATCGTAAAATTGTCATCTTCTCGAGGGACAAACACTCATACACACAACCACCGAAGAGGAGACTGTGGGGCTCGGAACACCCAAAACGGAAGGAAAAATGGAGGGTGCAGAACGGAAGGGGGACACCACTAGCAACACAAACAATAACAACATCGGTGCATCAACGTGTCTAGGGGAAATGGGATTTTTCCGGCGATGGGAAAATGCAATATCAATCTGGACTAAACACTCTACACCCGAACAGTGCCGTACCCCGCTACCATGGCAAGCGTTGGCTATGAATGCTCGTGAAATTGGAGGAAGGAAAGCGCTTAACGTGCGACCCACTTTCGCTCGCTGGAACGCCACAACTCGATCCGGAAGGGAAAAGGAGAACAAATTGCAACGAAAATTACAGTTTCGTTAAGTTCTATTCCAAGCAATCGGTGGTGCGTTAATTGCCTGCCTGATGCGCACAGCAAAAAAAAGCAAATAAAAATAGGACGAAGATAAAAGAAAATGCAAAAAATGCTCTGGTCGGTGAATGAAGGGGTTTTTATCGCACCGACTCGCGAGCTACAAAGAAATACTTTCTTATGAGACACATTAAATTGTCCTTCTTCAGGAAATTGTCGATTTTTGGTATCGGGTAAAAATACGTGATTGGACTGTTTGCATGCAATTCGTGGAGTAAGCCTTCGTTTAAGCCCAATTTAAAGATTTTAATGACAAGCATAATTTTCCGTGAGTGTTTAGATCGCCATAACAAATGTAAAATTGCGATACTACTTCTGTTTTACCGACTATCATGCATGATGATATTCTTCTCCTTTGTTTTTCACAATTCCTTTAATTGGTTAAGCAAGCGAGCACCACATATCCTTTTTATGTCAATTCGTCGTCCTTGTACGAGATGAAAAAACAGCTGAACTTACCTAAAAATAGAGAGAAAGAAATAAAAATTAGTATAAAATATTTTCATTTCATAATTTTTCCAGCCTAAAACTCTATTATAATTCTAGTTTTTGCGCCCTTTTAAATCCCGTGCAGCAATTAAATCTGCAATAAGTCATTTCACTCGGAGATAAGTAGTTTCATTCGAAAAGTTGAACTTTTTATCACCCGTCCGTTCTAATCGCTGCGAGCAAAATCACCTACAGTCAAACATGTTATTCTTGAGAGGGGGAATGGTATTGTGTGCTGCTATTCAAATGCTAAAGGTGTCACACATTCAGCATTGGAGAAAAATAAACAAACCGACTCAACTCAACTCAACTCATCCACGACCTTCCCCTTCTTTCTCTCTCAAGAGACATCCACATCCAGGTGTCGGCCAACACGACAATCAGATTGACCGACCGACCGTACGGAGCTTCTTGCCAAGCAAGCGTACACGAAGACGCGGAAGACGGAAAGCAAAAGGCTGAAGGGACCAGTTGAGACAACAAACAATAGATAACGACATGCAACCGGGTTCGGCTGCCAGCCAGCCAGCTCAGTGTCAGTGTGGTACAAAAAAAAGAGATAAAAACCACCAGAACACCACCACCGGTGGGGCATGAAAGCCCGTCCGGTGGTAATGAAGCGATAATGTTAATGGACTGCTACACCGACCATCATTACATCACACGCCATAGCCATCGCCACAAAAAATATATATTAAAATGCGGACAGACACGAGCAAGCAAGCAGGAAAAGCGAAATAAAAATCACAAATTGCACCCAACGGCGCCAGGCGAGAAGGCAGAAAGGTTAGCCCCGAATTGGGACAAGATGTGTGTTTTATTCGTATTTATTTATTTTTTTTTTCTTACTACAAACTATGTTTGTAGTATCGCCCAAACGCAGATGTGTTTGTACGTGGAAATAACACGAGAAGCGACAGCACCGAAGGGTGAAATAATAAATGTTTGCCCACACGGTAGGAACACATTTTGTAATGGTGGCGCTTTGGGGCGCTATTTGAACTATCTACCCACAGGCGAAGAAGTAACTTAACCGACGGCTGTGGTGGTAAAAATCAGTCGACAGGCTTGACCGCATGGGTCGTTATGCCAAGAAGTGTTTCTCAAGTCTTGTGGAACATACATATAATGTTTTAGCATGGAACAGCAGTGAAAAGTGAAATTATTGGTAGAAAAAAATTTCATAAAAATTATTTTCATCGATCTATGCATAAAAAAATTGGTTAGCTTAAATGATAAAATCAATTAACGGAGCTCGTTCAAAATTAACCGTTAAAATGTAAACATCTTGTGCAAATGAACATTTACTTTAATTTTGAATCATTGGTTCACACAAGGTTTCATAAGCAACCCATAAAGGTCAGATACACCGCTAGCAACTATCGCTTATCTTCAACTTCATACGAATACCCATTCCTGGAAAGCTTACCGTACCCATTCATGGGATTTTTCGATATCTACATCTACTCGTCCTGCTCACCGCACGAAATAATCAGAAATTCCGAAGGCATTCGATAACAAGATCAAGAAAATTGTTTGATTCCGGATAACACATAAAAGAAACCAACATTAAGCACTTCCCGCTGGAACTGAGAAGAGGCTTTTCTGTGTAATACATGTTGACATAATGTATTAACGGCAATTAATGGCAAACATTCCAGTTGAAATATCAAGAAAAGTTTGTTATAACCTTGCGCAGCAAATGATGAGGGGAAAGTTTTCATCACGGAAGGAGGCACTGGGCTTAACGTTCCCTTCGTCCTGTCTTGGGCGGTTTGCAAATACACATTGCACGGATAGAGAAGGTAATAATCTCCGCCAAGATAAACTAGGAAGGTTACGGAGGCACTACTGTGTGATAAGGCCGATAGATACGCCTCAAATGGTTAGAGAACTTGATTGTTTATCGCTTCTCAATGACAAAATATATGGCAGACATGGCAGAAAAAATTATTGCTGCCACTATTTATGCCACAATGATATGATTGATTAGCCGGAAATTTGTACTTTTGTTACATTGGTTAAACACACAAAAAGTAAGTTTGCAATGATTTAAACAACACCATTATTTCACGTTGTACGTTACTGAACACAACAAGGCAATGCCCTTAAAAATAGTTAGATTTTCAAATAAATTTCTTTATTGAAATATTACGAGTGAGTAAGCAGATTGTTGCGTCTACCATGCAATCGGTTTACCACCAAAGAACTATGCTTTTTTGAGAATTTTAAAATTGAGTTAAATTTTAAATGAGCCAAACTTTTCACTAAAAATTAAGAAATTCTTTTAAGACGAAATATTCAAGCCAAATCAGGGTGGAACACTCTGACCTGAATGCTAAAATCATCCATTTTCCAGATGCTACATACTTCCACTTTTTTGAGTACCAAGTCTCCAGCAATTTGAAGCACTTGGGAATGAGGATTTAGATCTATATGTGTTTCTTAGGTAACATCCGATATCAACAGTTGATTAAAGATATCTTTGCAACGTCAAATCAGCTTCCTTAAAAGCAACTTATGCTGCTAAAAACTGAGGTATACATTATCTGGTAATCAGAAGTTGCGCCACCCAGCTATTTGCTGCCTTTTTGTGCCCTGATAGTGTGAAGTGTGCTTCGTCTATTAGAGCACACACGATGACGAGCAGGCCCAGCCGACTAGTAAAAGTGATGCATTTTGCATAACAAGCAGAGAGCAATTGCACGAAACATGACGTGTGCGAAGCTTACCAACGGGCACCACGAAAAAAAAAACAATTCCAAACCGTATTTTTGTAGGGTGGGAAAACCTCCCACTGGGTGCAGGAGACAATTGTTGAACCTTTTTTATCACACAACACCCTCCTTAAAGCGTAGCCTCAAGGGTAGAGAGCGAAGCGGTAGCAATTCGAAACAAGCGCCACCCAACCCCTCCCCGTGGATGCGCACGATTTAACGCATGTGAATGCAATTTCACCATTTCCGTGCGCGGCGGTGTGCGCACCACCATCACGACGGCGATATAAACAGGCGGCAATTAACTCCCCCCGGAGGGGGATGGGAGTGAAGAGTGATGTGTGACGATGATCGTAATTTGTTACTTTGTCGCCGGACCAGAATTGCGGTCGAGTCCCGAAGGAAGCTTCGATCGAAGGCCACCACCCTAGCACCACGTTCGGTGGCATGATGGGTGATGCACCATCCCTCGCGTCGGTTACCGGCAGGATGATGGATTTCGCGAACGTCGCGGGCACTACCACTGTGTCACCGCGAAGCGCCATTAAATTCCACCACGAGAAAGCGCCGTAGGAAGTGCCGCTTTGACGACCGGCCGTTTTGATGTTGGCGGTGTGCGCCCCCCATAGGCGACGTGAGCAGCAAAAGGGTTTAAAAAATGAGTCCCCGGGCGAGAAAAGCATGAGAAAAACGCCCGACAGGATTACAACAGCCCAACCGAGCCCAAGTTTAGCCGACCTATCCGGCGAAGCAGACAGCGGAACAGAAATAGCAACCGAAGAACCGGATTTTGCGAGCCTAAATTCCGTAGGCTGAAGAACTGCACTTTCTTCACTCATCGCTCTCATACGACGCACACGACGGAGAACATTATTCCCATCCCCACCGGGGTTGGTGTGGAATGTGAGCAAATAGATGTCCAGTAAAAACGGGATATTGCTGCGCCGTGAAAGGAACACGACCTAATGGAACAGCACAACTCACATACACACACACGTATGATGTTCTTGTCCACCATGCCAAAGCCAAAGAACGATGCCACATCTCACCGCAACATGCTGGAAAACACGTAGGACAACGTGCCAATAAAATGCTTTTTTTCGTTTATTTGTTCAAATATGCTATCTATTGTTTTTTTTTCAATCATTATCTGTTGTAGATATATTTTGAAAAGTAACATATCTTGAAGACCTTTAATATGAAAAAATGTAATGCGTAAAAGCTCATGATTTCTTGAATAAGTATTTACAGTCACTCTTGGATTTAAAAATACATCTTAATTTTAAATAAAAATATCTTAATTTTAATATACTCTTCAATGCTGCTTCTTTTTTACATTTATAATACTTTTTGGAGACCAGAAACAAAAAAAAACAAATCAAAAACCAGAATATGCCTCGATTTTGAGACCAGAAATAAAACAATCGAGTTGCAAACATTTAACCACTCTCTTCCCAAAGTGCAAGCAAGCTGGAAAAGCTGAAGAAAAAAAAAGAAATGTACATTAAATCGTGGCCAACGGCTAACAGTTTAACACATACAAACGTGGTGACCCGCCGCTAACATGGAGGTGGCATACCAGATTGCCAGAGAGAGCCTGCTGATGGACGAAAGTCGACGCGTGAAACTAAACTCATAACTAAATAAGTGTTCCCGAACACATGCTCGGATGCACGATCGTTTTTTTTCTGCACGATATGTTTTATGTTCTCCTGTAATCTTCCATCTCAACTCCAAGATTTGCACACGCACACTAGCTGCGTAGAACAAACGCAATTCCGCGTTTGTTGAACTTGCTTCGGTCGTTGCAACACATACACGGCGATTTTTTGTTTTTTTTTCCCCTAGCGTAATGAGTCATTATGGACGCGTTTTGGTCGTGCGCTTTGCTTTTTGCGTCAATCGCGAAGCCGGCTCGCGGTGATGATAGAGAGAAGCAGAGAAGTCTTCTTATTGTATTCCAACTCTAGCACACATAAAAAGCGACAAATAAAACGACAGCGATTGTATTATAGAAGGAGAAAAAATCAAAGCTACCTAAAATGCTCGTTTGATCAGCGCTAAAATCGTGCGTCGCGCTTGAAGTGAAATAAAATGCAATGACTCATCATGCTTTCGACGTTGCGAAGCGATCCTCTACCATGAAGTAGAGAAGAGACAGCGAGAAAGAGAGAGAGAGAGAGAGAGAAAAAAAAAAGCGAGAAACCCAATTCTGCACGGCGAAAATCATGCTCATAAATGGAAGTCTCGAACCACGGGTACGTAACGTAACCCATCGAAATGCAGAGCAACGAAATAAGAATGGGGCATGTGAAGGAATCAACCTTGGAATGCTTGCAAATTGTGTACGTGATCTTCTAAAACCGGTGCTCAAATCCATCGATGACGTGTGGAATAAGCGGTGGACCACAGCCAATCTATCATTATTTTCGTAGAGCAAAAGGAAAAGTCACCTTCTTCCATCGAAAGGACTGGGTGATTGTTTGCCTGCTCCAATCGAGTTGTTACTTCAACTGTAGCAAATGCATTCATTGCTAAATGGTTTAAGTTTCTGTTATACCAAACGCTTGAACTTGAAGCATATAGTAAATTGAAAATTTCTTATACAAATGTCAACCATAATAATATTTACTAATTTTTCAAGATTAATCAAAATTGGTTCGATAGTTTTCGCTGATCTGAAGCCTATCCAATTAGTCATTAAACACACTCAGCAAAGATGGCCACAGATGATGTCAATAACAAAGAAAAAACTAGGAACAAAATAATCATAAAAATACGTTTCGACTGCGCGTGGAATACATATTGCTGACGATATCAGTCCGAAAATTATCGTCCAGCCTGCCCATCATTAGCTGCATTAATTTGATCTGGCACATTGAAATGCGTTTCCTTCGAAAGCCATCGTGGAAAAAAACGAACAATAGAACAAATTAATTGAGATAATAACGAGATTTTTTTTAAATCGCGAAGCAAAACGAAATAAAATAGGTGATAATAGAGGTCTGGTTAGCGGAAATTATGACCCATCCATGTCCTATTTTGCACGTCACATGATGACAAATCCGGTACATCACCCAGCCACAAACGCAAGCAGTCCGTTTGTCTCTTATCGACAACAATTGGCTTATAATAAATTCTAAATTAAATTATTCTTTTGTATCACTCACATCCGGCGGAAGGTCCCCGTGCAGCAAGAAACTGCAACACCAGCACACTCTGTGTTGGCGTTGCGTTAGTGGTAACGTGACAAACAAAAAAAAACAACGTTACTAAAATGAATCACAAACTGTTTCAAACTTCTAGCCGTATAGTCTACCAATTGGCAACCCATCGCGCACCGACAGTCCAGCATATTATTGGATTGGAAACGGATTACGGGCGCACCAAATGGCAACAAGATCCGGCCAATTATCGTCGTGCCACCACCACCACCGCCTGTCTTGTGGCGGGAGCTCTCGTGAGCACATGTCGCTAAATGTCAGAACCAACATAGAAACGACCATCCACCACTAGCGCAAACCAGCGCGGGCGAGTGTGTGCTTCGGGGCTTCGCTGGACCGACACATTTCTGCGCCAGACACGGGCAACACGTGATAATTTAAGTGTCAACTGATCGGTGAATCCGTCGCTGCCTGCTGATAGCAGCAGCGGTGGACGCGACAATCGTTGTTTGCATTGCGCCGCGACCGGTGGAGAGCCGGTGTTTAGTTTAGCTACTTAAGCTGCCCGCTAGATGCATCCGGGGAACGTTTAAGTCAACGGCGAAACACCACGTGAGACATCGAAAGACGTTGTGACGGAGGAACTAAGAGATGCTTCCATGCTTGATCGTCTCGGGTGTGTTCAGCACGGACATTTAAATTACACTGTTTTGTGTATAGTCTAAAATTGTTGGAAATTTCAATCTTCAATCTAAACCCATCCCGATGTTCACCTGCGTCAACTGTTGGTACTTACCTCAACCCGACCACACGCACCGAACATATCAGCATCAGGTACACCCTCTTTCCCTGGACCTAGAATATTGCTACTACCCGTGGCAAATAAATCATGCTGATAACAATCCACGCACGACGCGCTCCGGGTACTCACATTTGTATAACCCAACCCCAGTCCACCACCATCTTTGCTCTTCCCGCTCCTTTACGGGTACGCGCTTATCTTATCGTCCTTCGTCTTCCTTCCGGGGGTACCACGCCACCAGCGGAAAGGTGACAGGTGATTTTTGAGCGGTCACAAACTGCAAACTATCCGACACCGGAGCCCATCATCGACGCCGGCAGCACGATAAGGAGGGACCGGACAGATAAGGAGGACGTTGGGAAATCTCGCGACGCTCTCGGGCGCGAAGCGGACAAGTGTGTTTGCCCTTCAACAGATCCAAACATGCCGCGAAGCAGGCAGGCAGAGCTCGATCGTAAAAACGCAGTCATTGGAAGCCATTTATGGGACACCAGCTGATGAGCAGCTGGTTGAGAAACGCGCGCTCTGTGAGGTCACTGTTATGGGCTTTGTATGGGCTTTTACAAGTTCATCAGCGCGTTTAGTTCATCAAGTTTTAAACGAGAGTCACTGCTGACACTTTCTTACTTCCCTGGAGTTCCCTTTCACCTGACATGTGGCGTTGGCTTTAATCATCCCTTAGTAGTTTGATTAAGTTTGTTGTTCATTATTATTGTTCAAAGGATATGAAGGGTTTTTTTCAAATACTATGAACCCCGATCCAACGATCATAAAAATCTTAGACGCTCTTTTTCTTAATTTTCTCTACTTGACTCCATTCGTAGATAAAGTGTCAGTCCTGCGTACTAGACCACGGTCCGTTTTCCAACCCTTATGCCACCCACTCTTACCTTGTCTGCCGTGCGACGTCACGGTCGCGTCCTCCGCCACCGGCAACACCGGCTTCACCCGCAGTTCGCGCCTGTTGCGGCGGTTGCTGCTGCTGTTGTTGCTGCTGCTGCTGGTCTTTGCCCTCGCCGCGGCGCTGCATTTTCGGTTCTGTCGCCAAGTTGCCTTCGGTTGGGTGGTACGAGATGCGCGACACAAAGATTCTTTCGCTAGCGCCGTTCCGACGGTTCGCAATATGTGCTTTACACTTGAAGACTGCACTGAAGACTTGTCACTAGCTCAGTTTAATCGACACCGGAACGAACCTGGGACCATCTCCCGTCGTCCGGTATATGTAATACGGTCGTCAATCTATAGAGATGCTGTCAGATGGTTCTCGTTTCTCTTGCCGGAGAGCAATCCACACCCCAGCGCAACCGAGCGAAATCCACACCGGGATGACGGTTTGCAGGGTGCGCTGTTTACACCGCCAGCATCCACAAACCCACCACCACACCGCACGCAGGACACACTCACACACACGCGCACACAACGCTACGCACACGCACACACCACTGCTATATGCACGGACCGGTCAGTTTGCTGCTCATTTCTATTCCTTCTATGTTGGCACGGACGTCCCACCGCGGGCGTAACCGGAACTGGAACCGGAAATGAAAACGCACTCCTCCACCACCACTACCTCACACCACCACAGGCCCCGTGGAAGCTGCTTTACCGACGACGATTTCGCGCACACCGGCTCTCACATCACCCGCGGCTGTTGCACTATATTTCGATCGAAACGCACAAAAATTGGGGGGAAAAATAACGAAGAAAAATATTAAATACGACTACAATCGCGAAATAGGTTGCTCTCTCCACAGCAGGCTGGGAAAGAAACAAATCAAAATGCACTTGTGTGTTGCGCCGCTCACTGTCAACTAGATGCGAACCACACGCGAAACCCTTTCCTTTTCCTTTTTCAAATTCACTACGCTTTTTCTGATTTAGATCAAATTTCTTTGGCCAGGAATGGGAAAGTGATTTAAGATTTTACATGCAGCAGACTATGCACATTACATTTCACACTTGCTGCCCGAACATGATACACAAATGACACCAATCGTCTTGAAGATGATTCAAACACTGCCAACTGTTTCGCTCTATCTCGCCCTGTCGCCCTCACGCATACCAATGATTTGCAGGATAAAGACACGTACATCAGCAGATGGAATATATGGGGTGCTAGCTAGCTGATTGCCATCATGTCAGGTGCAATTAACCACTCCATACGGTATCGCTCGTTTGCAAAAATTTGTTCCTTTTTATGTTGAATATAATTTTTTTGCTGCTCCGAATCACTTCCGATATGTTCTTACGTGTGGGCACACACACACACGCACGCGGGTACGCATTCACCCACCACACACGCACTGTTACCACGCCGGAAGACGTCAGAGATCAAGGAGATCCTTCCTAAAAAAGAAAAAGCAAAATATTAAATAAATGTAAAAAAATACTGCAACTATGTGGAAAAATAGAATTATAAGGAAGCGTTACGAGTGTACTGGATAGTGAACCTTTTTCTGCACTTGGCACAAAATGAATCCTTTCATCACATATTCATCCCTTAACCTCTCACTTCATTAGCATAATCCTTGTAAGCTTCTCTCCCCGTTCGCATGCTACGATCTGTTTCTTTAATCAAAAAAAATCCAGCGATAATTGAGTGTGCTGTCGAAGGATACGGAGGTTACATGGAGGTTACATTACACCACATCTAGTACGCGTTTCGCACCCGATTTGGTGGCGCACTGTGCGCGCCCACACACACACAAACAACAAACGCGCGCGCGTTGCGCTATTTTTGTGTCCTGATTTTATGGCCCTGACTGGTTCCTCCTTCCCACAGCTTCCCTTTCTTCCTTCCGCACTTCGAAGGACATTAGCCTACGGTGGGAATGTTGCATGAGAACGAAAGCGAGGCACCGGAAAGCAGCACGAGTGACTAGAAAGGGGCAACATTTATCATGCGATTTTTTGTTCCCACACATACACAAACACCCACACGCGCGCGCGCTCGCGTTTGACAGCTAGTTCCGCGCCCGTTCCACTGGTCGCTGGTGTGTGGCAAAAGGAACTTTTCTGCCAGGGCAAACCTTGCTACCCTATACTGCTGCAGCATGACATATCCTTCGCCGCAATACGAAAATAAATGGCGTGCTTGTATCGATGTGTGCGTGTGAGTGAACCTAAGCGTGGCTGTGTGGGTGTGGGGTTTCAGACGGAGGATTTTCGCGCTGTGACCGGGGCGGCCTCCATGAATGACGTGACGAACGGACGGAGCCGCGCGTGCGACTTTTGGTCCTTGTTGTGTTGGGGGAAAAAATAGAGCAAACGAAAACACCCACGAATGGATGGCGCCACAGTTTTTTTGACAACCACACACACTACACACACACTCGCAAGCGCACAACAAACCAATGTCGGTGTATCGCAACTCCAACGGTACTTCTATTCTAATGCGGATTTTCATCACTTCAGTTCTATTGCTTTTTGGTTTTGTCTGCAGGAAGATCCACAATATTTCTCTCTGGATTAATCTCTCTCTTTCGCTCTCTTTTCCCCTGTTGATGCACTTTAACGCGAGCCAACGAGATGGTGTGCGTTGAATGGTATGTTTTGAGCATATGAAAAACCTTCCTTTAACATGGAAAACATGAGCGAATGCTGTTATCGATTAAAACAAGATCATTTAATACAAATCCCATCTATCGTTCGTAATAATAACCCTAATATTGGTTTACACTTTTTCGTCAACAGTCAACAGGTTCTGTGCAACCAGATCTCCCGTCACAAACACAGTGAAAATAGTCGTGTTTCACTAAAAAATTCTCTCTGACACTATTCACCCGTAACGCCTGGTCCGAATGGGTAATTATTTATCACATTTCAAACTACGCTAAACCTGGACTGGACTAACCTTAACGCTGGCTTACACTGATCACGTCAAAAAACGCACAAAACACAGAAGCACATATTCATTATCTGATAATTTCAATTCAAACTACGTTATCATCCTTTGCAACAAATCATATCGTGTAGGCTTAACGACCAATCCAGTCTGGCCACACCTGATATGAGCGGTGCAAGATTATGGTTTAGATATTCGTCACGGAATAACTATCAAGAAACAACGATAAACCACGGGCTGGTGGTGCCCCATTTGTCCACACCTGTTCTCGTACGAACATAGCACACCGAAAGCCCGTTGCCATGAAAAACAAACGTCATTTTTGCCAGCCGTCAACCCAGCAGCCATGTGTCTCGCACTCCCTTGGACAGTCGCGCGGATGCAAAAGGGAAAAATCGATTTTTCTTCACCAATAATGCTCCACGAGCTCCAGTAGCAGCGGCAGCTTTCCCAACCAAAAGAGACGGAACGAGATGGCTAGCTACCTCACTGCCTCTGACGATCTCGCTCTTTTTCGTCTTTCTCACTGGAAACTCGCGCATTTCTTCTCTCTTTGTGTCAACGCTAATGTCTGTGTGTGTAAATGGAAAGCGCGCACATACACACACACTAGCCAACGCACAAACCGGGAGACTGTCTAAATGCCGGAAGAATTTGCCAGGTTGTGGCAAGACTTCATGCAACTGAACGTTTGTGTATGACTGTGTGTGTGTGTTTGTCTATGGGAATCCCGTCACAATTGAAACAGCACCGTGTGCGTATGTGTACGTTTCGACACTACTACTATCAACGGGTGGTCGCAAATGCCACACGCAGCGCCGGGCACAAGAATAGAGCGTTTGGAGAGGGTGCGCGCACACACCAATTGTTATTGTGTAGCTCACAGTTCACAATGCACAAACACGCTCACCACACAGCGCACGAACGTAACACACATCAAAGCTTTCTTTGGTGTTCACACATCTACCCCAACTACTACACCCTTGTACTCATCACGCAATCCGTCATTGCCTGTGTTGTGTTGTTCCCCAGTAAGGAGTAGTCGCTACCGTCAACCGTCGTTGTGTCTGTCCTTTCTACTCGCACGCACACGCACTCGATCATTTCCACCAACACACACGCGCTACGTCAACTGCACTTTCGTACACGACGGGGTAACGACGAGCACATCCCACACACCCTAATAGAACCCGAATAAAACTCTGCGTGTGTCTATTCGATATTTGGGACGCTCACCGAACACAAATTCCATGCATCACAGCCCGCCAATGGATTGCGTTTGATCAGTGCAAATTTGACAGACGTAAACTTGAACGATGTTCTCCGGAAGAACGATTGCGTTTTAACACACCGCAAATCTTCCATGCAATCTTGTTTTACAGCTGCTGCCAACGAATGTGCTGCGCGCGGGATGAGCACCTGTCAAAGAGAGCGAGAAAGAGTGAGAGAAAACGATTAGGAAGTGATTGGCACCTCTCGCTTTAATGCTAAACGCATCACAATACGTGCAAATATTCGAGCCGAAGGAAATCACTAAATCGGCTGCAACAGATTTGGTGAGAGAAAACACGATTGAAAGCTATCAGACACACACCTCTTTCTTGGACTCTAAATAGCAGTTTCCTCCTGTAGTGTTGTTCTGCCCGACGTCCTCTTCATCTCGTTCTTCGGCGTTGTGTGCCTGTGTGGTGCTGCAGCGTGAAACAACACCACTACACTGCCAACCAAATGTCAAAAAGAATCGAGCAGTTCTGTGAGCAGCAGCCAGGTCGCCCCAACCACTGCTCGACTGATGGCTGTCACTGGAGAAAACTCCATCTTCACCTTCCTCACGTATAGAATCGATGGGAGAAATTTTCACACAATTAGCTTGCTTTTCCAGCCTCCCCCACGATGGACAATGTTAATTGATGCTAAGCGTCAGGAATGTAGCACTCTTTTGATAGGTTCGATGCGTAACGATGCATGCTTGGGTGTATGTGTGGAGCTTTTTCTTGCAACGAGTGCGGTATCCCGCAAATGGGATTGGTCACTGCTGTGTATGATTTAAAACAACACATTAATCAACAAAAGTGATGTAGTGCTTTCATCTGGTTTGACGTACGAGAGAAGACGAACCCGAAGCGGATGTGGTTGAAATCACTTCCTTCTTCTGCCGAGATCTTCGTTGCCAATAGGCCCAAAATTCCATCTTCCCAAAATAAGAAGACCATAAATATACCTTCAAGATACGCACAAGCACACGGCCGCACACGCCTCCACCATCAGCATCAGCTCCAAAATCATCGCCCACCTTTTGTGTGCTTTATTTATGTTTCCCATTGATTCCCTTCATTACACCTTTCATTCATCCATAGCAGCACCGGTGAGCGGAGCACAAACGGAAGCGAAGGAGGAACTGTTGGGCGAAAACAAGGCACACTAGTAATAGCAGCAGCACACACACAGCAGCCAGCAGCATAATTGACTGCAAACGGATTACCTTCACGTCTGCCACCGCCGAAAGGGCCACAACAAGACGACCCGGAGAAGGGTCCTGAGGTAGAGACGGGGGCGGAGGGTAGAGACGAACCAAAAAGGCAAACCAAGGTACGCAAACTATGGGACTCACCTTCGCCCGACATACCAGCCGGGAGAGAGCGAAGGAGCTATCTTCAGCGGTTCTTCTCCTCCACCTCGTCCTAAGGGTATAATCAATCGAGAGGAAAATTGTTCCAAAAGAATGAAAATGAGAAGAAGCCGCTGTTACCGGCACAATCGTCGGTATATGGGCGAACCACGAGGGCGCGCGTGCGAGCGAGACAGTAATGCAGGGATCTTTTCGCACAGAAAGAAAATAGTACAGACGAAGGATGAAAAGAAAATCAAGTGCAAATAATGAACGAGAAAAGCGAACTCTCCTCCGGGCGGAGGGTGGGGAGTGAAAAAAGAGCATTCAGCGTGAGAGCGAAATGGTCAACAGAGAAGTTTTTGGATAAATAAAACACCACCTATAAGAGTAGCCAGGCGGCACACAAAACGTGCAGAAAGAAACACAAACACAGCCGACAAAAACCGGCGAAGCAGGCGGGAAATTTTCTTACCATCACACCAGATCGAATGAGAAAGGGGGGCGGGTTGAGTAAAGAGGATTGGGGGGAAAATTAAAAATAGTGCATACTTCTTCCCGATAAAGTGGCGCCACACACTCCGAAGGTCTCGCTTCTCGCTTCGGAAGAGACAGAAAGAGAGAGAGAGAAAATTATGGTAGAGCTTAGGAACAGCACACAACCGGGAAATGATTTGGGAGAACTCGAGAAAAAAACCGGAATACAGTGAAACACGACACACCAATACCACAAATCCATCACCGATCATGGAATGTCCGGATTGAGATCTATGGATTAGATTCGAAAGGCGAATTTTTGCCCCATCCGTAGTGGGGATGAGAGTAGAAAAAGGAGAGCCGATCAATCTAAAATGTAAATCTCCAGGAGAAAAAAAAACAACGAAGAACAATTGTGTGAAAGCGTACGCTGCTCTGGTGGAATGGAAAATAGATAATCCTTCAATTTCGATCGATCGATTCCATCGAAATCCTTTCCAAGTACGTTTAATAAAATCGTTAAATCCTTCATTGTGTGCATACAATTAAAAAAAAACGGTGCCACTCTACACCTTTGGAGCAAACGTTTCCGATCGAAGGCAACAACCGTGCACGCACGTAGAAAAGTTGCTCTAGCGCAACAGCAATATTACGCCCGACTGCACAAAAGGACACACAATATAACACGCAGGGATAGGGCCGGACCTTCTCGGTCCTACTGCTGAGGTCTCGCCGCGTGCACCATCATCGTTGTGCATGTCAGGATAACTACATCCGGACATTACATAAGGGTTTTTTTACATTTTCCATTACGTTACAAGCTCTATGTACAGGTGAAACAGGCAAAGTTCAGCTGCTGCAATCTTTTAGAACGCAAAAGTAAAGCCGACTATTTGCTTCTGATAACGTTTTTGATACACAAAAGAAGAAAAAGCTAGGCGAACATTAAGGAGGTAAATATGAAATAAGTCTAATAAATTGTAATCGTAGTAGGCACGGCCTACGCGTAACCAGTTACCCTACGATGGAAGATAATAAAAGCTTACTGACGATAGTACTACACAATGTAAACACATGGAAAAGATAACATCGGAACCGAAGGTTGATCGTACACTGCAGCGATTTCACTTCGATCGCCACTTGAAGCCACCCTAGCGCCTTAAAGGAACTGCATCCATTTGCCCGCGGAACGATGTGTGTCTATCAAACAACGCCAGACCGTACAGGACGCGGCGACAAAAAAAAAAGAGCACAAACCCTAACTGATAAATGGTCTACAAACAAACTAATCAATAGTAAACGATGTCTCGCATTGAGCGATTGTAATGTGTCGTCCCCATTCACAATCAACAATCCGGGTGACCCCCCCCTACCCTCCCCTATTCGCCCGCCCGCACGATCATCCCCTGCCCCCGAAACGTTTGATCGTCGGTTCCCAACCCTCTAAACCGATTCGGCTACGGGTTGTGTAGGAACAAATTCAATCAACGTAACTTCAAACAAACCGAGGCCGGTGAAGAAAAAAAAACAACAACCGTCTCCTCGTGGTTTAAGTCTGCGTGTGCACGCGAGGGTAGAGAGGGAGAGAAAGAGAGAGGTAACGCGTCAAATTAGGTGATGATTGCGGGGTGCTGCAAGAATTTGGATGTACACGCATCGACCGGGCAAAAGAGAACAGAGAGAGAAAGAGAGAGAGATAGAAAGATAGATAGAGAGAGAGAGAAAGAGAGAGAGAGATAGAAAGATAGATAGAGAGAGAGAGAGAGAGAGAGAGAGAGAGAGAGAGATGAAGAGAACGACGACGCGCACACGATCAGCTCCAAGGGCTGATGGCAGCAAACAACCATTTCGGACCGACATACTTCGCTACCGACTTTGAAGTTCCCATCAATCTCGTTATGATAATTCGCATTCGACCGCCGTTCGCGGGTGAAATGCTCTTAAAATTAAAATAAAAAATATTCAAAACTCTGCTCCTCAAAGCGGTTACGAAATAAAGATTTAGGGTCATTTACTTGCAATGAAACATAAATGAAAAAAAGGAAGCTTGTTGATGTATCGATTTATTAGACCGTAAATTTGCGTTGAATCCTTCGAAAATATTCCAAAATTTAATGTAAAGGTCAAAATGAAATCTATCAGTTGTTGTCTGGCTTCGGGACCGTACTGGTTCAGTACCGATAAGATACATACGTTAAGCCCCAGAACTCACTCCGCATAAGCAAAACTTCGCGCGCGGAATTGTTTGTTAGTTTGATGCCTTTAATGTCAGTGCCTTTTGTGACGACATTTTGCAGAGGTAATTCAAAACAAACGCAACAACTAAACCAGCTTCCAACAAGTGTTCCAAGCATTCCATCATGAAATGTCCGCAGCGGTGAAGACGAAACTGTAGACTGCCTTGGTTAAATAAATGTTATCTAATCTTTAGGGCTTTACCTCCTCGGAGGGGACGGATCCCGTCATGTTTAGGATAAGGAATATAAAAGTTTTAGAAAACCTTTACTCCCATCGGTAGCATAACGAAATATTTTTTTTTTTGTATACCAAATTAGTCTCTTATTCGCATCAGTTAAACTAATTCTGCTAAATCAAACTCTAACCAAGGATTGACCGTATGACATTAAAAAAAAATGGCAAAACGAGTTTTTTTTTTCGCTTATCAATGCAATGCAGCAAAAGCGTTTAATATCGATCATCCAACCCAAGGAACCCAAGTACCAACGCAAGGGGGTGGCAGCTTGTCGGGCAGATGCCGAACACTCCCGTCCAATCCACCCCTCCCCTCTCCTCTTACCTATATTGCAAACCTGTCCCTCTCTCCGCATTTTGCTGCGTTGTGTGGAGGGGGAGCAGCCTAAGGAGAACGGGCGTTTCAGGTGTAAAACGGTTGATAACGGAACCTTAACGCCGCAGTGACTCGTTTTGAAGTACCCTCTCCTCCGCAATCCTCCCCTCCCCGATTATCCACATCAAAGCAATCACCAGCGTGCGTACCCGTAAGGAGGGTTCGTAAAAAACAAACAGCAGCAACAAACTTACTCATATGCTGGTCAGGAGATAAAGTAATGTCGGCTCACTACTCGCAGTCTCTTTCTGGGTGTATGTTCCCTTCCACGATGCAGTCCCTCCTTCATCTTCGTGCCACCACCTGCCCCTCCCTTACTACCATCATGAGCGACTTTCGCCGACCGGTGGAGGATGATGCAGAAGCGACGACGCATCCCATCGGAAAAAAACAACAGGTGGCGCACTCTGTATTGGCAAAGCGAGCAGTGTGTGTGTGTGTGTGGCATTGAAAGGGGTACCAGCAACAGCAGCAGCATCAGCTTTATGCGAACAACTGTTTGGTGCAATTTTGGGTGAAACACCCAGACAATGTAGAAGCCCGATCGCAGAGAATTAGCTTTTCTCGATCGAAATTCTCATTATTATTTGCTAACGGTAATATGTTGCCAAAAGCGTTCGATCAGACGCGGACCACAGGGCGGCGAGTTGTTTTAATAGTTCCCTTTTTTTCTAGGGCACTTTCCTTTCAAGTAAACCTCTTTGCTTCGCCATGGCCGACGTTCGTAGGAGAGCTGGAAAATCTTCCGTATTGTACACGATATTTATAAACGCTAAATACAATATTAAATACCTAAATAATTCAATAAAAATCGCACTAAAATATTATTATACTGATAGAGTTTTAAACGACCACTTAAAAGCATTGATTTTTGGTCAATATTCAAACGACTCTTTGAATATTTTTTAACATTTACATTTTTTTTTAGGAAAAATGGTTGTCAATCAATCTCAAACACTGTTAAATGTTGTGTTCATTACATGATCTGTCATATGGAAGAGTTGGTTTGGGAGTGTTTGCTCTACGGCTGGTCAATCGTCTACTCCAAAATCCAGTAACACACGTCACTTATCGGTACGGCCGTGTTTCTTCCCGTAAAATAATTTCTATCCAAACACATCACATACAAAAAGAAACAAACGGCGACCCGACCACCTTTCGGCACCCCACGGTCAGATGATCTCGTACCGAAAATTTATGGCAAATGCGATACGATCAATCTCGGATGTTACCCGGTCTTGTGTGTATGTGGAGAGCACAAACCCGCAAAGCTGTGGTGAGGTGCTTTCAAATGAACGAAAAGAAGCCAAACCACCACCGGTGCCGCTGCTGCTGGGGAGAAGAACTAGCCAAGTCCGCGTCCGGTCTGGCAGTAGCTTCGGTCGGTGGGTGGTGAGTCATGCCTTTAAATACTCCCATAAAGTCTTCCAGAGCCCCGGCGCCGAATGGGAAACGGAGTCATCGCTGTGGGAGGGTTTTGTTGAATTTCAAGTACCCTACCGATGGCGGATGTGATGGTGGTGATGAACAGTTTTATGTTCCTATTTAATTCATGTTTCCATTCAGCGCTTTACAGAAATCTTTTCTTTTCGCTTCATTCCGAAACGTGAATCGAAGGGACGATTTGGTTGAACAATTTGTTTTGCCAAAACAGTGCGCAGTACATATTAAAATTTATCTTAACTTACCATATTTTATGTCCAGCTACATGACTGCGCGATAATCTCCACAGAGTTCCACAGGAACATAAGTGCATACATTTTCCGCATAGGTAGAAGTTCCTTTGTTGCTAGCTTACGTAGTAAAAGTTTCTAAAACCATATATTCCTTGCTTTTCCCACGTAACATGAGATCACACACCCTTTCCACGATTCACGCAACAGAAGTCATTTTGGTAGCCACAGCATTATTACCTCCCGGAATGGAACAAACCAAACACACACATACACTCACGCCAGCCAAGTTTGAACCCGTTTTACACCCCGATTCGAGCAGTTCGCAGCTTGCTCGATTTTTGTCTAGCGGTCGGGAGCTGTCAAATTGTAATTCACAAACGTTTGTGTGTGTGAGTGTGCGTTGCAGTAGCCGTCCCAACTACGCACGCACACCAGCAAAGGTTAGTTTGATACATTTTATCTAAGCCACACATTTCCCTAGCACCACGCAAGTATACACGCACACATGAACACTAGCTATACTTCTTTCTCGTTCTTTCACGCCTACCGAGCGGGACCCACATAACTGGGCCCTGGTTCTTTGCGCTCGAAGAAGCTATGGAACAATCTGCTGCTTACACACACCCTTTTCTCGGTACGGGTCCGTATGGGAGTGTGTGTGATGCATTTTCGCTCTGCAGCGCCGCCGTTTCGATTTTTTCGCACTCTTCTTTTGCTTCACGCAACAGCGAAAATATGTCTACTATTCCTGCTTGCCTGCCTGCTTCTTCTCTTCGGCGTGCATTTGTGTTATGTGTGCACAGTACCGTTCGTTGGAAATCCATTTGGGCAGACCGGAGAAGAAAAGAAAAAGAACTGCAGCAGTGCGGACACGGAAAAGAACGGCAAAACCCCCTTGCCGACCAACACAATGTGTACGAAAATGGATGAAAATGATTTAGAACATGGCGAAATATTAAACAATTGTACTGGAAACGAATTAACTAACTTGCCACAACTTTCTGGCCGAAATATAAACCACTTCCGAGACAAAACGGTAACTTTTCCACACACTTTTCCGCACCCCACACACCACTAACGCCACGATAGGGCGATCTTACGAACAAGAAGTAACCTCTTTCCACACCGCTAAACAGAATCACAGCACTAGGGTATTTTCCCGTTTGGGTGCAGCACTTTCGATGGCGATTACACTGACGCTAAAATCTATCTTCCTACAACCCAATTTGGCTCACAGTGCCGTTTTCCTTCAGCCTGTCCTACCAACGCACACTGATGGTGGATCTGGATTACATTAAACGATAGAAAACCTGCCTCGGACAAAATTCTTTTATCCGATGTTCTAGTGGTTCGATTTGAATGCAATCCACAGAAAAAAGGATTTGATCTCGCTGCTCACCCAGCAAACTGCATACGAACTTTTTCAAACTATCTTATGCTCCAGCAGCAGCGCACACGCACACGACCTTCTTCTTCGACTTTGTTTTGAAAAAGAAAAAGAAAACAACTGTCAAATATCGAAGCAATTCGAGCAGTTTTTGGCAAATCGAGCTCGGTTAACCCAGCCTCCACCGCACTGAATGCTAGATGCTGTCAGTTTTACCAGGGCCATCCAACACATTGCTGGGCTACTTAGTCAAATTTATTAAAAACGAAGGAAACTTTCACATGGTTTTTTACTTCTTCTAACATAATTGATTGCTTAGTCTGACTATAACTTTTGCTCAAAACAAAATATCGGATAATTGTTATGAAAATGTGTGGTCTGTATTTTGATTTGGATACACAAATGGTACAATAATTTACAGTGTATAGATTGACACCTCAGAATAACGGAAGAATCTGTCAGCATTCAAGCGGGGTTGCTTTGTTTACTTCGCGTCGCTTTTCGAGAAAAAAACGAAATGTAACATTTGCATACAGAAAAACGGTTACAAATGGAAGATTTTAAAACAAAGTAATCTTTGGCGCATCTAAATTGACCATATCAGCCAAGACTTTCGCCCATGGATTTAGTGTGACCAAGATGCAACGAACAGAAACACCGAACGTGTTGGGTGACCAACAAGAAGTGATAATATATCTGAAAATTTTTGCTGGTAAGTTTTGTACATTTGATCATTAGTATATTCCTCCGGTGTCTAATTTATTATGAAATTACCCACCATAGGTGTGCACTTCAACCAGGACAAGCAGGGTCACAAAATAGGGCTGGTTGCGTCCTTAAACCAGCAGCAACTGAACGCGGTCAGCCGTCGACCGGTTACACCCGGTTCCGGATCAGCTGTCTTCGATTCGAGGTTCGTGTGGACATGCCATCGTCTCAGTTTGAAGGACATGAAGACGAAAAACGTGCCAATTAAGTTGGACTGTTGCGAGATACAGCCAGCGGGTGGCCGGTCCCACATCGGCAGCGTCGTCATACAGTTGCGTTCGATTCCGGTCGTATCGTTAGCGCGCACCAAATTCATCAAGCCGCGTTGGTACCGACTGATCGGGGTGGAGAGTAAAAGGTGGCGTCAGACGAGACCCGAATTGCAGATACTAGCGATGGTGACTAGCACCGATTACCTTAACCAAGGCTCGGACCGAGAAAATTCTAGTCCCATGCCGGAGCTGAGCGTAGATGAGTACGAAAACAGAAACGCACAGTGCACTACGATCTACACCGAACCAAAGGCCAACCAGTTGCCGAGTAACGTGAAACTGGTTCCGGGTCGTGGCCTACTTCAGATCGGTACCGACGAATCAGACGTGGATTTGTTTTTATTCGAGATCATTCTGAAATGTGGCCAGCATCTGGATCAACTCCAACCGGGCGCGGATACGTTCCGTTTGCGGTACGAACTGTACGGCGAGAAATACTTCTCGCTGGCCGAACGGAAGGCTCCCGGTTCCGCAGTGTTTCTAGTGAAGGAAAAGATCAGCATCCATTTGCGCAGCTCGCTGAAATCATTGGATGATTATTTTACTAACTGTTTTACAATTGCGCTTGAAGTGCTTCCTAACGACGACGATGCGATGGCGCACAGCATTGGAAGTGCGATGATAAATTTCCACGAATTTGTGAACGTTACGGATCTGGAAGAATTTAAAGAAAAATATGCTGCGAAAAATAATACACTGGAAACGGTTAGAAGTATCGCAATTCATGACGCTAGCGCAGCCGAGCAACAACGTCATACCCGCGACAAGGTGGACAAGGTGGAAGAACAAACAATCGTTCCGCTATTGGTATGCAAATTTTCGTTAACATATTTAGACAGTGATCGACCCCCGGTTGAGAATGAAGTATCGCTAAAACCAACTGTTGAGAATTCAAACCTGCCTGCTCCACAAGATGCAATGCCTGCGAATGAAAATCCGGTAGCAGCGAAAAAGACAGAATCGTGTGAATCGTTTCGAAAACCCGCGACACCTAGTTCTGCACAAGCGAATCGAGATGAGGTGCGGGAAGAACAATTAGATATCGGAACGATCCTTATGACAACGGATCAAGATCTTCGTGACATCAGACGTACGTTTGCGTTCCGCGTTCGCCTAGGCACTGTGAAATTTACTTCCAGTCCGTCGCCAGGCTCGTGGCAGGTCGCCTTACAGCACCCGAAAGCGGATACACCCTTTACCCGAGCCAATCTGGAGCTACTGCCCGACGTTGCCGTTCATGCGGATCGCATAGAATTTGGGGACCTTACAATGGAGCTGCTTTTCTCGTCGCTACCGGACCGCGTGGTAGAAACTATCGGTGCCGAACCTTCCAAATTAACACTGAACGGTCCGCATGGCTCGTACGCGTTGGCACGACTGGACAACGAAAGTTTGCTGGTTGGAACGCGCGAAAACCAACCGTCTGGGGTGGTGGTGATGGTAAACGAGACTGGTGAGAACGTTGCCATCGCTTCCATTAGCTGTACTCTGACGGAGGTCGGGCTGAACTACAACAGTCAACTGTTGGGCACAAAAGATCACTCATGCTATTGCCAGATGAGGCCAGCACCCGCAAGTGCTTTCAACGAAACCATCGTCTACCAGCTGGTCGAAGAGCAGAAGACATGGATGCGGGAACAGCGCGAACAATTCATTGCCCAGCTCAAGGAAAAGGAGCATAGCCATCTGCAGACGCTGGCGCAGAATTGGAAGCAAAGACACGCGGAAGCCGAAAAGCGACTAGCCGAGCGGCTAGCACACGCAGACGCACTCACTGTCAGCCTGGAGGAAGCCCAACGGAAGCTTGTAACGCAGCCGCCACACGAGACGGAACGCATAAAGCAGCTCGAGAAACAGTTCCACTCGCAGCTGGTCGACATCCGTGCCAAAGCGGTTCGATTGAGTCGTGATGCGGAAGCACAGATCGAAACGACGCGCCGACAGTGCCATGAACTACAGCAGCAGCTAGCGGAACTGGCCACCGATCAGAAGCATCTGCTCGATACCAACCGCAAACTGCGCCTCAAGCTGGATGAGGAGGGAACCGAACGGACACAGCAAGTGACCGAGTTGAAGCAGCAGCTGGAGGACGCAACAAACTCGAAGCTGTATTACAAAGAGGAGTGGGCAAAGCAAATGCGCAAGGTGCATCAACTGGAGAAGGAACTTAGCCTAGCGCGCACACCATACTTTCAACCACCGACCATTGGCAGGAAAAGCAGCAGAAAGAAGGATAGCGGCGATGGCAGCGGTGGCTCCCAGGTTTCGGTGGTTCATAGCCAGGGAGGGATATCACGACAAGGAGGAGGGGGTGATTGTTGCAAAACCTATGATTGCCAGAATAGACCGAATTGTTATGACTAGCTTGTAGTTTTTAAAAACGAACGTGAAATATTTTCGCGACTTATTTTTACCTATCGAACGAAGTTAATATTTATCTCATCAATTCGAAAAGATTTTTGTATAGTTTGAACGCGTTTGGAGCGGTAGATTGTGATAATAAAGACCTATTTATTTATAGTATACTTTTTTTTAAATGTGTTGCTCAATTGTTTACTTCAATGCTTATCACGGCTTGTCTTTCTACAGGATTATAATATAAATTATATTAGACATGGGATCTACACCAATCGTCAGAAATGTCCATTCAAAGGGGCAGATCAACAAAATATGTTAACCGATCTCCAAAAATATCGAAACAAAGACTAATGTTCAATTCCATATGCTTTTTCTCGTACGTTATTCTGTGATTTCCGGTAGCAGAGCGCCTAGTTTATTCATTTTATTGTGATGGTCTAATTGCTCGCCTAATTCTAGCCGATTTCAAGCGACCAGCTCACCGGCATTTCTCGCGCCAGCTTATCGACATAACGAGTTTCCAAACCAGAGGTACTTTGCATCGCATCTATGTAACTCATGGTCATTGCTGGCATCCATTTTCGTACCTCCCGCAGCCGTCTATGGGATTGACACGGTTTCGCTTGCAACCCAACTTTCTATCGGCCGGCGAAAACTCTCAGCTACTACAAGCGGCTTTGGTCGAACACCGGTGATGTAATGAGCGTTTGTGCAGTCTGTTAAAAAAAGAGCAATCTATCTGTTTGCAGATAAATAACTGCGTGACCCTTCTACCGAGCCGCCGGTACGATGTTTTGGTGGGGTAGACGAATGGATGGATACAAATGCGTTTGTTCGTACAACGAACATGCTGGAGATTTTGAAGTCCCCACGAAGGTCACTAAATTTTCATCCCTTCACCCTTTTTGCTACCCGTCGCCCGTTCGTTATCAACCGTTTTCGACCGACTTAGTTTGTGTGTGTGTTTTTTTTATTAGATGTTTACAGCAACCGATGTCGGTCAAACGTGCTGAACAACGCCGTGGGTGGGTGGGTGGGGAAAGGTGTGTTGTTGTTGCCTTCCATCCATCCATTATGATGTGTGCCACTGCGTCATGTCCCCAAGCAGATCGCATAACAACGTCACCGATATTGTACATAAACGCGTATGGGTACGCGCTAGAAGCGTTTCTACACCGGCCAGATGAGCCGAACACACACTCTTCGTCGCCTACGACTCGTCGCGTGCCCCTCCAGCGCCGATCGCTACGTACGTACGAAAGGTTTGTTTTTATCCGCACACTTTGTACCTGTGCGCGCGCGGCACTGCTCTGTCCGTGTATTCGTGTGTGCCGATCCAGAGGCACATAAAAAAAATAACACAGCCATTCGTCAAACAACTGTTGCGGGCTTCGCACACGCTTTCACGCGGTCTTAGAAAATACTTAAAAAAGTGTGACCGGCTTACCGGGCTCGTGAATCATTCGTGAAGATACTCGTTCGTTGCCGCAGTGTGTACGTGCGTGTGTGTGACACACAAAATAAAGTGATCTTGTCACGACTCGTCGGGGCGCCTCCGAACTGGTGCGGTATGGATTGTGCCGGTACGGTGTCACACACCATGTGAAAAAGGCCAGCGAGCAGAAAAGAGTGCAGTGAACACGCGGGAAAGAGAAAACAAACAAAAGGTTTCTTTCTATGTTTTTGGTGGGTACACAAAACTGTTTTCAAAGTGCCCAGCGTGCTTGGATCGCGCACCTTGGAGAAGCCAACCAGGCGATGCAATATCCAGTTGAATCCCAACGAAACTAGTGTCAACCCAAAGAACCGTCTCGCATCTCGCGTGGCTTCATGTGTGTTATTATTTTGTTGCCTGCTGATTGCCGACTAGTTCGATTTTGATTTTACGCCCGGAAAAAACGCGAAAATGGCGAACAACGTGGCCGGCCAGTTGTTGGTGTACGCACTGTTGCTGTTTTTCATGCTGGTGGTGGTGTTTCTGTCGTACGCGCTTATTCTGCACACGGAGCAGTCGCAGATGTGGAACACCATCAAGGATCGTGGCGCTAGCCGCGTCTTGCCGAACGGTACCACCAACTACTGGTACTACATCGTGCGAGGTAAGCGACGACGGCCACCTCGGCCACCCAATCCTCTCTCTCTCTCTCCAAGGTCAAGTGGTCCTGCTGGGATCGTTTCTATCACTCGCATACTAATTAACTTCAAACACTACACGCATCAACGTCCCTTCAAGCTGCTGGTTCGAACACATTTTCCTTCAATATTTCAGTTAATTTATGTCGCCAACGCTATCGCGATGCGCGAAATTAAAAACCAACCCAACAACGCCGTCACCTAACGGGAAATGGTGGAATTTTTAGGCAGTTTTTGTTCCCATTTTCTCGCGCGAGTTCGTTCGCTTGTTTCCGATACGGGCTATTATTGGCGAGTTTTATTTTACTGTTCCAGTGGTCGGCAAGGAGCTGGTTCTTATCGAGTATTTGTGAATTCTTTCTCGACCGGCAACTGTGGAGACCAAAGTGTGCTTGGATTGATATCGATGCCAAAGTGGGAATTCGTGTCTTCATACATAATTTTTGAACTCCCTTCTAATCAACTCGGGCTAACCAGGTTTGCTAGGAATTTTGAATGCGACTATTTGTTAAATGTTCATACCAAGTTGAACTATTAGAGTAAACATAACAAAAAATAATTTGTTCTATTAATGAGCTTTAAAAATCTTATATCCTTAATTTCCCCTTAGAATGTTCTTCATTATATCTATGTTTTACTATGAATATCTATAAATATCCATGTTTGTTTTAAAAAGAGCACTTGGCAATTGGCTCTTTTTTAGTACTTTATCGATTCTTTAGTTTAGTCCTACATAATACTCTCTTTAGATAATAAAGTATTTATATTTTCGATTTTTTGCTCTCCTAGTCTCCTATGAGCGTTCAACCGGTGTGAAGTGGTACAACCGAGATTTGATATCTGCCATGGAAAAGGCTCTACACGAATTGTTTGTTTTGTACACAAGATAGGGCATGGCATCTGATCGTTCAATGTATCCCACCGACATGGCGAACCGATATTTGGAACGCATTCTCTTGAGCTTGATGGCCACTGGATTTATTACGGCAAGATAAGATTGACCATTTTCATGACCCAGCGCACACACAACAGCCGCGGCCGTGTGAAGTCGAACGGGTGTCGACATTTATCGACGCTATAACACACCCCGGGGCACGTATCGAAACGGATGCACACTCACATTGCCAAGGTGTTGCATTCGATAACGATGGTGGGTGACCATATTGAGATACGCTTGATTATGGAGTATTGAGCTGTGCCGAGGCGCGCTGACTAAATCAATCAACTGCAAGAGACCCCCGTAACGATCCCGGATTTCATCGGGGTAGCGCAGGCGTTTGAAACACTTTATTTCAAACAAAAGGTTTGTTTACGCGAGATTGAAAAACTTTGGACGCTAAAATTGATTAATCCGATGGGAAGCCCTCTTACGCATTAATCCATCCAAGTACACATGGGGCTTTTATTTTCTATTATGGGCTGTAAGTCTTCACTACCACCAGTGCTATGTTTGATATCGTAGTATTCGTCATCGTTCAATTATGCTACAAAAAACATACGCATCTCAACGTACAAATATTAGCTTAAAAAAATAGTTTATTTTTCTTCCGCACACATATCTCTCCTCCGAAGGCCCATTATGATGGCGTCTTAGAAAAAAATGTTAATACATATTCACACTCTGAAGTTGTTCTCTGGAGTTATTATCATTTCGGATACTATGCATCAAAAACAGCTTTAATAATCGTTACATTATCGTTCTTCCAGGACGAGTTCTTGTCCTTCTAGTGTTGACTGATGGAATAAGATTTCAACGCTGACTATGATTGTGTCACAGAACACCCTCGAATGTATTCATCGAAGAGGAATAGAGACTGAGAGCTTGATTATGTCTGTCATCTCTATCGGCGACTCCACACTGCCTGAGCACATTTGCAAACGCTAGATACATTCCAAATAGTGCGTCATCAAGATAAGCTAATGTGCCTATTTTAAAATTAGTTTTCATCGGTCGAATAGCGCAATAAGCATCAGCCAACTATCGCAATTAGTGAGCGTTAGTTAGTCTTGAAATTAATCATTCCCTATTTTGAACAGTTTATGCCCACCGCTCGGCAGTATCCTGCTGGTGCTGCTCGATTTCAGCCACTGTAAAGAAAAATATGACACTTTAGCTACCCGCTCCAAATGCAAAACTGTGTTGATGCACTGATCAATGGCAATGTTTCATTATTTTTCTATTTTCATCTTTCCATCCTTCATCCAATGCACACAGCAGTGGAAAGAGGTTTAAAAAGTCATTGGGCAATGCTCTTGTATATAGAAAAATGGGTAATTTCTTAGACAAAACAATCGGTTGGTTGTTCTGTCAACATAATTACCAATTATATTCACATTCGTATTGCACTACGCCTTGATATGATATTAGTAGGGTTTGATATGTTACAGCTCCGTCGTCGATTTTTTAAATTTGTACCTTTTGTACAATAGGCGTTCTGTTGTAGTTTTAGAACTAAATAGAAGAAATAAGTTTGTGACGTTTTCATTTGTATTCAAGTGAGGACCTTGCGAATTTGTGCGCCTGTGAAGATTAACACATGTTGCGCATGATTTCCATTCTTCTTTTTTTCTCTTTGGCGTAACGACCAGAGACATGCTTGTAGTTTTAGAAGCTGACTAGACTGATTTAAGCACCGCTGTATATATTAATGATATTTGATTTAGAACACAAGGCATCTACTAGCCGTTCACAAGGCATCGTTCAGCCAGAACACAATGCGTCTCTTTCTCCGTCAAGGGATTTAGCTATCGCTGATCGATTGATCATTTACTTGTGGTTCCACCTTCTTCTTGATACATTTTAAAAATTTACATTATTTTTGGTGTACTGCGGTGGCCAAGCGCGTTTTGAGACGCCTGATCCATGATGGTTGTTTGCATTTTGATTGTTTTAAAATAGACTACATACCACGCAACCATTGGGTGAGATGATAAGCCGAGGGATTGTGACAAAGCTGGTCGCAGGGTTTCGTGGGCTTTCGGTCGTTGATACACTAATAGCGCCGAGCTACAATCGTAATTAGTCTTTTTGTGTACATAAATACGATACACGTGAGTACACGGTGCTAGTGCGTGGTAGCTAGAATAACCGGCATCATGAAATTGGCCAGCAAAAATGTGCTTTACTCAGCGAGCATACTACCTGTGGTCGCTGCGCATTTGATCGTAGAAGCCTACTGCGATGCAAAACCAATCGTGCCCGTACACCATCCCAAGCGGATCAAGTTCGCAAACGAGTCCAAACCGTTCACGGTACACGTCACGAAATACGTTTGCACAGAAACACCGTACAACGAGTCGGAGCTGCTACAGTGCAAAACGATTCTTCGTCGCAACAAGCCGGCGTTGTTCAACATATCCGTGCACGTACCGATCGTGTTGAATACGTTTTTCTTTGAGGTAAAGACGTACTACAGGCTCAACGATTATCAGCAGTTCCCGGCCGAAATACACACGGAGGTGTGTTCCTACTTTCGCCACCCATCGGAGGACATTTTATCGCGCCACATCATGTCGGTCATGTTCGAAACGGTACCGCATCTGATGTACTACTGTCCGCACGGGGTAAATATTGCTCGAAGAAGTTTATAAAGTACGTAGTCCGAGGCACTGATAAATTCCGATCATGCCGTTTATCTCCAGAATACAACTTACCATGCCGCTTTCTGGATAGAGGATCGATTCTTCCCGAAGTCGATGCCGGCCGGAGACTTTCGGATGGATGTGAGGTTTCGGACGGTCAGAAACATAACGATTTTAGCGTATCGCATCTATTTCTCCGTTCGACGGCAGGGGATATGGAAGTCGCTGATCGAGTGGTAGCGTTTGTCCGTTTGGTGTGACGTTCCGCTTACAAGTCAATGTTTATGGCTTCGAGTAATTAATTTTAACAGTAGCAAATAAAACTTTTTTCAAGTATGAACACACTATGAGCATGGGGAAACTAGATCTACATCCAGGATGACGATGGGGATGAGATGTCTCGGTGGATTTGTTAAAATAAACAATTAACTTTCATCTAGAACGGGTTCTGTTACTAATTGCTAACATTTTGCATAATTGCTAAGTTATAAATAAAGCGAGAAAATGTTTTGTTTAATTTTACCACGGAGCTGTCATTAGTGTCAAAACCTTTTGGAGTCGGTTTGAACGACCTAGAAGATTCGATAACTATAACCAAACGGTAACCAATTTCCTGCTTGTAATAGGAGGCGATGATATTTTGTACCAAAATTGTTACTATCATGCTGATAGCCATGATAGTAATCATTATGATTTCATTCATTACAGTCGTTACTCGAACATGCTGTTTTTGAATTGGACTAACATCAATTAAGTTTGTTTGGTTTCACTGTTCCAGATAATTTTAATTACGATCGATATATGGTGATTAGTGATGTGCCCATGGGAGGAACTGGGCAGAACCGTTGATGAAAATGTATATAAATAAATATTTATCCGACACAAAAACGAACAGAAAGAACCAGTGCGTCCGGAGCGAGCATTGTAACTAACGATCTGCTACACTAGCCCAAAACATGCGGTGTGAGGAGAAAAACGTGCCTATCGTGGTGGTTTTACTAACAGTAATCGCTTCAAACTTGATCGGCGAAATTTTCTGTGACCCACAGACACCAGTTCCCGTGCACTATCCTAATCGGGTCGTGTTCACAAATGAGTCCAAACCGTTTACAATACGCGTTACAAGGTTCATTTGTACGGAAACACCTTACGAAGAGACAGAGCTGCTACAGTGTAAAACGATTCTTCGTCGCAACAAGCCGGCGTTGTTCAACATATCCGTGCGGGCACCGATGGTGATGGATTCGTTTATCTTTGAGGTGAAGACGTACTATAGATTTAACGACTATCAACAGTTCCCGATCGAAATTCGCACGGAGGTGTGTTCGTACTTTCGCCACCCATCGGAGGACGTTTTCTCGCGTCACCTCATGTCGATCATGTTCGAAACGGTACCGCATCTGATGTACTACTGTCCGCACGGGGTAAATATTGCAATAGTGTTAAAGCAAAATCACTTTAGTGCATACTGCTCCGTACTTCTTGTTTTTCGCAGAACACAACCTACAACGCCATTTATTGGCTGGAGGAGAAGTTCTTTCCGAGATCGATGCCGGCCGGAGACTTCCGGCAGGATGTGTGGTTTCGCTCGGCACAGAACAAAACATATTTTGCCTATCAGGTTTATTTCTCCGTGCGGCGCAAGGGAATATGGAAGTCACTGATCGAGTGGTAGCTTCCGTCCGCTTGTGGTACTTTCCGCTATGCTTACAAGTCAAATTGGCTCTGAGTAATTGATTTTAACAATAGCAAATAAAACTTGTCTCATGTATGAACACACTAGATCTTTTAAATAAAACTTTTCTCAAGTATGGGGAAACTAGATCTACAACTATGATGAGAACGGGGTTTTTATTACTACTTATGCGGTTGTTAAACGATAGAAAATACTGTCAAATGGTTTTGAACATTTTCTGTAAAACTAGACTCTGGCGCAGCGTTTGGCATAGAAAATCCACTCGCTCGTGTAATAACGATACA
The DNA here is from genome assembly GCA_000473445.2 of Anopheles farauti. NCBI lineage: Eukaryota > Metazoa > Arthropoda > Insecta > Diptera > Culicidae > Anopheles > Anopheles farauti. Next base: position 23,942,042 of record KI915040.1, read on the forward strand.
TTGGACCGAGCGGTTGTTTTGTGCAATAATGCTTTTAATAATGATTGTACAAATTTTAGGTGAATGCAAAACTACAGGAAAATCAAAACACACCGAAATATAAACAAACAACCATTTTGACAGGAAATATCCAAAACCATCTGACAGTTAATTTTACCACTGAGCTGTCATTAGTGTCAAATCCTTTTGGAGTCGGTTTGAACGGTCTGGAAGTTTTGGTATGTAACCAACTTCCTGCTTGTTATAGAGGAGGCCATGATATTTTGAAGCGAAATTGTTACTATCACGCTGGTTGAGCTTTCATTCATTACAAGCGTTACTCGAACATGCTGCTTTAGAATTGGACTAACAACAATTAAGTTTATTAGAGGTTTCACTGTTCCAGATAATTTTGAATACGCTCGATATATGGTAATTAGCTATGTGCACTTGGGCGGAACTGGGCAGAACCGTTGATGAATAATATGTATGTAAATAAATATTTATCCGGTCCAGTCCACAAAAACCGAACAGAAAGAACCAGAGCGTCCGGAGCTAGCATTGTAACTAGCGATCTGCTACACTAGCCCGAAACATGGGGTGTGAGCAGAAAAACGTTCCTATCGTGGTGGTCTTACTAACAGTAATCGCTTCAAACTGGATCGGCGATATTTTCTGTGACACACAGACACCAGTTCCCGTGCACTATCCTAATCGGGTCGTGTTCACAAATGAGTCCAAACCGTTCACACTACGCGTTACAAGGTTCATCTGTTTGGAAACACCTTACGAAGAGACGGAACTGCTACATTGTCAAACGGTTCTCCGACGCAACAAACCCGCGTTGTTCAACATATCCGTGCGCGTACCGATGGTGGTGGATTCGTTTATCTTTGAGGTGAAGACGTACTACAGGCTTAACGACTATCAGCGGTTCCCGATCGATATCCGCTTGGAAATTTGTTCCTTCTTTCGCCACCCATCGGAGGACATTTTCTCGCGCCACATCATGTCGATCATGTTCGAAACGATACCGCAATATATGTACTACTGTCCGCACGGGGTAAATATCGTAACAGTATGAAAGCAAAATCGCTTTATTGCAAACTGCTCCGTACTCCTTGTTTTTTGCAGAATACAACGTACAACATCGTTTACTGGTTGGAGGAGAAGTTCTTCCCGAAGTCGATGCCGGTGGGAGACTTCCGGCAGGATGTGTGGTTTCGCTCGGCACGGAACAAAACGATGGCTGCCTATCAGGTTTATTTCTCCGTGCGGGGCCAGGGGATATGGAAGTCGCTGATCGAGTGGTAATCTTCGCCATCGTCGTGTACTATCGTGCACAGGAAGCTAAGCATGTCTGATGTTCTAGATCCCTTGAATTGGACTTTGCATCAACACAACTTTCGTGGAATAAATAACACACGCATAATACAGCTACATCTACAACATTCGATGTTGAATTTTCAAACGTTTTTTTAATACCCTTCAAATGTACAATGATATGACAATGATAGTATCGATTCAAGTAAGATAGTTCAAAAACGCTTTGCTGAATATTATCTACTTTTCTGGTGGGTGATGTCTTTCTTGGACTATTGAATCGCCACCAGCACTATCAGTGATTTTCTACTTGTTTGTGTTTTAATGCTACATGCTCGGTACATGCCTTAAAATAACTGTTAAAGAATACAACAGACCGTACGATACGTAGGGTTTGTAGGATGGAACAGCATTCCAATCCGAACCCATAAAAGCGTCCGAGCGTCCGGCCTTTTTTTGCTTCCTCTGCCGATTCGAATAAGACTAGCTGTTGGCTTTTGCCCTCGCTAATGCCCAATTAATTATGTTCGAATTTTCGAACACTCGGTGAAATTCTAATTTCAATAAGATAAGGTTAATCCCACTGTTCACACTAATATGTTCATTATTGTGAATTAGTGATTTGTAGCACAAGAAATGATTGCCAAATGAGATATAAAGAAAAACAATTTAATACCATTTAATGCTCACTTCATTATTCGCATATATTTAAGGCTTGAATTGAGATTTGATGGCTCTTTTTAGGTCCATTTTTAAAGCAGATGCTCGTAGTGAAAAACTTAATGCGCAAAGACCCCATTGAGTTATTTTTAAATATTGGGCAACTTTTTTTCTTCAAACACAATCAAGATGCCGACCCATATTCGGTTCCATGCTTTAGTAAAACAACAAGATTTCTAAAACACGGCATAATTAAGGTGATAAAAAAAATCTATAACCGGGGAATAATTGCGATAGGAGAGAGTATGCCTTCTCGAAACTGATGGTACTGTGCCATTGGCTTAAAAACCTTGTACGAAATTGCTAGAAAATTTATCACAAATCACCATAAATTTCTGCTCAGACCACCCACAGCAATGCTGGGGTTTCAGTGGAAGGCATACGTGTGCCATTTTTAGTAACATCCGGCAATTTGGCCCAATTAGTACGAGGTATGATTTCGAATCAGTTCCGTTCGGTTAATGGGTTCGCATTTTTTGTTTTTCATAGGATGATTTTAGGATATATTATTTTTTGCGATCGAATCCAAGCACGTATTGTTTGGCGATACGGACATTAGTCTGTTTGCAAATCGCGCGATCGTTTGTTGGTTGGCAATAAAACCATCCCCTCCCAGCTGGGTAGCATGGCACGTTATGGAGGAAAAGTGATCATCTTCGCGAGGGTCCTGTCCGTCGTCGTTTTGTTTGCGATCAACCGCAGCTCGTCCGGTGCGGAACCCCCGAAACCGGTGTATTATCCTAACCGGATAAACTTTACGAACGATCCGAAACCGTTTGCGGTGCGTGTCACGAAATTTGTCTGCACGAAAACACCGTACGAGCGGACGAATCTGCTGCTGTGCAAAACCGTGCTGCGGCGCAATCAACCGACGGTGGTGCACATCAAGCTGCACGTGCCGATGGTGCTGAACGAGATCTACTTCAAGCTGGACACGTACTACCGGTACAACGAGTACCGCAGCTTTCCGGTGACTTTGCACACGGAAGTATGTGCGTACTTTCGCAATCCCTCCGATGATCCGATGTCGCGCCAGGCTATGTCGATGGCGTTGGAGACGATGCCCCAGTACATGCACTACTGTCCGCACGGGGTAAGTCCGCCCAGGGCAGTGGAACTTACCAGCAACGGCTAGGTCGATTTTCGGTCGCTTATTTGGTCCACTCTTTTTTTTTTGCCTCCCACACCTAGAACACCACGTACGTCATGGATTACTGGCTCGAGGAGAAGTTCTTCCCAAAGTCGCTGCCAGCGGGAGACTTTCGGTTTGATGTATGGCTTCACGATCGCGACAACCAGACGCTCTTCTCCTATCAGACGTTCTTCTCCGTGCGACGACGAGGGGTACTAAAGTCGCTGATCGAGTGGTAGCAGGCGGTTTGGAGTAAACTACCAACTATGATATCTTCATGATAGCGTTTTACTATGTGTTCGGTTCTTCAACGAAGGGAACGGCTTCGAATCGCGGTCTCGTTTGTCATCCGGGTTGTATAAAGTTCACCACGAACGGTATTCTATCAAGCACGTAGCTTAGGAGTGATAATGATTTACATTTTTACACAATAAGCCAAATAAAGGTTGCCTATACCCTTTTTTTATCAGTCACTGCTTGGAATGGAAAGACAGTCCAGAGGAGATTATGGTATGGTTATCTAGATTACATAAGTAAAACAAACCGCTTCCCGTGCTGATTGTGAAGAACCAACTCGCCTGTTTCTAACTTACAAGAAGTGATGAAACAGAAACCTGTATGGTTGTACTGGTGAAATAATTCGTGCTCACGTTGAGTTCTTGACACCTCCTTTCACTCCGAATCAAACCGATGGATATGGAAATCGCTGCGAGAAATATAGACATGATGATAAATGTGTTTGTTTCCGGCTATCTTGGAGCACAATGTTGTGCTACAATCTACCAGGTTTCCTCTCCCAGATGCGGCCGCTAATCTCGACCGAACAATCGATGATCACCTTGAAAAAGGTTTGTAAACAACAACGTGCACGGCACAGCAGCAGTTGCCGTCAAACGCGCAAGGGTGCACGCTTTTATGGGCGATCCGAGACCGACCGGAGCTGGGAAACATTAGCGTCCATTAGAAGTTTAGCTGTTGTTAGAGAATTCTAGCGGCGGCGAAGTGGTTGTTGTCGTACAGAGTGACTAGGTAAGAGATTCTGCATTTTCAAGCTCCTACCGAATAGGCCCGTATAGGAGCGAAAGTGATGGCTCTGAGTCATACTGACTGGCAACCGTTTGCCCGCACCTCATCCCATCACCCCGCTGCTGACGGTTGATAATTACTCTAAAATTCAAAATAATCCCCCTTAATCACGCTGCTAATCTGTGCGGACCGGAGCTCTCATAAATCAAGCCGTGCAGCTTTACTCTACCTTACGCGTGGTGAGAACATTGTTTGTCAGGGAAGCTGCCACGCTTACGACAAGACCGACCCGACTCTACATGATTAGATTTATGTGCTTAGAACAATAACAACATACTTGGCGGGAAAAAAATGCTCACGAGCGTTTCGGGTGAGCGAGGAACCGACATTGTGCTGTGCGGTAATTATAACGAACCCCAAAGCCACACCCCGCACGGCCGGCTACCGTGTTGTGGTCCGAGGGAACGAGGATCTGGGAACGGACCCAGCGAACGCGGAAGAAGGTGTACCCAATTTCCCTACCTCCCGAAAATGACAAACAACGGTCGTCAAGTGCGGACATCGAATAGATGGCGTCGCTTAATTGGATGTGCTGTTTTTGATTTTGGATACTTACAACTGCCGCACCGAAGAGCTGAGTTCTGCCTGATGATCGTCGCGCATATTTTCGGTTCGTACGATCCGCACCGAGGCGGATGGGTTCTGGCAACTCGTCAACGATCGACGTTGCACCAAAAGGAAGGATAATATCGTTATTTGTTTTGTCTTTCACAACGCTCGTCGAGGGACGACTAGTTAGAGCCAGTGGGAGGGTTGTTTTCTACCGGTTGCTAGCGATGAAAATCCAAAGTTCAATATCTCAGCCGCAAGTAGCAGCATAGCCATAGCTAGTTTGATCGCTGTGAATGACGAAGCATTCGTTTCAGCAAAATCTTGAACACACCCCAAACACACACTTCTTCATTTTTACGCGCAGACATCTGTCCGTGGATCAGGATCATTAGAGCGATCGTGTCCTCATGAATGTCACCATTTATTTTATTCTCCGAAGATGAATAGAAAAGATGGTAGCACATCGTCCCCAATCAACCGTCAGATGAGTGACACGGAACGAGCATAATTGACGTTAATCATATTTTTCACCACCTTTACGACACACGGTGGTTATTTTGTGCATCCCCTTCCTGCGAAACTCCTCACCGGAATGGACATTGCAGCAAAGAGCAAATGAGCGAATGTTTCGTTGGGTATCGCTCGTTTGCTGGACGCTTTAATTGCACGGGTACACTTGTTTAGTTGTTTGATGTACGTTCGATCAATGATAATGTGATGGTAGCGAAGAAAGAAAAAAAAAGTCCTATCATATTCCTGCCAAACACGTTGTGTCGGACAGTTTTCAATCCGCGGTCATCTGAATATGTCGCAGATGCAGCACTATTGGTGCATAGTTTTCGTTATTCCAACACTGGTGATTCTGTCCTACATCCATGCCAAACCCGCTTTGTTCGATCTGCCCGAGCTAACCGTGTTCAGCAATGAAACGAAGGATTTCTCGCTGCGTGTACTCCGCTACGTTTGTATCGAGGCACCGTACGAACGGAGCGTACTGAACTACTGCCGGACGCATCTGCGCCGTAACCAGCCGACCCTGTTCAACCTCTCCATACAAGTGGATGATGTCCTGAATGAGCTGTATATTCACATGAAAACCTACTACAAGTACAAGTCGTTCCAGACATTCCCGATCGACGTGGTGGTCGAGGTGTGTTCGTTTCTGCGCAATCCGACAAAGGACGTTATCTCGCGCCACGTCCTGTCCGTGCTGATCGAGCTGATGCCACAGTATGCGCACCACTGTCCACATGGGGTAATAATAATGGTGTTGTTTTTTGTTCATCGGTGGATCTGCTAATGTCTCTTGGTTTCAGAACACCACCTACAACGTGCTGTTTTGGCTCGAGGAACGATTCCTACCGAAATCGATGCCAGCGGGAGACTACAGGCTAGATGCGTGGTTTCGAGACAAGGATAATGTGACTTTCTTTGCATACCAGGCCTTTTGCACGATCCGTCGGAAGGGCGTTGTTCGCTCAATGATCGATTGGTGAATAAAGTATGCCGCTATGGTCTTGTTGATGTTTTTTTCGTCAACGCAACGTGATAAGGAATAAACATAGTGTTGAAGGTCGCTATCATTTTGCTATCGTTAACTGAGCGGGGAAAAACATTCCAAATGAATCACAATATTTACGTGTCAATATTTACGCCGTGTTTCCTCTAATTATACAACTATTTTTTTCTAATCACCGTAGCATTCGTTCCAAATGATCTCTTCGTTCGTTAAGTGCAATTACCAAAAAAAAAAAAAATGCTCCAAATTTGGGGGTTTTCACATCATCCAAGCTTTCGGGTTAAACGAGCTGTATCCAATAATTGAAGCTAATGTTCTTAAAGTGATATTGACTTATCTTTCCATCGCATTAATGTACCAATTTGCTACCATCGTTACAGACATGGACAAGATTCGCAACATGACGGACGTGCTGCATATGGATCGCACCACATATGTTCTGCCATCGCCGGAGGGTTTCAAGGTGCGTGGCAAGGACTTCGAGATACACTTCGACCGGATCAGCGTGACCAACGGTGACGAGGGTGAAGGTGTTGCCCCTCAGCCGCAGGAAGACTTCACACCGACGCTCGTGAAGCGCAAGACGTACGTGTGGGAGATTACCCGGCATCAACCGACAGTCAACATGACGGTGCCGGTGTTCGCCGGCGGCAAGCACGACAAGCTGGGCACACCACCGTTCCAGAATGCACTGCCGCCATCGCGCGATTCCGACGCCAAGCTGGAGTAACGGGCAGGTTTTCTCATCGACCACCAGTGCCTTCGGTCAGCAGGGATTGTGAGAGAGCATTTACTTTCGACGCATCCGTACGCGACTGTTTGGACCGGTTTAAGGATTTTAAGTTGAAGAACTTTCATTTTTCATCGTCAAAGTCGTCGCAGTTCCATTATTCGACATCGAGCACTGCATTCGTACGCGTCTAATGGTAGAATCTAAAACAGAGAAACCTCCTATGTAGACGATTATATGTAGGTGTGCGAAAGGAAGTAATTATTTTTAAAATGTAATGAACTATACCTTAATCGTTGTTGAATTATTGCCGCAAACAAACGTAAGTGACGAAACGTATTCGTTTGGTCAGTAGTTATATGAAGCAGAATTGTTGATCGTTACCTTACCCTTGCAAGATGGGTATATTCTCTATGTAATATAAGTAACATTTTCTTATACGGACTAGAATACTGAAGTGTCATCTATATATCATATAGTAAAGAAGATAATGACAAAACAACTTTGTTTAAAGATAGCATGGATAAGATGCAAAAGTGGTTGCAGGACGGATAGAATAGAAAAGAGCTTGTAGTTTTAATTGGAATTGGATTCCGACAGCGGTTAGAGTGGAATTTTCTTCTTTCCCTTAAGTATCGTACACGGTTTGATGTTACTGTTAGTGGTATTTTTTTGTTCATTTTCAATGTTCATTTTTTTCATTTTTTTAAAGCATTCCAAATCAAACACGAACCTGTAACGTAGGACGAGGTTTATATCTCTTTCTAGAATTTCACAACATGAACTATTTGGATGAACATGTTTTTACGAGACATTTAATTGCGTGTTTTCTATGCCGCTACCGAAACGTAATTTTTATACATGACTCCCTTTAAAACCACGTTGGGAACTATTCATTGTAGCCATAAATACAGTTGTTGAGCCAGATTGAAGATTCCAGTGATTCTTTGCCTCACAATGGGTACACCGAGGTGGACGGTACGAAGGAACGCTCTTCTTAATGGAAAACCGGCGTCACTCGCGATATGCCCCATCAAAAGATGACACCGGTAGCACGCTTTTAATTTGCTTACCGAAACGCACCGAAGCGATCGGTGCCGCTAAATGTCACAAACCGAACTCTTGTCGCACTGCGTTCTGATGTGTTCCTTGACATTCGTGGTTGATGTGGGCTCTTCGCGTTGCGTTGCTGCTAGAGAATGAGGGAGGCAGCATTCGATGTGCAACATTAATCAGCCGCTTGTTTGGGTGCGCTACCGCAGCGGTGTGTGGGGAACCGCGGTAGCCGATGCACCAACGGTAGGATGATGGTTCCATCGTTCGGGGGTATAAGATTAATGGAATAAACATTCGGGCGTAGGACCGCGTGAATGCGTGGTGCGAGCAGCTGTAGGGTGAAATCGAAAGTGTCGCGCCAGAACGTGCGGACGTCGTAAAACGCGCCGAAACACACTGCACAGACCATTAGCGGTTGCGAATGTGTGTGTGTGTGTGTGTACGCTTGTGCATTTGTGGTTGAGGAATGCAAATATCCTACTGTGGTGAGTGTGGTTTTGCTGTTGTAAAAAATTAGCAGCTCGAAAGTAGGGTTAAAGGTCGTATTGTTACACAAATAATATAAACTAAGGATGAACTGATGTGTCTGCGAGCAACGAGCAACGCAACGCAGAAAATAATTCGACAACTTAAGTAAAAACAGAACATAACCGCCACGCTTTTGTAATATTGTTTACCATGTTTCGATAAAGCTGCCCTGTTGCTGGTACATTTGTTAGTGAAACCTAAACTTTATCATGTGACAGAAGTAAAAGGAATTAACGCACAAACATCGTCTGGTTAATTTTCACAAATTATCCAGTGCATGGACTTGCATTAGCATGTAAACTACAAAAACTTAATTTAAACTGCAAAACAAAGCAAAAACGAACAACAAAACGGGCAAAAAGTGCTACATTGAACTGTTCATTGAGAACACTTGATAATAAAAATCATGCACAAATCACATTTTATCGCATGAAGAGACTCTGTATGAAGTTTCATTAGCTTACATTAGCTGCTTATAGCAGCAAAAGTAGTATTAGATTGTTAAGTAGTCTCGATATGCATGGAGCATTACATCGGTAATCACGTCGGGTTTTTTGAAACGGATCCTGTACGGATATGAGTAATGAATAAAACTCTTCTCATTAATAAAAACAAAACTATATTTTGTTGTTTCAGTTGTTTGTTAAATACATATTGTTCTATCACTTTACGCTGAAATTAAAGTTTTTAAACAAATGCTGTACAAATCTACCTTTGCGATTGGTTAAACCGTTATATAATCTGTTGCGCAACTCTTACTGAATTAAGTCAAATTGCATCACAAAGAAGTGATGATTTGCCCATCATTTCTGCGCTATCCAAATTTCCTAAGCAATTTCTTCGTCGTGTTGCTGTTTAGCAAACAAAAAAAAAAACAAACTAGAGCACGAGAGTGAAGTGGAACGTTTTGAAAATGACACCAATTTATGCGATAATTCGGTAACCGCTTTCGGTAACCATTGTGCCCGGTAAAGGCCGGTCGATTCTGCAGCGGTGACAGTGAGCATGGTCACGTCACTCTTTCGTTCAACGCTGCAGGTCACTTCCCTCGGAAACGGAACACGCCGTGCGAGGTTACTTTGCCATGGAAAGGCCATTAATTAACGCAAAATGCAAAATGCGCACGGAGACGAATGACAGCACCGCCAAGATCAACCGTGGTGTGACACATGCGGCGGTCGCACGACCGTTTTTCCTGCCACCGATCCCAAACCGCGAAGGCGAAGGTTGGAATGCAAACGAAAAATGGCGCACAATTGACCATAAAATAGACGCGAACGCAAACACACATTTTCACATGCCACCCGGGCCGCACCGTTGCGAATTGTGCCGGTAGTGGTTGCGGGCGGGGGATCTAACGAAAGATGGGACACTTTTGATGGGTGTGATGGCCCGGATTTCGGAGCGAGGTCTTGCAAGCATGCCGGTTTGTGGCATGTCGCACAAAGGCACCCTTGCGAATGGCGTTGATGGACACAATTGTAACCGTGTAATGGCGTGATGATCCAGTGGTGTTACTCACGCGCGACAAGCTTAATGTCCTTTAAACTGAATGTACTTGATGCTGTGATGCGAGAGGAGATAAAAAAAAAACGCGAAATTACAACGAAGGGGAACGATGAGTTGGCGTTTGCTGCCGCTTAAAATGGATCGAGTGCTCGGGCTGGGCCGGCAACCAGATCGAATTGCTCCGTCAACGTCGTCAGGTTGGCGCGCAGCTGTTCGATCTCCATCCGCTGCTGCTGGATGGTGCGTTGCTGCAGGAAGATTCGCTCCTTGAGGTGCCGTACCTCGAGCCGGACTTCCTCCCCATCGGGCTGCACTCCGTTCACGTGGCGCGTTCCGTTCGCCTCCACATCCAGCACGATCGCGTCGTCAACGCTGCACATGCGCCGGTCGATCAGATGCACGATCGACCGGTTGACGAACGTTTGCAGCGCCTCGTGATACGACCGGCAGTCGAGTGCGTTCGCCGAGGCGTCCAAAATTCGCAGCAACTGAAACCGGCGCACGATCGTGCCACTGTCTAGGGCGGTGAGCAGATTGTCGCGAATGCTCAGGTTTATCAGCTGCGGGAACTGCCACCGATCGAGCGGCAGTCGCGTGAGGAAGTTCCCACCCAGGTCGAGGTGCGTTAACGACGGCAGATACACGACGGTCGTCGACGTACCGAGCGTTTTGATGTGATTCCCGCACAGGATGAGCTGCCGCAGTTTGGGCATGGTAGCGAACGTATCCAACGGCACGTCCTCGATCAGATTATCGCACAAGTTTAGCTCCAGCAGCTGGGTCAGATGCTCAAAGTGCGCCAGAGAGCGTAGCTTGTTCATCTGCACACGCAAATAGCGCAGAATGTACCGCGCGCGTGGCTCAATTTCGACCGTTTGCAAACCATTATCGCGCAGATACAACTGCTCGATCGTGCTGGGCATGGTGAGGTGTGTCACGTGTGTTCCGCGGGCAAACACGCGCAGGACTCCCGCCTTAAACAGCTGATTGTTGAAGGTGTGCGAGAAGTTGCCGATCGTACCGTAGATAAACCCCAGCTGGCGCACTCGGGGGAACACGCTCGCCTGGGCGTCGGTGTCCATCAGGACCGTGGCGTTGTGCAGCTGGCACCAGGACTGGAAGAAATTGTCGCAGGTATACTGTCGTACAACGGCGGCCTTCGCTGAATAGCCCATCAAGAAGATCGCAACGAAGTAGGCCCTGCGAATGAGTGCAAAGAAAAACATCATTGGTATCAGGTAGAAAATAGTACTAAAGTCTAGAAGCTCACTCACGTAAAAGAAAACTCCATCCGGAACTTCATTGTCCACCGATACACTAATCGTCAAGCAACACCGAAACTAATTCACTCACTATTTGCAGACTTCACTCCGCAACGCACGCGCCCAACTTCCGCGCTGGTGGTCGACTATACCGAAGTTCCACGCGACAACGAATCCGCCGATCGTCAGCGACACCATATCTTCGATTAGGGGCTGCCCGTTTACAGCGCTATCTACGATGCCGCTGATGCTAGCGCATCCGGAAGTGTTCGGTTCCGTGTGATGAATGCATTCTCTAGCGCTGTGGCGTGCAAGCTTGACGGTCACGGCCTACTAAACTAAGGCTAGAGAGCGCATCTGGCGTGCTCGCACCTCGCAGCATCTAACAGCAGCGCGGCCTACTAGACTTATGACAGTCGGGCGCACCACCATCGGCGACCATGGGACATATCCAGCCCCGAGTTCGCTCACACCTGCCCTGGAGGGACCGGCGTAACCAGCCAGCCCCGAACCGGTCGCACGCCATATCGTAACGATCCCCACCACCAGAGGGGGTTGCGTTTTCCTTCTTTTTTTTTCCTTCTCACCCTGCCGCGATTGTTCGTGAGCGATTTGGTGCAGACGGAGGGAGGTGGGAAGAAGAGAAAGAGGAGAGTGAAAAAAATCATACAACTCCCGCCAGACGGTGCGGGGTTCGGTCAAGGGTTGCTGCAGGGTGCGATTAGAATGCAGCGAACCAAGATCACGATTCTCGCCATTTCAACCAACCGGGCGCCTCTCTCCCGGGTCGTTCGACGTTTGTTTTCTTTGCACAGACCCTTCGGCGGGCACTCGAGAAGTGAAACCGATCGGGAATAACGAAACCACTGTACGGCACGTGGTATTGGCAGGGGGCCACGGAGGGTTTTGTTTTTTGCTTCACGAATTGTTCTAGGCAGCAGCAAGTCAACCCATGGCCTAAGAGCGACTTGGCGGGCACATTTTCAGGCGGGTAAAGCGCAATTAAATATTTCCGAAACGTCGATCGCACGGTTTAGCGGCTGGTGGGGATGAATCCGCTACTGGATGGCGGTGGAGCTGTTGTGAATTCACTTTCCGTTTCTCAACTGGCGTTCGCTTTCAGGCCAAAGTTCGACTGATTGTTTGTGATGTTTCTGTAGCGTTTGGTTTAGCGTTGACGTGAACTTAGTACCGAAGAAGTAGCGGACAAGCAAAACGTATAGGCTTGCCGGAGGCTCCGTTTCATTATGTGGTCTGGTTTTGCCTGCAACATAATTTTTGATGTCAAATCTTTGAGCAATAATTTGAACATTATTGAAACCAAAGAGAAACTATGATTACTAATGATAATTCAATGTATCTACATACTAGATACCGATAAAAACTTTTAAACAAATGCTTGACAAATGTTTTAATGAGTTTTCAGGGGTTCTTGTTTTGGAGAAATTATATTTAAAATTTATTTTCTATTCCTCATTTCGTTCTTTGTTTTTAGAGAAATGATATTTAAAATTCTATTTTGAATAATAAACACTGTATTTGGCACTAGGATGTTTTTAATTCCCTTTGTAAGAAATATGTTATTGATTCCTTTACTTTGGAATTACTTCCTACGTACTTTGGATCCGACGTATTATCGTTATGCTCGTCGGATCCATTTTTACTACAAAATGCCCATTGTGACGAGTAAAGCGTTTTTTTTTCTTCCGAAGCATTATTATCTTTACAAGTTATACAAATTATGCAAATTATAATTATGTGAGAATTTTTTTACTACATTCCACGGTAATATTTTATTATTTCGTGTATGTCTTACTCTTCCTAGGGAAGAAAATTCCACACGTCACGTGCTCCCCAGAAGCAATCCAAGCAACCGGCGGCGAAGCAAGCGCGTTCGCGTTTCCATCATTAAACAAATAACGCCATCATGTGTCGCGCGTCTGCGGGTGTAACATGTTTTACCGGGCGCGTGAACATTGATAAGTGGCCATTTGTAATTTGCGATCGGTTCGGGGAGCAGCCGGTACCATTCGGGACTATGTTACGCCAACACCGCCGTGCCCGGACCATGTCATTTGGAATATTTCACCGCGAATGTTGTGTTCGGTGTTCGCTACACGCCGACGGCAAACTGACGGGAGGGATGTAGCCAAAAAAAAACCCCCACCTGAGCCGTGGAGACCGACCGGCCGTTCCAACAATGTAGACGCGCGGAATGTGTGCGCATCTTCCGACCAGGGAAACATTTCGGCCGTATAATGCCGGCAAGATTGGCATGAAATAGGCCGGACGTTCGGTCGGCCGGCGAGAGATCACTCGGCACACCGGACAGGAACGCCGGTGTGTGTATTGGCTGATGCTCTTCCCAGCCCGTGGAGAATGATTGATGGACTCCCGGGACGGTGGGGTTCGGCACGGAATACCCACGGGTTCCGTGTAGGTGTCCATCTTGTAGAGTTCGCTGTTTTTTCTTTTTTTTTTTGTTGCTGTACTTTCGCTACCTCGGTACATCCCAGCGGATGGGACACACAGGGCTAATTTTAGGATACGCTACCGCCACCGTCCTCGGAACGATCGCTGAAACATGATCAGGTGCGATGATCATGGGCGCGGGCGTGCTGCTGTGACACCGCCGGCTGACATGTGAACTTAATTAACAAAACGGGGTCAGCGAGGAGATGAGCGAGGAAAACACCCCGAGGAATTTGGGGTGAAAGTCGGGAGCAAGAAGCAAGCAAGCAGGAAATCGCTGCCGGGACAGGACACGATGCAACTTGGCGAATGAGGAACTGGTTAACAGGTGGTGTCGATATCGTAATAGAAGAAATTTGCTGCGATTTTGAAAAGCGTCATATTGGTTAGAAAGATTGAGCAGTGCTGCTCTGAAGTTCCCAAATCTGCAAATATTGTTTGTTGAATAGGGACGCTCCTGTGGGATTATTCGCACCCGAAAACGTGCCCAAATTTCGACCACCCGCGACGGCTGTTCCCGGTCATTGAACTGTGCAAGTGATCGTAACTAATGCGATTTTGAGAATGTACAATCAATCTTCGGTCGGCCAACAAAAAAAAAACGGAGATCGGGAGGAGGCCTCACGCCGCGAGCAAATGCGCGCTCGCGACGGAGATGAGGCGTGCGGCACATCGTACGGTGGTACGATTTTTTGATACCTTCCCACCCACCGCACACAATCCCCCTGCCCGGTGCGATCACGGCAGGTGGTAATCGAAACATAACCCACACATAAAGACGAAGGGATAGGGTGACGGTGTTTGCGGCCCGTTGGTCGGCTTCTCAGGATGTTAATTTCTGCAACGAGCAGCAAAACAAGCGCTCATGACAACATCGCGCTACAGTAGATAATTTTTGCATCTAATGAGCGTACGAGCGCGGCTGGCGGTATGGGGTGGTGCCGTGTGGGCAGGCCTGTGCCGGTACATGAATTTAAATTTAATGACGAATCACTGACCACCCGAGAACGATGGCCGCCGGCCGTGGATCGCCAATGCCGACGTCGAAATGAGAACGTTTTACAGCTGGAAAGTAGCGAGGGGTGGGATGTGTTTTTTTTTGGGTGCCGATAACCGTCGCTGCCGACGGCCGTAAACTAAATGAGTGTTTATTTATGTACTTTTTCCGGTAATTACCCAAAATATTAAGACGTTGCGGGGCAGGATGTTTGTTGGGCTGCACGAGCTCGAGGGGAATGCCGGCGATGTGCGATGCCTGGGCGGGTAATGAAGCCGTATCCCTAGGGCTTGTTAGCGTTCGGATTGACGTGGTCGCACTGGATCGTAGTGGATGTTTGAGTAGAAACTAATTTCCTACGCGATCATTAGGGAGATGGGAAGTTTTAATTGGATGGAGGTTGTGGATTCGAACGCGTGCCACGATCGTACTGATGCGCTTTCGGACATGGAACGTCTGATGTGAACTAGGAAGCTATTATTATTAAAGCTAGATCACCAACTCTCGTAATCATTTTCAGATGATAGAATAAAAACCGCATTAGATCAAAGGTTAGCAGCCGATAATATTAAGATTAAATTTTCAAACTCCTTTGGTTCTGTTTTGCGCTGTGCAGCCATCAAAACCATTGCTTTACTTGAATATTCCTACAACCATCAACATTCCGCGATTAGCTGTGGACAATTATCGTCCAACAGACGTTATGTAATTCAAACTCATGACCTTTTGACCGTTGGTTTGAAGCAAAACATCCCCATAAAATTAATCTGCACTTGCATCCTTGCACTGCCGTCCCGCATCTATTCCTCCCGTCCACCGTAGTACCGTGTAACTTACTTATCGTATATATTTATAGAGCATGAGCTAGGTGTTGAAGTATTGTGCGATCGAAAGCGGCAAATATGCGCTAGCGTCGTAAATGTTATAAACAAGAAATTACCTTTTCGTAGACACGGATGAGATTTCGGCGAGTCATAAACTCGGTCGGTGGTTGCTGCGATTATACTACTACGGTTTCTTGGGATGCTTTTCCGAGTTGTCAGGCTGCTCTCGATGGAAGTAGGCTTTGCCGTGAATCGAGCATATGTGCTGAACGAACCAAGCAATCACATCGCGTTTGGAGATTGGTTTGACACAGGCGCACACACACGCACGGACGCATTATGACAGATTGACAGGTGATTTCCTGTGTTTTTGTATCCACCGCGGCACAGCAGCGGCATGGTGCTCGGGGAAGGGGAGAAAACATTTTCGTACACAAAAAGAACGATTACACAGATTATCACCCATTTCCGTTTCGCGCACCACCCACCAGAACGGGTTCGCCTTCAACGCATCGCGGCGTGTTTTTAATTCATTGCGCTCTTCATTACCCGTCGGCACGGGTATTTCTTTTTTTTTTGACGTGCCGCCCGCACTATACCCATAAAGAACGCGGTTGGCATCATCACTACAAAAAGCGCGAACAACGAAACGGCACGGCAGCACCGGGGACCAAAAACAAAACACACACACACAACAACCATCCGAAAGGAGAATGTTTGGCCTCTCCCCGCACTCGCGAAACAAACGCACGATTAATCAATTCTTCTTCTGCAAAAGCAACACCATCATCCGTTCGTTGGGTGGCCACCAAAGTGACAAGGTCGAGGAAAATGTGCTTCTTTTCCCCGCAAACAGCCGTCGATCGCTGTCGCCCGCCCCGCACAAGACACGAAACCAAAAGGCAGCACCGATCCCGGTGACAGTTCGGATAAGGAGTGAGGCAGAAAGAGGGAGAGAAGAGTGTTTGAAGCGTGGTTGAGGTGTTCGTGCTCACACCTCCGCCGGCCCCAGTGTGTGTTTTCGGGGGTCTTCTTACCTTTGAACCTGCAGACGACGACCGACCGGTAGCGATGCTAACGACACGTACCAGACACACAGGGAAAGGAAAGAGAATCAGGTGGGTATGTGTGTGTGTGTGTGTGTTTTTTTTATATATACAGAAATCTCACTGGTTCCGGACACGGTGGGTGAGATTCGGGAGATGAGATTTTTCCGCTTTTCTCGTGCATTCATCGCGTGACGATGTGTATATGTGTGTGTTTTTGTAGGGAGGAAAACCATCTTTTCACGGTGGCCGCCAACCGCGATCAGTCGCGTTTCGAACCGGACCGACGATCGACGCGTTCCTGATGGGGTGTTGCTGAGAACTTTACACTGCGTCGTTCGTTTCGCGTCTTATTTTTTCGGTTGTTCCCGAACCCGTCTGGCGAACCGTGTTAGAGTGCGAGCTGCGAAGTGTAGTGAAGTAGTAGTATTCAGTGCGATATTCAGTATTTATCCGGAAAGTGTGAAATATATTCTCACAAAAAATAAAGAAAAAAAACCAAAACAAAGTTCGAACGGAGAGGCCTAAACATTGTGCACATCGAATTCCCACGTCCATTATTCGGTAGTATCTCCCGGTCACCTGGAACAAAAGGGAACCAATTATCATTACCGAGATAGCTGCCTCTGCCCGTTGGTCGAAAAAAAAACGTCCCCTTGACAGACTCCACAGCGAACACGGCTCGTTCTCTTATCCGGGTGATAGCAGCGGGATGATCATCGCGCCAAGATAGTACCCTTGATGGCAGGAAGGGTGGTGATTAATTAATCGAAGAGAAGCGACCCCTCCCAGCAGCCGATGTCAGCCGGCTTCTATCTATCGGCTGGCTGGCATCGGTGATGTCCGGTCAGCCCGGGTGATAGCGGGTGCGGCGTATGTAAGTCCGCAGTCGAACGTCCCATTCGGACTTTTAGTGGTCGCTGGTGCACGGTTCCGAGTGCACACGCGCGTGTGTGTTTCGATTTTGAGTGACAGTGTTGACCGGCCGGTGAAGTGTTGCTGTACAGGGTTTTTGTTTGCGCACCTTTGCCCGTGACGAGCCGATCGGTTGCGTTCCCACCGGTGGGTGTTAGTTTCCGCAAAGTGTCGGGCGTGACATCCGGCAAACCACGGCTTCTAGACGATGGCGATCCGCGTGACGAAGAAGTGCTGCCTGCTGTCCACGCTCGGTGTGCTGGTGCTGGCGGCCGCCCTGACCGTGACCCTGGTCCTGGTGTTGCGGGACGATGACGAGATCAGCGAAACCTATCGCTTTGCGGCGAGTGCCGTCGAGTTGCGGCTCGAGGAGCAACCGGATCACCGGTACGTGCTGAGCATCTATCGAGGTAAGGCACCGCCGTCGTCCATCAATCCTTCTGGTCCGTTCCGCACCTGATCGTGGGTCCGGAGGCGTGCAAGACCGGGGATCTGTTTATTTTCCTTTCGATCGTCGTAAGTGCCCCGTTCAACACCTTCCGGCTTGGCGCTGGGTGGCGTCGGGAACATGGTCCAGACAACGTGGTGACTAGTAGGATCAATAGAAACACGTCGTTTGTTGTGTTTGACAGGGTAGAGCATCCAACAACGAACTACACCGACATAAAGTTACCATGATCGTGAGATCCTGCGGGGCTAGGTGGAACTTGTTTGGAAGATGCATTAAACACACACTGGATGGGTGGTGAATAAAATGTATAAATAATCGAAATCAGATCCGATCAGTGCTACGGACGATGCTACACACGGTTTTAAGCCAATGTTTAGTCTTTCGGAATCGATTGGTGGGTTTATTTATAACACCCCCCCCCCCCCCCCCCCCGTAGTCCGTATTTGTTTTCAACAAAACTCCTTTCAACAAAACACATTGGCTTATTGTTTGGAGTTGTTGAGTAATTTTGATATCCTTGGTTTGCGAATTTCCCTTAACCACCTTCGACCGTGTGCGTTAGTATATTCTTTTCCCTCTTACCCACAATGGGAAACTCATCTTACATCTCAGCCTGAAAACATCTGAAACAACTGAAAACATTCACCTTGGAAAGCGATAACCATCCATGACCGCGGTGGATCCCAAGTTCGTCCGGCACATGCCACACAAAAACTTCGGTCCATCGGACATGGGAACGTCAAACTTGAGACCGCATCTGCCAATCTGCACTTACCGCGGATGCATTTGGCAGCTCGCTAGAATCGGTGATCACACTCGCCATAGTGCAACAGATTGCAACAGCGCGATAGAAGAACGCGAAAACGGCATTCTTTCGGCATTCGCGACAGGAGAACGATGCCTTTACATTTGACAGACATCGCTCAAATCGCGCCGAGGCGAAGAATGCAAAGCCCGTGTGTTAGTTTTCGTGTGCATAAATCAAACATTTACGGGGCGAAGTGATTGGCCATCGCCCAAACGTGGTAATTTGATCGTTTTTTGCGGTAGCGGGGCGAAAAGCTGGTGGTCGGTTCGGACGCGGAAGCTGTCCATCCATCATAAAACCCATTACCTTTTTCCCATTAAATCGGGACCATTATGCACCCACGTGTCGATTGATGGGATGCGATAGTGGCAAAGGCCAAAGGGGTCCTGCAATGGAAATAAACAAATCCACTTAATGGATTCACGGATGGGGGTTTTGGATCGACATTTAAGTTGTTTGCCAAAGAAGGGCACAGAAGTTAGTAGCACTATTTTATGTTCCTTAAGAGTTGCGCTCCTTTAGCGGATTGGATGGGATAGGTAAAAGTGATCAAAAAGTGCTGATCATAGTGCATTGTACTATGGAGACGCCTAAGGTCTACAAAACTTACATCTTTTAAAGCTCAAAGAGCGGTTAAGCCTACCTTCCGTAAACTTCTATTTCACTTTTTTTCTAAAGAAGATGAAAAAAGATCTCTGCTTTGGTTTATCTCACAAACTCTCAGCCACTAACAGTCATTGAAAAATAACACTATCCATAAATAAAGCCGGGCGTTGCTCCAGGAAAACATTGCAACAGACATCAGCATCCTTGAAACATATGTAAATATCACCTAAAACTGCATCCTTCTATTCCATTCAATTGTAAATGTCTACCATCCTCTGCCAAATACGTGTGACATTTATCGAAAGATCTTCAAGACAAGGCATGCCCCATAGCTGCTTGGGAACTCTTGCTTGGGATTTAAAGCACAAGTTGTCGAAATCGTTTAAAAAATAGTCATTTTTTCTTTAAGGAATTAGTTAGGGTTTGATACTATTTTGTTCGAGATATTGACGATTTGAAAAATTCTCCATCATCAGTACTCATATAGAAAAAAAAAAACACTTGTTTTCAAAAACAATCACAGTAAGCTAAAATTGTATCGCTAGATCAGTGCTTTAGTGGCGCCATCTATTGTCGGGTTTTTAGTCGTCGGGTAGAACTGATATAACTAATTCGAAATTATAAAATATTGAAACCTTTCTTAAGGAAAGTTGAGTTTATTCTCACAAAAACTGCTAATAATATTAAAACTGCCCCGGCATAGAATAAACTCTATAGACTCGTCACAAATCGGAAAGAAAAGTAAACAAAAGAGTCACATACAATCTTCGCGCGTAAAAAACTATCCCCAAGGTGCTGCAAAACTATCCCCAGGGTGTAACAATAACTCAACACACCGTCTAATGGACGTGTGAACAGATAACAAAAATTAGTTATCACTTTCATTTTCCCAAACATTCGCGCACGCGAAGAGATGTGACAACGCGGCAGAAAACCCGAAGTCACCGACGAAAGCGTCGTACCACGGAGCGATGATGGACGAGATCGACGGATTGCCATCATTCGTCGCTGTCGTTCGCCTCCATATTGCAGAACGCGCCACAGACAACAAACGATCCGTGACAGGCGACATGAAAACAGAGCATTAAGTAAACGGTCGCGACACCGACGGGGGCATTTCTTCCCGGCTTTTCCGGAGTGTTGGTTTGGTGCGGGAAGGATGGTGTTTACATGCCTCGCTGATTGATGGACCCCCTGGTGGCGGACGCCAGAAGGGGCCAGTGCCCGGGTATGGTCCTTTCTGTTTCCCAGTTCGCGGTTCTCTTCCAGCAGTAGGTTAGGAAGCGAACTGCTCTAGAGCCGATGCGCGTAGGGGAATTAATTTTAGAATGATCTAAAACCAATGCCAATGGGAAATTGCTACCGATTTCCGTCTCCCGAACGACGGTACGAACGTTTTTCCACGGCGGTCGTGTGGCCATCGACGTGAGTCGCGTTTTTTTTCCCTTACACCACAATCAGCTGCTGTCGACTTACCCACCGGGTATTTCCCTCCGCTGGCGGGGACATGGCCCTGTCACCGGATCGGATTGCCACACGCCCGGTTCGATTAAACGAAACGAGAAGCACCATTTCCTTAAACTATTTTTATGCCATTCGTGCGGCCGTCCGGAGGGATTTCTCGATCCAGGCGCACTTTATTTCGCCTGTAAATCATTCTCCACTTCGCGGCGAGTCACGGAATGCGTCGCACGAGGCGGTGGTTTTTGAATTTGAGTTTAGAAAATTAAGGTCAGCAGTGTGTACGGCCAAAGTGGGTCGTAAATTGTACGGGCGGTAGAATTGCTCCGATTGGATTCTTTGGAGAGTTCGGGCGGAATGCAGTATGTGACTGTGCCGATTGTGATCAAGTGAAATTAATCGTGCCCAAGTGAAATATCTGTTTGTCGGACTTATTTTACAAAACATGTAAAGAAAAACGAGTGCTGTACTTGTTGGCACGGGTCCAGGGTCGAAGACGGTGGAGATATTTAAGCTGCCGAGGTTTTAATTTCAACAAGAATTTCAATAAGACGAAATTCGCATATGGAAGCTGCTGAGTAGGCTATGATGTAAAACTTCCCCCTTCTATTAGCTTCAAGCATTTTCTGGTTGATAGGACAATCGGGTTTCCAGTAAAGTCTTCATGTTTGATAACAGAAGCTCATAGGTATTACCTAACAATAAATTGTCTTTGAACAATCGCTGTTGATAGGTTTGACTGGCAGTTATCTCCGTGCGTGTGCCGTTCGGTGTTGATAAAGAGGTTCATTTTCGTTCTCAACGCTTCTCTAAGCTAAAATAACTATCACTCCGGAGGTATTCATCCCTCTCAATTGCGATGCGGTCCTAGATCGGGTGGAGTATTTCTACTACGCCCAACACGTGACACGAGCGTTTGGCAAGCGCCATCGTACGCGTCATTTGCATCCGATTTTTGTGGTCCATTTTTCAACGCTTTCGCAATCCGATCAGCTTCCGCTCGTCTCTCTCCCTCACTCTCTCTCTCTATCTCTCTCTCTCTTTCCACTTCCTTTCATCTGTACCTCACACACGCACACACATCAGCACAAAAACACACCGGTTGGCTCAAGAATCGGCGAAAAATGGACATAATTAATGGGGTATGCTTCTGCTCCGCATCTACTTCCTGCTGGCCGTCGGTGGTCAGCTCACACCACCCACACTGGCCTCATAAATCTCTGCACGATCTGCACCACCTCCTCACCTTCACCGGTACCTGATGGGTCAAGATTTCGCATCATATCAAGTGGATCAAGTGCGGATGGAACGTGCCCTGTTTGAGGGTAGGAGCACACGACGAGCTTGTGGAACCGTGGCGCATGAAAGGATTAAAAGCAAACGCTTGAAATTAATTTCAAACGCGGGCGAAATTAATTACTTCACTCTCGGGCCGTGGAAGGAGGGGAGGCGTAGAGTTTGGGAGGAATTTCCCTTCCGAAACGGGGTAAAGATGTGATTTATGGGAGGATCGTTAGGGGAGCGAGCGGCGAGCTGAGGCTGAGGCGGGATTTGCTGGAATTTGACGTTACGGCTCATCGATTCTAAGGTCAATGTGTGAGTCGGACATCTTCCACATGGTGCATCGGCTTAGTTATGGATGACCGTGTGTTGTACATGGTGATATTCAAACAGATCTAGTGGCTCATCCAGGAGTATTGTGCTCTTTTAAGTAGTTGCTAGCGTTAACGATTTTAAAGCTTCTTAAGAAAGTAAGTAACGTCTGATAAGCTTAATACAAAGGAAACTAAGCCTGCAACTTAACCGCTAACTTGAGAAAAACTCTACTCGGATCCTGATATCCAGAGAAACGCCTACTTAGTTATGGAAAAGCTATGGGTCCTTAGATCCTGCGCAATATTTCCTTTACTGATGTCAAATTGTATAGTTCACAAGTCGTAGTTCTTCGTCGCGATTTGAACATGCTTTTATCTGTCGCACTCCAATACATACCAATTCACACGACGGTATGATACCACTAATCCATTTCGACCATCTCCCTCTAGCGAGGAGAGACTGAACAGCTATGGTGGTAAAATCATTCTAGTAAGCCTAGTGCTCTAGCTCGGTAGATTTGGTCGCGTAGCAGGGAACTTTTGCCTAAAAGAAGAGGATGAAAATAAACTTAATGTAATTAAATCGCGGTGCTTCCTTCCCCACAGGTGCGGATCGTTTGCAGCGAATTACCTTCGATCATTACTTTTCGGATGACTCCGACATCGAAACGTTCCCGAAAGGCATGCGCCTGTACGGCAACGGGCACAGCATCGAGATTCGCGAGCTCGAGGACAGTGCCGGGTTCGCGTATCTCAGCGTAACGCGCACCCTGCGCAAGGGCCAGATCGGTAGCGACGTGCTGCATCTGCACGACACGTTCGGTGCGGATCAGGCCCCGCTCCACTGGTACGGTGGTCCGGAGCTGATGGAGCAGTACTATCCGATCGAGAAGCTACGCTTCGACGACTACCCTTACATCACCAAGGAGCTGCATAGTGCGGCCATCGTCGAGCGGTACTGGGTCAGTACGGCGGGTGTGTTTTTCTACGTCGACAAGGAGGTCCCGCTGTTTCTCGACCAGGACGAACAGGTGCTGCGGTTTACGGCGAAGAAGCAGCTGCCGTACTACACGTACGACGAAGAGTTTGTGTTTAGCTACCGCGTGGGGGTGGCGGCCGATGTGCGGGAAGCGCACCAGCGGGCGGTGGAGCGAGTGCTCAACCAGCCGGTCGATATTCCGGACGAGCGTATGGTCCGGTACCCGATATGGTCGACGTGGGTACGCTACCGGCGCCCGATCAGCCAGCAGACGGTGCTGGAGTTTGCGCGCGAGATCAACGCGTACGGGTTCCGGAACGCGCAGCTCGACATCGACGACCTGTGGGAGGTTTGCTACGGATCGCTGACGTTCAACTCGATCACCTTCCCGAACGTGACGGAG
The DNA here is from genome assembly GCA_000473445.2 of Anopheles farauti. Classification (NCBI taxonomy): domain Eukaryota; kingdom Metazoa; phylum Arthropoda; class Insecta; order Diptera; family Culicidae; genus Anopheles; species Anopheles farauti. The sequence goes on from KI915040.1 coordinate 23,965,995, forward strand.
CTGACGGAAACGCTGCGCGAGATGGGCTTCCGCGTGACGCTCTGGGTGCATCCGTTCATCAACAAGAACTGCGATCCGTGGTACACGGAGGCACTCAGCAAAGGGTGAGTTTGGGTGTCCGTCGCTTTCGGAGCTGAAAAAGGGAGAGGAGTTTTTAATGGAATGTTACTGTTTCTACTGCTTATACCCATCCCGCTCTTAGGTACCTGGTGAAATCGCACGACGAAACGATCGGCTACAACACCAAGTGGTGGAACAGTGGCGAGAACGAGGCGTCCTACATCAACTTCAACAATCCCGACGCGGTCGAGTGGTACCGGCGGCGGTTGCACGACCTGCAGGAGCTCGGCATCGACAACTTCAAGTTCGACGCGGGCGAAACGAGCTGGGCTCCGGCCGATCCGGACATCGGCGGACCGACGGCACTGCTGCCCTCGAGCCAGACGGTCAACTTCGTGCGGATGTGCGCCTCGTTCGGTGCCATGATCGAGGTGCGTACCGGGTGGGGCACCCAGGATCTGCCCGTGTTTGTGCGCATGCTCGATTTCGACACCCGGTGGGGCTGGAACAATGGGCTCCAGTCGCTGGTGCCGACGCTGCTGCAGATGAACCTGAACGGGTACCCGTTCGTGCTGCCGGACATGATCGGTGGCAACGTGTACGGGGACGACATACTGACGAAGGAGCTGTTCGTGCGGTGGCTGCAGGCGAGCGTCTTCATGCCGAGCATACAGTTCTCCAAAACACCGTGGGACATCGATGAGGAGGTGAGACACGTTTCCGTTCCGTTCCGAGCGTAGCTTAACGCGTTTCAATTGCACATTTATCGCAACCAGAGCATTACGATATCGAAAAAGTTTGCCCAACTGCACGAAACGTACGCCGACTACATCATCCAGCGGATGCGGCTGGCCGTGTCCCACGGCACGCCCGTCAACCCACCGATCTGGTGGCTCGATCCAACCGACAAGATCGCGCAGACGGTTCACGATCGTAAGTACAAACGCCGAACGCAAACTAGGGCACGCATCAACAAAGTGACTCATTTCCGTTCTTCCGCAGAGTACCTGCTCGGGGAGGACATCGTGGTCGCGCCCGTGCTGACCGAGTTTGCCACCACGCGCGATGTCTACCTGCCGAAGGGCACGTGGCGTGATGGGAACACGAACCGCGTGCACGAGGGCGGCCGGTGGATCTACAACTACACGGCACCGATGGACACGCTGCCGTACTTCGTCTCTGCCACGTTCCAAGCCAACTAGTGAAGCGCACCTGAAGCCGACAGTTTTTGCACAAATCATAGAGAACATAGTGGGGCGGGGATGGGTGTAGGGATGTAAGGGAGAAACCGGCCGCGATTCGGGTGAGGGTTGCGACCGGCCTCGAGAAGCGAAACAGTCATAGTGATTTATTTACTTTATTTTTTTCCGTGAAATAAAACTAGCAACAATCGACACGGTGGCGGCTTGTGTGTGTATGTTTATTTTGTTACATTTTTCCACACGAAATAAGGTTAGTTTAATCGTTCCGCTATTGGTATGCGCGCAATTTTCACCTACGCTCGATGCGTACAACCAGTCCTTGGCCGAGAGTTTCGAAGTCCTGCAACAATGCGTCCACGTTCAGCTTCAACGTTTCGTTCCCGGCCAGCATTCTTCCGTTCACGTTCGTTATCTGGTGGAGAGGGGGAACGAAGTGGTTTTTGATTAATTTGGAGAAGTATCAATCTGCCATCGGAATCTTTCTTGAATTAATTTTCATAAATCTTACAAGATTATCTGAAGAGATTCATGAATCTTTACTGCCATTTGATTGCTTGAGTTAGATTCATTTAAACCATGTTAATGATTCTCCAAAGAATATCTCAATATCACAAGCGTCATGCTTTACAAGTCTTAAACTATTACGAATCAACTGAAATACTCAGTTTAGGAAGAGTTTTCTATGGACAGTATCTTGAATTGACGTGAGGAGAAATTTATTTTATGAGAAACATTGATCTATGGTAATTAAATTTTAACTCATGAACCTTAGCAGATTCGTGAATCCTTGAAGATTCACTCGAAATAAATCGTTCACGGGAATGACTCCCGAATGAATCGGAATCTCGTCGAACAATCCCGCTTCTCCTCAGGACACTTCTCTTCCCTTTGTTGGCTATACAAACCGATACTTACCGAAAAAGGTTTCTCCTCCAATGCCTCCGGACGCCACAGCACAGCAATCCGGTTGCCACGGCACGGATCGTAGAAGAAGATGGCAAAGTGTCGGTAGGCTTCACGCAGTTCGCGCAAATAGAACCGCGCCGGATCGAACCCGGCCACCTGTTCGAAGCTCTTGGCCCTCACCGGCACGCTGCCCACCTTCGCAATGCCAATTTCATTCGCGGTGTGTACTCCGATCGGTAATAGAAAATCTTTCTGTAGGTGAATGATCACGTTGTACCCCGCGTACGATGGTTGGAAGAAGTTCTGCGGACAGCAAACAAAACGATATTCATCGCAAACTGTACGATCGTGTACGGAGCACCCGAAACGTACCTGAATTTTGTTGCGCACCGTGCTAAACTTGGACTCGAGCAGCCCGATGGCAGCCTGCGCGAGTAGCGTCACGCGGTTCAGTATCTCGACCGTCGGGGCCCGTCGCCCGAATAGCCCGTACCGGCCACCGTCGCACGGTGTAATGATCGTGAGCGGTGGGAAGGTTTCTCGCCGATCGTAGAACTTTTTCTCCAGCTCGTCGATCGTCTCGCCCGATAGTTCGTCGTTGAAGTTGACCACGATCATCTCCCGGCTCCAGTCGGTCGACGCGATGTACTGCAGCCAGCGCAGGAACCCCGTCTGCGGCTGCACCGGTGGCTGCAGCGGTTGGTTGAGGTAGAGGGCGGCAAGCAGCAGCTCCGTACACTCGTCCGGCCACAGGTACGGATCGATCAGCTGCGAATAGAGCCAGCGTTTCGCGATGGCCGCCACAGAACCGAAGGAAAAGTATTGCTGATGCATACCGTGCAGGACGGCGGTTAGTTTCGGCAGGATCGTGGCCTGCATCTCCAGCTCCATGCTTTCGTCCGTGTCCTGCTGTAGCCGGGTGATCTTGTTCTCGGCGAGATACTCGCGCAGGATGCTGATTTCACGCTGATGGATAATGACGAAACGGAACAGGTACTTTTCTGTGTCGTGCAGGATGCATGCGGAAAATCAAACCGTAATGTTATAACTAGGAATAAAAGTAACATTCTCCCTCACATTCTACCTACCATACAGCACATCCAGATATTCGTTGTGTGCCCGCGCCTTTGGTTTTCCACTGCGGTTTTTCGTTGCTTGTAGACCCTCAGCGATTCGCAGATAGAACGCGGTTTTCAGCCGACGAATAGCTTCCAAATCGGCCGGCCATTTCCCACTGGCTTCCAGCTGAATAGTGGCATGAATCGGCTTGCAGCACAGGAAACTCATCTGCTCATCCGCATCTGCTTTGACCGACACGAACCCCGTTGGAAGCGGTGGATCCGGATCGGTGTATCGGAAAACCGCATCCGTCCCCAGGACCGTGCCGATTGTCAGGGGAAGCTTCTCGAGGTCACGCATTATCCGCCCGAGAGCGTCGAACGACCGGATGACGGCCAACGATCGCTCTTCGATCGTTTCGTGCAGCGCGACCGCATTGTCCGTCGGTAACGGTATGATGGCGCTCTCGAATTGTGCCGCCAGATAGCCGACTTCATTGGCCGACAGATCGAGATGTGCCTGCAGCAGGAACAGCACAATCGAACGCACGATAAGACGCTTTTGACCGATCGGATCGGTGGGTTCGCCCCACACGCATGACTCGGTGATCGAGCCGTCCTTGAAGCGACGCAGTTCCGACTTTCCTTGCCAGAATGAGCGAAATTCTTCGCTAGCCGCCACATCGATCGCTTCCGGGCCTTTGTCGACCAAAGTGAAGGCTTCGGAACCGTTTAGGGAAATGCCCAGAGTGAGGTGAGGTTCTGCCGCTGCAGAGGACACAGCTCCCGGTGGTGTTACGTGCAAAGGTACCAGGTACGTGACCCGATTTCCGAGCCCTTTGCGCAGCAACCGCTCTACCATGCGCGTGAACAGTGCCTGATGGTCACCTATGTAGTCGAGCTTGTCGGCGTCTTCCGCGAACGATGCGTTGGTGTCGGAAATAAGTTCCGGATTGTCGATGGTTACGATGTGATCGTACTGGCTGAAGGCTGGATAGCTCGCCAGGAAAAGCGCGTAAAACGAGTTGATTTTGCGATTGTCCAACAGTCGGATCGCTAGCGCGCTCTCGTGCCGCACGCGACGATACAGATCCACCGGCAGGTTGGCCGTGAGGTTGAGCGTTCCCATCGAATCGATGAAAACCACGTCGTAGTAGCGGAAAAACGAGACAAGCGTTTCGCGGCTGGTGAAATCCAGTGCAATGCCCTCCTTATCCCAACTGCTTCCCGCTAGATGGTTCCAGAACAGCCGGATAATCTGGTAGCTGCTCATGTTCGGGTAGATCCGTTTGCTTTGCATCAGCTGCGCGATGTAGAACGCGATGAGCGCCCCATCGAATCCGTACCGACCGCGATTAAAGTGACGCTGGCGTGCCCACACCTTCAGCAGGACGATCGCTTCGCGCACACTTTCCGACTGGATGATATTTTCGATCAGCTCAGCGTTCTTCGCCATGCGAACGTCGTACAGGATCGAGCTGTTGTAGTGCGGTGTGGGAAAGTTTTCGTAGTCATCCGAAACCGACACACTTGACTCCCCGATCATGGCCGGGCGCACGTTGTTCCGGTGCGGAAGGAATCGCTTCTTCTGAAATTTACTTCCATCGGCAACGGCATGCAGATGGAATTCGATCTTTCTCGCGTATCGTTCGTCGGCCGGCTTAAGCACCAGTACCGGTTTCAAACGATCACCTTTCAGCGGTTCGAAGCGTGCGTCCGAAGCCATCCTTTTATCTTCAGATAACTTTAGAAGATTCTCCGCAATCGTGCAGAGATAATGCACACGCTTGCAGTGGTAGCGTAGATTGAGATAGTCCTCCTTGTGGAGACATTTTTCCGGCATGACCAGTAGTAAGTCAACGGTTAGCGGTTTACCAAAAGACGTACGCAACGTGCTAACACAGCCACCGACGATGCTCACATCGTGCTGTGGAATGTACCGGAAACGTTCTTTTCCTAGAATTTCCACGGCTTGATTCATACTCGCAAGCTCCAGCGGAAACGCGATACCCTCGTACTCCTCATCGGTCAACCAACGATCGCTCGCACCTTCCTCAATCGTGCGCAGAAACTGCTGGAACTGTTCCAACCACGCCCGTACGAATCGGTCCACCTTCGTCGGGACGCGCACCTCCTTTAGCATCTGCTCCATCTGCATGCGGAACAGGTTCGAATGGTAATAGTTCTCCGTCTCCTTCAGACGATTGATCTCCTCCACGGTGGGTGGTTTATAGAGCTCTTTCATCGCTTTCAGGCGCTTCCGGTGAGCTTCATCGTCCTCGTGGGCTGCCACCTTACGCTTGATCGTTTTGGACACCTTTTGCGATGGTTTCGGTGCGCGGACGAAGGCACCACTCTCGTGCCCGCTATCGTGGCTATTATCCGAGGCCAATCCATTCGCGCCATCATCACCGTCGTCGTAGTCGTCGTCGTCCTCGTCGGTGCCATTATCTACCATGGAATCATATGAATCGTTATCGGATTCTACAGGCGCCGGCTTCTTCGGTTTCTTTTTGTTCAGCTGTTTTCCGTTTGCTTTCTTTTTCACTCGATTCATTGCTGTTAAATTTAAAAAATTCACGACTTTTCACCACAATAGAAGCACGTTTTTTATTCAAACACAAATTAAGACCATAAGCAACGTGCCGTACTCTTCGCTACCAAACGCACATTGTTTTTATTTTGACAGATGGAAAAGAATAACATGATGAAAATATAACTGTCAAATCAACATTTTTGTTTTGGTATATGTTTTTCACTGGGTAAAAATGACAGGCGTTTGTTTACCATTTGTATCAATTGATCTTCAATTTTTCCGAGCATGTATGCTTTCCTGCCGAAAATCGTCCATTTCGATGTATTTATAAGACAAATTAAACAAAAGTACCGAGATGCAGCAAGTTTGTGTTTCGTGTAATGCAAAAAACAATGGCATGATAGCTATTTATCAGCATCCAAATGGGTTGGATGAGATGTTCCTATCCGTGACGGGTATCGAAGTGTGTAAAAGGAGGGCACCAGAACGAACCAGAAAAGTTAAGTGAAACATACACCGTTTTGTAATTCATTTTAGGTGAAACCCGAGAACCATCTTTGCGTTCCATGTTACGATGATTTAAAACTAGCTCATCGATTCAAACAACGATGCATTCAGAACGGTGCACTACGGTTATCCGTGCAGGCACATACGAATCAGAGCAACGCTTTGCCAGAGCACAACGTCGATAGCAGTCCGGATGTTTCCACAACGTGCGTCGAATCAACTGGAGTCAATGAAGCGAACGAAACCATTGCAAAAAAAACTCCTAACTGCCACATGAGAGACATAAAAGCCAGTTCGGTCCTGGAAAACTGTCACCATCATTATGATAACGATACAAGTGATGAAATTAGCTATGCAGACCAAGATCCAAAATCGCCCCGCGAAGAAGTGGATGAAATAGAGAACGATTCTAGTCCAAAGAAACCTTCAGCACAAGACAGGCAACGAAAACAAATGCAAGAAGACGAACAAAATAAGACTCTGAACAGCCCGCTAAACGAAGAACCAAAAGCAACATTTACTCGTCTGCCAAAAGTGCACAGTCTCATGTGCGAATATTGCTTCAAAGAGTTTGCTACTTTGGCAGAAAAAATTGAACACACGGACAGCCACCGAACGGAGCTGAAACCGTTCAAATGTGTTCACAGCGGTTGCAGTGGTTCGTTTAAGGATCGCGTAGGTCTACGTGCGCACGTTCGAATACACGCCACCATAAAGCGACACGCTTGTCGGCACTGTACGATGCGCTTCCATACACTCAGCAACCAGAAGGCGCACGAGCGCACGCACAACGGCGAAAAACCATACATCTGTCCGAAGTGTGGCAAGGGCTTTGCCGAGGGTGGTAACCTGAAGAACCACATTCGCTCCCATAACGGTGAGCGGCCATATCCGTGTAGTGTATGTGATAAATCTTATCGAACGCATTATTCACGCACAGTACACATGCGTACGCACACAAACGATCGGCCTTTTGTGTGTGATGACTGTGGAAAAGGATTCTATTCTTCCGGTAAGCTGACGACACACCGGCGGACGCATACCGGCGAACGTCCGTATAAGTGTACGTCCTGCCCGTCACGGTTTATTGAAACTTGTGGCCTCAAGAGACACATCGCAAAGTGTCATAAGGATGTTGGAAGAATGTCCATATCAAGTTGAGCTATTAAGACACATGTGACACATATGTGCACAAGCAAGCGAGTTTATGTTTTTTACAAAAAAAACTGTGCAATCGTAGTAACTATTGATTGAAAATGTTATTTTTTGTATAACATTCGACTGAAGTAAGGGCCAAATCTAAATTTGAAGTGCAAATTTTCACATAATTATTTTACCTGCGTTACAAAAAGTATTTTCAGCTACATTGAGCTAACGAAATGGATCAACAAGCAATTCCAGTTCATTCGGAACAAAAATGCTATGAGTTTTTCTCGGAACCAGTACATTGTAAGTATCTCAACGTGAATGAAGCCATGAATCAAAAGCATAATTTACAAATGCTTTCCTTTTATTTTATCATTTCTTGTAGGTCCATTGGTCATCGGTAATGAAAGGTTTGTCCTAACAATCCAAGACCAGCGAAATATTATCGATCGCAGATATTGGTTCTTGTCGCGGCATCCATATGCTTCCCCACACCCTGCTACAGTGGAGCTAGATCAAAAGTACATCTTCCTACAAACGCTGATAGCTCAGCTAACTCGTGAACTGCATGCTCAGGGATACGGCCTCCCAGTACAAAATTCTGAACTCGGTCAGCGCAAAGGATACTTCTTCCATTACGATAAACAAACGGATACTAATGATTTGTCCTACTATCAACATCGCAACCGACAGGGCGAGCAGGTGATGAAGCATGTACACTATTACGTTGACTTTGCCGTTAAAAGTAAGGCCACAAACACGGATGCTTTGCAGCGAAGTGATACGGAAATGGAAGAAATAACAGATTGCGAAGATTTTGTGCAATAAGTTTTTTTTTAATAAACGCAACGATAAAAAATGGTTTCGAACTGCTATAGATACGGGTATAATAAAAATATTTAAATATTACATTTCCAACACAAACCGAAATATATCAAGCAATACCCTGGCCGTTGAAAACATCACGGCAAATTCGCATCATTCGTTAAGTTGCTGTATGTCTTGTAGTTAACTTTTGACATTTTCACCGGGCGGTTGATGAAAAAATGACTTGTGGTAGTTTGTTTACATTATTGTTTGTCACAAAACAGACGCAGATTTTTATCACAAGTTTGAGGACTTATTTTTATCCAGTATGTAGTTTTCACGGTGTGATAAACTTTTATATATTCTTCGAGGACCAATCAAATCGCCCAACATGAACCGAAGCCGTTGTGTTGCATGCCACATAGAGGAACCCGGCATGATAGCCCTCTACCAGCATCCCCGGAGTGTAGATCGACTGTGGACCTATGTGACTGGAATCGTTGTAAGATATATGGGACCACCATTATAGCACTCGTTTTGGAACATTACAACCTACATGACTTTTTCAGGTAAAATCCAGAGATCAACTTTGCATACCCTGTTACGATGAACTGCGGATAGCGCACCGGTTTAAGGAAAAGTGTATCCACAACAACATCAATCGACTGGGTCTGGGAATCACGCATAGATCGGTTCCCCACACACAGCCGGATCTGCAGACGAGTGATGACTCAATAAATGCACCTCTGGTAGGCGAAACCGATCATATCTCAAGCGAAGAGTGCATACAGATCCAACCCGCACGCACCGAGCATTCGACTGCTAGCAGACTCGATTTTGCGATCAAATCAGAACCCTCGCCAACGGAAGAGATCCAGCAACCAGTGACCGATCGGCAGCAGGATGAGAGCGTGTTATTGCCCAATGACAGTAGCGAACGTCTGAACCAAAGCAACCACGACGCACCACCGATCGATGTGGTAAAGATGGAGCTGGCACTATCACTCGACGACATTGGGCTACGGGCCGAATCACTCTCCGAAGATGACGACGAGGACAGTACAAAGGACGATCCACACAATGGGCAGCATGAACGCGCATTTGAAAACAACGAATCAGTTAAGGGGCCGGCTCTTCTCCAGTGTGTTCCGTGCGGGATACCGTTCCTAACAAGGGCCGCTCTCAAGCAACACCAGCAGCACGAACACAAGAAGATACGCCGTGATAACACGAACGCGGTCCGGTATCGGCGAGTGCTTTCGGGCAAAATCAATGCGCTCATGTGTCGCTACTGTTACCGCGAGTTTAATGAAGCGGAAGCTAAAACCGCCCACGAAATAACGCACCTGAGCGACCCGAAACCATTCCAGTGTTCCTACGGTGACTGTAACCGGCTGTTTCAGCACCGATCCGCCCTGAATCGACACTTTTACACGCACGTCACGCCGAAACGATTCAAGTGTAGCGTCTGCCCGAAGCGTTTCCACCAGCAAAGCTCGATGATCGTGCACGAACGGTTGCATCGGGGTGACAAACCGCACATCTGTCCGCAGTGCGGAAAGGGCTTTACGCACGTATCGAACGTGAAGCGCCACATACGGTTTCACAACGGGGAAAAGCCGTACCAGTGCGGCAAGTGTCCGGCTCGGTTCACCACCAGCACGGACCTCCGGCGGCACATGAACAGCCGCCGGTGCATGATGATGTGGTCAATGAAGGGATCTAAACTGGAGGGCTTATAGGGGAGAGGGTGCATATTTTATTACTCTTTACGTGCATGGCAACGGATACCAAGAAGCAAATAAAAAACGGAGGTTGATTTTAATGGCTATAGTTTTTTTGCCGTTTATCCGAAGTTTGATCAATGGTGTAACATTAAACCCTTATTGTCTTATTGCCTTATGGTGTTGCTTTTCGTTACTCATCCGATAACCGGTATTGATGACTAAACATTTTGTCCCGTTCCGTGAATCGCTGAAACGTTGAGATGAAATGCTTCAACACTACGAAACCAAGCGGTCCTCATAGGTAGGCAAGCGTTGAAGTGTACATTTTCTTCGTCGAGAAAGAAAAATGTGCTGATGTGTCGAAAAATCATGTAAACAAAATGTTTCAACCTTACATAGAGATTACAAATAAATAAAGCATTCTTAAATGCTTTTGATACGATGAGCATGATACCATGGCTTGGAAAAAAAGTTGTTGATGGTCGTACAGTAACAATTATTTTAAACATTATTTTTGTTAGCTGCACACGGTTCCACACGCAATTGCCTGCAATACCGACAATGAGTGGCCTTTTGTTTTGTTTTAACAAATGATAATGCAGTAAATGCATATCTTCTATCATTTACTGTTTAAACCTTAAAAGGAAGAAAACGAAACAAATGTTAACCAGTTTTTTTTTATTATTAGGGACGGCCTGGCCGTATTGCTGAATGTTAACCAGTTAATTGAAAACAATTAAATCAGTTTCGTGAAATATTTCAATTGAATAAAAAAAATCATAAATCGTATAGTGTTTATTTAACGAATCGAACTAACACCAAATATAATGTTTAAAAAACTGTATTATTTGATAACTCATTCCTAATGTAGTTCAAGGATTAATAATGATCAGTGCCGATCAAAACAAAACTAGAACATGCAACATGTGCTAAACTTATTTAAAAAAGTAACACTAAAACACAAATTGATGAAAATAACAAATTATGCTAAAAACGTGCTCCGTATAGCGTGTAAAAGTGTAAAATAAGTGTATCTAAAATGTTTCACAAAAACATCAAACACAAATCCCGTGTACGAGTGGTAACGGCCCTTTTTCAATCTCTCATTCTTCGCATAACATCTCCATAAGTGTAACTGATTAAAATTTTGATTGAAATTCCTCAAAGCAGCAACATTACTAGATATCAATTTCCACACCGGAAGTGAGACGCGTGCAAAAATGTCGCTGAAAGCAAATAAGCCCACGACGCGACACGACGCCACAGCCAGCGGCCGTAACGAGCTAACGAGCCAATGCTCTCTCGGGACAAAAGCAAACACGTACTGCGAAGAAGGCCACATCGCGTCAACTGGCTGAGAACTATATCAAGCAAAAAACAATCGAAATCGGTAGTCAATTAAGGTGGCAAATAAAGAAGCTGCAAACGAATAAGCAGCGAACGACACCTGTGGATGTTGCGGCCTTATAGGAATTCTCGCATGGTCTCGCAGGGTCTCGGTCACGGTTGCATGGTCCGTCCTGGTGCAGGGCCGGGAAAATGGCTGCTTTTTCGTGGTTCGACTCTCGATTGTTTTGCGTGGCACGCACGCGATCGGGAAAGCGTTGCATGACCAGGCGCGGATGGAATTAGCTGACCCACAGGCTAATGGCTTAATGACATCTAATTTTTTAATGAATACTACACATACCGGGCCGGGTAAAGACACCGGAAACCCTTTAGGAAGTTGTTTTCGAATTTTGCGACACACTGCTGCCGTCACACCGGGTTCGTTGGGTATGCCGAATCTCCGGCGGAATCAGTTGCCCGGGAGCAGTGATTGGATTTACATGCGCCAAAAGCATGCAGTAGAGCGTCCTTGCGGTGGTTGAGATTCCGACAGGCATGACGAACGCCACCACGATGGGCTCGACCACGACGACCGCCACCACGCCCGGTCCGGGTGCGTTTCAATCGTACGCCCGCAACAACAGCTACGTCATACCGGGCCTGTACGATCTGAACGTGGAGGACACGAACTGGGTGCTGACGTCGTCGTTCATCATCTTCACCATGCAGACCGGCTTCGGGATGCTGGAGTCGGGCTGCGTCTCGGTGAAGAACGAGGTGAACATCATGATGAAGAACATCATCGACATCGTGCTCGGTGGCTTCACGTACTGGCTGTTTGGGTACGCGATGGCGTTCGGGCGTGGTGAGCTGAACAACCCGTTCGTCGCCCTCGGCGACTTCCTGATCGATCCGGGCGTAAGCGATCCACTGTTCGGGCCGATCTTTGCCGCGTTCCTGTTTCAACTGTCGTTTTCGACGACGGCCACGACGATCGTTAGTGGCGCCATGGCGGAACGGTAAGTCCTGGAGCCGTGGTTTGATGTTAAATCATTTCTTGACCACGGATGCAGAAGCAAGCGAAAGGGAAACTTATACCGGAACTTGATGTTCAAAGTGTTCAAGTGTGATTAATGAACCTGCATTAGTAGCTCAGAGCTATTCCCGTGAAGTAATGGCACTGGAATCTTGTTTGGAGATACTACCGAATACATGAAGTAACAGACGATTTTCTACTGCAACTCACACTGAGTCAGTTAAAAATCTTCCCCAAGGATCGAAAACAAAAGAGCAAAGTGTATAGTGGAGTTTTATGTGGTATGTGAAAGCTTGCGTTAGAAGCTAATGAGAAGGTTAAAAGTGGAAGAAGGTTAAAAAAATACTAATCTAAACTAAGAAGTTCACTGTTTTTCCGAAGAAAATTGGAGCTTTATTTATCCTCGCAGTGTGCATAATTGATTCTAGATGTAGCCCAAGGGTACCTAAAAATCATTTTGTACCATCTTTTAGACAGGCGGTCTCATTGCCCACATACGCGTCAAAGTAGTCCAGTAGGCTAGCACACGGTCACGGTCAAACGGTTAACCGCTCGACCGCCTGGGGTCTCATTACCTGCTCGTTCCCAGCCCTACCAAACCAGCGCCGGGAACAACTAATCATGTGAACAGCATTAAATCATGCAACTCCGTCCGGCCCGGTATTCTCCGTCGGGTATCAATTTTAAATGACAAACCCGTCACATGGTCGGCAGCTCGAAAACAACCACACGCTTCGATTCCGCATGCCAATTAAAGCCAATTTAAAGCACAAAACCGTACTTTCATGGTGAAATAGTGGGTCTTTTCGTGAAATAGAAACTAAAACAAATTACGCCTTGGCTTCAAATGCAACGCATGTCTGTTAGAGAATGAGTGGGTTTGCTAAGGTATTTACTGTGGCTAACAAATGTGACAGGAAGGATAATGTTGTATCAAATTTGCGCAAGGAAAGCTCTTTTCTGAGCGTCTTTTTCACTAATCACTCTTATAATAAATCCTATAACACTTAATCAATCGAAATAATCCAATGCGAAAATAATGCAGTACTCCCAACAGTAATCCTAATACATTTTGAACCATTTAATGTAGCTACTAAACGAGATAACTTACTTATCTCTAAGGTTCCGAACGGAAACTACGAACAGTGGATACGTTGGAAAAATGCTGGTCAGCGGATGACGAGCAATAAATAAAATAAATTGTAATAGGGATACCAATGATAGGTTCCCAGATATGGGATCGGCTTCAAAATGATAGTTAATTATGCTTCTATAATGTTACTTACCCCAGACTTTCAAGACTCAGAGCTCTAACTCCTTATATGCTTCACTTCTCAAGACATGTCCGCACAAAAATCGCAATGTTTTCGTCGTTAATTTCAACTGCCTTCTCGTTACAGGTGCAACTTCAAGGCCTACTGTATCTTCTCCTTCTTCAACACGATCGTCTACTGCATACCGGCCGGCTGGGTGTGGGGTGAACATGGTTTCCTCAAGAACCTGGGCGTGGTGGATATCGCCGGCAGCGGACCGGTGCATCTGATCGGAGGTGCGTCGGCATTCGCGTCGGCCGCCATTTTGGGACCCCGTCTGGGACGGTATGCCAAGGGGACGGATCCGCTGCCGCTCGGCAACCCGGTCAATGCCTGCATGGGTCTGTTCGTGCTGTGGTGGGGTTGGTTGGCGTTCAATTCCGGCAGCACGTACGGCGTCAGTGGAGCAAAGTGGGCATACGCGGCCCGTGCCGCCGTTATGACGATGATGGGTTCGTTCGGTGGAGGCAGTTTTAGTATCATGTAAGCAAAGCATACCGTTTACAGCAGGAATCGTGACAAATTTTATCCCATTCCGGCATGTTGTACTGTTGTGTTGCAGATATTCGATGATCAACAACGATGGACGCATGGATGTGGTGGATCTTATCAACGGCATTTTAGCTTCACTCGTCTCAGTTACGGCCGGTTGTTATCTATACTACGCGTGGGAGGCAATACTGATCGGTGCCATTGGTTCGGCACTGTGTTGCTTCGGGATGCCTCTGTTCGATCGGATGGGGGTGGATGATCCGGTTGGTGCTAGTTCCGTGCATGGAATAGCCGGTATTTGGGGTAAGAAACATCAGGTGTTTCCTGTGTGTCCTCCACTTAACAATACGTCTCAACTGTTTGACTCCCTCTATTTGCAAGGCGTGCTGGCGGTAGGTTTATTCGCAGACAATCCGCTCCGGATGGACACAACAGGTGGACGATCGGGTCTATTCAAGGGTGGTGGTTGGTACATGCTCGGCGTACAATCCCTCTCAGCGCTCTGCCTTGCCTGTTGGGGTGTCTGCTCTACGTTTATACTGCTGTGGTTGATCAACAAGGTCGTCCCGATCCGGATGGATCCGAACGAGGAGTTGCTGGGGGCGGATCTGATGGAGCACCGGATACGCCACACGCAGATAGGAATTTCACGGGCACTGTCGGCACTCGCACCGATTCAACTCGATCTGGACGACGTGATTGATGCGCCACCGATCGGTCGAAATCCCGGACACGAACGTTGCGTGGACGAAATCGAAGCCGCCAGCCAAAAGTTGCACCAGTGGCGCCAGGCAATGGACAAGTTTTCCAAACGTGAAGAACAATCAACTCCACAGCCGGCTAAGATGAGGCCTGCCGGAGGTTCTAGACGACGAACGGGGAAGAAATTCCTGGGCATGACGGTACACGGGACTGGCAAAGATAATCCCGCTTACGATCGCGATGGCTCGGTTACTGTCAGGGTCGGTGGCGATGCAAAGGAGGCTCATCAAATGTCCGTTATTGGAAGCGAGCAGAGCTACCAAGTCGGTGCAAGCGATCGGAATAACGATCGCAATTTCGCATGGATTGATTGAACATTGTGTTTTGTTTTCAAATAAAATAAAATTAAATTATATCGATACTCTGTTTTTCTCATAAAATCATGCCTTTTGGTTTTTTGCTTATAATTTAATAGTAACATGATTAAAACTGCGTTTTACGTTCGCTACTCTCCGCTAGATGACACTTTTTAACGCTAAATAACAATGTACATGGGCGTATATCACTACCACAGCACCAATAAAAGTTGACACCCGTGAAGCAGTGTGCGTATGTTTTGATATTGGTTTATCACTTGCGAAGGCGCGGATTAAAGTCACGAAGAAGGGAAACAAGGCTTGAAGGCGAGTTTGTTTCACGCAGTATCTAGCAAAAGATACATCTTCCTCTACACCGGCATTCGCCATTCTAGAGAATAATGAATAGCATCGGGGAAAACTGTACGCAGCTTAAAAAAGATTACGACACGTGCTTCAACAACTGGTTCTCGGATCGATTCCTCAAAGGAGACACGGACGATTCACTGTGCGCTCCACTGTTCAAAGTTTATCAGCAGTGCGTGAAGGTACGTTTTTGATAATACCGACCCTTGCATCATGTTGACAAAAATAAAATTGTGTCATTACAGGAAGCTATGAAGCAGCACCAAATCGAGTTTAAAGAAATTGAAAATGATTACCTCGGAACAAAGGACGAAGAAAAGAAACCACCCCCAAAGGCAGAGAAGAAATCAGCCCCCTCGAAAGACAGCTGAAGTTCTTTCTAGATCGATGTCCCTGTGGCGAATATGCTGGATCCTAGTCAAATAAGCGAGAAAGTGTTCAATATTAGTTAATTGTTTTTACCGCAACGAATGCCTGCCGCTACCACTCCGTGAAATGTGCATCGTTTATCCCGACATTTGGTGTTGTGATGAACTGCCGGGACGATGCGGTTTCCTTGGCAACCTTCATTCCTTAGATTCCTTAGATTTTTATTAGCGTAAGAAGGGGATGAAACTAGCCAACCACTTGCAATGCGCCAGTGCAATGCGTGCTGAAGTTTAGCAAAGTGTTTCTGTGTTTCGGTTTTGAAATAAACACCGCAATGTGTGTTTTACCAATAAATGTTTTCCTTTTTTGTCTAGGCGATTTGAAAGTACATAATTAATAGGTTGTGGATCACTATTTTTATTGTACGACGAGATGCTATTAAACTATGGCGATGAGCTTTAGACGATAACAAACAAATGCAGCAATGAATCCAGTAGCTTTTCCCTCTTCGGGCGGAATATGTATGTGTAACTCATCAATGTGATAAACGTAAAATTGTTTTGCCGTCAGAGAAAGGGCAGGCAAAATTATTTCTTCTCAACGGTAAACTTTGAGATGGCTTCAAGAAGCTCGACGTACTTGGCATGTTCATACGCGCTGGCGAAGTCGGACAATTTCTCAGCGAACTCGTTGCTGACACCCTTCTCTTCCAGGAAGTTCATCAGCAGATCGTACAGATACTGGAAAGTAGAAAGAAAATGCATTAGATACAAAACCAAAATATTAATGTTTTATTAGCTTACCCCGTCGAGCACATCGCCAGCAACAGCATACACCTTATCGTTCCATTCGCCCTGGTAAATGGTAACCTCGTCGATACCGAATACATCATCTGTGAAAATTGTAAAATAATAGTTTACCCGAAGGTTCTACAACATTGACGGACAAATTACTCACTATATTCACCCTCTTGCGCTTCACCGGGTAAATAAGAGCACGTGAACGATAGTGTGGTTCCACCGCGCACAATGTCCACTTCGAACTGGGGACGGCTTTTCATGGCGGAAAACTCGGGTTTGTTATCCGTCGCTTCGGCCTCCTCACCTTCCATATCGACCGTGTGGTTCACGTTAAACGAAATCGTAACTCTAAACATTCATCAGAAAATATGGTAAATGGTTTAGCATCATACGCAGATTATTTTTCTCACCCGCATACTTACTTTTCGCGCTCGGACGATTTCGTCAGCTCCACCTCGGCCTTGTTCGCCGTAATGGCGAATCCATTTAGCGAGGTAGGAATGGTAGCGCTAGGACTGGCCTTCTTTTCGGCTACGATTTCTTCCGCCAAAAATTCTACCAGCTCTCGCTCACCTGCAATAAATCAACATTGTATGCATTTTGGGTGTATTTCTGACAAACACGCGTGGTGGATTACGTAAGACAGACTGCCTTCCCGTGCCCGGTTGCATTGATTGAGGAGTTTAAGGAATTTTTCTAAATTCAAATCAAACCTACCTTTCGTGTGAATTTGCCTGCTCGCGATGGAAAAGGGACCGATCGGGTTGGTGCTCGATGATGCCGGCATCACCGAAAACGGTTTGATTGCACATGTTGCAATACCGCTGCTCGATTGTGCAATACTACCGGCGTTCCACTGGCTCGATGCTGGAACCACGGATTTTCCGGTGGAAGTGAAATTTTTTCCGGCCGCCCAACGTAGGAAGCGAACGTTGCGAATCATTCTGTGGTTTGTTTTATCTCCACGTTTATCACAAAACTCCGATGTTTGCGGATCACACGCGATAGTTCGCTTGCCGGCTTTTATTTACACTTTGTTTTCATTGAAACTTGGTGCACGCGGTTGCTGTCAACGCGCTGTCAATGAATCGAATCGAAGTTTCGATTACTTCGAATTTCGAAGTAATGTTCGAATAGTCAGGACACATTTTCGAAAACTTCCGTCATCGTTTTGTTTTCGGACATTTCGTTGGGTCTCAAAGCTAACAAAAATTATGAATTAGAATTTATTAAGAGAATGAATTAAACGCTCTCGCAAGGAAGTAAGGATTTTTGCTGTGTTTTATTATGTTTACTTGAATAAATTCCAATGTACTGTTGGCTTTATTTTAGCATTTTTTCGTAATCTCTGCTTTTTCCTTCATTCTCCGTCTTGTATTCCACGTAGTACCATCTTCCCGCTAAACTGTACCTTATGTTCATAGTAATATAATCCACCTGTTTTCCAGATTTATTCACTCTCCAGTTTTACCACAATTTGCTTATTTCGATCGTGCTGTAGTCAACATTTGTTTGCTATTCTCCCCTCTGCAGAAATGCTTCTACTCCGCACCATTGCCCAATATCCATTGATTGTTTCGCTCTTTTCTAGTTTGCCGATACGCACACCGATTTTCTATCATGAACACACTCGCGATTGGGTACCACACCTACCGAACACATTCTGCTCCATAATATCCCACTTTTTTAATTTCTCGTACGATCCGTGCGCCATATTGTGTTTCCATGCCATGCCCACGTTTCATTTAAAGAACCCGACACATTCGTTTCATACTTTGAAGTTCCTGTAGTTAAAGGTAATTATGGTTCTTTCAGACGACTTCACTATTGAACTAATAATGAAAATTCAGGAGCCAAACTTAGAGGCGAAGGAAGATTGCGCTTCGGATTCGTCTTGTTGTGCATTTGGGTGTAGACGATAGATATTGAACTGCTTTTGCTTATTTTTATGGTTCATTCGCTGGCTAAACGAAATGATGATCGGTAATTTTTTAGCATTTATTCATAGCATCTAGCACACTATGGTCTAATGCATGTATGAAATTTGAACTATATCGGTTTGTATGAATATGCTGTTCGATACTGTGCTTTGCTTTTAGTGTACGCTGTTGCTAGCCTGCTGTTGCTATTCTGTTGCTGCTATTTGATGATTCTCGTTTGATATTCGTTTTGCTTTCGGCTTTTGCACCTGTAGAGATTTGTTTAATGGTTGCTATTGGTAGAGTTGTTCCTGATATTCGTAATTCTATGGACATCGTGTTCTATCGTGAAATCGTTAAATTTTCTTGTAGTCTATATTACGCAGGCGCTCCCGCCAGGATGTGTATTGATATTTTGGCGTTTTGACTTCTGCGCGAGCAGATATTTTTGCTTTCCCCAAATAGTAGTTCCTGTACTAGTAGTAGTAGAAGTCGCAGTAGTAGTGGTAGTAGTAGTAGTAGGTAGTAGGCGTATGACTATCGAATTCTACAGCTGTTGCTAGATTTGAATTTGGAATCGATTTACTGTCTGAACAGGAAGATTTTGCTACTGCCGGGGCCATAATGTAATGGTTTTGCTGCTGATGCTATGATGGCTCTTCGATCACATAGCTTCGGCAGGCTCGGATGCACCGAGAACTATCGTTTGTTTTTACTTGGAATGGTAACAAGGCTCTATGATGATGCATTTCCTCTCCGATACCAGCTACATAGTATACGCTGCACCCGGTCAGCTGTCGGAAAACAATCACTAGGATCACTGCTAAGTGTACCATTGCCTCCATTGCCTCCTCTTCCAATGACTTGCTTACACTGACTTCATAGGTCTACTAATTTACGCTTTTCCTTTACATACCCAAACAACACACACACACACACACGCACACCTCGGTATCGAACTATTTACAGTAGTATTTCTTTTTAAAATTACCAACTCTGCTCTTTTTCTCTCTCTCACACACGCACACATACATGGACCACATAAGAGGACCACATCATAAATAAAATGCAGCACATTCCTCGTTCCAAAGGGGACGAGGAAGAGGAAACGAACTTTTTTGTTTATTACTGGTATGCTAGTTTCTACATACTAAAACCGCAGGCCGGATGATATTAAAACATTAGTTAACCAAGTGATTTGTTGAATGAAACACTAAACACTATCATTAAAACATAAGAAAAACAATGCATCAATTGCTTCTCTTCCATCTAACGGCCGGTTAGATAACGCTCCTAGATGCGTTTTTAAAATTCTCAGATTTTCCTTACACACACTTATTTTTTCCCTATTTTGTGCGTAAGTAGTAAACACACTATGCATTTAAAAAAAACCCATTGACTCATGCGTAAGCTTCAGTTTTCAGTCACATAATGGAATAAGTGTGTAAACGTAATAATAATAATAATGATAATAATAATAATAGATATAAAAAACAAAACGATTCATAATTTAACCAACGATTGTTTCTTTTTCTTGTTTTTCTCGTCGCTACATGACTCCCGCCGGCTCCTCCTTGGCCTAGGTAGGTTGGAAAGAATTTACCTTGAATTTACCTTCTGCCTTGTTACGTAGCTGTGTCGCTAGGTGTGTTAAATACTATCAGCATTTTACGTTAGGAATTCATAAAGTGTAAAGCGTTTTGCATTTCTTGTTTACTGATATATTCTGCATTCGGAGCCACATTTCTGCATCGTTTCCGCTACGCTACGTTTCTGCACGATTGCCTTGAATTGCTTTTCTACACAACGCATCTTTATTTGTATCCCAAACTGGACGACCGGTGGCTGTGGTGTGTTTCGGGATTAAGCTGTTATATTTAAAATTAAATCTATTTAAATCGTCTGGTCACCGCCACATGCTACCCCTACGTTCAGCGCATCTTCCCGTCATGCAGAAGAACTATACTCAAAAAAAAAAAACACCACCGTAGTTTGATGCGTGCAACACCATTTTTCCTTCAATAATAATGCAAAACTTACATACTTGCATGTTGCACGAAATCGTGACTACACTTTCCACCGTAAGAGCAGTTTGCTGTTGCGCGTTCGTTTCTGTTGCTTTATCTTACACTCGCAGAAGGAGTAGAGATGCTTTAGAATAAATGGTCCGAAATCGTGCGGAACAAATTGATTACAAAAAACGACGCGCGTGTGTGTTTAGTGTATGAGCTCGCTAACGTTTGTGATACCCAATGTACAAGAAATGATGAAAATGAATTACAAATATGAATATCATATCGATAATTGTTTTTGGCAGCGCATGCATGCTACCGTTCTGCTGCAAAAGAGGATCGCCTTTGGACATTCAATTATTGTAAAGTATCCAAGCGACTCACCTTCATTCTTTAAAAGAAACTGTCGCTTGCGTCTGGAGGGCTGTAAAAATTAACATCACAAGCAAGAAATATCCACACAAACACACACACACACATACACGCACTCTACACTGCAAAGGAATAGATAAGGTGCTTCGACAGAGCTCATCATTTTCAATTCACTACATAGTGAGTGAGGAATTCATAATGAGGACTTAAAACAATCTCATGCATTCTAGCCACCAATGCCGTTGGTTGAGATTAATTCTTTTGCACGGTTATTCGGGGATGCAAAGAAAATACACTTACAGGAAGACGCAGCAGAAATATCGTTTGCTATTCTAGGAATCAAAGACGTTTCTTTACGTTCCTCAGCTAGGGTGCGATTTTTCTTACGCGCACAAGTGCTTCAGAAATCTCCTCTGTTAGTTGTGTGTGGGTGAGTGTGTGTATTTTTTACAATTTGCTTTTTCTTTACCTTACAGATACCCTTCGCCGCGATTCGGTTATACCGGTGTGACTTACACGCTCGCTTCGGGAGCGATTACACGATGCGCCACACGTCTACGTCACGTACGTGTTGGCCGTTTCCCGCTTGCAGTTGTACAACCGTCGCTTCAGCTCGGCGAACGTCGGTCGCTTTTCGGGCACCAGATCCCACGCCTGCCGCATCATTTCGTAAATTTCGGGTGGGCAACCTTCCGGCGCTTCCATCTTGTACCCGCTGCCAACGTGTTTCACCACATCGGCCAGAGGCTTTGGGAATTTAAAGAAAAACAATATTAATCACATCTGGCATCTAGCAGCTAGCAAACAGTGTGCAGCAGAAGTGGATGCTTACAATTCTCGGGTACGGTACGCGACCGAAGGAATAGATCTCCCACAGCAGTATGCCGAAGCTCCACATGTCCGTTTTGTTGGAGAATTTCTGTACGAATGCATGAAAATGGAAGCGGAAAATCAGTGTTCTGTCCAGCAGCTTCATCCTTACAGAGAATACTTACGCCTTCCTTCAGCGCTTCCGGTGCCGTCCACTTGATCGGTAGCTTGCTACTGTCGCCCGTGTAGCGTTCGTCCCGTGCCAACCCGAAGTCGGACACCTTCGCGACACAATCCTCCGAGATGAGCACGTTCCGGGCGGCCAGATCTCGGTGGATCACTTTTTTGGTCTCTAAATACTCCATACCGCAGCAGGTGTCACTGTGTCACGGGAAATAAACACCGTCAGCATACTGTGCGCGTTCGAATAAATTGTATGTAACACACTGCAATACTCACTAGGCAAAGTTGATCTGATCCTTCCGGCTGATGTGCTGTCGGCCACGCGATCGTAGATAGTCGACTAGCGACCCTTTGCTCATGTACTCCGTCACCAGGTAGATGTATTTATCGTGAAACACCAGCCCAATGAACTTGACGAGATTTTCATGCTCCAGTGTGCTGCGAAGCAAGCGAAAGGGAAGTTTTCAATTTAAACGTGCTATTAAAAAAACCGTACTGAAGCAGGATGAAGGATAACTTACGTCATAACGCCCGCCTCGGCAAGGAATTTGTTCGACGCTCGGCCAGCGTCCTTAAGCACCTTTACCGCCACCTTCTCGCCCTTCAGTATGCCGAGCATCACGTCCCCGAACTCGCCCTTGCCAATGTTCTCCTTCAGCTGTAGATCTTCCATCTTAATTTCCCATCCATTGTCCTGGAAATCTTTCACGCAGAATTCCTCCTTCGGTAGAGCTTTCATCAGCTTCGTACACAGTCCGTCCGAGTCAAGTGTGTAGTGCTGAAAAGCAACGAGAAAGCGAGAGAGAGAGAGAGAAAGAGAGAGAGAAAGAGAGAGAGAGAGAGAGAGTCATAAAAACGCGATCAACGGGAAGCTTCATTGTGGCGAAGTTTGTATACACCTACCTCCACCAGCTGTCCGAGATGGTCAAAGTACTCGTCGTCGTCGATGGTAAGCTTGTTGTCCACGTACTTGATGCGATAGTGTTCGACCTTTTCGTTAAAGCACACGCACAGCGTATAGTCGCCCGGGAAGTTGGTGGATTCGCGCACCAAAAACAAACCATCCTCGCGCGGTTTCAGTAACGTTTCGGCCTCTTCTCGTTTTATTCGCCCGTGGAACCAGCTGTGGAAGTGGCAGGAATAGATACACAATGAAAGGATTTCAGATTCCGATTCCGGGATCTCAAGCGGGACAGTGTTTACTTACGGCATGGCGTTTAGTTTCGCGTTCACTTCAGCCCTCCGCTGGGCGGCCGCTGCCGCTGAGCTGGTCGGAGAGGATAGCCCAACCGGGACACAGTTCCAGCCGGCTGTTGCGCCCCCAACGCCATTGCTTCCGACGACCGCACCATCATGTACGCCGGACGCAGGAACCACAACCGTCGGTAGTCCGATCGGACCGTGTAGCGAGTTGGACATATGATGGACCTGTGGCGCCCCTTGTTGCTGCTGCTGTTGCTGTTGTTGCTGGATGGATAGGGCCGATGTGGTAAGCGCTCCAACAGGCTGCAGTACGTGAGCCTGCAGCTGAGCGCTGTTCATCGAAGCCGACATCAGGCCTGGGGCGGACACTGCTCCACCCGTCACCGACGCTGCCGAGCTGCCAGTAATGGATGGTGGCCCCGAGGGATGATGATTGCTCGTCACCGGCTGCAACGAGACGGCTGGTACCGGCGGCGGGCCCTGTTGTGACTGCTGTGGCGGAGGATGATGCTGGTTGGGCGATTTTGGTATGTGATGTACCGCCGGGTGCGGCGGAATCGGTGGCTGATGTTGCTGCCCCTGTACTGACTGCGATGCAACAACGTGTTGCGGCGGTTGCTGCTGCACCGGATGATGGATGGAATTGAGATTGGGGTTCACAGTATGTGGAGGTAATTGTGGTGGCGGCACGATTGCGGACTGCTGACTATGTTGCTGCTGCTGCTGCTGCTGCTGCTGCTGCTGCTGGGGCGCTGGCGGTGGGCTAATGAATTGCGGTGGCTGCATGTGGTTGCCGGGACCGGGACCGGGACCTCCGCCACCGACATTGGCACCGGGTTGCGGAGCGGGCCGCTTGTGCTGTCGTGCCGGTGCCGTCGGCGGTGGAGGCATCTGGTGCGGCAAAAACCATGGACAGTCGGTGGTGGAGGCGGACGCGGCTGCCGAGTTGGCGGCAGCGACAACCGTCGACGAGAAGCCCCGATGGTGGCCGACCACTGCCGTCTGTCCCGTGCCCGGATGCTGCAGGTTGATGGCCGCCGTGTGGCTGTTCATTCCGTTCAGCGCCACGCTGCTTCCGGTCGAGTTGCGGCGCGAGACTAGCAAACTTTCCTGCTCTCCTTCCTGTTGCTGCTGGTGCTGCTGCTGCGGCTGCCTCTGATCGGACACCGATACAGAGTGCTGAAGATCGAATGATCGCTGCTGCTGGTGATGGTGGCTGCCGAGGACGGCTGATGGTGACGGTTTGGTGCTACGATCGAACCGCGGAACACCCCTCACATCCACATCTGGAAGGAAGAAGCGAGACAAAAACAAACAAACACACATGAATATCCTCGCCACGAATGGGGGCCTCGGTTTCGGATTGTGGGTGGGTGTACATATGCTAAAATCATCGTTCGTTCGTTCGTTCGTTCGTCAGCTCGCTGTGACTCTCGGAACGTGTTCCGGAGCTTACCGTGCGCACATCGGACACACACACATACACATAGAGCTCCCGAACAAGGCGTTTATCGTTTAGCTGATGACGAATCGTTTACACCAAACTCGTCACTTAAGTGGGCAATAAGCGATCGCCTCTTCGGCGGACCCGGCCCGACGACGGCTCATCGATTACGGGATGGGTGCGCGGGTGGGCTGCCATTAAGTAAGCACGATTTGCGGACACGCGAACGCGCCGCAACACTTGATATCGCGCGCGGGAGGAAGATCGCTGGAAGGCAAGTAGTGTCAGGCCGTGAGCGGTTCGCTGCGGTTTCGTGGATTTCTAGTGGGTACCCGTCATTTTCGTACACACTCGTGTTTTGTTTGTTGACACTTCCCATGGTTAGCAGCCCCCGGGAGAGGCACCAGGTATGACACCACCGTGCGATTGTTGTTCTATTTGCATTCTGTTTACCGGCTTTTGGGGTGTTTCGATGGCGTAGGCAGTGAGTGTTTTCCTACGTGGCGAGACGAGCTGCTGCTGCCAGGCACTCTAAGCACAGCTAATTACCAATAGGTTCCATCTTCTTCTCTAGTTATCTGTGGTGTTCGATATTTTGTTCACGGAAGCTCGGTTTTTGGATGCTTTTAAGGACATATTTACTCCTCGAAAGGCATACCTCTTCATGGTATCAAACACCACCTCTTCCAACTAAACTCTTTTACGAACAAATCCCATCGCTGCTCAATACTAACTCTCATACGACCGTTTATACAGCCACACAAATCGCACTTGTTTCATTTGAAACATTCTACAAAAATTGAAGCTTTTCGTCACCGATTCTACTCGACTCGCACACGAGACCTATCGGTCGGTTGGAGACCGATTCGCTTTGTGTGCTGAAGTAACTCATCCTCTCGATGTCCGTGGATCGAGGTCACAATGGCAGTGGCCACCTGACGACGGAAATTGATAAAGGATCTCCCTCTGAGGGGAATGAGAAACAACGTGAGCATTCCTCTTAACGATGATCGGTTTCAATTTCCGTCCATTGGTCGAACGACAGTTGAACGGTTTGAAGTGCAGAGGCCGATTGTCAGTCACTCCAGGCATTCAGTGGTCGGGGGGGGGGGGTGTGGTGCGAACAATGTTTGGCATCAATTCGCATGAGCTGTTGTGTGCGAAGGGTTTACATTTCGTTGCCGGCCGTTGCAGGGTCGAAAGGGTCGTTGTTGGGTTGTGGGTGAGTATAATTTGGAGTATTTCCTACGACTCGGGTGCATAGGTGGGCATATTCGTGGGAACTTTTCGGCCGGCCCCCGCTGGGGGAGAGGGATTCGAGGCAGGAAAACTCGATCAAACGACGAATTCAATCGATCGGGTTTGGATAGAGAGCTGCATATGCTTTTCGTGCGTGTAGAGCAAATCGAAAAAAAGGAGAACTTCAAACACATGGCCATTCACACGGAACGGGCAGACATATGGTTGATTGCATGAAAAGGGGAAAAACAGGGAACTATTGGTAATTGATTTTCTTCGGGGGTTTGCACACTCTGTGGAGCAGAATGTGTCCCCACCCCGTCTTTCCAACGTTCTATGAAAAAAACCCATTCAATCAGTGCGATCGATAAGGAGCGAATAAAGCGACGTTGAAGAAGCTTCTATTTTGGAGAGTGCAAAAATACACTTGGTCAACATGAAAAACCGCTGAAAAGTGGATCAACTAAAACTAGAGAATCATAAAACCATATTTTCCAAAAATTAATTAAAGCGAAAATCGGGAAACGCATTTCATTTGGAAACCACCATAACGCGATACGACAATTACTAATGTTGATGTGAAATTACATTCGCCAGCTGTCCACCGTTTGATGGTGATAAATTGCGTGGCCGTTGCCTTTCAGCAGAGCTCCCTCGAGACGATGAAACTTTGCCAAATGTGTGTCTTCGGGTGTCCGAGATGCATGTCCGTCCTGTGTGCGAAAATTAATGACGTTCTATCACGAACGTAGCATTTCATTAACGGACACGGTAGGTCTGTTCCTAGCTGACACCGAACAAGCTAATTCATTCATATGTTTACATATCTGCGTGTACTCTTTAGGCGAATTTCCCAAAGAAAATACGGACTTCAAAGCAGCTTGTGCACAACGGAATACAAATGAAACATGCAACAAAATGAACAAGTAGAAGGAAGAAAAATCATTGCACACGACCCGGAACAATCGGGACAACAATAGCGTCGCAAACTGCTCCTTTTTTGTTTCACCCGCAAAAAGTAACACCCGCTTCCAAGCTTTTTCGCTGGAATAAATTGGCATAAACGCACCACGGCGATTGAGTGATTCATCATTCAACGCCTTCACCCCTCACCCCCTCCCTCCCCCCTACCTACACCCTCACCGTTTCCTTTCCCACAACCCCTCTACAAGCGCGAAAAGCAGCTTGGGGGAGTGTATTTTCACGCCTGCCAATACACACAGCCAGCCAGCGCGAGGGAGGGTGCCATAAAATTACAAATCAACGCAAATTTTGCCAACGGCCAAGGAAGAGCCGCGTGCAGCATTGGCAACCGGGGACGGGTGCAGTGTGGACGACCTGACCGGCCACCAGAAGGAGAGGCAGCTCTTCCGTAAGCAATTTAAACTAAAGCGCCACCACACGAAACAGCGAAAAACCAACGAAACAGCAATGGCGAAAGAGCAAAAAAAGGAACCGACCGTGGAAGCCGCTCGTGCTGGACATAATAGTAAAAAAAGAAGAAGAAGAAGCACTAAAGCAACGCGATTTGTGGGGGCGTGTGTATTAAATAACTGAGTATTACAGCATTTCGGCAACGAGTTTTTTTTACTCCTGCCGTGTTGTTGTTGACTTGCACACTAAACGACGATACGATACGCCACTTTCATGCCATATCAGGTGCTGCGTTACGTTTGGGCTCACCTCCCTCGGTGGAAGTAACGCGTTCGTTACTAATACAGAGTGAAGTGTGAAGCGCAACACAGTAACAAAAAACAAAACAAAAAATAAAACACTCGATAACTTACCGTGGAGCGCAAAAGTAAAATGTGCGTAAAGCAAAACAAAGATGTAGGTTAAGCAGTAAAACTAAATCGCAAACGCGATGATTTAAGGCGCATCCGAAAGGTGAAATGAAAGAGAAAAAAAATCACCCAGAAGGGAAGGGGGGGGGGGGGGGAAATGAAAAAAGGGAGGAAAAAAACAGTAACCTTCAGGTGCTGCGAACAAGCAGCACGAAACGAAATTTCACTGCACTAATCCGGCGGCAGCAACCTTTCGGCGCCCGCTACAACAAGAAGTCATGCAATAGGTCCATCACACCATTTGGCGAACCATCGCATCGATTGTAGTTCAACAGTTCACTGCTGTGAAGGAGAGTGAAAAAGAGTTTTGTTTGGCTCACACCACTCACCGGAACTGGTCGCATACGGTGAGAGCTCCAAACTCGGTACCCTTTCCCATCGTGCAACCTTTTTTTCTAGCACTGGTTGACCCACACAAGACGTTCGAGTGTCCGACCTACGCCTTTTCCATGAAGGTTTATTTGTACATTTTCATAATCAATTGGTGATTACGGTCAATCAGGCGCAGAATGCGAGCGAATGGTGCGAATAAATGCCGACGCACCGGGGGTTTTGCTTTATTGAAAGATTAGCAGCCAGCGTCGCGGGAGGAAAGGGTGGAGCGAAAAATCCCATTCCCGCGTGATTGTGATTCCCGGCCGTGGTGGAATTACGTTATGTTTCAATTTGTCTTCCCGACGGCACCATCTCCCGGGCACGTTACTTTGAGACATTTCGTTCGTTCGTTCGCTCGGTCGAGAATTTGTATCCGCCATTGGGAAGACTTGTTTCGTCACCAGTTTTGCTACATTCAAAGAGCCAAAAAGAAAACCGTACATTTGATATTGAATTTGGAGCAGCACCTACCACTGTACGCCTTTTCTAAAAAGCCTGAGAGCCACCACACTGGTGAGCTTGGCCAACGTGGACACTACGACGGCGACGAATTTACCATATTCATGATTTCACTTTGCGTGCGTACCGAACCGGACGGACGCGGATGGGAAAGTTTGGTAAAAGCACATATTCACACAAAGCAGACAGAATGGAACGCGAAGAACACCTCGCCATGAATAACAATTGCGGGGTTACAAACGAACTGCAGTACGGGTGGCAATGTGAAATGTTCTACATCCCTAAAAGTGACCCGTTTTCCGCGAACCTTTATGCTGGGTGCGTTTGTGAAAGCCCTGTTTTTTTTTAAGTACAAAAATCGGCCTTATGTCATTTCGGCTTTGCCGAAGTGGCCGCGATACGCCAGCTGGTCCATTAAATCGACACAAAAGCGGACTTAAAATAGCATGCCGCGTGCTGCTACTGATCCAATATTATGGATTTACGATCTTTTCTTTGTTTAATTTGCCATTTGTTTAATGCCAGTAATTAAATTCGCCAAGCTCAATTTGTGACCCGGTGCACTGTTGAATGGTGCTCTTTTTTCTCAACTCTTCAACTTGAAACATGCCTGCTAATTGGTGGCAAACTGTTCCCCATAACGCGAACGCGGGGTAGTGCGCTTCTCCCAGCTACTGCGAACACGAAATGGGCACACGTTTGACATACTAATCACACATTTTCACGCTAGAGTAGACGCAAAGGAGCATGTGGAGCGTACAGGAAAGGTAGCCAGTAATTTGCGTTGGGTAAGGTTTTAATTTATGGTAAAGTGAGGCTGCAATTACATTTTTTTTACAATTCTCTTTCAAATTCGAATGCTACAGAAAATTCAATTTTTAATAGTCCAAATAATCAAAGCTTCCTTAGAGTAGTTAAGATACATACGGGGTAAATTAACAAAACACAAAAATCTTAGCATGGTAGCTTTGCGTAGCTTTGCAGGTAATCAGATATTAGATTTCACATGATAAATGATAATATATAAACATAACAACATAAATTAGCATGGACCTAACTTTGCAAAATTAGAATTCATGAAGACATTCTTGTTTTTGTAACTTTCATCAAACATGTTCATCAGTTGTACATCGCTACAACTCCATGATTTCAATCATCTTCTTCCACTACCTTCTAGATGAATTGGAATATTAATGACAAAATTGTGTGCATGTCGATCGATCATGACACTGTTTATGTTCCAAATGAAAATGTACAAAAACCATTTTCAAACTGCCTATAATTTAATTATCATCACCGATAGTATCACCCATCTCGCGGCCTGCTGCTGCTAGCTATCACAATTTCCATTCCAATCAATGCCATTTGCAATTACAAATAACACTCGCTAAATTATTGCACGTTACTTACTATCGTGACCGTGCGACGGCATTTACAGCGGAGACACTGCAGGAACGCGGTGGAGCAAAACATCCAATCGAGCGGCACGAAATTGAGCAGCGTGCAACCGCATCCGATCGGTTCCCATGGCCCACGAAACATAATAAGGAAATGATCGTACCATTTTATGTGCATTTTGTCTGCCACCGTTACAGCAAGGATCTACCCCTTTCGTCGGCAGGGGGATGATCGGCAGCAAAACGCGAGTGCGAGGCATTTTCGTTTTTACCTCCAGCGAGAGAGAGAGATGTCTCTGTCGGGAAGGGCGAGTTGCCGTGCCTGGCCATCCTAGGGTCGCACGATTCTGTGATTAAGAAAGCTACTACCGCGCGTGTTCGCAGACAAACGCATCACGCAATCCGGGGGAGGGGGTTACTGGAGAGGGCTTATAATTCAAGCGCCAGAACCACGATTCCTGCGGCACATTCGTTGGGTCGTCGTCTCGCGGATCCAGAACGTTTTTTTTTTGTTTTTTATTCGAGCAATCCGTGTTCAGCGATTCGATACGGAACAGTCCTCCTCCCCGAAACACGTACTCGTACTCGTAGCATTGGTTCGCAACAACGGGCAACATTGTAGCAACTTTGACCCACACAAGTCGTTCATCCGTGTTGGAGTTGGAGCACACTTCATCATCGCTCACCGTCGTTTTCTTCTTCCCCTTGAGAGCCTTACTTAGAAGCTTCTATTTCGATTTTATAAAAAAAACTCCTTCTTTCGAAAGACGAATAGAGAGATCGTTGTATGGGATGGTTTTCCGCCGATCGTACGTGATTCAATTAACGCTGCACTGTTGGTGTGGAAATGGAACAGACGTTCCGGAATGTTGGCCCCCATCCATCTCGAAGCGCCCTCCAAAAGCTAACCTCAGCGCAGATCACAACGCCGCGTTGCCGAGGCAACGTGGAAGACTTTTCCAGATCCTTTTTTTCTCTCTGCCGAGAGGATGCAGCATGCTTAACCTCCTGTACGTGAGGACTTGCGCATCCCAAAACGGATGGGAACTAAGAGCATACAGGCAGGCTCCCTCCCTGTCTTGGGCAGGAGTCTTAACCGGAAAGGGTGGAGAAGGGGGCGCGGGAAATCGTTCAATCCAACATTCCAGTGCGATACTCGGTGTGTGTGTGTGTGTGTGTGTGTGTGTGTGTTGGGAAATGCGGGGGAGGGAAAGGGCGGTGGGGGGGGAGGTGGATTTGAAGAGCGGATGAAGAAAAATTAAATTCTCACGCTTTTTTTTCTGGGCAGGCTGGGGCCGCCACCAACACCACGCCACCGTGTTCTGCCGAGCCCTTGCGTGAGACAAGAACGTGTATTCGTGCCGTGGCGAAGTAAGTAATTGCAATGTGCGCGCACAGCCGACGGTTGCGGCATTCGTGCGCCGATTGCAGGTGGCTCTGGTGCACACAACGCGTCCGACAACGCGCACACGAGAGCGAGCGAGAAGGAGCCTAAGTGGTGGAATTTAGTCATTAAGTTCTTCGTTCGGCCCCGGTCCTAGGCGATCGCTTTTCAAGCTCGTGAAATGCGTGCTTGAAGTTTTTTTTTCTTCTGTATTTTATCACACCCAAACAACAACCGAACTAAAATCTCATCTTTCGCTAATCAAAACTTCCGCGTGCCGAAAACGGATCTTCCCATCCGCTAGCTGGGCGGCTGGGGGGAGTGGGACGGTTCTGGTGGTTCTGGTGGCGGTGCCTGCTATAATTGTTTTTTAATTGCAAACCATGCCACGCATTCGCGCATTCGCCAAGCGCCCAGACCATGCCATGGGAGACCATTCCATTCCGGGTACGCATGTCTGCGGCACATACGAGACGCGGCGTTTGATAGTGCCGCTGCGTTGTTTTAATGGTTCGTTTTTACGCGAAACTTTATGCCCATCGAATTGGTTGGCAAACAGTTGATTGGGAGCGATGGGGCGGCGCACCATCTTGGCACCGGTCAAGATCGCACCTGACGGAACACGGTACACCCGTAACGGACCGGGTGTTTGGGGGAGGCAAGGCAAGCAAGGGTTGGCAATTTAATCTATTCCTTTTCTGGACGCGCCGGTTCTACCTCAAGTGAGACGGTTATATTAGACCATGATACGATGACCTACAAACCTGTTCCCTGACCTCGTCTTGTTTACTTTAGGCGGTGAGGTCTCTCTTGTGAAACTGCTAGCAGCCCTTAAACTGCGATCAGGTCCGCTTAGGGTAGAAGCGAGGAGTTGTTTCTTTTTTCTATCATCGCCCCCAATTTTACAGCCCAACTCGTGAGTTTGATTTACCACAGGATGTATTATGCGATGGTTTAATAAAGCAATTCCTCTTTGGCGAGACGATGGAACGGCCATTGCCAAAGATTACGGGGGCAATCCAGCGTCCGGTGCCGGTTAGGGTTGACCAATCTGCTGACCCGACAAATATCGATCAAATTATGGACGGATCTGGATTAGATTGAAACGGCGCCCTTCCCGCTCTCTTGTAATGGCCATTTTATACAGCCGGACATTCCATTCTAAAGCGTCCGATCGCTTTCCGTTCAGTAGACTTTGGTGTGATTCAATACGCTTGGTTGGCAAGATACACCGGACCTTAGGTTCGAAAGAAACAAACAAAAAAACTCATTGTTTTTATGAGGAAACGGCCGGAAGACTGACTATGAACTGTTTTTTTCTTATTCTGTTTAAAAAAAAAAATAAGATCGTCGTCGATCTCATTGTGAAGGTGTAATAAGGAAAAGATTTCTGACTGACGTGTATTCATGGATTTGTCATGGCCGACAACGGGTGAGCAACGTTCGTTTATGTTTTATGATCGTTTCGGCCGGATTTGATGGAGTTTCCTGTCTCACGGATTAATCTTTATTTATGTTTCGCATCGTACGGCTGGCTTGCGATTGCGGATGCGCAGTAACGCAAATCTGCCCGAAAGGCAAACAGATAGAGGATCAAATACTAATTTAATGAATTCGGCGAATCAAAAGCAGTTTACAAAAGTATTCTTTATGTTCCTTAAGAACTTCCATAGCAGGGAATCACATAGAAAAACGTTCCCGTCACCTGGCATAAACATCAATCCAACGGCACGCGGTCAAACTTCTACCAGTGTGATCACACAGCATTCCACAATCCAGCGTTTCCAGCCATCCAGTACGCAAAAGAAGCGAAACGGGGCTAAACGGTTCGACGCTCCGAAAACAAAAAAGTCGCCCAGCCCAGATGTAGCCCAGAATTTGCGGCGCATTACCGTGATTCGATGCGCAATTAACCCTGCAAAGGCTTATGTAATCGACACCACACCAACACCCGCTCACGATCGCACACACCCGCCGTATGATATGTGTGGTGTGTGTGTGTGTGTGCGTTAATCACTCTCTTACCAAGCGCAGGACTGCTGAAAGCATTCATATTTTACCCTGCCCTTGTCTTCGAATCGCAGGCGAATCGTTATGACAGAGCGAGCGCGCGCGCTCGAGCGAGTGACATTTTCGCGACATAGTTCAGGTGCGTGTGAGCAACCTGTTCCGACAGATTTGCGCGACTTGCTTGGAAGGGAGGTTGAAACGATGATGGAGTCTCTGAACGAGCGTGACTACGGCTACGCTTAGAAGCACCAAACATGGCCTCGTTGGTTCAATCACCGCAGCCAGCAGCGTACTACAACAGATTTCCGCCAAAGTGGTCGTCGTCGTCGTCGTCGTCGTTGTGGACTCCCTTGCTCCGGGAGTTCCAATGAGCAGGTACCACCGTCTCCGGTTCGGTTCGGTGCAGACACCTTTCTCAAAATCAAATAACCTTCGCTGGTCCATAACTTGACGTAACTCCGTCAGACAGCCCAGCTCACAACACCTCAGACACGACCCGAATAATGCACGCTCGCCTATGATGGACGGAATTTGGAATGCACGCGCGCACTCACTTTGTCAACCTGTCAAGGTTCACGCAGCCCGCGGACCGAGCACGCTCCGGGACGACACACTACTACGGCGGGTGAGGTAGTAGTAATGGTACCACCGACCGACCACCAAACAATGCCCAATAACCAATAGCCAATAATGTTTCACACGAAAGGTTAGCTTGCTCTTTAGGCAGTGCTGCGACGGAAGATGTAGTCGGTGGCGATCGATTTCTTGGTCTTAATGTTGGCTTAAGTGGCTCACATCCCGAAAGCGGAGGAAAATCAGTACACGCTAAGCCGGTTGTGATGTAATACCGGAGAGCACAGGTCCTGAACGGATACTAAGGCGCAGGTGGGTTTTGCTGCTCAGGTGTTCCTATTTCTCTTGGCAAAGCTTTGGACTCAACTCAGCCGCTGCATTCCTTTCCCCGAGACTCCGACGTGATCCAGTGAACCAGTTGGCTCTGAGGGATTCCAAACGAGCGGTTATTTCGACTCGGAACATATTTTCAAAGTGGCACGCAGTCGTGACCGCTGAAGACTACCGCACCGGCCGTGACAGAGCGTGAGTCAACGCGTGCGTCTCGCTATCTTTCCCGGCGGATTCTTGACGTGTGGAAAGTAGTATGTCATCGCGATGTCTGCCATTAACCTTTTGACTTAATAATTCTGCGCGATGTGGCGAAAAAGCAAACCGAACCGATAATCCGCAGCAAGACGAGGGTAAGGCCAGACACGCCTCTCGTTCGCCGTAGGTTTACACACATTATGCAAATGTTTATCTACAAAAAAAACAACATCAAATAAACAAATGGATGTAAAAACAACATGAAACAACGCGTTTGCTGTATGACTCACCATGACTTCATACGGGCACATCAAACGACGAGGACAGCTTGTGGCGGGCGAAGATATTTGCTCGGTAAGCTCGGTGCCTTCGGTATTCGCAAATGACAAAATTTGTGTGAAAATACCGGAGGAGAAACATTGAGATACGATCAATGCCGCCAACAGCTGCTGCTGATGAAAACACAAAAACAAACAGCCCATAAGACTTACCATGATCAGTCACAAACTAGATCAAACGGTAGTGCCTCTGGCTCCCGCCTTTGCAGGTTAGTCTTGAAAACGAAAGTCCAAATCATACCTTGCCGAACCGCTAAGTGGAGCACATACTTTGACACGAGCAGCCCGATCGGCAGCAGGTGAAAGTGGTTGAAGGGAAAAGGTTACCTCCTAAGGCATGATTTGCTCATGTCAGTGTTAAGCCGTGCGCGCCTCCGGTACCGAGTAACGCTAGCAAATAGCAACCAACGGAAGAAAGTCAGAGCGACAGATGTTTGGAGCCAGCCTGGGGAAAAGCAAATTTTGTGTGGAACGGTTGGTGGTCGCTACTGCGCTACTGCTACGCCTCAATTCATGCAAGTCCGCACAGTAATACAGAGTAATGTTGCTGGAATGCGAGTGGATGGTGCTCCGTTTGGGACCAATTACAATTATGGCGCCTTATCATTAGCGTCAATGCGTACGCGTTTGTTTCCCTGCTTGCGCAAGCAGTTATATTTACAAACGCTGCACGGAACGACGCTGCACGCTTCCTGGCCATCCTTTCTTCCAGCCTCTTCGTCGTCGTCGAGTTGGGTGGTGTGGTCGTTTACGAATGCGTTTTTCATTCCACTATTTCTTAGTATCACGTTTCCGGGGGACCGAACCGATCGACACCACGGGTTGTGGGGGGGGGGGGGGGGGGGGGGGGTGGCGTTTCAAGCGAAAAAAGGTAGCGCACACCGCTAATGGTGGTTTAAAAGGCGCTAAAAGGCGCCCGTATATGGATGGTAGAGCGATGATTTTTTGCCGCTACCTACCTGAGCATATAATTATCGAAATTGCTCAATATCGCTTCACAATCGGTGCGGTGTGCTGTGTGCATTGGACGAGCCGACCACAATGCCGATCGATCGCATTTGCTATGATCGCACACGGTGCGGCGGAAGAACGGTCAGGAAATTAGCACGAAACCCTGCTAACGTTTAGGTTACGAGATTGGGCGCGTTGGTGCGCCCAACGTTGGTGCGTTGGTGGGCGAGATTATCAGGCTTCAATTATGCTGGGAAATTACGAATGTCCTTGCTCGATCGGTTACACATCTTACATCAAAGATCTGCATTACGCGTTTGAGTTGCATTTGCAAGCATTAAAACTTGTGTAAGTCATACAATGAACCGTCCTAGAGATGGATAATGGTCACGAATATAATTATTTTAGAACTTGAAAACCTGATACAGGAGTGTAATGCATTCTCTCATGTCAATTGTTGTCCTTGCCAATTTCTCTGTATATCACTGTTAATTTACAGAATCAGGAAAAATAGTTATATTTAAGTCAGGGTCGTTATTATACATAGGAATTATTTTTTTGCGAACATTTTGAACATAAAAATAAAAAAACAAAACAATAATGCATTTCTTACGTTTCCATCTTTCAATATAACCTTTTTGTCTAGATGAATTATGTAAAAAATGAAATGCGTTTATAAATCGTGTCCAGCTCGAAAAAAAAACTGCATTATCATACAAGCCGCGTTACATTACAGCAAAACATGTAAAAAAAATACCGAAAAGCCTTCATGTGGAACGCCGACAGCAAATACAGCAACACCACCTCACTCGGAAACGAACTCATTGCAAATGCGTGAGGAACACGCATTAGATAATCACGGCACGCACGCTGGTGGGAAGACCTTCCGACAAACACGAAAAAATGAGCCACATCAATCTTTCCTGAAAGGGCTTCATTGGCCGTCGAACATCTTCTGCCGCAACCTTGGCAGGCATTACGCTTTGGGGTCCACCGAAGTGATCGAGAAGCCTTTCGATTTTTTGACCTTTTTGTTTTTTTTTGGTTGGGCCACTGCGTTGCCCGTTTCCCGCCGCTACGGAAAAAGGGAGGTTTGCTCATCTTCGTGTTCACTTTCGCTAGTAGCACGCCGCATTAAGCGGCACCGGCAACCAGATGACCGGGACGATCGTGCGGCCATCTGTGAAGCAGCTACCCTTTAGAAAATCTTCTCAACGACTGACCTTTGTGTCTAGCAGCGCCCGAAGCGATCGGAGAAGGAAACTCGCCGGCACACAAAGCCCACATAACATGCGCACCAAATGGGTTTATTCATTCGGCGTTGATGAAATGAATTACAAAACGCGCGCGAGCATTGCGTTTGATCGAGTTGATCGAAAAAGCGTTTTATTTTTTTTGCGTGTTCGTCTTTTTTGAAAGGGAAAAGAGTTTTTGCTTTTACGATGAGTTAAAATTCGTCTCCGGTCGCACGTGGAAGCGCACCCTAACGCTGAGAGCAGCCAGTTTTTGTATCGACAAATCGATTTTCATTCACCACCGGCGGGGCGGGACTTCCTTGACCACATCCGCTGATCGTTGGATCGTTGAAGTGGGGCTGTTCAAGTTATCGTTTTATATATTTATTGTTTCCTCGGCTTCCACTTGTGAGCTTTTGCTAGAAGGATCGCTTTGAAAGTAAATATCGAGGACGGGATTCTTGCGCACGAGTGGGGTGAATATTCTAGTTCCAGTTCCAAAGCTGCATGTGCAATATTATCTCGCATTATCGCTTCTACGTACGGTTGCTCTTTTGCTGCTCCTTCCATCCGGGCACGAATCATCCAACAAACCCCATTACCGCTCAAACGAAAGTAACAAGAAAATTGAGCAGCGCGTTCTAGTTTCAATGCAACAGCGGTAATTTCATTTCCTTTTAGCCGAACGGGTGTTGCTTTTGACAGAACGACCTAGTTTCGCTAGTGCCAAAGCACTCGCAATGCTTTGCGAAAGGCATATTTCGGCCGGCGCTTTCATGCTCAATGTAATCGATTCTATTAGTTCCATTTTGCGTCGATTTGTTGGCAGCCTGGTTTTTGCGGCACTTTGCCGGTGTCTCTCTTTTCATTATTTTAACAGGACGGTTCATTTTCGAAACGAGATCACCGTTTACTATTCACAAAGCTGATCGATCACGTGCCGAACGGAGTAGTAGCCTGCAATGTAGCCACTATGTTTAAGGCACGCATAGAACACTGAAATATTTGCCTACCTAAGTCCAGAAACTCCACACATGGTCGCCACACCGTGGCGATACATTCGAAATCCACCATACTCGAGCAAGCGTTTATCTGCACCACACTCACGACAGATCACTCTTCTACATCGGCGAGATACTGCACACCGCCGCAAGAACGCAACACTACTTCCGTTGAAGATCAAGCTTGACTCACTGCTCAATGATAACTGGCGCACTGGAGAGCAGCCACATCTTCTACCGAGCGCATTAGTCGTGCCGACGGAACATCCACCACGGTGTGAAGCTAGTGGAACTGGAAACTGGAGCAACCTCTACCAGGGGGCTCGTCGAATCGGGAAAATCAAGATACGTTTGCAAAACTCAAGCACTTCCCCCGCTGGGATGACGGTGGGTGTTAGACGGAGCAAGCAGGCCTAGTAGCGAATCAATTCCAACACCATTTTCCACCACGCTACAACTGGTCTCGTTTGCCGGAACGAAAGCAAAACTCTGCTCGCAGAACCTGTTTCCGATGCCGTCCACCGTTCCTGGAGCGTCTGTTCCGCCATACCGGTGCGCTGGTAGCAGAATGGCGGTTAGGGTCGGTCGTCGGTTTACATTTTAAATCAATTTCACTTGTCTACACGGCCACTCACACTTTCTTCTGCCTCGGAGGACATCCAAGGGAACCGGTTCCCATGAGCGGTGGGGTGACCATGTTATGAGAGGGTGGAAAAAAAAACACGACGGCCTGTGTCGGAACCGGCTTCCGGTTGGGTAGGAAACCGGAATCGGCCCACTATTAGTCACAAGCAGGTTCCCCAGTAAGTCATTGGAAGACTGGCGGTGAGACTTCCTTTGTGGAGGAAAATGCGAACTAAAGAAGGTGCTGAGCGCGTCCGTGATCTTATTTATTTTTACAACAACAGCTGATCGCTCCTGCTTTGTTGCCGCGCAATACGGAAGTGGTTTCCTTTGTTGAGTAAACACGGCGAGATAGATGTAGCGCATATCTGCTCTGGCCAGGTTGAGGACAACCAGCAAGTATAAGAACTAATAGCTTAATCGATTTTAAGAGACGTGAACATGACTGACGACTTTTGACTGTAAAAAAAAATATCCAATACAGAAAACCTTTCTTTTCCTTACTTCGTTTTTCGCTTTCTCACTCTCTGTTTCAATTGTCTATTTTTTACCATCTTGTTTAGAAAGTTGCATCCCAATCGACCCATACGCACATCAATAATCAAAATAATATCTCGCCAATTCAGGCAATTGTGCAGCTACACGAGACGGACGAACATTGGGTAGGAGCTGTACCCATCGGGCGATAAGCCGACACCAGACGGACGACTGGCTGGATGGATGGCTGGCTAGCTGGCTGTGTGCCAGTAGCACAAGATTAAAAACCGAAAGTGTTCATACCGGACGACGAGCGCTGGGTTTCCTGCCAAGCGCACGTGGGTTCACGAACCTCCACGAGAAAGTGCATTAGCGAGAAAGAAACACATCATCCGTCGGATGAGCGAAATGCCTACGGCAGTGTCGTATAGTGCCATTATTTTACTGCCTGCTGCAAAGATGCACTTTTTGCGTGAAGAGGAAACATTGCTGGTAGAAGAAATCGTTGTGGGCGATTTAAAAAAAGTCCTCCCAAGCCTGTGGCACTGACATTACTGCCAATAACAGCGCATCGTTAGCTAAACTAGGTGAGCCTCTTTTTGCTTCCGGAGAGTGTGTTACCATGGATACCGGTTGGATAGATTCAGCGGTAAGAAGATCCAATGGCTGTTCGTGATACGATGATGAATGCCTGCGCTGACATTAATTGAATCTGTGAGTAATTCCATTTCCAAAATGGTAACAAACTTGTTGTCGCCAAACTGATTGATACTCCATAAACAGCATCAAGCGGCTTTTCTGCGGAGATCGATGCTTACCTGCAATGAGAAGAACAAACAAAACAATGCAAGCTATTAATGTCTAACATCAAAAGAACTCACTTAATGATTAGTAATTAAGACGCGATGATGAGGATGATAAGACGCTCGACATTGTTGAGACGTTGTTCGTACCATAGGACGGAACTGCTGAAGTGTGCCTAAAATTATCACCTCCGGGTGTCGGGAGGACCCCCTGCAAGCAAATTGCTTCATGCACCGTCGGTGCCACTAGCTCCCGGGGATTCCAACGTTTGACGCATGCTTCCTCCCGACACCCTAATAGCTGACCCGTGTGGACCATTGGACCCCTACCTGGTTCCCTTTCCATCCGCTGCCGGGGCGGTCATTTCATTGGCGGTTGCAATCATATATGCATGACTTTCACTTTTCTGTTTCGACACGTCCAACCAAACGTCCAGCCGGTCATGGATGGTGCAGGCCAAAAGGTCAAACGCGGACCCCCGCGATCATGCTCCATGCGAGAGCTCATCTTTTTTCGCTTTGGCATTAGCTCCAGCGGTTGAGCTTTGAGGGCAGCGAACTTCAACTGACGCGGTGAAGAATGTGTCATGCAAACGGCGGACGAGAGTTGGTTTGAAACTCGTAAATGGCGCTGCATCCTGCAACCCGAGAGCCATGAACTTCACATTAAACTGCGATTTCTCGGATGGACATGTTTACGAGCAGCAGTAGACGGCTGGTAATGATTGGTTGGCAATATCGTCACCACGGCGGGGTTCATATTAGAAAGTGAACCCTGTACACACGGAGAGGATAATTCACTCGCCGCAATAGCGCAGCGTTTCGAAATGCACCGCGAAATGTCATACTTAAGCAACAAAGGTTATTAGCCTTCCCCTTTAAGAAGTCATGTACTAACGAGCCGCAGAGCTTCGAGCGACGGGTTGACGTAACAATTACATCATTTGGTACGATCAATTAGCAAAGTTCAAAGGCTGCACCGCTAATTTATACCAAGATCAATCAAAAATCGAACGGAAAACGTTCCAGACATTCGCTTTGATTAGAACAACACACGTTAAATGGACATTGGTTATCAGTATGATGTCGAACGGGTGTGGAACATATGATCGACACACTTTGTCCATCTATCGTTAGTCATAAATTAAATATCGTAGACGATCTACCAGTTTCAAATTGACTTCATTGATGGACTCCTTCTGAAGGCATCTTCTTAGTTTTGCCAATAGTATGTCACCTACATGTATAAAACATGCATAGATGAAGAGTAGTTTCGAGCATTTTTGCAAGAATGCATGATTTCTTTTCTCAAAATCCGACAAACATTAGCAGACATTTCGAGGCCTCAATCGGGTTCAATTTGCATTCAATTGAAGTCCTAGAGCCAATTACTCGGCGAGAAATTCGCCATTATTTCATTTTTCCTACTGCCCTTCGATTATGATGATGATATTTCGCATGCCAATTTCGACGGAATCGCCTTCGCTGCGCTACCGCCATTTGATATTGGGATCGAATTTCACTTTTCTCTTTACCGGACAGGAAGTTTTGATCGCCTCAACAGATCGTAGCGAGCGAAAAAAGCAACACAATCGCCAGATGGAGAATGGACACCCTTTTTTCCACAGCAGAGAATCACCATCAGATTTCCCATCGAACGGTTTTCCGTCAAATAAGTCACGAACGTCACGAACGGCGGTGCCAGCGCGATACACATCTGGGGCGCTATTCTTATTTGGCGGCAAAAAAAAGAGATTGGTGAAAAGCGAGAGCGAAAAAAGCATCAAAATTTGAATGAACGACCCAACCACGCGGATACTAGTTCACGCCCGCCCATCCGGTTTCCGGTGCTGGGGGAGGAGGGCACTGTTTCAATTAGTGGAAAAGTGGTGAAAACAAAACAATACAACAAACTGTAAAGCTAATCTAATTGTGCCAGTTTTTGTTTTCCATCCAGCGAATTACTAATAATGAATAGATCCATCCAGAATAATGAATGGAAAATGGATTGTATTTTTGAGAAGAATGGTGCAAACAGCGAAGGAGATTATTGTTTTGTGAGAGACCCGACACAGTGGTGATGAGCGCCAAATGAATGAAATGTTGTTCAATTTGTCATTGAGCGAAACCGTGGATTGAGATTGGAAAGTGTTCTAAATTTTCATTTGTTTGTTTCCCGCAGCTGGGAATTCAATTGGAAGCATTTATTTTTCAATAAAAAAAAAATTTTAAATTCAATTCATGATAAAGTGTCCATTGAAAGTGACTATTGAAAAATGATTTCTTATATCCATTAATTGTAATGTTAGTTGAACATCTGTTAATAATATGAACATACAATCATTTTTTCAGAAAACTATTTGTTCATATTTCCTTTTTCATTCGCGTTTTGTAAATAAAAATAGTAACATTCTTGAGTCTTTTGGAATTTCATACAAACTTTCGGTTGTTTTAGTAGCTTATTTAAAGCAATTAAAATAACACCAACGAAGTGAAGACAATAATTACCAATGCCATGTACAAAAAAAACCTTTACAAAGAAAACGAAACATCCAGTTTTATCCAATTGAAGCAACCGTATAAAGACAAGAGATGCACCTTTCGTTTTCCTTTGTCCGTGACGAAAAACTAGACCCTTAATGCTCCTTTTGAGTGTGTTTTTTTGTCACGCCGATGCGGTTTACGGTTGTTGCTGCGATTTATATGCAAATGCGGCCCTCCGCTTCCGTACGCCGACGGTGTGTCCTACACAAGGAACAGCCACAAAAACGTGTGTCGGCTCAACGGAACAAAAATCCGGCATTCATCAGCCACAAAAGCTTTAGATAAAGCATTCCGGGAACGTAATAAGAGAGATTTCTTTGATTCGCTTATCTGATCGCTAAACTGTTCATCATCAGTTTTCTATTTACCGGAATGTTAATATACCTATATGAATGGAGATTATTTACAGGCGTTCGTGTTGCGCAGTCCCTTCGCACCAAAAGTTGTCCTATGCAACGAAACGACAAACGTGAAACACTTTACAATGCGGCGGTGTTTTGTTCCTTCCCTTTCTTTTGAACCACATTTCGAAACGGGCGATGAACTGAATATGAGAACACGTCTCCAATTGCACACCCCACAGTAGTTCGTATGACTTCGTTAATCGACGCAGATCAACATGGCATTATGAATGAAGGGACACATGGAAGCCGTATTTCGTTCCAAAAAGTAGACTTCGAGAGGGTATTTCAAAAAGCAGGTTAAAGGTGAGATGTTTTGTGTGTTATACACTGATATCAGGTTACGCTCCTTTGAATGAGTATTACGTACCCATCACAACAAGCTCTGAAGAGATGATCTAAATGAACAACGAAACTCCGACTGGAAAGTATCCGGTTCGCTTGGTTTATTCTGGTGACTTTATGACGGATCGCCTTCGATAGGTACGCCATCTCAAATTCCAACGCGAACAGTAGCTTCATTAATAGCAGATCGGTTACTGAACGCATCGGTTTCCCAGCAATGGATAGTACATATGGTGCTGTATACTCTGATACGATTTTCACTTGAAAATTATATTTTTGGAACAAATCTAGACGCTTCTGCCGTTGAATGAATCCAACAGTTTACAAACCGGCTGATGATCATGTCAAGTGGCACACTTTTGACGATCATCTGGCATTCCATGACGCTTGTTTTAGCATCTCATATCGAACTGATCCATCGCATCCACAATTGTTGTACCGTTTACACGTTTTCAAAACGATACAAGGCTTCAATTCAAAGCACACGAAAGAAGCCCGACAATTTTCAGAATGTTGTGCCACAACAAACAACAAGGCTCCCTAAAGTTTGCAGCTATCGCGATCGCATCTGAAACCGGCCGCTTTCTAAAGCGTATCACGTTGATGGATATGTTTCGTTTTTAATAAACCGAAACCATCATCACGACATCATCGTAACATTGCTCTTTCTCCGCACTCCCCACACCATCCATCGACTGTTAACGATAAGGTTTCAAAAATACCAGCAGATGATGCCATCGTCTAGGACGGAATTGCTTAAAGTTCGGCAAAGGCACATCAACCTCAAAAAACGTGACCTTCAAAACGACAGGTATGTCGACCCGTTACAGCGCTTGTCGAGTGAGCTTGTGCTGCGATCCGTATCCAATTAAAGTGACGAGACCAAGCTACAGCATTCAATCACGTTTGCA
The DNA here is from genome assembly GCA_000473445.2 of Anopheles farauti. NCBI lineage: Eukaryota > Metazoa > Arthropoda > Insecta > Diptera > Culicidae > Anopheles > Anopheles farauti. The sequence goes on from KI915040.1 coordinate 24,010,089, forward strand.
CAAACATTTATACCATAATCTTACAAGTGGGGAGAGTGCACCTTAACATCGAAGCGGTTGGTAGAAACTTATTGAAATTTCATTAATATTTTTTAATGTATTCCCTCTCCGGGTGCACCCGGTCGGTGAAAAGAAGCAATCCGTGCAATCGCTGATGTTGAAGATGACAAACTGCATCAACAAACATTGAAAAACATAAAAAACATTGTTTAATTGTTTAATGTACAGTAGGTGTTGAGTTTTTACATTTACTATTATTATAATAATTATTAGAATAATTTAAGATGACAACATTAAAAATAATAGTCTAGGCTTCAAGGACTAGTTGATATCAGTTTTTTAAGGAAAATTCATTACATTCTCCATAAAAAATTACCAACCTTAAAAATAATAAAAGGTAACGCATAAAATTATGTTCACATAACTCTAACAAAAAAAAAACAATGCTTTTATTAAACCATGAGCGATTCACAATTCCAAACAACACAAGAAACGAAACAAATCTTCATTGGTCGTTGTCATGAGCATCGATAATGGTGGTTTAAAATTCGTTCCACATGACATTTGTGTCATTCTGCAGGCTGACAGTACCACTGCGTTACCTCCTGTCTGCAGCTAAAATCATTTATTTCCCCGGTACGACCTATGCGCCTAACCGAAATGGCAAACATCTTGCATCACAGGATGCACAGAGCCGCGAACAAGATCTCAATTTGAAATTCACTCGCCTTCGAATGCTCGTGCTTATGCTGTCAGGGCTTCTTCTTAACATGATTTAACATTAAGATGTTGATGGAGACACCGACTGCAAACAGGGATACTTGTCCCGTAGACAGTTCGATACCATGACGAACAACGACAGGGAAATATTTGCTCTTTGTGTCTGCTGCAAATGTCGATAAGCATTTGAGGACAATATTTACTCAAGAGCCGAGGATAAATCACCATTCAGCACTTGCACACGGTTCAATTATTTTGCCATTGGTGACATATATTCATGTAGCTTGAAAGCACTAACTTAAATTATTTTTTTATATATAACAAACAAGATATTTATTGATAAATTTCGAATAGCGTTGGAATGGAAAAGGCAAGTAAACCAATAAAAAATCGCAATAATGTGTGAAATTTAACAACACTCAACATTCTGTTGCGCGAAACAGTGCCAGCACATACAAAAATCATTCCATTTTACTCTGAAGAATGCTTCAAAATATCCATAATTAAATTGTGATTGTAGGAAAGCCTAACACAGCCCTACGAACAATGTTCGCTATTTTGTACTTTTTTGCTGTGCTCATGCCATGGCAGCAGTTTGGGTGGCGGGATGTGATGAAACTCACTGCCTTCATCATCGTTTTGGACGCTGCAATTTATTGCACCACGGTGAAGAGGAACTAACGAATTGTTTTTTTTTTGGTTTCTTTTTTGGTAGTATGGAATCGCAAAATCATCGCCCAACTGGCCTTCCTTTCCTTCCAGTGGAAGGGTGTAGAGTAAATTGGTGACAGTTTAACACCTTCTCTCACCGCACCCCACACCGGCATGGGAACGGGGTGACGAAATAGAAAATTAAACGCTGGTGTTTTCTACGCTGGACACAATATTGTTATTATAAAACTGCGAATCAATGGTGAAACGATGTCGTGAAATTCAATTTCCATCGGTGGGGATTTTATTGGCGTTTTCCGTGAAAACAGTGTTAATAAAACGAATTGCAAGCAATACGTTGCGTCTTGACAAATCAATAATATAATAACAAAGGGAAATGGAGAGCATCGAAACAACGAGAAACTTTTAAATAAAGATGAATTATATGGCAAACAAAATGAAAACAAAGTTCCTACTAAACGGATTCGCCACGCTGTCATGTGATCGACCCTGTAAAGAAACTTTCGCGAGTTGCGTTGTTATTTTGCCTCTACCGTGACCAACGATTCATCCTTTGATATTCTAATGAAGTTTGCTCAGTCTATAGGCTAACGTTTTTTTTTCATGGTGTTACGGGGCTTGTTTGTTGGCGACCCGGTGATTATGGGGGATGATATTGTCTGAAACTTTCTCTTATTCACATTCACAGTGAATTTATACGGGTGTGAAACAATACCCATGCCAATTTTGAAATTATTTTATCATATTTTTTATTCTCTTTTGTCAGAAAGTCGAAAAAAAAATCGAAATGACGAAAAAATAGTTGTTGGGGAGATATAAGTAAATTTGAAATTAAATTATGTTGTTACCCTGACCCTGAACTTCTCAGCTACGGATGAAGGAGAAGAATGCACTCGGTAGCATTGGTTCGATAGAGGATGAAACATTCATCGTGGATCACGAATGACAACTTCCTCATAAGTTCGATTCTTCCACATGACTCATACAACGACGACGGCGAACGACTACTCAACATGGCACGGACCATAGCAGTAAGCCCGAGAGGTACGTGATACCTTGGCGAAAACAGGGAACACTGTACGACATTGAACCTACTGCACACACGGGTACTTCGTATGGTCAGTCGTCAGGCAGTTAATGCCAAAGTCGACGCACCTTAACCAGCATGCGCGCATTAACCACCACTACCGTTTGCATTCAGCGGTAATTTCGCACCAAGAACAAGACACGACCGGCACGAACCGAACCGGTGAATCGACACGACCAGCCGCACAAACAGGCACGCGAAGGTACGAAGAGAAGGCCGGTCTCCTCCTCAACCCATGCCCGGTGTGTCAATGCAATGAACTTCGCACGGTAAATCGGACGGTAAAGTTCCTCCGCCGTGGTCGAGATCGGGGACCCTTGGAAAGCCTTACTGCGGTGCCATCATCACGCCGTTGACAAGGCCATGCACATATCGAGCATGACGGTTAGCAGTAGCACGTACATGTATAAACCACCCACCGAACGGATCACGATCTGTACATTTCTGTTTTGTTTTTGACACTGAAACGGAAATGGAAATAGAGATGCCCAGGCGCAAGTACATATCTCGCCCACGGCGTTCAAAAGTCAACAAACATAAAAAAAGCGTCCCGATAGCTTCGTTTTAGATTTCGCCGCTACCTTGCTCATCGCACCGTTGAAGGGTTTTTATGTGAGTCTTACATTAAGCCCTCGTTTTCTACAGAAAACTTCGTGACTTACACTGATCACCTTATCTGGGATGAGCAGGAAACGAAAGCTATGACCTCACTCGTAAAAGCCAACAAGAAAGGCTTGCATCGTGGCTTGTAAATTTGTAATATTTAAGCGTGATCTAAATCATGCATTAATGCAATGTATGTTGAGTTGTTTGTAACAAGTCAGTTTTGAACGGTTTGCACTTAAAAAAACACAAAAAACAGCTTCCCTCAATTTGTTGGAAGGTTATGACTGTCTCACAAGTCATCTCAAACAATTACATCCTCTTTCTTGAAAAAAAAATCTTGAGAATTCTAAGAATGTATCCAACGAGTTTTATGAGCAAAAGTAAATTACATTACAGTTGATAAAATGATTTTACGACACCAACAGTGCACGACACTCTTTCGTTTCTATTTCGTTTCTCTTACTTAAATGACTTTAAGTAAGAGAATATCCAACACATTAAAATGCATGAACATTAAAATGGAACCATTATTTTTGTTATTGTTATTTTTCTATCATTTAATATTAATAATTGATGAGAAAACCAAGAGTTTTTTTTTGTAAAACTACCGTTTCGCAATACTCTTCCCATTTCGAAATACTCTTCCCACACGCCAATCGGCAAACGTTCGCTAGATGAAAATCTTGACGCGAATATCCACCCAAACCCACTGCACTGCACACTGCCGGCCAATCTCTCCTCTTCACTTTCACCGCTAATAAAACATGCGTATTTAAACGATTACTACTTCCCCATAATTATGCTGAATGGCGAAGGAGACGCACCGATCGGGCCCGTCCATATGTTATGTTACCGGTTTTGTTCTGCGGCGGTTTTCATTCACTTTCAACTTTATCATTCCCAACCCGCCCGGCGCCAACTTTCCATCCAGCGTTAAAATGAGAGAGTGAAAAAAATACTATCCCCGAAGCATCGCTGTACGACCATTACAGAAAGAGGTAACTTGCGGATACAAAAAAAAAAAACAACGTAAAAATCCACGATCGATCGCGAAGTCATTCGATCGGAAAAGCTCACTACAATTAGGCATTGGCCGCGGTAGCCGATCGAAGACGAACGCCGGCATCTTTTGTGTGAGAGCGTGTGTCGATGCTGCTGCTGCTGCTGCGTGGCATCGGCAGTGTGTAATTTCACTGGCGATTTAATTTCGGACCCGCGCTTCCCGCGCGTCGGCCACCCCTGTAGTGCATGTTCGTCCTGTCAGCGTCACGAAACTTACCTAAAAAGAGAAAAGAAGAAGAGAAAGACCGGCGTGTGGTTAGTAATGGAGTCATCATTATTAGGGAAAATTGTTTAAAAAGCTGCTAGCTGTGCACATTTACGCCGGCTACTCAATCGGAAAGAAATCTCACCCTGGCATACACCATCGACCGGCAGATAGCGACACAGCGGCAGCATCTACCAAAGTTCGTTGAGTTTGATTTTTATTGGCATCCGCCGCCATCGAACGATCGAACTCATCCGCGTTTGACTAATTAGGTTTAAAATCGGAAAGCTACCGAACGCCACCGATATGGGCGGATTTAATGCAACACGAAAAGCGGTAGTGGATTATTAGGTTGCGGTTGATAACGAAAATGGTGCGGGTTTTACATCACGTTTCAAGCTTTGCCTCCGGGTGGAGGAGGCGACCGTGGAACTATCGGGTTACGGAAGCCAGTCATTCCCGCTGCTATGAGTAAGCGAACACTTTTATCATCATAAAAAGATAACCCAGAGAAAGCAACGCGTAAGAGAGCCGGCCGGGGCAAGTGTTCCGTGCGACAGCCGGAGCCTAGTGCAAACCAACGAAATGGCTTGTTTTTCCGTTGGGAGATGATAATGTAATAAAGCATAATTTAAGAACCGAAAGACGTCACGGTGTTCGTAGGAGCGACGGTGTATCGTTGGCAAGATCACCAGGATCACTTTATTACCACGATGGGAGAGCATATTATTTGAGTTCAGCTATAAAATGAACTCATCATCAGGCACTTGGTTTCTGCACACGGGAGGGTGATACAGATATGGCGAATTTTATATCGCATTTACCGTTTTACATAAGCGCTCAGGGAGGATGTCAACCGCTATAAAGTGCTGCTCACCGAAACGTACTTAATGAATGGACGAAATCATAACGTAAAAAAAGCTCAACAGAAAAAACATAAAACGCGCCCTCATCCACCGATTTCGTGTACAATAATTGTATGCTAGCAATTATATTCATTAAATTTTCAGCTCGCAAACTTTTCTCTTTGCTCTTGCGTGGCACACCACCGCGCTCCAGGGTCGAATAAAGTCAGGTTACGTAAAGTTAGTGTAGGGGTAGTGCCCGGCGCTGTCGTGCGCCATTTGCACCGTCGAGCGTGATGTGAACGTGAGCAGCAGCAAAATGCCACAACCCATCACAATCTGGAAGGCAGGAACGAATTATAAAATACTAAAAAAAACAAGTCTTTAAAGCTTTCGCGAAAACAGGGTTGCATAGAGGGGGAGAGAGAGAGAGAGAGAGAGAGAGCGGGGAAACAGATAAAAAAGTGCTATGCGTTCGTACGGGCGGCGGGTTGGGACAGTTTTTAATTTACGATCCCGAAAAAGTTCAACCCATTGCCTGGTGAAAAGTCAGCTTGACAGCAGCGCCCGGTATCTGCACGTTTTGGTATGGCGAGTGATTTCGCATCGCAGTTTTACATAGTCGTTAAGTTGTCCTCGGTGCGGATTGAAATACGGATCACATCATCAGCAGCAGCAGCAGCATGATGGTAGTGAACACCGATAAACGGTCCACAGCGTTTGCACAGGGTGAAAGAAACTTGAACAAAATACCCTCGAACCATACAAACGGAACCACTTCCTAGTTACTTTAAAATCCTTTAACATTGGGAAGGTAAAGGGCCCGCACATACACGCTGCAGTACCATCATCATTTATCGTCGTGTCACAGGCGTGACATTTGGACAGTTTGTTTTGCTTCCTGTCAGTGTCCACACAGGCAACTCTCTCTCTCTTTCTCTCTCTTATTCTCCTTCCCTATGCGCTCGGAGTTGAGGGCAGTTCAATCCAATTCGTCGTCTGCTTTTTCGTGCCTGGCACGTGAGGAACGTCGTCGTGGGTTGTGATTTCGTTTACATTTCTCATCATGCAGTGTGTGGACAAGGCGACTGCTAGCCATGGTCACCGTGTGTGGCGGTGCACTGCGTTGAATTTCCTCACCCGTATGTATACTAAACACATTCAAATTAGCTGACAACGAACCGGCAGTCGTGCGGCTATCGATCGATACTGTTTTGAAATCAGAAACACGGATGATTTTAACATTAGGGGAAAAACATTGTGCCACAGTCTTGCTTATATTAATTTTTTTTGTATTGAAAATTATGGTAAAATTCTGAGTTCTGATCCAATACAAAAAATGTAAAAATATATATATAACATTAATCAGATACTTGATGCTACGTAAGGAGCCAAACGATAAATAAATACGTAAAATTTAATTATTTTTCATCTAACAAATTCGAAAAAATATTTTGTACCACAGCATTATTAATTAAAAAACCCCGAAGCATACCATTGAACCGAAAATATACAAACATACTTGAGGTAATAAAACACACACATTTTCCCTTCTCCTGACTGTTGTTTCGTCATGTCTTGACGAACTGCAGGAAACCGATGGAATTCTAAACATAACAACATCCCTCTACACAGTAATCCTATTACTCGCGTGTGATTCACACATGCAGGCAGTCGCATTCTACGAATCGGGCACTCTGAGAAAAACCATAAACTTCATCACCGTTTGCATGTTCACGCACCGCAGAGTACGAGGAGATCGTGCAGTACAAAGTGGAGGCAGTTTAGTTTGTGATTTTAAGCGTGGCAAGCGATTGACGTTCGACGTGTATAAAACATGACGATTTTAAAAAGCGCATGCTTTTGCTTCCGGCTTCCTCCGTTAGGGTGATGATGAAATGCGCGTTGATTGCACGACGTTGCACGAACAGATGGATCGCGCGATCACGCTCTGCTGAGAGGAAGTGAGAGTTATTCCTTTCTTTTTTTCCGATCGCTCTGTTGATAGGGTGTTTTATTTTGTCGCTCGCTTAGAATGTAATCTTATATTGTTTTACGCTTTCTTGAACTATTTAAAATAATCGTAATCATAACGATGACTATCTTATCGAAATAAAAAACGGATATTTCATTTTTCACTCGTAACATATGACCCAATTTCGATCGAGCACCTGTGCGTGCGCTAGTAAACCTCTTCTTGATGTTTATTTCCCCCGTTGGATTGACCTTCTGATGGGAAAATCAAGAAGAAAAAACCCAAAAGTAAAGTAATAAAACCTGCAAAGCGTTACTGAAGCGAATCGATTCGTCCGAACACGGTCACCACATCAAACCACCCTACCACCGGAACATGCTTTCCGACAGTGCCAAATGCTGGCACACGGTGTATGTATGTGTGCTTGTATTGACGAAAACACGCACGAACGTATACATTTCGTGTGCACGATCTCGCGTGAAGTGAGCGCACCGTAATAATGCGTAAAATGTGCCAACATATTTCCGACAGTTAGGCCCACAGAACACACCCTGAAAGCGAAACAAACAGCGAAACAGCAACAACGAAAAAACGATCCCCAAAGGAAGCAAAATCATTACACCTCGCTACCCCAAGGCGGCGCACTGGTGTTCGTGTTTGTATTTTTCCCTGCAACAAGCGAAACCATAAAAACCATACCCCTAATAAACACCAACCATTTCAAGCTGTCAATCGAAACCGTCGGAAACGATCGAAAAAAAAACGAGCGCAAATCGATCGAGGGGTGGTATTTAGGTGGAGCGGTGTGGCCGGGTTCGCGTTCGGGAGGGTTGGTATTTAAAAATTTCAACCCTTCACCTAAGCTGCTACCCAACCCCAACAACGCATTCCAATTCCAAGTGCGAATGAATATATACGCGCGGTACGCGAATAGAGTTGTTCAATACAAGTGCGTGCGTGCAAGAATTTCACGCACAATATTCACCTACCGAAAATTCCAGTTCGAAAATCTTGGCTTGCTTCATGCTTCACCACCCGTGACCGTGTGCTGGGGAAGGACGTTGTGAAACGGCCATGAATTATGGCACGCCACCACCCCCGATGGAAAAGGGGAACGAATTAAAATAAAATAAATGAAGGGCAGTGCGGGTTGACATGAGTTTATTCTTATGTATCGTTTGTCACCGCTACATTCTTTGCCTCCCGGAAGGCAATTAAACGAACGCATTTATGTTGTCTCGGGCAGAACTCAAATCCACCGCGCTCTGTTCAAAAGAACATAAATTTCATCATCAGCGGTGCTGCCTCGGGCTGCTTCGGGCTGCTTCGGGCTGCTGCGGGTGAATCATCATAATCGGACATGTTGCCTACTACACGCGTAAATGCGGAAAACGAAGGCCGTGCCATGTGTGACTCAAGCCGTAATTTATGTTCGGTGATTCTCTTGGGTGATAAATTAAAACGATTCGAAACGATTACCGAGTGAACATCCACTGAAAGGCTTCAGGGGGGCGCTCGTCTGACTGATCGACGATCGAATCGACTGTACAGCTAGCTCATCCGAAGGGAAACGTGTAGAGCAAACTATCAGTGATAAATAGTGGAAAGAGTCGCCCTTTCTCTCTCACCGTCTTCTGTTCACCGTAGCGAACATTATTGAAATCAGGAAGCATCATGTCCGCTATTATCGTAACCGTGTCCATCGCAACCTGAGCTCGGCGCTGCTGCAAACCGGATGCCTTCAGTGTGTTGTGAAAACGGTGTGTGCCATCCGGGCCTCGCACGGGCACCATGTTTGAGAGGAAGAGTTTTCGGTAAAAATAACCATAAATCAGCGGTAACAAAAACAGCAAATGCAACCCGAAGATTCGACTCAACAATCCATCCGCGATGGCGTCACCATAAACCATCTGCTGCACGGCGTGAAGAAGTCATCTTCATCCTGCACCCAGCCCCACCTCCCTTGACATACTGAAGCGGTAGCAGCAGCAGCAGCAGCATCGAATCGGTTTGTTCTGCTACCGGTCACAAGATCTGCCGACCGTACCGGGCGAGTTGGGTCAGTGAGTGGTGAAGCATTCACTTCTCGGATGAGTGATTTCTGCCGCGCAAGACTCACGAAGCTGAAGCAATCGCCAAAGCGTGGCAGTGTACAACATCCGAGTTAAAACAAACGCAACATCTTCACCTAAACTGAAGAGGGCGTTAAGAAGAGAGAGAGAGAGAGAGAGAGAGAGTGAAAGAAAAAATGCATTCAAATCATCTACCAAATTATGCACGAGATGGGAACACCACCGGGCCTACATCTGAGAACAGTTGGCTCGAACCGACACAATCAACGGTTGCCGTTGGGGGGAGGAGGTTGCGTAGTCGGTTCCCAACTCCGGGGTAGAGGATTTTGCATTGCAAATCATCATCATCCCCCAAGCAAACTAACATTTAAATGCATAAGCAAGCGCAAATGAATGGAACAACAAGCCCGGCGACACGTCTTCTCAACCTGACCTCGGGCAGAATTGCTGGTCGGCTGACAGATGACTTCAGACGTGTGTCAAGAACGGATTTTAATGAGCGATGAGTGATGCGTAAGTTCTTCCAAGCTTCCAAGGTGGACTCGACAGCAGCCAAAATAAAAATTGCATATTTAACACAAATATAATTAATGTGCGCTAGTGATAGTAGCGCGAAGGGACGTTGCAAAGGGTTTATAAAATGATGAAAAACACTGCGCAACAAATAACTGATAGAGAAGGTTGAGAGCAACAAACATTTCTAAAAATTTATCAAAAGCATGGTCAATATTTAAAAAATATCGTTATGATAAAATCTATTTCTACTACGCATTGCATTACTTCCACGCACTTTCCATACTTTGCCAATTTCTAAAGCAAGCATTTCACACCTGCCCACCGCTAAACCCTATCGTATGTTTCAGTCCCTCTAATTGCTTTGGCTAAAAATTTCGCTGCAACGATAACAAATCACTCAAAAAAGCCTAAATTGCATCCACCGCACCATCACACGAACTACCAGTCTGTGCGTGCATCGAACGGCAAAAAAGGCTTTTCGTGAGTGAAAGTGGTAATTTCGACCGGCAAACTTTTGAAGTGTAATTTTGAAACCATCACACCCCCTGCCGAAAAACTTCGAACCCCCCGCCTGGAGGGCTTTTCGGCAAAAATTACATCCACAATGGGGTGGGTTGCAGTACAAACGGGTAAGTTTTTTTTTGCACCTTCCAGTACATATAATTGGCCCAACCATCACGGTAACGTTATTGAAGGCCTTATTATCACAGCCAGCCGATCGCCACTATCTCCGAGCGGGGGCAATATTTTCCAAGAAATTTTGAACTCAAAGGACCGATATTTGTTTAAATTTTCGTAAGCTTGGAATTTCGCTGCGGAGCATTCCAAGGCGAAACGAATGTTAGAGCACTGCGTCCAAAACTACCTGCTCGATGCCGGTACTAAGTCCACCGGCGTCCCGTGCTTTCCAACCCCACACCGATTCGAACGTTTTGGATTCCATCGTAATGTACTGCCCAATTGTCATGAGCTCAATTCCAGCTCGCTTTTCGGTGGATTTTTTCGCGGGCGAGATATTTCTTCGCTTCCGTTGCCTTCCTTACTTTCTTGCCACCGCTGCCAATCGCGTACGTAGCGCGTAAATTAAGAACGCGTGCCTCTCCGGTGGTACGCTCTAATTTTAGTAGGTTAACGCGAACCGGGGAACAAACGGTCCGAACCCGGCGGCACAATTGGACCGGAGAGCGATTCCGGCGATTTACCAATTGACGTCACGTGGAACAAGTGCGTGCAGTGATGATTTGCGGCAGTTTACCGATTGGCACGGATTTCGGAATGCTGACGGTCGCGTTTTCTTTCAGCTGCCCTGCGGCTTGATTGAAACCCATCGGGAAATGGGGAAGGGGTTTTGGGTAAAGAATCTCGTTTGTGCGTGGAATTGATTTGAGGATATTTCCCTCGCTTCGGAATCACAAAAGCCTTTCCCTTTCTTTTGCGTCTCGTTTTCAATGCAAACAAATTATGAATAGATCTTGAGAAACCTCGACAAGCTGAATCAGGGCAGGGATCGCTTTCAACTGGTGGATTGTTTTGATTCCTCTCTCTCTCTCTCTCTCTCTCTTTTTCTCTCACACACATACACACAAACACACAAAAGGGATCTACGTGAAGGGTGTTTCAATTTCTGGCGCATCTGAAAAGAATCGGATCCGATTGAGCATTAAGTGATCCAATCTCCCGAAATACAGCCTTTGAAAGGTCTGCTTCACAAGCGAGCCATAATACGGTTGATTTATTCCAACCCATCGTCGCTTTACGATCCTACCAGGGACAATAGTGCGTGTCGTTTTTCCAGAGGATTCATACAAGAGATCACAAACGGCTGCTTGCGAAGCCACAAGACACGGACGTGTGAATGAGCCAATAGGTTTCGAGGATGTGGTGGAGTTGAATTTCCCCAAAAAAAAAAAAAAAAACAAGGTTTATATCACCCCAACTGACCCAAAATCCCATGTTCTGCTGCTCTTCGCTCCCCGGAGGAGCCCTATAAAGTGCACCCCAAAAAAACACAAACCACCAAACACTCCGACAAGTGTTGGGCCACCAGAACCACCGCGAGGCCCTGGAATTGGCTTCCCACACGAACCGGACGAAGAGAATAATGGTTGCAATAAATTATGCACATAAAAGCGACATTGCTAACGCTACACACACACACACACACACACACACACACACACACACACACACACAAGCCTCCAAAAGACTTCTGTAGGTCGGTCGACCGGAGCGTCAAAAGAACACGCGGCTCACGATGCAACAAGGAAAAGCAAAATAGAACAAAAGTGGAAAGCTCACAACGTGGTCGGTGTAACCGGCCGGGCTAGACTCGGTGGTTTCCTGCTGCGGCGCCATGACACCATATTAAAAGAAGAGCGAACCCTTTGGCGAACAACCCCAAACACAGAAAAAGTCACACTCAGGTGCGGGGCGAGGCTGCCCGGGGCGATCGGGAGGGGAAAAATATTGTGTGAAATTTCCGGCAGATGGCGTGGTAGCAGACGTTTATGCTATTGTTTAGTGTCACTTGCTGCGCACCACCTTATGATGCTTCCGCTTGGGAATAGGAACGCGCGTGTTAGAAGGCGGCATACCACCACCATCGTGTTTGTTGGACTCCAGGAAAAAAACCAGGTCGAGCAGTGAGATGTTTCAACTCAATCGTGGTTCCCCCATTCTCTTTCACCGCACCACGTTCCACCAAGAGGGTTTTTTTTTTTGGGCAAAGAGACGAACGTTAGGGCAAGGGTGAAAGGAGAGTGCAGTTTAATCCAGCGTTGTTACAACTGAGCGCAGGGGAAAACAGTACCGAAGTGTGACAAAAACACAAACCGACAGACAGACGCAACACAGACACCACGAATGCAAATGCATTAAAATCATGCCATCAAAGAAATGCGTACCATAAAGCACAAAAACACAGCGCCCCGCATTAGGTCGGCCAAAACAAACGCGGCGCGCTCGCTCCGAATAGTGCCGAGCGGAAAGTCATAAGAATTTTAAATCAACACATTAAGCGTCGTGGTGAGGCGAACGAAACGATGTGCAAGCGAGTGTAGGTCAACCGAACGTTGCATTCATGTCACTTTCGTGGTAGGAAAGTCAAAAACTGTAACCACGGCATGATTTGTAATGGTGTCAATCGGCTGAGTTCTTGAAATATGCGCGATAACTTTCAATAAACAATCCCAACAGCTTAAATTGTTAGAGTATTCGCTTATAATACAACCACCATAGGCCTACTGACCAAGATTTGACGGCGACGACGGCGGTGGCGATGGTGTAGAGGGCGCTGCTGTACCCGTCACAGGCGGCGGCGACGGTGACTTTGCAGCAGGTGACGGAGTCGGTGACGTTGACACGCCCAAGGAAGATGTTTTTGCACTCGACGGTAAGGTCGATGCGTCGTCAGTTGGCACCGGTGGTGGAGGCGGTGAGTTGGACGATGAATTTGCGCCGGAAGTTGGCGGTGAGCCAGCCGCCGACGACGATGGTGACGATGAGAATGGTGAGGAAAGTGAGGAGATCGACGATGAGGAGGGTACAGGACGTGGGGTCGTGCTGAAGGCGTGCTGAGGCTGTACGGAACTGGCGGCGGGCGATGGAAACAACAGCAAGGGCGACGCAGTGACGGTTCGGTAGGAGGAGGCAGTAGTAGTAGTAGCTGACGTAGTACTGCTGCTGGACGACACCAGACAAGAGGTGGATTTGGCCCACCCGGGCATGGCTGCCGGTGGGGTGCCGAGAAGCGATCGGTGTTGCTGATGAAACAGACCGTTTTGATAGAGCTGGTGTTGCGGCTGTTGTTGCTGCTGCTGCTGCTGCTGCTGCTGCTGCTGCTCTTGCAGCGGGAGGTCGCGATCAGGTCTACCGCCGAGCGGTGAAGTTCCAGACGGAGCCGAACTCAACACCGAGGTCGACAGGGATGGGCGAAGCCGATTGTACAGGTACTGCTGGTAGTGGCTCTGGTACGGCAACGGTAACGGCGGTGATCCGCTTCCACCACCGGCACCATCGGCCGCAACACTCTGCTGGTAGTACTGCTGGTGCAGCACCGACGAAGTCTTTGGTTTTTTGCTATTGTACACGATGAACTTGTGGTTGAGCATGCTCTTGCCGTGGCCACCGTTTGGCAGGCCGCCACTGTTGCGGTGCGTGTTTAGGAAGGAGATGGTAAACTTGTCCCGCTTGCGGCTCGCATCGCCACCGACACCGATCGTATCGTCACTCTCGCCCGACGCTATTTCCGACGAGCTGCCACCAACTGGTCCGTGGTGCTCGGATAAACCATTCTTGCCACCAACGAAGCCGGGCCCTTCGTCGGATTGATAGCGGCGATGGTTAAAGTTGCGGTAGGCTTTGTGATTGTTGTTCGAATCATTGCCACCGGCCCTGCTGTCCACGACGTCGAGCGATCCAACACCTGGCGTCGTCGGAAGAGTGGCCTCGCCGATGGCCGTACTACCGAGGGAGGTCTCCGGATGCTGCTGCTGGTGTCTGCTACTGCTGCTGCTGCCGCCGCCGCCAACAACTCCACCACCAACTCCTCCATTCGATTGAATGAACACCCCGTCGCCGGTTATTTTTATAGTAGTCACCATGTTTGTTTGATTCCCTAACATCCGAACGCACGCACACTAACGACCTACACCGGGATGTCACGAGCACGCGTTTTACTACCGTTGACACTTCAGTGGGTCAACCATGCGCATGGTCGTGCACTGAGCGAATTATGAAGGATTAATGATCAATCCAAGCAACGCTACACACACACACAGAGCTGTCGTGTTAACACATGTCACTTGGTTATCGTCGCTAGGCCATTTGCAGACAACCACTTCTTGCCGAGGTGTGAGATGGAAGCTCGTTTCACTTCTTACCTTACACCACACACACGTTCACCTTTGGATGGGTTTAGTTTAGCAGGCGCTTTTGCACTTTACAACCCTACTACACGTAACTACCCCAAGCGGGTGGAGCCATCATGCAATGCGTACATCATAATTCTGCCTCGTTTTTTTTTCCCCTCCCTGTTTATTTCCCCGTCACTACGACACTTTTCCGGACGGCTTTTCCAGCACGGGACTCACTTGACCCCCCCTAACTACCACTCCATTACATCGGTTTGCTTCGTTGCATTCCCGGCGGGCATCATCGAAGGAACCGGCCGCGGCTCAGTAGCCTTCCTCCCTTTCTTCACGCAGGAAAGAAAAAAGCCTTCGTCGGGAGGAAGGCACACCAAGCGCGAACGCGAGAGCGCATACACTAAGCAAAAATACACACACACACACGGTAAAACACTAGTGATCGAGAGCCACGGGGGTTTGCGATGTTTTTCGTTTCTTTCTTTTGAGAAACCCTCCCTCCCGTACTGCCGCCGTACGTTGGGTTGTTAATTGCACTTTTACACCACTGTTTTACACCGGTCGGTACAGTGCGCGCCCGACTGGACGTGGTTGCACAAACACACGCGCGGACACGTGTAACTACCACGAATGCGAACGATGGTGGCGCACATCAAGGTCATGCACTAGGAGCTGGCAATAAACATTAATAACATCATTAGCTGCAATCATTCACACCACGGAGTACTGAAGAAGCAGAAGCATACGGGACGGGGCGCCAGCTAGTAGCAGTAATTACGGATGTCTGAGCGGAACGAGAGCACACTTTTCACACGTGTCTTCTTGCAGCCGGAAGGGACGCGGCAGTCAACAGTCAAATTTTGCGTTTCAAACAAACCCGGAAGGAAGCAATCAAACGCCGTCCCACAAGAATCGGTTTCGAGCTTCAGCTGTACGACACGTGTGTTCTATTATTTACATTCATCTTGCTTCATCCGCTTCCCGGAACATAAAAATTTATATATAATTTGGTGAAAATGAAACAAAATTAAGATGCATGTTTCATTCCGATTGAAAAGCTCGCACGTTAGCTCAATAGCGTTGTTTGCATGAATGTTTATTACAAATAAAAAATTATGTTGAGTTGTAATCAACAAACCCGACGTGATGAGAACGTTGCAGAATCAGGTAAACATCATGGCGAAACGTTAAATCTATCCAAAACATCATCAGCTAAACAACCACCACAAGAACGTCGAGTGGTTTTGCTGGCGTTCGAAATATCCTCACCACACACCGCAAAAGTCATCCCAACCAAAACACACCCGCCGGCAAACGTGCCGGTAACAATAGGCACGATCTCATATTACAAAACACCCACCCAGGCAACAACCGCGGATCGTATGATTCCGAATGCAAATTCTACATAATCAAGCATGGGAAATCTGCTGTCAGCAAATCAGCGAAGGAGGCGCCCGGGTCAAAGCAAGAAAAAAAGGGTGACTAAAAATGGTAAACCGACAGGGCCGCGGGATGGACCGTAGCACTGGGCCAATGTCATCACTTCCTAGGGGTGGGAGGGGGGTTGAGTGGCGAAGGTGTACATCACCTCCATTAATGCGTGCCATACAAACGATTACGACGCTTTGGACGCTGACTGGCTGATGAGTCAGCAGTCGGGAAAGGAACCTCTATGCGTGTGTGGGAATTGTTCACTCACTCACTCACTCACGTGCAGTTCCTCCAGTCCCGGCATGCTGGCTTAAAAAGAACCATATCGGCTGTTTGCGCCACGATTGCCAATGTGTTCTTCCGAGAAGCACGATTACGAGAGTTTCTAACACTTTATGTAGGTTGGCATGAGAGCGTTGGCTACATTCGTTGAAAGGGTTGTTTTTTCGAGAACCACTGAAATGTGTTTCCACAACTATTCTGTGGTTAAAGAATAACTCCATTAAATGACTAACACTTCGAACCACCCGTCCATCATCGCCAGAGCCCCTCGAGGGAGGGAAATACTCGCGCGAATTAAAACCGACGCCAGCCAGCTGTGTTCTTACTCATCAACCGCTCTCGGCTAGCTAGGACGGGCTCTCATCCCGGCCTGGCCTTCGTCTCTGTAGGGCCGATGAAATTGAGACGACGCCGGGGACGCGACCGTTTTTCGAAGGCCGAGAGGCTGCTACGGCTCCATCGCAGCTAAACGGCAAGGCCAAAGTGGCGGAAAACGTCTCGCCAAATAAACTCATCTCTCGCAGCAGCACTCGGTGTGTATGCATGTGCTCTCGAGCAGAAAATTAATGACGCGACAACATCCGCCTCACCAAAACGCGACAAACCGGGCGCACCGCGATGCTGACTATGCGTATTTTCTACAAGCTTACTAGATTCATCACCAACAGAAGAAAAAAAAAAACAATAACAAATCGATGCAACATCAGGTTTTGTTTTATGCATTTTTTAAACTCACTTAAATCTCAAATTAAACGGCGGCCACGTGCGCCACCGTTTCACAAACGTGACGAGGCAACGAGATGAGCTAATCTTCCTCTGCGCGTACGATGATATTTTGCGCATCACTTACAAACGCCAACTCCCCCATTCCTTCGGCTGGGATAAATTAGCTAGCGGATGGGTGGTGGTGGTGGCTTGCGTCACCTACACACGGGTGAATGAGAATGCTGCTGTTGGGTTTTTGTGAAGGTAGTGGTGGTGGTGGTGGTGGTGGTGGTGGTGGTGGTTGCTGTACGCTTGTTCGACCGTGACGCATCGTCTTGCGTAGTTTGTGGCTAAAATAAATACAGCCAAGAAATGGTGTTCCACACTGGAGGAAGTTGACTACTGCCACTACCGCAGCTGAACATGTTGACCACACGATCAGAAATACACACTTTTGGCTGCAGCAGGTGAGAGGATTGCGTCTTATCCTCTCCGATATGCAAAGCGTCCAGTGGAATAACGAAATTAGCCAACAGCTATACACAATAGGCACACAATGAAATCACGCCAATCGATAGAACTATTCAATTTCCGCAACAAAAGCGAGGGATCAATTCCGATCATAAAACCTTTTAAGCTTGCCTGGAACAAAACACAGACGATTTTATTTACGCCAACCAACCGCTGGGGCCAAACATTCCGAACGCTCCTCAGCTGTCTTGGGATGGCTCCGTTCTTGCTGCCAGCTGAACAAACAACAGCACCTCCAGCGACGGAAACCCGTTCCACTTGTTCTGACCGAGTTTGGAGACACCACACAATTTGGAATCGCGGTAAAACTCGTCTGGAAAGTAGCTTTTTTGGACGGCCTAAATTGAGAACATCCACAGAGGGGGAAAAAAAATAAAACAATCGGCCCACACGCAGCTGGTTGGTGCGAGTAAATCCCGCCACCACCACCAGACGGCTCACTTTAAGTCGGTAAAGGTCATCGCCAAAATCGCGATCGTGGGCGGTGCAAAACAATCGTAATTGATCTAAATTTTAGTAATATTACCAGGATTTTTTTTTATTAAAATTATTATTTTAAAAACACTGCAGACTCTGCAGAGTCATAGCCAAGCGAAACGAAATATAGCCAGTGGAAGATATTTCTTCGCACCACAATTACAGTAATTCCAGATGCTTGCGGGACATACTTTTTCGCGGCCAAACCTGCAATCATCATCATCGCGATCATCGTTGTAAGGCCACAAGCTGTCAGCTGTCCGAAAACGTTGCCGCAAACGGCGCAACAAGAACATCTTCCTCCTGCTGTTTCCACTGTTAGCAGCATGGTTCTGAGCCTTTCGACGACGACGACGGCAGCAGGAAAATTAAGCCACATTGCCACAATGACGGCCTCCGGTGTTGGGGCCCGGAAAGCGGAACCAACGCCGAAAGGTTAATTAGTTTCGCGCGGTTATCGATTGCCGTCCTAACCTCATTTATCTCGTCTCTTTTTTCTCCTCCTGCCCTCTTCGCGTACTTCAGCTCCAGCTGCACCGTTCGAAATTGTAGCTTGAGAGCCGTGCACATTCTTGGCCCGACAAATATAGTTGTACTTGGAACCGGTGCATGGGTACAGTTTTTTTTTGTTTCTTCCAAATTGCACGTTTTACTTGACGCTCAAGAACCGAGGGACAGGGGTGGCGGTGTTGCGCCTGTTTCGTCGCGGTAGAAGATACGCTTTTATAGCACACGATTTGTGCGATTTGTTACGCTTGTGACACCGGCAAACAACAGCTGCCACCATCGGCACCGCCGGTAGTGATGGAGGGGAGGGCACAGTAGCCCACCACCACCATCACCACCAGAGAGGCTGTGCTGCACTTTTTCCACACATCGGTGGTCGATTTTCTGCTACCGTTCTCCGAGTGTCGCGATATATGCGCGAGGCCGCCCAGCAGATGAAACGGGGCACCACCCTTGGGAGGGCGCGCCTTGTCGATACGCTCCGGTGACGACGAACCGAAAGACCAGGTGGGTCGTGGTGCAAGCAAGCAAGTGTTTCGTGCACACCACCGTCCAACCTTCCCCGCCCCTCCCACCCCCTTCAATGGCAACACAATAGGGAGGGAAAACCGCGCGGGAAAATATGGAGCGAAATGCTTCGCTCTTTGAAGGTTTTCGCCCGAATGACCCAATTTCACTTTGCCCGGACGCGGAGAGCAGATGCAATCTTCTCCTTTTCCCTACACCGCCCGCGCCTTGTGTGTGTGTGTGCGATGAGGAAAGCCCACAATCAACGGGTGGCAGGCACCCCTATATTTGCAGAATTAAACCCTATTAAATGCCGAAATGATAGTGATCTGGCTGGCGCTGTGACGAGTGGGTCACACCTGGGAAGGAAAGGAAAAGCGAGTGCACAAGTCCGACGGCAGATGGAAGAAGGTTGACAATGGCGTGCCACCATGCGGCTAAATTATTCGTACCAAAGCTGAACGTGTGATCGCTCACGTCGTCGCTGCTTGACTCTGGAAAATTCGCGTCTGGTCAAAGTGTCGGTAGACCTAATAATTGCATTTTTATTACAACATTCCATCGTTTACTCTAGCGGCAACACAAACCACAGAGCTACTTCATTCTCGAATGTTTGTGCGTAATTCTGTAACGTAAATAAAAAAAAATCCTGCAGAGAAAAAAACAACAGCACACGCGAATTGTTTACGATCCACAACTGTTTAGGTAGCTTCTCTCACTCCACCCTCCGTGCGCCCAATGGGTGAAGATCTATGCGGAGAGAAGAAAAAAAAACACAGACACCCACAAAACAAAAACATTGGAAAAGGCCACGGGGTCGGGGCCATGGTCACACAAACCCCGCCGCCGGTGGTAGGTTCTTGAGGGTTTGTGGGTTAGACATTGTGTGTTTATCAACCGTGCCGGG
Source organism: Anopheles farauti (assembly GCA_000473445.2). NCBI lineage: Eukaryota > Metazoa > Arthropoda > Insecta > Diptera > Culicidae > Anopheles > Anopheles farauti. Next base: position 24,030,061 of record KI915040.1, read on the forward strand.
TTCGCTAAAAAGCGAGCAACACTAACGAGCTAATTAATCTCGCCTGAATCTAATGGCAGCCGAGCCGTTCTGCCGTTGGAAACTGGAGCACCGAGAAACTCCCTGCGACGAACGCCATGAACTTCGCAGCGGAAGGCTAGAAAGTCAAAGGTTGCAACAGCTAGCCAGTCCATCCGAAAGACACAAAAAAGAGTGTATGGAAATGGGGAAAAAGTGCGCTAACAACACTCGAACACAATCAAGCCCGAGCGAGTTACCTTAAGGATTCGCTACAATCTGATCGAATTGAAGCACAACTTTGTTGCAAACGAAAATTCACACAACCAGACAGTTGTGTGAGCGGCACCTCTTCCGACGGCCTCTGCGGATCGCATTTCCTGTGTCGCTGTGTGCGGTGGAGGATGTAGTATATATATTACCGCCCCAAGGTTGCCCCGTAATTGGTGGTAATGCCGTAATTACCGGCACCAATCGAGAACCGATCTTTGCACCGAAATGCATCGCCATCGCGCGTGTATGGGAAGATCGGTGCCGAGAGGATTTGCGCGGATGTGTCTGATGCGTCGCTATGTGTGGCATGACAAAGCGAGCGGAAGCAAGTATCTGCGGTGGGATGTTTTTGCGGCACGTGAATTGCTTTTCGTGACCATGATCCAACAAAGCCACCCTCGTCACATTTACCGACGCGATCCAACTGAAGTTTGGAGGTCAAGATGTACGGAAAAAAATAAACATGCAGTCGTACATTCTGCATCACGTCAACATTGGCGTGTTGATCGGGATGATCTCTTCGGTGGTAAATTTTAATGCGACTGGGTTGGTATTTATTTGGTTCGTGTGTTTGGACATTCGTTGTATGTAAACAGCCCGTTAGTGGAGAAAATAATGGACCGAAACAACAATCCTAATTGATAAACATCGGTCGATAAAAAAGGGAGGTACCGGACATTCGCTTGGGTGTAATTTTATCAACCGCACCTCGCTCGAGCATCAAATTTTGTAATTTTGTTCATAACAAACACACACTCATACCCAAACGTAAAGCAACAAATTTATGGCCAAAAAAAAAACACGTTTGACTTTTTAACTGACAAGGCAGTATTTCTTCCAACATCCGGGCCGTAAAGGTAAGATTTATTTGCAAAGATCACATATTTCACGTCACAATAACAAATAAAGACCAAACAAAACACACGTAGAATGTGGCAAATTCATGCAAAGCTAACAATTGGCTAACGCCACGACGCACTCAAACCAAGCCTTTACATCAATCAGAATGCGTTACTCACAATCGCGAAAAAAAAACCGGCTCAGCAGCAATGAAATCACATAAAACATGACCTTTAAATTCTTCCGCTTTTGGACGCACAAGCACAAACATGCACATCGTGTACCGGAATTTATCAACTATTTGCTTAAAAAAAGAGTTTAAGAGGAAGCGGGAGCAAACAAACCACAAACAAAACGCATGCAAATCTCCGATCCGACCGATCCTCGGCCGGTTCTACGGTGGCGCATGGCGGATGGTGATCGCCACCGATTCGCGGGTTGCGTATTAGTATCATCACGAAAAGCGAGCACAAGACACGGCCTTTGCTACAACAGCAACACACACGCGGCAACTTCGCGTTCGCCCACTAACCTTCGTAGAACTTGGCGTAGGCCGGAGGCTGCTGCCGTTGGCAGAAGCGCAAGAAATACATTTTCGGTTCCTCAGCCGGCAAACCGTGTTTACATCGTCCTCTTTCGCTGCCTTTCACACGGCTTCTATTTACCGCAGCTTGGGACCGCTCCAAAGGGAGTGCTCGTACTTAAAGATTGACGATCGAAAGGTTGGAGAATCGAATTTTGGAATGCCACACATAAACACAAGCACCGGAGAGAGAGAGAGACGCGTGCCCGTAACTTAAACCAGTGACGCACATGGAGAAGATATATACATTTTTTGTTTTGGTTCGAGAATCATTTTTACGCACCCATCTCACTTTATCACGTTTTTTTACTAACTGAAATAAAATAGAATGAACACTAGTTTCTTATTTATCCGACACATCTGCTTATTTCTGTTCTGGGCGTCCACCGATCGACGTGTGCCTTGGTATGCATGCGTGATCGTTAATCGACGGTAGAGGCGACGGGTTGGGAAAGAATCTAAAATTAATTCATCCCGGTTCGATTGCGATATTCCGTCTGCTCGTGGCGTTTTGATCATCACCACGACCTCACGTCCAATCGTTTCACTTTCGTTTACGAAACACCGACAGTGAGCAGTTGGGTTTTTATTTTTGTGAGACACTATTTAGAAAAACTGACCGCACTAACCACAAATACCGCCACCATCGTCGTAGCTATTTCACGAACATTTAAAACCCTGCACAACCAATAAATTACACCGATCACACGTCCCCATATACCTCGCAAACGCGTAACGAAATTCACTAGACATGCACAACAAACGGGCGTAAATGCACTCGCGAAAAAAAAATAAACGCCGGAGCCGCACACACAACTAACGGCCAGCGTTCCACGGAGGTTCGAATCGGTCTGAAAGCTCCTGAAGTGAGTCGCGGCGACACCCGCGAAGCTGAATATGCACAGTGAGGGTAAAGCGTAATTATCGTGTTTGAATATTGTGTCAAAACAAGTTTATGACGCTTTATACTTCTTCACGTGCATTTCGATTAAAATAATACATATTTTAGTGTTTCCCTATTTCGATATCGAAGTTGTTCAAAATTTTTTGAAAAATTATGCTTCTTTATTCCGACTTATCTAGCCTCTACTGTGGAAACAGAGCGAAGTTGAAAAAGCGAGCGAATTGTTAGAGCGAGAGGCAACCACCGCGCAACGGACACCTGTTTGTGCGGAGCAAGTGGACGACGAAAAGAGACGAAAAACGTGAGCGTGTGGTGAACACGCGTCTGCGCAAGTGAGTTGACGTGAGCCACTAAATTCATCTCACGATATCTATCCCCACTAGGGGTTCCGAGCTGCTCACTAAGCTTTCTGACGAGGGGAATCCAATGGAGAGCCTAAAGTTTATTCGTCAGCTCAAGAGAAAGCTTCGCACCCCTTTTTGATGGTTTTCATCTCTTCACTGAGCGAGACTCTCAACGAAACGCACCTCAAAAGCTCCCACAATGCTTGTGGGGCGATCTAGTTAAAATGAGCTTTTGCAAACTACAATCATTTTACAGCTTTTTGGACCCCCAAAGGAAAGCTTTCCTGGAAGAGTTGAATTAGAAAGCTTTCAAAACACGTGTTGGTTAAGAAAACTAGTAACTTTTCCCCTTTGCAACCACTATCCATGCTGATAATTGATGACGCTCATTAATCAAAAGCATAACCTTTCATCTGTTTCATCCAACGATGAAGTGCCTAATAGTCGGCTATCTAATTAAAGTGTCATTATTATGCTAATTTGTGGCGTACGATCCACCAATCAAAACCATCCAACCCAACGCAACGCAAAACGGATCTAGAAAGAATGGGAAAAAACTTCCTGTCGGAACCGTGCAGACAAAATTAGAAAAACTTCGCCGGCTAGTGTGAAGAAAACCCCGGGAAACGGGCTGGAAATAGTCGAACTAGAGAACCAACAACTAACCACTCACTAATCCAATAAACAACAGCCGTATAGAGAGAGAAAGATACGGCAAACGGGAAGAAAATCACAGACTCATCGCGGTGCTGTTGCCGGCCGTGAATTAGATCAACACATAATCATACCGACCAATGGCCCATACAAGCTCCTTCAACAAGCGCCATCCATAATTTGCTCCACACACACACACACACACACACACTGGAGGAAAGAATTAATGAGTGATTATTTTGTGTTCTGTTTTTGTTTTATCCCCTTTCCTGCCCCGTTTCCTAATTCTTATGCGAGGAAGCAGAGGAAGAACAACACGCAGTGAGAGAACATTCAGATTATACTTCCGTCCACTTCCGTTTTTTGTTTCGCAGAAGCAAAACAACAACATACCACGACGACCGCAGGCAGCGACCGTTAGATGACTCGTTTATTTATTTATTTTTTTTTTATCAAATTCTGTTCATGTTTTGTCCGTGTTTTTGCCACACCCACTGGGTTGGGAGTAATCCAATAGGACGGATCCGGATGATAATCCGATGAAAAGCTGTAATTATTTTCTAGCTGCACACAGTTCGCCTCTTTTCTCGTGATGAAGCGAGGTAAAGGTGATTGTAGCTACGAGTTCCATATTTCGGTGTGCATCTATCTCGCGATTCCGATCAAACTGGTCGCGGTTGATTGGCGGGTGTTTGTGTTACGCCAATGGGAAGGAAATAACAGCGCAGCAGATCAGATGGCCCCGTGTATGTATGTGTATGTGTCTATGTGCTGCTGATGCTCAAGTTACATCGATCGTGTAAAAAACGAACTGTCGCAACCACGGCCGACTCACCTCCAGTCGACGGAAGTTTGACCTTCACAGCACGCGTAAAAAACACACACACACGCCATCGACGGATTCGGTTTCTACCCACACACACACACACCCCGAGTCCTAGGGGCGGTGATGGTTTCTGTGGCCAACAAACGATTCGGAGAACGTTTCGGAACGATCACACGATCGCACCATATTATTGCAAAGGGGAAAATCAAATAAACATTCATTGCAGCTGAAGCGTCGTGGAAAGTTTACTTAGCTGTAACGACCACGACCCTCACCAACCAGGGCGCGACAGTTAGCCCCCAAGGAGAGAACGATACAAACACGAAATTGAATTGCACGTTGAGGGGAGTCAGCGAACGAGCTTGCTTTCTTATCACGAACGAATAAATAAAATTAATACTGCAATGTGTATCGAAACCATTGCGCTGTAGACATTGCTGTAATCTGCTCAGCTGAGTCATGGTTATGAAATTAATTATTTAATGGTACGAAGGACGAGCGTGGGGAAATCATACATACATACATGCCGATCGATACCAACTCGTTTTCTTAAGTACTTATACTTATATTTTTTATACCATTATTTAGTTATAATATTAGCTTACAGTTGTCAAATATCTTGGTTGGATACCTAACTGGTATAGAAAAGATTTTTCATTTGGCTTTTTCAAGGAAACTATAGCTTATAAATCTCGAATAAATTTTCAAATATTTGATTTTTTATTTCCAGCATATCGATGCAATTTTCGAATATATCTATCTTAGTATCAGCTAAACATGTTTAATCCATATGCTCCAGTTGTTATCCATACATAATTAATTCGTTCCATAATTAGTAAGAAAACAATTGCTGACTACTAAGCCCTACATCTGAACGAGTAAGCAAACGACACTCATGCAAAAATCTTAACTATCGCTTTATGACAACCAAATAACTTCTACATCCAATGAGCATGGATATTACAGCTGCCTTTGATGGCGTTAAAATCGTTCTTCAAACTCTACAAATGATATCCATCAACTCGTTCCGCACTTGTCTCCAATAAAGGGATCAAATCTAGTCGTCAAAGCCATTGAAAATGAGAACTCCACAGTAAAAAAAAAAACTCCCACCCACCCACAAGTTCCCGAGTCGTATTGTATTCATTAGCCTCTACTCGATCGAATGGAATACACCACAATAAACGTCGAACTGACTAGTGTGTCTGTGTGTGCCATTTTTTTTCCTTCCACCGTACCTCCCATATTACCGTCAACCCCACCAGCATCCACCCAGCCGACGCGTGACGCCCGAGACACGCCTGTCATCGATGACTGCGCGGTATGGTGGGGGTGCTGCTGCCGTTGCGCGCGCGACACTCATTCTTTTGCGTTTTGCGCGAGAGCGGCGGCCGCCCTCTGATCAACCGTACACACAGGTGGAGAACACCCCGGAAGAGAGGATCGAAAGAAGGGCTACAATGAATTCACATTCCAGAACCGGCACAGCAAATGCAAAGCACACGGTTTCGCGTCGTTATGGGTCGCAATCAAACGTGTATGGAAAAATTTGTTACGATTAGTTCGAGCGCCCAAATAGCGAGAGCCGGGTTTTTCTTTCGGCTGCTTCAAACACCAGCACTAAACATGTGTTTTGTGACGAAAGTGTAAAACAGCAGCCAGCAAGTAGTCATGACGTCATGGACTGGATATGGAGAATCGTCAGAGAATGGCGGAGTATAGAAGCAAAACATACGATAACATTACGATCGTACACAATATCGCAGGCTCCATGGGAGGTAGGATCGATCGGGAAAGTGGAGTGAAAACATTTTCCCTGCCTCGATCGCTTTTCCGACTTTTAAACAACCACTCCGAGTGTGGCATTGAAAATATACATACACACAACACCCAAATGACCCCCATTTGCGTGCCGGTGTTGTGAACGGTTTTACTTACGGAACGCACCCGGAAGAAAACATATTAGCGGGCGCGCGAGCGCGCTCGGTCGGACCCCGATTGGATGATGTTACGCTTTCGAAAACTTGACCCACAAACGGCACGTACCTGGAAAGAGAAAGTGGAAACGGGGAAAGAAGTTAATATCGGATCGATGCAGTGGAGGTTGTATTGGGTGGGGGAAAGGGTGAAATATTTAATAAAATGTAATAAATCAAGGCGTGATTAAGGCGCATGATACCCACGCACGTGGCGGTGTGTATTTGGCACTTGCACGATGTAAAGATCGGTTTATCGGATTTTCTTTTTTGCTCTTAAAGTAATTCCGCAAAAATATGATATCAAATACGTACAAAATTATGGCTTCCAACCATATTGTTTCTTTTATAGAAATCGTTAAGCAATTTTTACCATTTTAAATTACCTACAGCAATACTATGAGAACCGAGTGAAGTAACATAATTATTTGAGTGCTTTTTGCTTATGCTTAATTTTAAAAACAAACTTAGATTTTGTAAAATATGATATGACAAAAAAAAATTAAATGATATAAAAAATATTATATACATATAGATTTAATCACTGTCTAACAAAAAATGCTTATAAATTAATAATATTAGTTTAAAAGAAGATTTTTGATTAGAACAAACAGTAAACAACGTTACATAAATACTCTTTTTGTTAAAAATTCCATTTATATTCCGTGCTATACTCGGCAAGACCGAATCGAACACGGTTTAAAAACTGATTATTTAAAAAAAATCAAAGAATTCTTTAATCTAACCGGGTTAAACCGGGCAATGTTCATTTCTATGCTTGAAAAAAAAACAGATTCAATCCTCTCGTACATCTCTCCTTATTCTGGTTCCTCTGCGAGCTCTTCCGGTGTATTGTTCTTTTCTTTGGATGCAATAATGAAAAGAGAACATTCATAGAGGCGTTTGAACGCCCAGCACACGCGAAGGCGAACCAAGTGTGTATACCAAGTGTCCTCACGCCTCGCCACTTGATGCTTTTCCGGAGAATCTTTCCCCCATCGCCGATGTTTACCCGGTTACCGCTGGGGCAATGGATTTATTTTTATAGCATAATGAACAGTCATTTTTCATTTTATGTTTCTTTGCAATTTCCCCCGTTTGCGTGCCCGTTGCGATTGGTTTCTTTGTGTGTCATTTTTCTGATCCCCGCGCAACGTACGGCTCTTTCATACGAAAGTCAGCGTGTTTCCCTGCCGATAATTTGCTTCGTAGGCAGTGAGACGATGCAGATGACGCGCGAGAAAATCGGCACACACACAAACACACACCGAAGGAGTGAGTGATGAGTGAAGTTCAGTCATTGGCATTTCTTGATTCGCTCTGAGCTAAAATAAACATTGCATATGCCGCTGAAGGGTTTGATATTTGCGTCTGTGGGAACAAAACGTTCTGATGGATTGAAAGATTGCTTACCTATTGTTATCATCTGGAGATTGTAAACAAATAGCAAATAATTAATTATTCATTTAAGTACAAATCAAGAGACGAAACAATAACATCCTGAAAAGAAATGAATGCCCTCATCATGATATCGATAAGTGCACCGGAGAAGAGGCAAGCATTCATAATTAATGTTGAAAAAAAAGCAACTCAAACACCCTCACCACCATCCGCTCGCCCGAATGGCGTTTGCGGCATTCTAATTTAATAACTGTGAAATAAACACCTTCCCGGTGTGAAGAGACCAACCCTTTCTCTCTTTCTTTGTCGGAAGCGTTGTGAGGTGAGGGCTTCGTGTACCGCGGTTGCATTGCATTAACCTACATAACCTTCTGCAAAGGCATAGTAGTAAATAAATGATAACACCAATCTCCCAACCAGGCAGCACGAGCCCAGGAGCCGCACGTTGCGGGTGAAAAAAACAAGCAGCAATACAATGTGAGAAATTTCTTACGATTTCCAGCCCAATCAGTCGTAGAAGAATAATTCGTAACACGCGATGATCGCGATTGTAGGTAACGGATTTTCTTTTTCGATGGTTCTCTCACAAATAAAGGCTTCGGAAAAACGTTTGTTCACACATTTCGTTCGGGAATGTTGCTTACTTCGCCTCACGATGATTGCGGATGAAGAAAACATTCGAAGGAACTAAACGTATTGCAAAGCAATTTTCGATACTTTAACGATTTTAATCGCTTAATTTGGCTAAGCATCAAATAATTTGTTAATTATAATTTTAACCTACTATTTTTTACATTTAATTTCTAAAACATAAATCTCATTTTCATTTTTTTGTATGAATTAACTAATGTACTATTAATTTACTAATAAAAGAAAATGTGTGTAATAATACTTCATACAAATAACCTTTAAATCTGGAGCACAGAAACGATGGTGATTTGAAAAATGTACGATTTTTTTGTTGTTAACAAATATCTTGTTCGGAATAAATGAATATATTGAAACTGAAAATAAAAATATTCCATTAGCAATAAGCAAACACGTATGCGCCAAGAGCAAGGCTCCCCTCCCGCCCTAAAACGTTCAAAATGGGTACACGTTTATTGACGACATCACACAGCGGGGCAATACAGTAAACTACACGGCACAATAAGATTGCAATTAGGACAACACTTCACCGTTGCCTCGTCTCGTTCAAATGAGCGTTCAATGAAGCACAAATTGCAGGTAAATTATGTGCACATTTATGGCCATCTCACCGCCACTCGCCACAGCCGATCACTACGCAGCTGCACGACGAAGAGCATATGCAAATGAGGAAAAAATCCACCAGGACCAGGATCGTTCGGAAATTAAAAAAAAAAAGAAAAGACACAACCGATACACACTGCATATGCGCGCAACTGCGCTCCTTTCCCGGGTTGTACGGGCTGGCCGGGCCGGGAAAAGCGTTTCGCTTCCCATTCTTATTCTATTTTACGCTATCACACACGCAAACGTTCCAGAACGTTCCCCCCGAAAGTTCCACGCAGCTTCTCCCATGCTTTCCCACCACATTCCGGTGCCGTTGCGCCGGGCAGGGATGGGCTAATGAACGAAACAGGATACGCAGCATGCCGCCGCCGATACGCCCGGTGTCGGTCCGTGCGTAGTTTCGCAAATACGCATCCTACATCGTACGCAACACGGTGCGTGCGTTCATATGCGCAGGTACTGCTGCTGGTGCTCCCGGCTGGTGCATCGAAAATGCAATCGTTGTTGGAGGAATTCATTCTGCTTCGATGCATCGTGTCATTGTGCCGAAAATGTCCGGGAACCGAGCGGACCGAGCTCGGAATGGGCCGGGGTGAGAAGGAGCTCTGGTGATGGATGATGGTGACGCACACAAGTGCATCGGTACCATGAACGCGAGTTCACTTCCTGGGTCATCCCGGGACGATGACGATGATGATGATGGTGAGAATAGTGACCAGTGAGAAATACACCATCACCTCACCGAGGGTGAGCACGAATGAGTTCGCACTCAGACATCATTTGAGCGAGAGGGAGTGCAAAAAAAAAAAAACTTGCAAAGCGTTTGTTTACCTTTCGGTAATGAAAATAAAAATATTATTTTTAAACCCACTGAGGTCCATTTCAAGATGAGATGCGTAAGCCGTATGGTTAAGTAGCTGTAGCTGTTTTATAGACCCAATCAAGTCAGTGATGGTGGGAAAAAATCGGTGAGAAGTACAACTTACACTCTGACCAGAGGCAGATGAGAATTGTCGGAGCATACGGGTCGTAAGTATGCCGACCGTTGCCTCTGCGCATGACGCCTGCCAGTAGTAGTAACAGGCTCCTACTATACCGTACTACACAACACCAACAAACCACGTCGAACACATCCTGTGAACACCCAAACAGGCCATTCGCACCGGCCAGGAAAGCAGATCCGGTGGTGACGATGGGCGGCAACGGTCCAGAGAGCGATTGACGGGATACGAAAGCGAGTAGATTGTCCTTGGGACGATTGTGTGCATATGTGTGTGTTTTGGTTTTCCCTGTCGTGGAGTGTCGTGGCCCGTGGTACGAAGTAATATGTAGCCTTTCGAAGAGCAAACGAATATTCGCGAGCAAAAATGGCCCGTTCCGTGGAGATGCGGTTGCAATCCTCGAGAGACACTGCCGCTTTACATCTCGCTCGATGAAAAGATGTACAGGGCATGTGTAGCTGATTGTTATTTTTAGTGTCGTCCCTATATTACTTTATGGGGGAGGGTCGTTAGGGAAAAGTGCAAAGAGATAATCGATAACTTGGAGAATTTTTTAAAAATAAAAATCACCTACATGAAGGTAATCAAAGTAGTGAAAGGAATTGACGAACGAACATTTTACGTTTCAAATGACTAAAAACGTATGTTCGAAGCATCGTAGGTTTTTTTTGTGGAAAAATCATTTTAAATTCATGAATTCTAAAAAGTGTCTTTTCAGGAGCAAATTTTCTGGTTGTAAAATACATTTCAAAATTGTTTATAATCGCAATTTGGTGATAATTTCATTAAATCATGTCATTGAAAACCCCAAATGGCACAAACTCCAAAGGAGTATTAGATCCAATTGTCTGCAAGTGTTAAAATAATAATAATTGAAGCATAAACGAAGCCTCTAACGCTTAAGTTCGTACATGTATCAACTTTGCACAACACTGTACCATTAAATTGAAAAATTAGAAAACAAGCCATAATCAGTTTTTGGCCGAACCGGCGAAGGAGAACAGTAGCAGCCGCCCCGGTTCGAATCCTTATTTTCCAATCATCGCAAAACACGCCACACCACGCTCGTGTGCCTATCGCAAGTCTGCCACCACTGAACCAAAGAGCTCATACTATTCACTATCATAAAACGTTAGTGGATGGCTACAGCAAACATCGTTTTGCTTCTAACGTTTCGGCCCCGTTGTCGTTGTCGTCGAGCGGCAACCGTGGCGGCGACGCTAAACGGTTTTCAACGAAACCGACCGACGATCATTAAAACATAGCAGCACAACAACACGCCCTTCGAAATTGGCCTCTACGAAAGTGGCATTTGTTTGCCAAGCCCTCCCTTCAGCTGCCCCCTTTAATGAACCCACGCGCCACAAAGACAGGAGGAGGAGATGGTTTTCTTCGCTGGGAAGGAGCTGATGACGACACTTTCGCAATCACAACGCACCAAAGGCATCGTGTCTGTTTGCCTGGGTGTCCTTTCCTAATTCCGTCACCCGACCGGTTCGTGTCGGACCGATATCTATCGGTGAGTTATGTATTACGTGTTTTCCTCGGCGATAGGACGGGTTGACGACGCACTTCCGACGAGGTGGGGTTGTCGAAATAATGACCCACAAAACATCGCCCACAAAACCTACCAAACACGTCTCGTATCCGTCTAAAAACCCGACGCAAAGAACGCACCACCGTCCTAGCCTTTTTTTTTGCTTTGTCAATGTCCACCGTTCCAGTCGGTTAAAATTCCATATCAATAATTTTATGCAAATCTAGCGCCTCTTCCCCGGCTCGGATGGGAAACCAACGATCCAGCATCTTTGACAAAACCCCACCATCACGGGGGCGGGGAAAAACTAGAGCAGCACTCGGAAGAGGCGTTCGGTTCGGAACATCGGTCAGCAGATAAACAAAAACAGGAAAATTGCAGCCCGGCGGTGGTGCTCGATCTTCTACCAAACTAGTTTGGTATGCTCTTCACCATACGGTGAAGCAACAAATCTGGTCCCACCACCTATCTGGGCTCCACCGTCCACAGGCATCCGTTCCCAATCCGTCACACTGGCTGGTAGTACGCACGCCGTTGTGGTTGCATATTTACGCTCATATGTTGTGGGATGATCGTGATCAGTGGGGTTGCTGTTGCTGCTGCTGCTACCGAGAGGCTGAACTAAAAAGGGACAGAATGATAATCATTCTTCTGAGCGAATGCCAAGTTGAAACTAATGCTTACGGCTCGCACCACGCCAAACCGCTCCACACCGTGTGGCATCTTCGTTTTGTTCTCCCTTTTTTTTGGGGGGGGGGGGGGCAGATTGCGTCCTTAGCGGAGCGACGAAATAGATCCACCGTTGATGCAGTGCGCCCGACGGGGTTGTTTAAAGTGGATTACGGGTTTATTTATTTGCTTTATTGCGCAAAATTTTTCCTGGACGCTTGTGGTGAGTGATATTTCCCTCGCGAAAGGAGTTTTTGTTTTCTGTCCTCTGTGCTGCAGGAGGGAGCATACATGGTTTAGTTTGGAACTATCAATGCTATTTGCGAAATGTTGGTGTGTTTAAATCATGCTTTGAAAAATGCATGCTACACCGCACGAAGGTGGGTATTTATTTCATTACATAGTTTTATTTGTTATTTTGATGCAAAAATTGGATGTATCGCGTGTGTAGAGAGCTGTATAAACCAATCTTAATAACGTTGAATTAGGTTTTATTACGATGTATCTCTTTTTTGTGGATGGATTTTACGAGAAAACGAAAAAAGGCCATTGTAAGATTATTTAAGGTTTTAGCACACGTTTTCCCTTATATATTCGCTATAATTTAAATTAAAATTAAATTAAGCGAAACAAGCAATGGTTTCATATACGGATACATATTTTTGAGCGATTTTTGCTTTGTACATTATGTCCTTTGAAGCCATTTTCTGGAACTAAACACTATATTTTACGTATTTCGATTTTTAACATTCTTTGTTCGCACATTTCGATGGGACGTTTATTTTCCTTTCAAACCCAAAAACGGATAATTCAACATCCCAAAAAGATAAGGTTTTAATTACTAATAGAAATTTGACTAGATTTAATAAAAGATGTAATTTACACAACCATTATTCAACTAATTTTCAAAGAAAATTAAGACAAAACTGAATTTATTTAGCAAAAAAAAACGAGTCACACAAACAAAAATCTGCATCACTTTTAACCGTGTTGTTGAACTGCTTTTTTATTGGTACCCAAAGTACAGTCATAGCCACACTTTGTTTGAAATTTCCTGCCAAGTATTCGTAAAAATAGAACTCCTCTTATTCCTTGCGTCGGGAGCGTTGTCGCGCAGTATATGATCGTACCTTCCCGGGATGAGATTTTGGTTGGTGTTGAATCATTATTGCATTTTTGTCCATGCTGCTTCCGGATCGGCCGAACAAACCCCATATCGTTCGTGCGGCATGACGCCAAGGAGTAGCAGAAATAACTCACTTTCACAACAATTCCCTGCAAAAATTATCTTGCACTCGCTTGCTCCATTTGCAACGAAAATGAGCATTAGAAGCCAAGCCATTTAAAACATACGAAAAAAAACACACACACACCACATCCCGGGAAGCAGCGTTTGTTCCCGCTGCTCGTAGTTTAATTACAGCAGCAGGCCTTGAGCGTATCGTCGGGTGACGTTTTTCACTCGATGAGGCGAGGGAAGAATAATTCGCTTTTTCCGGTACGGTCATTAGCACGGAAAATGTGTCTTCGTTTCTCCTAGCTGTGTGCTTGTCCGAGAGTCAACAAGAACAAAAACACGATGCAGATCAATTTCCGGCCATTGTTTTCGGGTATTATTTGGCGGAGACACATCGGACAAGTCGTCCAAAAAATACATCCACAGTGACTGACCAGCGAAAGAGAATGGCAACCACACAGCAAAGGAGTATGTTTTTTTTTGCTTGCTTACTGCTTAATTTGCCATAAAAACATACGATAGAATGAGGTGCCATCGGTGCCAAACGTTTGCAACCCCTTCTAATAATAGAATCCCGATGTGGTCGGGTCCCCATTTTTCGACCCCATTTTCATTCTAAGAGCTTCTTACCTTACTCTAGCGGGCGGAGCAGCTTGGGTGGAAATTATTTCAGCACTTTGAGGATGCACGTTCAATGTGATTGCCGAGGATTCGGAACCTTCGACACTTTCAGCCCGGTGAACAATATTTGTTTCCACCTTTCGCAATGGAAACTGCACAAACGATTTTCTCTTCACCTGGAGCGTACGGCTGATTTTCTTGGCCAATTTTTCATTCCACTGTGTGCAAGAAGAGAGAGAAAAACAATCGGCTTCTTTCTAGCACTTCCCGCTCTGCTTCACCGCTCTTCCGAACTTCTCGTACTTTTTTTTGCACAATTCTACACGCCTTTAGGGGGAAGTTATGCGCACACAATACTTTTTTTTGCTTTTCTACTTCCTATTAACATTTACATCGAATCACTTTTGCTTTCTCACGACGCGCAAACAAACACACACACGAACACACTATATCGCACTCATATGACTCATCACCAGTACACCGAGAGCCACACTTCCTCATAATTCACACGGCTGCCTCCTGTTGGGTGCGATGTTCACACTGCTGTTTAGGACTCGGTAAGCATACACTGTTGGAAAACCAAAATTAACGTTGGATTAAACATACCGATCCATATCGAACCGAAACGCAGATTGATGTTACAAGCATTATTTTTTAATTTCCTTTCACTTTTATCATTAATAAAACAACATTAATGCGCCCTTCACTACACCGAGCGGTACTAATATGGCAACGAACGCTCCTTCATTAACACCCCTTTGACTCTGCACAGGCTATCATTGCACGCACGCAGGCACTGAAGCATCAGTTATCAGTTTGTTTTTTATTACTATTTCACGCCACACAGCAGCTGGGCTAATAATAAACCTTACGGGTTGCACACAGAGGGAAAATACTTCCGTTTTTCCTTTTCTACGTCATCGTTGCGGAAAAGTAGCATACCCACACGCACACGATGTCTTTTTGCATCAACAATGTCATGGTCAACAGCAGCGAAGAGGTGCCCAACAGCCTACTTGGGTGTAGTTTACAAAATGTTGTTTCCAACAATACCTCGCACTTTTGCAGCACTTCTTCAGCGCTCGCAACCTACGGAAAGGCCTCACGCCAAGCAATGGGATGAAATTTAACATTAAAAATGTATTTTACTTTGCCAAACAACAACAAAAACTCGCAACCAAACTCTTGTATCTTGCCATGTCGCAATTCGGTGGTTCCGGACGCAAAAACATTGACTCCAGGCGGAGCAGGTGTCACCGCCACCACTACGTTCCACCCGGTTTCATTGATGATAATCATTGACGTCCACCATTCCCTCCCCATCCCTTTCCTCTTTCCTTCTTGATACCAGATGTGGCATTGAATGTGCAAAATTTTACAGCAGCTGCCCACTCCTCGTGAAGACAGGAGCTGTCACATTCGGCTCATGGGCGTTTCTTCCTGTTTTTTTTTGTTTTTTACTCTTCTTTTCTCGGGCACAGGACATCTCTTCGCGATGTGAGAATAAGGTGTGCCGAGGCCGCGAGACGATGAGATGAAAAAATACTACACAACAAAAAAACACACACACACGCACAGCCACGGAGATGAAGCAGATGTAGTAGATTTTTCAAATATTTATCCAGCGTCATAGGCATATTCCCTTTTTTCTGCGCACATTCCGATAGTGGTTTCTTTGCTTCGTGTTGCTTTCGTCTTGCTTTCGTTACTTGCACTATTCCTGCAAGACAAATTCCTGGATGCCTTTTCTTCACCGCATACGCCTCTGAGTACGAATGTGGTGTGGTTGTGTGATGAGTGAACAGATTCAGATGTTGTCTCAGTCCCAATCCCCCATCTCACTTCTGTTAGAATTATTTCTCACTATTTTTGTTTTATTTCACGAATAATAGAACTAATGCAAGAATTATCATTTGTAAGCACAACACCAGAGGATTTTAGTAATTGCTTCACTAGGAGCATTTTCAAAACAAACATTACTTTCACATCGTGAAATATTTGTCATTTCGGTATTGCTCACAATTCGGTCACTGATTTTTCTCAGCGGCAGTAACAGCACCAGCGAAAAGGATAAGTAATCCTTCCTTCTTCTGACATTGTAGGAGTGTGTGTGTGCCCGTTGCACACAATCATATCTTACTCCTGGATCTATTCAATCCAAGCAGGCAGCCTCGCTGGAGCGTAAATAAGGTGAAATCGAGACGTTTCGATTCGATTCACGAAGGCGCGCGCGAGATGATTGTGACAAACGACGAACTCGACGACGGTGGTGACGATGAGAACGGAAAACGTCACCGTTTTTGCCCCAAACACACGCGCGCAGACACACACACACACACACACCCGTACACAAAACTCTCGCACTGTCGCATCTCACTGCTCACTGCGCAGCTCTCGCAGAAAAAAAAACAACTCACGTCTCACACGCGTTTGTTTGTGGGCGAACAAATAGTACTCGTACCGTGGAAGCAGCACGTAAAACACACCAGATACACACACCCAAAAAAGAAAAACACCTCACCAAAGGCTACGTTTCCGATTCTTGAGCGTTCTTTCTTGCGTTTGCTGCAGCTCATGCAAATTGGGTGGAAATCTGAATTGCAAACGCACTCTAGCACACACATACACATTCAATCGTACAAGCGTACGTTCGCACTTGCTGCATTCCAGCGCGATAAGAATTCGATCTTCTTCGTTCGCGAGCCAACGACATTCTTCTTCAAGAGAAAACGTTTTTTACCTTCTATATTCTTCCTCCTGTTTCTCGGATGCGTTGTTTCTTCGTGCCGACCGTTTCCCTTGCGCTGAATTGCGTCCACAAGATGGGCACATTAACGAGAATTATAGGATGCACGTTAAGCAAAGACGCACAACAACTTACGGAGACACTTTTCGTCGATTCACGCTAAATTTCACTGTTTTGGATACTCTTCTTCATTCGCGGACGAATCGCGCACGCACGACCTCATCGCAACACTCGGTAGTGTTGAGATTTCGGTGCGGATTTTATTGCGACGTATGTCAGATAAGATCAGATGCGAAGTAATCTTCTAGTGATTCGCTTCTACTACAAAGCAGGGAAACAACTTTTAAAACAATTAATCCTCTAAAACTCTTGCACCAGGTACACACACACGCGTACGACGTTCTTCTTTTAATTCTTCTTATTTTTTTCTAACTCATGAGCAAACGTCAACTGTCAAACGCATCGAAAATAAATATTCCAGCTTCGACTGTACAACCAATCTGTGGAAGACAACCCAATCTGTAATTCAGAATAAAGAAAATTTTGTGACGCTTCTTTGACCTCCGATGAAAATACAGCGAATTTGCAGATTTTCCTCACCGTTGAATGCTCAACAAATATTAAGCTCAGTAGAATGTGTTGTTGGTAAAGCGAATTTTAATATGTTGGTAAAACTCTTCCTAGGCAATTCAATCGGTAGGATTCCTGGCGAAATGTTCCTAAAGTAATGATTATGCAAGTAAGTATGAATAATTAAGAAGTGATGCAAAAGGATTTGAAAGTTCTGTATTTTAATTTCTTTTTAAATCAATTTCAATTCAATACGTTTAAATTTTTCTTAATTGTTAGCCTGACTTTCTTGTGCTATCTGACAGTTGGGTTTTACTTTCGCATCTCTATGTGACATCTGCAAATGGTATCCATATGGCGGGTAATTTGCTACCTGTTTAGCAAAAGAATTGTAGGTGAGTACGACCTCTATTGTTTATTATGGTGTATGGGTTTGAATCAAAAACAAATGTAAATTTTCAGTTAAGGGAATTAAACATAACTGTTCATCTTTTAGCTTCTCGTGTGTATTTGGAATACACACCCACCCTTATCGCTTATCGTAACTCTAAACGTTACTGTCAGTCTTGAAGCCCGTATAACGCAATCGGGAAACCGGGTTTTTAGCGGTGAAGGGAGTGGTCGGTAAGACCGTATCTTGTGATTATACTGCAATCGTGTGAAATAATCAGTACTCCTTCCAGGGTTCTTCTACCATCGATAACCATTCCGTACAACAGGCCCATCGACGATGAACCATTCTACCGAAATCATTCTAACCATTGCCGGTATCGTGTTGGTGCACGGATTAATATTCTACTTTCTCACTCGCAAATCACGGCTTATTAAGGGCAAACATGTGGTCGTTACGGGTGGTTCTAGTGGGATTGGTCTGTGGGCATCTATCGAGTGTGTCCGGCTAGGAGCACACGTCACTATCATTGCACGCAACGTGGATCTGCTCGGTAAGCATCCTTCCTTTGCAGTGTTTTGAATGTACACTGGAAACAATTTTATCTTTCTTATTCTATATGTTATTGTTTGTTGTAGAAAAAGCCAAAGAAGAGCTGGAAAAACGACGCGTTCGTGATACGCAACAGATTCAGTTCCGCTCGGTGGATCTTTCGAAAAGCTACGATGCGGTAAAGACTGCCCTGGAAGATTTGGAAAACACCATCGGTCCGATCTATATGTTGATTAACTGTGCCGGTATGGCCATCTGCGGCACGGTGGAGGACACCTCGATTGAAGACGCCCGTCGGCTGATGGACGTTAACTATTTTGCCACCTACTACCCAACCCGCTACGTGCTGCCGAAGATGAAGCAGGCTGGTGATGGCGTTATCGTCATCACCGCATCCCAAGCTGCCTTGATGGGCATCTACGGGTACGGAGCGTATGCCGCATCCAAGTTTGCTCTGCGAGGATTGGCGGAAACGATCGCAATGGAGGCACGCCACCGTGGGGTGAGCGTAACGCTCGCCCTTCCCGCTGACACTGATACACCCGGGTTCGAGAACGAAAATCGTTCCAAGCCGGAAGAGACGAAAATCATTTCCGGTTCGGGTGGGCTGGCAAAGCCAGAACACGTCGGCAAACGGATCGTGCAGGACGCACTGAAGGGATCGTTCTTTTCGATCATGGGTATGGAGAGCTGGATACTGAGCATCCTGTGCGTTGGTATGGCACCGTGGCGCGGACCGTTGCTTTGTTTCGCACAGTTTTATCTTCTGGGACCACTGCGACTGATAGGGTTGGTGCTGCAATGGAATTTTCAGCGCATCATAAAGAACTGCGCGAAGCAACGGCAGCGAACCTAGATTAGGAAGGCATGAGGCGCTCGCAGCGAAGACGATCATAACGTATGTAACTGTATCCACCAAACAATCGTAGAAACAACCGAAGAGGGCAGATTTTTCCTAAGTATACACACACTGAAGATGGTGAAGATCGTTTCCAACTTATATATTTAAAACTCGTAACGTGTCGGAAAATAGTCAGAACAATGTCAAAGTATTTTAAAATGTTAGTCCTATATTTATCCGACAGCACAAATTTGTTCTAATAATTAAATAAATTAGCTCGAGTAAATTTATTCTCGGAAAAAATGTATCCCAATGTATGCACTGTAAACTCACCTGTAAATTCCCAAAAACCAAGCAAATCAAACACACACAAAAGTCACAGTTTATCAGAATGTTATTAATTCCATTCGCGTCTGAATGTTGCAATTTATTTAGGTTTCTTTATACAATTTAGCTCCGTCTGGTCGCTCTAGGGACACGCTTCGCACCTGCCCAGTTACATCGGCCCCGGGATGGCGGTAAAGGATATCGCACGAAACGGTACATTGGATATCACTGCGTTCGTAACATTCAACGTCGAAAGGAAATGGGATGGTTGTAGTAAATGCCAATTGCAACTCATGAGAAAGAAAGAAAATCAACAGCACAACGAGAAGTAGTAGTTCCACAATCCAGTGAAAAATATGTAACATAATTATTATTTTAAAATGTTCGTAAAACAAAAATACAGATCGCATCGCAGCGAACCGTGCACTAGGAGCAACCGACGGCAAACATATACATACATGCACATACGGGCAGAGTAGGCGTCGTTGGTTCGACAGCCAGCACTGATCTTGATTGAGTGATGCAGCAAACGAAAAACAACGCGATCACAATTACGGTCACTTGACGCGCCGCGTAGCCACCTTTATCCGGCGCTGGCCGACGGTTGGCCCGTTCGGGGTTGAGTTCGTGCCGATGCTGAACGTTGGCATCACACCGCCCGGCACCGGCATTATGCCGCCGGGCGAACCGAACGACGGTGGCGCCCCGAACGCTGGTGCAGCAACACCTCCGCCACCGAACGGTGTCTGTTGCTGTGGGCCACCGAAATTGAACGCTGGCTGTTGCTGCTGCGGCTGCTGCTGCTGCTGTTGCGGTTGGGGGGCGACTGTGGCTACATTGCCCGCGGAAAAGTTGAACGCACCGGGTGTGGGTGCGCCGGTGGCCGCTGCTGCGCCGAATGTGAACGGTCCGGGGGTGGCGGCGGTCGGGGCGGCTTGATTTGTGGCATTGTTGTTATTGTTGGCCATTGCTCCGAACGTGAAGGGAGACGCGTTGGGTGGTGCCACCGTGTTCGATGACGCCGGCGAGCCAAACATGGGTGGGGAAACGATTCCGCCGTTCGTGCTGGCGGAGAACGTGAACGGTTTGGTACCGGGAGCGGACGCATTCGTGCCGATGTTGAAATTGAAACCACCAGAGGGAGCGGCGACACCCGGTGCTTGTTGTTGTTGGCCGACCGATGGGTTGTTCTGCTGGGTGGCCGCCGTTGCGGCACCGAACGTGAAAGGTTTGGCACCGGTTGCGCCGCCGATTGTCACGTTACCGTTCGTCAGACCACCGCCGGCATTGAATCCACCGAATCCGGTTGCCGAACCGAACGTACTTGAAGTGTTGTTGGCGCTGCTGTTGGATGCGTTGTTGTTTGCTGTGGCACCGAACGTGAACATACCACCGGACGCGGGTGCCGTCGCCGTTGCCGTAGCGCCAGCGTTGCCCGTATTCTGAGGTCCGTTGGTTTGCGTGCCGAAGATGGAACCACCCCCGAACGCTGGAATCGTGGTGCCACCGTTCATCGTGCTGCCGAATGTGTTGGTGCCGGCGTTGCCACCGTTCGTCGCTGCCATTGCCGATCCAAAAATGCCACCCGGCACGCCGGGGTTTGCGTTGGCTGCCGGCGCTTTGTTAGCCACGGCACCGAACGTGAACGGGGTGGAACTGGCGGGCGTGCTGGTGCCACCGGAGTTGGTATTACCGCCGGTGGTCACATTACCGAACGAGGGCACCGATGGAGTTGCTGCCGCTGAGGCTGTCGTGTTTTGCGTGGCACCGAACGTGAACATTCCGGTGGAAGGAGCGGCAGCCGGTTGGTTTGTTGATGCAGAAGCACCGGCTGCAGCTGTATTTCCAAAGATGGAACCGACCGTAGCCGTACCGGCCCCGCCAGCCGTAGGCCCATTTGTTGTGGATGTTGCAGGGGAAGCTTTTGCGGCACCGAAAGTGAACGGAGATGTGGCACCGGTCGTTCCGGCCGTACCAAACAGTGTCGCTCCCGACGTTGCCTGACCAAACATGCCCCCTGTGGTGGCGTTTGTTTGCTGCTGTGGGGTAGTGGTTCCGGCCGCAGCAAACAAGTTCGTCGTCGCACCGGAGGACGCAGATGTGGTGGTTGTGGGCCCGGAAGCGGCAGCAAACAGATTACCCGTCGTTGCTGCCGGTGCGGTAGACGCCGGTTTGATGGAACCGAACGTGAACGGCTGCACGGGTTGGGTTGTACCTCCAGTGGGGACGGCAGCGGTGGAAGCGCTGCTCGGATTCGTTGGCGCTGCGGCTCCCGCCAACGAACCGAACGTTGGGAATGTCGTCGTGGGTGCCGCCGATGGGGCATTGGTCGTTGACGCTTGGTTTGACGCACCGAACGTAAACGGAGTGGCTGCAGTGGGGGCTTTTAGTGCCGATGTTGTTGCTGCTGGTGCGGCGGCACTACCGAAAACGAACGTACCACTCGGCGAGGTGACGGCGGAAGTGGTTGCGGTACTGGCGACGGGCGAGGTAAACACCGAACCACTACCGAACACTGGGATTCCAGTGGAGGTGGTGGACGCTGGTTTATTTGCAGCATTCGTACCGAAACTGAACGTTGGAGCTGGTGTTGGTGCGGCCGTCGTTGCAACGGTTGCTGCGACAGGCGTCACCGTCGTAGTTGCCGTTGTCAAGGTTACCGATGGCGTTGCTGCACTGCTGCTGTTAGCAGTTCCAACTTTGCTGTTAAACGAACCGAAAGTGGTACCGGCGGCGATCGGTGCAGTTGCCCCTGCGGTCGTCGTGGTGGCTCCACCGAAAGAGAATGTCGGTGTGCTACTGCTCGACTGCTGCTGCTGTGTGGTGGAAGAAGGAGAAGCCACCGTACTACCACCAAACTGAACGACCGGTGAGGAAAGCTTTCCATCACCAACTGCAGCGGCTCCGAAGGGGGCAGGCGAGAAGGACATTAAGCTCATCGGCGAACCAAATCCTGTGGCGGCGGCGGCGGCCAGTGGACTCGCCTTCGTTGCTGAGCCGGGCTTTTGTTGCACCGGCGTTCCGAACGTGAATGTTGCGGCCGGTGATGCCACAGCACCCGCTGAAGTTGAGGCCGGTTTTAGCGGAGAAGTGAAACCGACGGTCGTTTTAGTCGGTGAGGATGTGACAGCGACTGGGCTAGCGCTGCTGTTCGTGCCGAATGAGAACATTGGCGGTGCGGCTTTTGTCGTGACTGGCTGTGGTTCAGTCGGTTTCGTTTCCACTGTTGAGGTTATGTGTTCGATTTGCTTAGCCGGTTCGTTAGCGCTGGGTGTTCCTTCTTCCACGGCGGCCTGTTTGTCGGCGGTGTTTGTTGCCGGCTCGGGCACTAACTTACCGAGACCGGCATCTTTGATGGGATTGTTTATCAACGCCGAGAGACTGCTGTTGGTGACTGGCGTAGCTGGGGCAGGAGTGCTAACGGGAACCGATGGTGCTATCGATGCCGCCACCGTCACGGTGGCCGCCGGTGCGACCGACGGAGCACTCTTGGGAGTTTCTTTCGACGAGGCGTCTACGGTATCGTTACCGAACGTGAACCCGGTGGTGCGCGATTGAAGAGTCGGCCGGGGAAGTTCTAGCTTCTGTTGTTTCGGCTGTTCCTTCTCCACCGCTACCTCCTCCTCTTCTTCCTCATAGTCATCTAGATCGCCGCTCAAGCACTTCAGCATCACGGTCAGCTTGGACGGTGGCGGTTTTTTGAGCGGATCGCGCGAGGTACTGAAACCACCCGAGCCCGCCCCGGACAGTGAACCGTCGTGTGGCGATTTTACCTTCGGCTTGACAAACTGTACCTTTCCGCTTCCCTCGCCGAGTTCGTCCTCTTCTCCATCGCTCACCATGATCCGGCTGGAGTTCGCCTTCGGCGAAAGTGTCAAACCGGGTGCGGCGGCACTCGTCACGTTGTCGTAAGGCCGATTGAAGAGCGTAATCTTTGGTGCGGTACGGTGCACTTGCTGTTGTGATGGAGGTTTTTGTTGTTGTTGCGACTGCTGCTGCTGTTGCTGCTGTTGCTGCTGTTGCTGCTGTTGCTGCTGTTGTTGTTGCTGTTGTTGTTGCTGTTGTTGCTGCTGTTGTTGTTGCTGTTGTTGCTGCTGTTGTTGCTGCTTTTCCTTGCTAGGAACATTTGGGCTCTGATCTCGGTTTCTCTCCAGTGGTACCGGTGAGTTGAGTGCCATGTTAGAGAACTTTTCCGGTGTCGTAACTGGGCCGAGTAGGGTGGAAGATGTGCTCGGTAATGCACCTATCACGGGCGATGACATGCTCACCAAGCCGACCGATGGAATGACGTTGAAGCGACGATCTACTCTCGGCCCAACGAAACGCTTCGGTGTGTGCATCGCGACCAGGCTCGAGCTGAGCGAGCTAAGTATATCGTTGTTCTTCACACACAGTCGTTTCTTTTGCGCTTGCCGGTCATCGCCGCGACCCCCCAAACCGAGTGAACCATGTTCCGGTGGCGAAGAGGGACTGCTACCCGTCGCCTGTTCGCGGCTTCGTTTCGTCGCCAGTCCGTACGTGCCGATCGCGACGGCAGCGGTCGAGGACGGCGGTCCGCTACCGGCCGCATCCAGCTCGGACAGTTCCTGGCACTGTTTTTTTATCCGGTCCGCATCGAGCTCCTCATTGTTGATGCGTTTGCGTGAAATCTCCTTCAGCGCGTCCAGTACGCTCCGGGTGGGTGTTGCCTCCAGCTCGGCGCACGGTGTGATGACGCGATTTTCCACATCCGTCTCGCCGCCGTCGCTGGCATCATCGACACCGCCGTTGTGTTGCGCTGCGAGTCCCCGTCCGCCAAACAACGTCGTCGAATCACCATTCAGCGTAATCGAAGAAGGCTCATCGCCATTACTAGTCGTCGGTAGCAGCATCGAGCTGGAGCGCAGTATGTTGCTGCGTTTGTTTGTTGGAAAGAGCGATTTTTCCGGCGGCGCTATGCGCACCATGTTGAAGTAGCCTTTTCGCCGGGACGCGGCACTATTGCCACCGTAGCGTAGCTGCTCCTGCTTGCGCAAATGCACCAGCGGAAACTGGCCCGGTTTGTTGTACACGCTCGATAGAGACTGGGAACGGTTCATAGTTTGGTTCTGGCTGTGGTCATAGTAGCGCACCAGCCTATTCACTAGCCCCGGACTTTGCGCGTCGGAAAGAACTCTATGGGATGAAAACAAAAAAAAACATGAACTGAGCGTTTTTATCTCTTGATCGAGAAGCGCTTCGCTAAACTTACTGCGAACTGACACGTCCGACACCGGTCAGGTTGCCGCTGCTCTTGAACAACGTGCGATTGTTGAACAGCGGCGAGGTGGGCTTTCGCTTGAACTGACCGCCGTACTTGCTACCGTTCCAGGCGGAACTAAAGCTACTGCTGCCGATGTGCGTCGATTCCGCTATCGGTGGCGTACTAAGCGTCCGGCTCAAGGCGCCACCCGTAAAGGAGTTCGTCCTTGTCGGGGTGCCCACTGTGGTCTGCCTGATGTTGCTGCTACTACCGCTTGCTGCGGACGGTTGCGATGATCCATCGATGACCGATTTCGTCACGTTTCCTTCCGCCAGCCATCCGGATCCCGGTCGCCTTCCGAGCAACGATCGATCCCGATCGAACATGTCGTGACACACGCAAACACAAACACACGCACAGACACACTAACACAAAACCAGTATCGGGGAAGTGACCTCCTCCCCCCACTCCTACTTCCTAACCTTCAAAAAGGTAAACGACACCACCGTGTCTCCTTCCGCACACCGTCGTCGTGTTACTTTTTCCTTTAATGGCTTCGGGTAGCAGCAATTCTAAATCTTTGTTTTCCGTGCACAACTCTATACCGCGCGGTGCATGCCTCGGAGCGAAAAAGGAACCGTACACCTTTTCCCGCACACGCACACTCTCGGACAGCTTTGGCTTGACGTTACGGCGGGAGGTCTTGGTTTTCCCTCCAAAGCAGTACGGCACAAAAATCAATGTAGGATACGCTTCTCTCGTGCGAGCCAAAGGTTAATCGATTGGCTCCGATCGTGAAGGGTGTATTTTTACGCTCCTACAAAGAAATTCACGAACTTTTAAACAATCTTTAACGCCACCACCAGCAGCACACACGCACGACCTTCTCTTGTTTTTTGACGTTAAGAAAAACAAGAAGAAGCACAAGTGTCAAAGTTGTTCAATCTGTCAAAATGAAATATTTCAGATTTCATTTAAAAATATTTCCACACGAATCGTCAGAATAATGCTTGATGAGTTTTGCTTTTTCGAAAGCCGTTTTTTCCGTTACTGAATTAAAGTAACACAATTTACACTCACTCTCTCTATCCAGTGCCGTTTGTAATTTTCATGACGTTCGTGTAGGGAAGAAATTATGCCAAGAATGAACATCCACACACCTACCTTGAAACAAGGTGCGAAATGTAACGTTTCGGAATCATAATGTACACCAAAGCGATAATTTTAGCATAATTTCATTGTTCTTTAGGCAATAGGTAAAAAGTAAGAATCACGTCTAGCAGTAAAATAGTTAATATTAGGGTTGCTGTTCCGATACGGATGAAACGCAAGTCAGTTCTCGTTCTCGGCACTTTAGCTCCGACGTCAACCGCAGCGATTCGATTCGGTCCTAGGCACGTAGTGCTTCCTGTAGCCGCAACCGAGCGTACTGAACGCGATCTTCCTGCCGCTTAACGTCCTCCTCCGTGATGGTCACATTCGTCATCAGGGGCTGGTGTGGATTGATGAATACGCCAGCGTTTGTGTTCAGTGACGTTTTTGAGGCCGTCTGGCCGGTCACGGGAAGTGTGTTGTGGTGTAGAGCGGTGGCCAGCGACTGCAAAACTGTCGTTTCGCGAATGCCCGGCCCTATCGCGCGCAGTCGCTTCGGTAGTTCGATCGAACCGATCTCTTCGTTGTGCGTATTACTTGCTCCCAGATTCTGCCGGAAAGATCGACGTAATACATGATCAACATACAGGCGTTAAATTTACATTTCAATGGTTTATCTACCTCTAGTCTCTTTTCCCAAAATAATTGCTTCGGTTTCACTTGGTTGCCGTGCTGCAGATCGCGCTTAACTTTTCCGTTATCGGACTCCTGTGATCGTACGACCGTCACCGGTTGTTTGAAGATCGAAGCCGTTTGTCTGATTGGTGGAATAAGCGATGTGTCCGCTCTCATTGCTCGACTAAGGTAGAATAGATGGGAAGAAATATATAGATGAGATGCATTACATGAGATTAATAAAGTGAGTGAACATGTGTTAACTCCCAAAGCAAAACAAAAAAAAAACGAAAGCATGCTTAGCAAACACAGAAATCAGAGAAAAGCAAATCAATTAATAAGCCAGAATGAAAAGAAAGTAGACGATCAGCAGATCGGAAGCTCTACCGTACAAAAAGAGTACTTATTCGCGAAGATTGCCCGAGAGCAGGTAAGTAAAACCTCGGGCTGACCGAACCAGACATTGTTGATCAAGGTTCCATTCTAATGGAAAACTACCTGTAATCGTACTGATGTGGCGGCTTCGTACCGCAACCGCTGCTGATCGGTGTTGCACTTAACGAATGACTACCACCAAACGGCACCGCCGATGGTGGAAGCTTCCGACGCATGGCCTGGCAGTTGCCGGCATGCTGGTGCTGCTGGTGATGTTGCTGCAGCAACTGGTATCCCGGACCATGGGGAGAAGCGTGCAGAAGCTGAGCTGCGGCCATAGAGGGCGGTGCGATGGTACGGCCCGCCTGATAGTCGAACGTGGACAGATCGATCGTATCGCCGAGGGCGCGTGCAAGCTGTGGTTTGCTTTCGATTCTCTTTCCCGTCGGACTGCGCCAGTGCGTACGCGACGACGCAGAAAGGGGGAACAGGGCAGGGGGCGGAGATTGGACGAAAGGTGGAGAGTTATAGCGAAACGGGGCCACACGCGGTTTCAGTGGTGTGTTTCCTTGCCTTGCGAATTTTGAGCGGGCCAATTGTAGTGCAATTTTGATGTAAGGTGGTGCGGATTACGAGCGCTGATTAATGTAGGCACCTTCAGTGCCTGTTAGCATGGGACTTGATCTTTTCTCACAGCCTACAGTAAGCAGCACTCAAATCAACGTTCATTATCACTAACGCTGCCAATCATGCTATTTCAAGCAAACGGAATTTTGAATAACCAATGCGATAAACTAACCCTTGCGCAGATTAACGAAAAGGCCACCTGCGACGGAAATTCTCACTTACCTGTAGTAGTAGACATCGACTTTTCCAGCCGACAGACCTGTCTTTCGAAGAACTTCCTCCCGCTGCCATCCTTTCGGCAGAGCGACACAATCATTTCGCTTCCGTTCGATCGATACGTTCATGATACGATTCAACAGTAACGGGCGGAAAACGACAATAAGCAGTATTGTAGCCCAAACGCTATACAACTTTGGGAACTTTTGTTGATATGAATGATTTTTTACGGAAAGTACAAAACTATCGGCACGGTAGCGTTGTTGTTTGTTTGGCTGAAAATCGCTATCTTCTTCCTCTTTCTTTTCGCAGTAAACGCGTCTTCTTTTGACATTTGGTTTGACATCAGCGTTTTGACGGACGGACTGAAACTCCCTCAGGAAACGGCGTTCATTTATTCGCTGAGCCGAAGGATTGCACAACGCGTAAACACATCATGTTCATGTAAAAAAAACAACAAATGTATCACAAAGGCTGCAACCGGAGAGTAGTGTTTTATTTAGAGAAATTTGAATCAAAAGCATGGAAATATTCGTGTACCGTGGCGAGTGGGGACTACCCTCATTCGACTACGAGTGTAGTCGGCTGCTGGTAAGTCTTTGCGATTCCATCGGAGTGAAAGTAGCTTACGAAACATGACCACGTTCTTACACCGTTCGTTCTGTACACCTCGTTTAGGCATATCTGAAATTTTCCGGCGCGAAAGTAACGATCAACTTCAACGGAAACCCGTTCAGCTCACCGAACGGTATGCTGCCGTACATGATTGCCGATGGCAAAAAGATTGCCGGGTACGGACGAATCGTTGAGCATCTGTCGGCGGCCGGCATAGGTCCACCGTTGGCTACCGGCAACGGTGATGTAAACAATGCCAGCCGGATTAACGGTCACATGCAGTACGTGCAGGAAAACCTGCATCCCTACTTCATGTACATGCTCTGGGGTGATCCAAAAAACGTGGACACAACGCGAACGCTGTATGCGAAACGCATTCCAATTCCATTCAATTTCTACTGCCCCCGAAAGTATGTGCTGCATACAAACGATATCACGCAGTCGTTGGCCGGATTTTCATTGGAAGATTCGCTAGAATTTCACGACGTGTCTGAGGTAAGGAAGCGGTTTGTATTGATGTGTAACATTTAAAGGTTAACAATTGATTTTACATTTTAGTTTTCACACAACGCTAAAACCTGCCTGAACTGGATTGCCTCGAAACTGGAGGAAAGCCGTTGGTTCGTCGGTGATCGGCCCTCTGAGGTTGACGCCATGTTGTACGGTTATTTGTCGGTACTGCTAAAGCTTACCCTGCCGAACAATGTCCTACAGAATCATATCCGGCAATGTCCGAAGCTAGTGCAGTACGTCGATCGCACGACCGCAACGTATTTCGCAAAGGAAGGCTTTAATAGTTTCACCGCTTCCGGTGGTACTGGCAACGGTCAGCAGAAGTCCAACTCGACAGGGAATTCCAACGATTCTAGTTCCTCAACATCAGGAGGTAGCAGCAGTGGGGAGAAGTCGAATAAGACTAGCAGCGATCAAAATTTCCATACCGGCCAGCACCAAGATCCGGACGATGGACCGAAGGAACGGCGAAAACGTTACATCCTTTCTGGGCTGGTTGCAACGGTAGCGATGGTAGGATTTGCCGTACTGAATGGTATTGTAACGGTGAGTATGTCCGCGTGGTGTTCAAGTGTGAGATTATTTGTGACATTTTGTTTTGTTTTGTTTTTTTCTATTCGCTGTTCAGCTTCCCAGTGAAGGGAACCATGGAGATTTCGTACTGTATGATGATCCCGGTGACTATGATGATGACAACTAAGCGGTACTAAGGTGTACTCTGCATTAATCGTTATTGCTTGTTGAATGTGACATCAAGCGGTGTTCCTTTTGTCTGCGTAAATATGTGAAATCTGGGTAGTCGCGTAAATCGTAAGCCTGAGTCTTATTAGTACACAAAACATGGAGCTTCAGAGTTCACTGCATACCAAAAAGGCCCGGAAAATGAAGATTAGTAGATGTTAAATCGATTCGTTAAACATACGCTTTCTGTTTTTGGTTAATCATTCCTAGCCTGCAGCTTGATGACATGACTTGTTTTACAGCTGTTGTTTTCTTTAATTGTATTTTTTCCAATGTTAGTTCCCTAAACCATGATGTTCGTCAAAAGCATCAAAAGCAGACATTTTTCAAGGTTGATTGTGCCGTGAGTCGATCTTCCCCAACAGACTTTTTCACCAGTTTCACAAACTCACCGCTTGCTTCGAATGGAATACTTCGTCAGATTGTTCGCTCGCTCGCTTTACTTAAAAACAACAGCGATTTGGTCTGTGTGGTAGTATACTTTATTTACTCTTAATGTTCATAATAATGTTGTTAATACAGACTTTATCTAGCGTCTTTGCTTGATCCGAATAAATAAGCTAGAATGTTACAAACGGACATGCCACATGAAGTGGGTACAGAAATGGAATCAACGATGTTATAAATATGAATCTTTGAATCGCGCTTATGGATAGAACTAAGCAGTACCGGCTGGCGGCTGGTGGAACTGCTGTAGCGAACGAGAATGCTTGAACGGCACCCCAGCCGTGGCCGCGAGCACCTCTTCGATGAATGATTCCGAGTTGTGAATGGTCGTACCGCCGAGCACAATCCGGTAGCCTTCCTGGTTGTACCGGTGCACCGCCAGTGCCTCCTCGTACGTTGCGCCACCCACAATGAAAACGATCACCTCCGCCGGAGGTCTCCGGAATGGTACCTCGTTGCCCATGATCGGATACTGTGCGTCCAGTGGACGACCCTTAACAATTTCTTCGAGTGTGCCCTTCAGCACACACTCGTGCTGGGCGTACACGTTCTCGACACCCTTTAACTCTTTGATAAGGTTACGCGTTAATTTCACCGCGTCCGTAATCTTGACCGTGTTGAATAGTTCCTGGCGCGCAACGGTACTTATGTACTCGAGCATCCGGGGAGCAATGTGTGCCCGGCCACCGCGATCCTGGAGCAGCTTCAGCAACCCGGACGTGTCGCAGTTCGCGTGCCGCTCGTACCGCATCGCGTACAGTAAAACGAGACGTAGTGCATTGTCCAAACTTATTTTACCTTCCGAAACGAGCCGCTTGACGCGCTGCAATTGTGTGGAATGATCCGCCCGGCAGGCAATCTCTTGCTCCAGCTCGGACACTTCAAACAGTTGCTGCCGGCCGACTTGCACCGACAACTCACTGATCAGCACGAGATGCTTCGTGACCGTGCCGGACATCTTCCGGAACTGGGGATACGTTTCGACAAAATTCTTCATGTCAGCGATGCTCTCGATTTTGCGCTGATCGTGTGCCTTCTTCTGAAATTCATCCATCAGCACCTTGATCGTGGTGGCAATCTCACCAAAATTGGCGTACAGATTGTTGGCATAGAATTCGTCCTGTTCCGTCGATAGCACCACCTCTTTTAAGTCCTTCGGTACACCCGACACGCCGGAAAGATCCACGCGCTGCTTGCTGATCGTGAGAAGCTCGTGTACCATCGCCTGGTACGTCCACTGGTTGAGCAGTGGAGTGATCGGATCATCGCGCCGATCTAGTATGAGCAGCAACGGCGGTGCTGCACCGTCCTCCGGTGGTCGAAAGCTGAACAAAGCCGTCTCTTTGTTGATCGTTTCGTGTACTTTCTTCGCCAGCGTCTGTGCGGCCGTCGAACCGGAACGATAGCGAATGGCGGGACGAAACTTGAAGGAAAGCAACACACTAACCAGTCCCTGGGTGGCCCGCTCGAGGGCTTCCGGATTCCAGCTGAGTGCCTGCAGACAAGTCGGAATGTGCAGCGAGAAGAGGTTCGGATTGACGGGCAGATAGTCGGCGTACACTTCCTTCACGTCCTGCACGGACTCACTTTCGTCGCTTTCGGCAAGGGATTTTATGTCGGTGCGAGGGATAATGTTACTGAAATCTGACAAAGAGATTGTTTAGTAACGTTGCGCTCGAAAAAATCATCTTGAGACTAACGTACAGATGTAATAAGAGCCGTATTTAGGACTACGAAGCTCTCGCTGCAACCGCAGTACGTTGTCTCGCGTAGGACGTATAAATACAATGCACTTTAAATACTTCAGCCGTTCGTTCGAACGAGCCGAATCGAGTCGCTCGAACAGGAACACATCCTTCTGCAGCATTTCCGACTGTGCAAATGCCATCGAAACGACGCTGATCTGTGACGATAAAAAAGCGACACACGGGATGGTAGCAATCGAATGAAACACCCAATCCGTGATTCTTACCGTTTCCCGATCCATCATGAGCATTTTCATGCCCGGTCCCGCATCGGCGATCATCTTATCGACGTACAACTGTATCGCACGTATTACGTTCATTTTGCACGACGCTTGTTTTGGTAGGTGGGATGAAAACTGTTGATCTTCACGGTTCGGCCACGCACGTACACCCTCCGGGCGGGCAGGTTTTACACTTCCAGCTGGTACGTTTTCGCTACACCAATGCAATTATTGACTTTTTCCCTTGATACTGCGGTTCCATTATCAGTCGAACTATCGTTCTGTGAAAATAAGTCTGTTTTGACATTGCTTGGTCATCTCCATTTCGGTATGTTTTCGTCTTTTTAACGACTGACGTTACTTCAGGGCGTTTAACTGGAATCAAAAACGTTGCATTTGAGGAAAATTATAACTTAAAAGAAGGAAAGAAAAGAGTTATAAAAAGAAACTTGTGTATTTTAAATACCATTTACTCCCAGAATATGAGCTGCAAACATCATTTTAGTATTTAAAAAATCATTTGATTTATTCTACTTCTACTACACATTCCGCCACTGTAGGCATTTGTTTACAGATTTTCAACAAACTGATATCCATTCCCAAATGGGAATGTCATCAGGCCATGACGTTTGCGGTAAGCCGCATCGTAGTAAAGGCATTTTGAAAACACGAAGCACACCAATAACAAAAAACGTGCTTTACGCGGAAAGTATTCCTTCATTACTTACCTAAATCCGTATGTTTTCATGAGCGTCTAAACATCGACACACAATGAGAAACCTGTATCGTGTAACGCACCTGATCCGTCAACTTTCTGGACCGGAAAAACCTCTCCGCGCTAGCAGCGGCTTTGCGGTGGATCAAAACACGGACAATAAGTTTTATTACATCGCGGACGAAGGTGTACGCAGTGGGCGGCTTTCAGATGAGGCTCTCGAACCCACCCTCGAAACGTTACTTCCCTGTGGTGCCGGTTACGAGGACATAATAGCGATCGAACATCTGGCCCTGAGCGACGAGCTGTGCTGTGCATCCTCCACCGGGAACGTCTGGTCGTACAAACTGTCGTCCGGGCTGGTTGAAGAAGTCACACACTGTCAGCATGGCATTAGGGCGATGCAGTGGAGCCCGGACCAGGAGTTGGTCGTGTTCGTGGACGGTGAGCTGAACGTGGTCACCATGATCGGGTGCGAGTACGAGCCAATCAATGAAGTACAGCTGAAGGACGACACGTTTGGCGATCGCCAGTTTATGAGCGTTGGTTGGGGCAAGAAGGAAACACAGTTCCACGGTTCGGAGGGAAAGGCGGCAGCAACGGCCAAAAAGCCCGTCGAGAGTGAGAAACCAAACGAAGAGCTGGATTCATCGGTAACTGTGAGCTGGCGAGCGGATGGGGAATATTTTGCCGTCGGTTACTTAGCTCCGTTCGGTCAGCGTGCGTTTAAGGTGTTCAACAAGGAGGGAGCGCTTCAGTCGACGTCGGAAAAGTGCACCGGACTGAAGGGGCCGCTCGCTTGGCGTCCGTCCGGACAGTGGATCGCTATTCCCCAGGAGCTGGACGGGGAAAAGCGTTGCATCGCGCTGTTCGAGAAGAACGGACTCCGTCATCGCGAGATTCCTTTGCCTCCAAAAGCATCCGGATCGTTGGCGGTAGAATCGCTGCATTGGAGTCCCGATTCGGATGTTCTAGCCATTTGTTGGGGTGATAGGAACGACTCGAACGCGACAGGGTGTGTGGAACTATATGTGATCGGTAACTATCATTGGTACTTGAAGCAACGATTGACGTTCCCGGAAGGCACATCGGTAGCTGGCTTGCAGTGGGATCCCCGTCATACCGCAGGAAAAACGTTGCATGTCCTAACGACGGATGAAACGCGTTACGAGCGTGTGCGGTTCGAGTTTCGTGTCGATCGGTCCATGGGCCACACGGAAGCCGATCAAGCGATGGTAGCGGTGATCGATGGAAAGAAGCTGCTTCTGAGTGCCTTCCGACAGGCTGTTATTCCGCCGCCAATGTGCGGATTTACGCTGGAGCGGGAACATCCGATCAATGCGGTTGGCTTTATTCGCAAAGCAGGACAAAATATCAGTTCAAATGCGTTTTTTACGCTCGATTCGGTTGGTGAGCTAACGCTATACGATGCAGTATTTACCGACGTTGGTGGCGACACTCTACCGAGACGCTCTGTTTTATCTGGAGTTACCGTGCTGAAAACGATAAAACTGGCTAAACCGGACCGATGTGGCGAAATGCAGAGAGATCTTCACTTCCTTTGGTTAGATCCAAACCATCTTGTTGTGGATCACAACGGAAGCTGCGCCTTGTACGATCTGAAGCAAGGGACGGAATGGTGCCGTATAGAGTTACCAATGGGTAGCACCGATGAGATCGGTTGTATTGAAGCGTACGGCGAGGATAAAATTCTCGTTGAACTTCGTTCCGGACGCTTGCTGGAGGTGACCGGAATTACCAGCGGTAGCGCACGCAGCACACGCGAGCTATGCATCCTTCCCACATTCTGCGAACAGTTGTTCATCGATCGCAACGAGACCGTTTTCGCTTGGTCCCAAACCCGCCGCCATCTGTACCGCAACGGAACGCTACTCGCTTCGGACGTAACGTCCGCACTGCTAACCGAATCGTATCTACTGTGCACCTCGATTGCCGAGCTGAAGTTTATTCCACTCGCCGAAAGGATGCTCTCGGTGCGCGACGCAATCGTCGGTGAGCGAAGAATCGAACGAGGGTCGAAGCTGGTAACGGTGGTACCGAAAGCTTCACGTACTGTTTTCCAGCTGCCTCGAGGAAACCTCGAAGCGATCAACCCAAGGGTTCTTTCGTTGTGCTTGATTGCGAAGCACCTGGACGCGCTCGAGTACTACGAAGCGTTCGACATTATGCGCAAGGAGCGCATTAATCTCAACCTGCTCGTCGATCACGACCCGGCCCGCTTTCTGGAGCATCTGGCGAGCCATTTTCTGGTGCAGATTACGAACGTTAATTGGCTAAATCTCTTCATCACAGACCTTTCCGATCAGGATGCGTGTCGGATGTACGAAAGTAACTATCTCGATCGGGAAGCCGTTGGTGGTGCCATTTCACTACCGGATGGTTACTCCGTCCGGGAGAAGGTACGCTTCTGCTGCGAGCGGCTGCTAGACGCGATGGATCCCGATCCGACGGTGTTGACGCTGCCGAAAGTTACGTGCCATGTGAAGCAGGGTGAGCTGGAGAAAGCACTCGCGCTGATATGGACCCTAAAACAACGGCAGCCAACGCCGAATGCGGCCGAAGAAGCGCTACGCTATCTGCTGTACTTGGTGGAGGTGAACGTGCTGTACGATGAGGCACTCGGTATGTACGATTTCGGTCTCGTCCTGTTCGTGGCCACCAAATCGCAGAAGGATCCGAAAGAATATCTTCCCTTCCTGAACGAGCTGAAGCGTATGGACGAGAACTATCGCAAGTTTCGCATCGATTGTCATCTGAAGCGCTACGAACGTGCGCTCGGGCACATCGCCCGGTACGAGTCGGTCGAGGAACGGTTCCAGGAAGCGCTGGAGCTGGTTGCCACCCATCAGCTCTATACGACAGCCCTACGCTGCTATCGGGACGGCTCGAACCAGGATTACTATCGGCGTGTGTGCGCACTGTACGGAGACTATCTGCGCAAAGGTAGCAAGCATGCCGACGCTAGTTTGATGTACGAACGAGCGGGCGATATGCAGCAGGCAATATCCTCCGCCCGGCATGCGCTCGATTGGTGTCGGGTGATACGACTGGCGGCAGGGGGAACGTTGCCCGTCGAAGCGGTACTGCGATCACTCGTACCGGCACTGCTGGAAGCTGGCGAATATGATGCTGCCGCTACGGTTGCCCACGAGCATCTGAAGGATACACGATTAGCGATCGATTGTCTGCTGAAAGATCATCGGTACGAGCGAGCGCTCTTGCTAGCCATCGCACCGGAACTGAAGGAAACCGTTCGGACTGCCTTGGGAACGTATCTTGGCACGCTCGAGGAAACGATCACACTGCAGCAGGAACAGTTTTTGCGCCAAAAGAACCGGCTGGCTGCGGTGCGGGAAGAACGGACACGAAAGCAAACGTCCGCCGCCGGTGACGATGACGGCGAGATGGACTGTGGTGATTGTGATTTGTACTCCGACAGTTCTACGGTTGCTTCGTCGCGTCATACAGGATCATCCGGCCGATCGGGGTGAGTATTTCATTTAATGAACACGGCATTACCAAATTGCTAGAATCATCTCCTTTAGTACGGGGTTACATCTAGAAGGCACGTTTTATCGTATTAAAAATATTTTCATGTTTGCATCATGATTAAATTCCACAATTTTTAACGAATTTTGTATTAAACGGATTAGTTTAATTCTTCGCATCCTAGTCGATAAAAAAGTAAACTAATTAACAAACGAATTAAATGATTTTCCGAGCGACTGTTAAATTGAAAAAATAAATATTATATGTATAATTTTTTTTTTACAGAAAATCACATCGTTCGAGTAAAAACCGTCGCAAGCACGAACGAAAACTTCTCAACCTGAAGGAGGGCAACCCGTTCGAAGATATCGCCCTAATCGATGCCTTACACTCGCTGGTCGTCCGGGTGTGTGGTGTCGAGTGTCAGCGCCACGTGCGTAGCATTTGCCAGGTGGCACTGGAACTGCGGTACGATGATGAAGCGTACCGACTGCAGCGGCAGTATGCTGCTCTGTTTCAGTTGATCCGCTACTCGTTGGATGCCATTTGGGTGCCGGAAATGATTGTGCCGGGCGTAGCGCCGGGCACTGGTGCATCTGCGGCTGAAGGTGGTGTTGGGAGCGCGTCATCGACGGAGCAAGCACCGGCACCGATTTTAACAACGACGGATTTGGTTCGTGCTCAGGACTCACAACGCTACGCTCTGATAAGTACGTTCGATGGGTTTGCTTTCAGAAGGGTGTTTTTCATTTAATCTTTTTTTGATATTTTATTACAGAACCGCATCAGCGCTACAAACCCGAGATACAGTCTATCTCGTGGCAGTGGGACATTCTTAAGTAGAAAGGTTTCCCAAATGCCTTCTCTTTGGTTGTTGAATTTGAAAGTTTCAGTTTGTCAATAATGTGCAGTTCGCTTTAAATGCAATAAACAAAGTGTATATTGCGTGAACAGTACGCGAGAAACCATTCCACCCGGCAGCCAGCGCATCACACCGTGAACCGAAATTTAATTACTGCCATTATTACATGTCGAACGCATCCGATAAGTGGCAGCCAAAATAAATCTGCTCTTCTGGTGAATGACATAAAGCAGGCAAGCGATAACAGTTATGCATTCGTGCGGATCCATATGGGTGCGGCCAAACCATGTGTTTGCGCCATCGAAATTAATCGAGAGCATCGAAGATCACTTCGGCTTCATGCCGGAAAAATGGATTCCCCTTCCTCAATTGCATCACGTACGCCGCAGAGTGAAGAGTAAGAGAAGACAAGTGCACAAAAGGAATATGTAACTAGAACGTGGCCGTCCATCTCTTCGCGGTGTGCAATAAGGCCGCACGGAATGCGGAAGTAAGATTTTATATTTTTGCTATTTCACTCTCGCCCCCGCTGCTGGGAAGAAAAAAGATGGTATTTTTTTCTACAATTTTCTATTTATTTCTCTGTTCAGTATGACTTTTCCTGCACCGATTGTGATCGGGCTTACACGATCTCCGCGTGCCCCTTTTTGTGGGTAAGAGAAAATTGTTGCTCCAAAGTGGAGCAGGCGGTAAAATGAAGAGCGAAATCTTCGGTCATAACGTGCCGAAAATCGCGGCAAAATTCACTTTGCTGTCAGGTTCGATATAAAGCAAAAAAAAAAACGTAGCTACCGTTGCGAGGATCGTTTTTTGTTTCTTTTTCTTTCGGCGATTGCAGTAAGGAGAATGATTCGCGGTGGTCTAACGTGCGTATTCATGCAAATGAAACTCACACCGCAATTAATTGACTATTGCGTGTGGTCTTTTTTATTTTTGGCGTGCAAGTTAATGTTTTTTTTCGATAGCTGGTCTTTAGATTAAATTGGTTTATCGGTAATATGTTAGTTTTTAGAGTATTTATTACATTTAGACAATAAAAAGAAAATATAAGCGTTGAAGTTGAAACTGGTTTTTGCGAATAAATTCAACGGAATGAGGCGGGTTAGCTAAAAAACCGTAGCTTAAATGGAACTTAGCTTGGGAACAGGTTCTGATACACCTTCCAATTAGATTGTTCAGTTTGATCTAAATAATCGCACCTTTTTCACCTATGAACAAAGCTACAGTTCTCAATCGAACAGAATAAGGTAATAAAATAGCAATGTGATCATGAAATAGCTAGGCTATACTGCTATACCAGTTAGCATCCTTCTGTGCAAAACGGAATGCGAATGTTGTTCGGTATAAGTTATTCTCCGATAAGAAACATCAATGACGGAGCAAGCCGATTTAGCAAAAAGTGGGTGTCTCTTCATTCGTCATTTAACCCTCCCCTCGAGCTGAGGAGTAGGGGAAGGGGAGAAGGATTGGTAGGGAATGGAATATGAAATTTAAAATACAACCCATTTAACATAACCTCTTTGCCAACTTTTGTGTTGCTATTTTTCAGCCTAACCTACGATGAGATTCCATGACTACTATTATGCGTGCATTGTTTCACTACTTTTACATGCCATGGAAATCTGTTTGTATCTTAACAAAGCAAGTAACCTTAGCGGAAAAACGAATTACGCTAATCGCTTCGAATCGTTTTTCGTAGCCACGATTCAACCGTCTCCGGTGTGCAACGCTCCGTGACCATCCATCAAGTTGCCCGATAAAGGCCTTCCTTTGCGCCCGGAAAGCTTCACTTCAGGTTTTTGTGTGCGTACGGCCATTCACAATCGTCATTTTGACATTGAATTGTTGCGTTGATCGTTGATTTACGCTATTTCGTCGATGGTGGTTTCGCTTCGGCGGCAGGATCGTAATGGTACCTGTTTTCCATCTATTAAAATTTATCTCTTGCAGTAAAGAAGTTAGCATTCGATGTAAAGGTGAGGTGTTTGATATCAGTGGATTATAATTTGCAGGTTAATTGCATGTGATAATTGCTACCTATACCATCTTGTTACGCATACCATCTATCGCCGGGAATGATTTGATTGAAAAGACGGAACACGGAAATTGTTAATCGAAGGATGCAGCAACTATATTTAACATTTTATTTATTTTTCATCATGATTCTAATCTATTTGCTTCACCGTTTTTTTTAACAAATAAAAGGATAAGGAAGGAGAAAAAAAAGTTTCCCATACCGGGAATCGAACCCGGGCCTTCCGGGTGAGAGCCGGATATCCTAACCACTAGACAATATGGGACTGTTATCTGACCGACGCCGTCTTGCGATCGGGTGCGATCCAAAGTTACGCGGCGATCTATTTTCTGCCCCAAACTGCACTCGAAGAAAATCTTGGTGGAAAATCGCAAACACTCTGCTGCTACATACGCCCCCGGGGTATTACGTTTGTATGAAGTAGCAGAGTGTGTTGGATTAATTCGGCAATCGAATGAAATTGTTCGTGCAGCTCCCATACGCGAGACAATGCACATTTTCCACGTTCGTAATGCTTGCTGTTTTGAACAGAAACACAAATAATTGAAGCATCTTTTCAAGCTGCAAGATTTCATAATTTAAGATTGTGAAAAAGTTCGGGTATTTTTATTTTCCGATGCCCGCCTAGTGCTATGAAAATGCATTGACGTACATCGTTCGGATTGCAATGAAAATTACTAGCGATCGCACTTTTCTGAGGGTAGGGTACATGGAATGCTCGAAATGTGAGGAGTTATTTGTGGGTGTCGACCCCTCGGTGAGTGTGGGCCGTTGGTTTGATGGGTGTACAAGCGAGCTAATGGGGTTGGTAAGGTTTGCGAAATGAACGAAAAAAAAACAACCAATTCGGTTAATATTTTGATTGGCCTGAGCCGATGCTAATGACGGTACGTACGTTCGGAGTGCAGCAAAAGTTAGCATTTTTAGTAATAATGCAACTAGGTTTGCCACCCATCGGCATCATTATTGAGAAATGTTGGGAAAATAAACAGTTGATTGATTTTAATTGGCACTTATGTGCAAATCGGTGGTTTCGAAACAGCACCATCAGCTAGTGGCATTGATAAATGATTTAAATCAACGGATTATGCTAATGCGCCTAGAAGACTACATGACTAAGGCTCCGTGTGTGTGCACTATGCCCGCGCCAGGCTAACGGAAGAAAAGCATTGGTTTTCTAATGAAGTAAAACGTTCGTCCCGATTCCCGAACGATGGGATAGATTAGGAGGCCGGGATAGCCAAATCAGCTAGTAATGGTAAAACAAAGTGAAACCGTTTGCCCCGAAACATAATTCGCACATCTGCGCCCGGCGCAATGTGCAAATTTTCTGTAAACGGTTAATTTAATAAAAAAATAAAACGCAAGCAATCATTAGCTCGGTGGTCGGTGGCTTCCTCGTCGGTTACCACCGGTGTTTAATGTCCGACAGCTGGTTTCGGGCGGATTATTAAGCGTCCGGCCACTGTTAAGGGAGAGGTGCGAGATTTTTTTTTTTTTAAGCTACACAATAAGTAGGCCATGGTACGAAGGTTTAGGCGTGTTGTTTTATGATGAATTCTATTCTATTTTGATTCCTTTGCTTTGCTTGAGTGGCTTACTTTTGCTCTAAAAGAAGAGCCCCGAGCGCTAGGGAACCTTTATTATTCTTAGTGTATACCAATTCATTCATTATACACACAACATAAAAAATAATAAAAAAAAACCGCAGCGCTTTTTCTTGCAAAAATCTCTTCCCCCAAAGCACCCTACGGACCGCTTGATGCATTTTTTTCCACCAAGAAAAACACGCAAAAATGTGTTGTGTTGTTTTGTGTGTCCGTTTCGCCGTTGATAAGATTTCACCCACTAGGGCAGGGAGAAGTTTGATGCTTTCCTTCACCGGCTGCCTTCGAGTGCATCGCTGCTCTCGGCTATCTGGTTTTATTATGTTTTATTCGAAGCACCAACCCCTCGATCGGCGAGTAGTGGCGCCGAAAATGGTGGCCAGTGGCCCGGCCGTGTACAGTTATAATTGCTCGGTAACGCTTCTTCTGTTATTACTGGCCCGACGGCGGCCCGGTACTGCTGCTGCTGCTGCTGTGGTATTTAGGTGAAGCCGGTTACTCTTCTCACGGGCTGCAATCGGGCGAATTCGAGCTGCTCACGGTCGATGGTGATGGTAGATGAGATCGGTGAACAAAGCTAGTGTGTGCTGTGAAGAGAAATAATTTAATTAAATTCTAAAATTACGAAATTGACAAATATGCAGCAGTGACATCCGTGATAATGATCGCTCTCGAAGAAAGAAGTCTAGCTGAGGCATTCTCACATTTTCTCATAAAAATGGGTGGTTAGAAAAATGTTTAAAATATATTCTGAAGTACTAGTTTTCAATATCTTCAGTATCCACCTTCAACAAACCTTTACCCGTACAATCAAGCTTCGATTGTTTTGATGTTGTCCATCTCCTACGCTAAATATGTCTGTCAAAACTAACTCTGCCTTAACACGGGAGATGAGTTGAAGCCTTCTCAGCGACAGCGTGTGCGAGAAAATTCACCATCGCGTGGCGCGTGGCTTCTTCACGACTTCGAAAAAAGATTCCTAAGCAAACCAAAACCTCGCGTAACCTAATTCCGTGGTGTGAGAGCCCGAAATTTCCAGCCCCGAAATAGACCACACGTAGCACGGCACGCCAGCCTCACGCACATATGCGCCTCTTCTTCTGGTCCATCGATTCCCATGGCCTCGATCGGTTTTGGATTTTTATATTCATTTTTTTTTTGGTTGCTTTTGGCGCGAGTGCCTCCTCCCTTCGTGGCTGCAACCGATTCCGATAGCCTCCGTGTAGGCCACTTGTTGAACGTTGAGTGCAAAGTTCACGCGATGCTTGCGATGGTTGATTATAGTTTTTTTGTTTTGTTAGCAGCTCATCTGCCACTTGCCGGGCTTGCCGCAAGGATGGAAAACTTTCCCTGCTGTGAAGGCCCTGCGGAAAGAAAATCGGACTATTCAAAGTCAATGAGTTGGAAGAAGAAAACATGTTGATGATGAAGAAGAAAAACCCTCCGGTGGGCAAGGTTAGGAGCGGTGGCTTAATTGTGCGGCCAGATGGTGATGGTGGTTGGGGCAAGGTGAAGGAAAACGGAAACTGCTGATCGATCGCAAAGCCCTGCCCTCGCGAGACACCATTTTGCATGCACCTGCGACCGCCGCGTGCGCATTCCGGGCCTTCGTTTCGAAGGCTCTTCGGTGTGTTCCGTTTGACAGGCAGGTCAAAGCAGATGGAAAACCGTTCCGTCCGTGGAGGTCACTGCGTGGAAGTAAATCG
The DNA here is from genome assembly GCA_000473445.2 of Anopheles farauti. Lineage (NCBI taxonomy): Eukaryota > Metazoa > Arthropoda > Insecta > Diptera > Culicidae > Anopheles > Anopheles farauti. Next base: position 24,072,528 of record KI915040.1, read on the forward strand.
ATTATTTTTTGCATTTCAAATGGGTCTTCTTGAGTTTGTTTTCTTTTTTTCGCGCGCGTGTTTGTGATAGAAAGAGGAGGTTTGCAGAGGTCGTACTAAAAGCTTAGGTTTACCATCTGGCAGGTCAAATATTAAAAGCTTTATGGTAGCAAATCGCTGACATTGTAGATTATGGTTATATTTTTTGGATTTAGTTAAATACCTGTTGATTTTTTATCACGGTTTCGGTCAAGCATTCTTACTTGAAATTAAGGTGTTTTTCTAGTTCGGGATGGATGCTTTCAAATGAAAGGATCCAAATAAATCTACAAAAATCGTAACAAAAGGAAAATTGAAGTATATTTAACAGGTTTACGATCCAAACAGGAATTTTCGACCAGAAACTTAGATCGTTTAATTTGATCTTTTAGCTAACTATTCTGCTGGTAAAGAGGAAATTCTCACTATTTCTATCATTTTGTGACGTATTATTATAACTGGCGATCTTTCTTTTATGACCGATGTAGTTTATTGATGAACAATTAGAATTAAATCATTTAAACTACTTTTGTGGCCCGTCAGAATAGAATATCATCAAGTCCATACAAAATCTCGCATATTAGCACCCACAAATGATCACTTTGTACTAAGCAAAACGTAGAAAGCCTCTGTACTATGGCTCGCATCAATCACAACGCCCCGTAGAGAGTGGCGTCGCTCGCGTAAATCCAAGCCGCTTATCAATTTCTCTAACTTTATCGAATTTTCCAACAGCATCTCAACGCCCACCCGCTGGTACGATGCTGCAAACGCACGCTGCCCCTTTTGCCCAGTGCAAGCTTTCTCGGGGGGGAAAAATACATGCACCTCCAGCACGCGCATCCGATCGTAGCGATCCAACAAAAAAAAAAAAAAGATAAAACATTTTTCTTTTCACCACTGCCACCTCGACGGGATCACGGCAGAGATTTATTAATTGGCGTTACATCGACACGAGGAGAGAAGCTGCTCGCGTCCACCGCTTGTGTCTCCACCGTTTCGATCAAAGGATGCATTCGGTTCGGTTCATTCGCCAACGATGGATGCATCGCGAGCTGCGTAGGAAGTTTGAGATTATGTTGTTGCGTGCATCAATTCGCTGCCATCTCATTGCCTGCGTTTCGCCGGTCGCTACCGTTTCACTCGTAACGCTTGAATTGCAACACGCCACGGGACTCGACGAGGGGCTGGGTGGATTAATTCAGTTGTTTGAATTTTTACTTCCTTTCTAACATTCCTGTGCAGTGGTGCTGAGCGCCGCGAACGCTCGGGGGAAAAAAAAGAGGAAAAGCGTCCAGGGAAAAGTGTGAAAATATCTTACCGGCAGCCGGTGGGCAAGAGCATTGCGCGTGTTTGGATTGTTTTACAGCGATCGATAATATTATTTATTGCTTCCCGGCAGCTGCTATCATCGCGCTGTGATCTGAATCGGATACGAATTGGAAATTCGTACCGAGTGTGACCTTATTTGCAATCATTAGTGTGAGCAAAGAAGACTACAAATACGGTTCGGAAGGCCAAGCTGTCCGGTCTTGGACAGCGAGCCGACAAAACTTACGCCTTGTGAGTGTACAAACAGAAACGCTTGATAAGTTGCTTGCGAGCTACTCGAAGAAAACAATAGATCGCACATTTCTTCCTACCGATCCGATCCTCGAACCGTAAATTCTCTTTTGCGTAAATTCAATAAAACAATGACGACCACAACGAGCCGCCCAACCCGCTTGGCGCTGGCTCGTGAGCTATCAGCTCTCCGCGAAACGCTAATCACCTAACGGAAAGTGTTCCGGTGCGGCCCGTCTAACGTGCTCCTTTTGCGTAGGCAAATTTTGGCGAACCACCGCCTCCATTTGCACCCTGCGTACGTGGGGTATTCGCCTGCTGACCGGTCGGCGCACTGAAGAGGGTAATGATAATGGGAAGCGAAAATAATAACACAAAAAAAAACATACACACATTAAATACCCAACCGAGCGCACATTTCCACCAGCGTTTTCGGTGGGGAAGGGGGGGGGGCGGTTATTGTGGTGAAAATGTGCACCTGATCGTGGTGTGATCTTTTTCGCGTGTCTGTTTAGGTCATAAGTTAGATAGACAGCGCGGATGGGAAGGGTGAAAAGAGCGAACGTGTGAGGGATAAGAATGGCAGGTTTGGGGCAACCGTCATGTACCCTCCCTGCATCGAGGGTTCGTCTTTAGCAAATTTCTTTCCTGCCTAATTATTTCCAAAAAAAAAAATGGCATACACATCAACCACACATACATACACACATACAAAAAAAACACCACTCACGCGCATTCCATAGTGGCCAGCGGGCAGTCGTATCATTAAAAATGGGACCCTGAATATGTCTTGTGGCGATGCTTCCCACGGCGTCGAATGTGTGTTGCCCTCGTTTAAATAAGCCCGCTGTGCGATCCGGAGGGTTTGGACAGGTTTTAGATTGAGCTATGTACATGGGGTGTGCATTTTACTGGAAAGCTTTAAACGCTTGCCAGCGAGAGATTATTAAACGACTGTTGAATGGTTGGTCCTTTTGTAGCTCAGTACAACATGGGGCGGTCGGCGTCGTTTAAGGTAGAATTTGATTTTTTACATAGTTGAGTTTTTGTTGAGTTTTAAAACGAATGGCACACCAGAAGAATTTTTGGAAATTTTTATGATGTGTATGGTAATGAAAGTTAAAAGAGAAGTGCTGTTCATTGGAAAATCTCTACAAAAAATAAGAGAGCTTAAATCTGTATTGGTACTAAATTTGAGTCTTTGCAGCAATAAGTCTTTCGTTATGATCCTCCCTTAATGCTTTATCACTCGTCTTGGTCCTTTTTTATTGAAATGTGTGATCTTGAGAGCTTCAGATCAACAACTTGGCACCTAAATTTGAATCACTGTTGCGTCGGTTTTATGTCTTCTATTTTACTTAAATAGCCTTTCATTTTTGCTCCGAATACGAAAATATTCAGAAGTAATCCAATTTCATTATGAAGGTATTACACAAAGGCAAAAATAACTTCACCATTCGCCGTGTGTGTGTGTGTAAGATTTTTCACCAATGCCTCCCTTACCATCCAAACTCACACCTTTCGCTTGCTTCTCCACCCTATCTTCCCCACAAACAAAAAACTTTGAATAACTGTTTTTCCTACCCTACCCGATCTGTGGCGTCTTCGTTTTTCTCATGCGCAAACACATTATTTGGGAAAGAAGGTTATTAAATTATTGCACCAAACGGCTTGGGGCCGCCACAGAGTGGCAATCAGTGGTGTGTGGGGGGCGTCAGACGAGGCGGACGGACGGGACGGAGGGGCAAACAAAACAACGCACATGAAAAAAGTGGATCGATCGTTCGGTCGATCGAAGAGGAGCACTTTGTGGTACTCGCGCAAGTGTAAGTGGAAAAAATTCAGCATCGATCGATGGGTGGGTGGGTGGGGTGGAGACGCCAATATGATGTGAATTTCGAGCGCGAACACAAGAAGAAAGCCTTCTTCCACCCCCTGCACGCCACCCGTGCTAGTCGCTGAAGCTTTCCTTTGAAGTGTATGCAAATTACTGGAGTGTCTCGCCTTTTACTACGGTTGGTTCACATTTGTTTGTAGTTGGGTGATTTTACTCCGTTGTGGGAAAATTTACCATTTTTCGTTACAAAAGTTAAACCAAATTTCGGTCCTTGTCGTTTGCGGCATTTAAAAGCTGTAAAGCAAGCAGTGAATTGTTATTAAGTCTTCCGAAAGAAAGTTGTGCCCATCAATAACAAACGCGCTTGGCTGTTCGAACGAATTGTGGTCGCATTTAAACCGTCGATGTTTGGTTTTTGCGGTGTTCATCCACAACCTCGCTTTTCCCCCGGTTTGCCCAACGCGGAAGCCAATTTGTCGAACAAATTGCTCTAATCGGATTTACATATTCCATAAAACATTATTGCACGGTTCAGCGCCTGTGGTTCACCCTTTTGATGTGGTGGTGGTGGTGGTGGCGGCGATGGAATGAAGCATCAGCTTTCAGCTCAACCCTCAGAATTAGTTGCTGTTACGATCGATCATGCGTCATTGGATTTGGGAAAGTGTTTCACATAATCCGACGAACGTTTCTCTTGTAATAAATGCAGGGACGCCTCGCGCGTTTCAATAATCGGGCCATAATTAAATACATGTTGTTTTTCGTGTGAGTCCCGATTTGTTTCGTAACTCGTAAATCTTCCGCTGTAAAATGCCCGATAAATGTAATAAATCGGAAAGTGTTGGCGAATCGTCTTTGTATGGTTTTAAAAATGCTAATGCCCTCTACCATCTGAGATAGCGCTTTCTCTGTTGCTTGCCGGGCTGTCTGTTTTGATACACAGCATCCACTTTCTTGAACACGCGAACATCCTTAAGAATTTGTCCACTTTCGCCATCCCTTCCCTCCCCACCTCCCGTACGGGACGCAGCAGTTACAGGACCCAGAGTTTTCTCCACTGTGGCTGATTATCAAAGTATGTACCGAGTACGCGTGCCCAGGTGCGATGGAAAAAAAAAGGTTTCCATCCATAGCGTTAGACCTTCACAGATGCTGCCTTTAAATCATTTCGCGATCTCTTTCACCGTACACTATCTATCGCGCGATCTTGCACGCTTTTCTCGTCTTCCTACACGTTTCCTTTACACTCGTCGACATGCGCGAGTGATCTGTTTTCACTTGTAAACCGAAGTATCTAGATTACCTTGACCGCGGGTGAGATTTGGATTTGTTGTATTAAAAAACACCAATTTTCTTCCCTTTTTATTAACATTTTTTCCGTATTTTGAAGAGGTTTACGTCCTAAATATATTTTACCGATTATTTCTGTTTATTTTGTCAATTTTACAATCAACACAGTAGTATTTAAGTATTATCTCTATTGAATATTCTGGTTTAATTTTTTGAAGTATTTGTAGCTAAATTTTTATGAATTAGCAAATTTATTAGACTTTAAATTATTCGACTTCTTTTCCCATGTGTTTGTTGTAAGATGCATTGCTCACTTACATTTTATTTATCAATTTTTTAAATTTTAATTCACGTATCTTACCACCAAAATAATAAATATCATTCGTTATAAAATAATATTTTACCAAAATATAAAAAAGTAAGAAATCAGGGGTATAAAAAATTTAAAACAATTTCATTTGTTTTTTTAAACCTAGCACGTCGTACTCTAACCACAAAGAGCAAAAGCTCAAAAGCACATTGCTCACATCGTAGTTGCTAATCGCTCAAAATCTGCTCGATTGCAATGCGAACGACTTGCAATGCAATGCGAACGAGCAATGGGAGAAAAGCAAAGTCCCAAGCCATCTCGATCGGCTTCAGCCAGTAGTTGGGTCCGACCAACAACACCTGGCCGGAAGTAAATAGAGCGTTAAGGAATCGATCGCCAAACCGGACGTCTGCTTGGCGAGATAGGTGTGTGTGTGTGTGTGTGTGTGTGTGAAACAAAAATGAAAACCTTTTCCACTGGGAGAAGCGTCTTCCTTCCACCGCGGCGATTGGCCGTGCTTTCAATTTTTCACTTCGAAAGCGCCACGTGCGAGCCCGCCGGCTCGTGTCCTTCGAAGCGGCGACTTTAATCGGACGTGTTTAGTTAAAGCGAATCGCAAACGGTTTCCCTTCCATTTCTAAATGGTGTGTAAATTGAAACACCCAGCTACGGCCCATTCGTACACCCGGTGCGAAGATGGTAACCGTTTTCGCGAATGGGAATTGTGTTTTTTGCGATGAGTGAAATTTGCGAGACATTATGCAAGTCATTAAAAGTGGTGTCGTTTCAAGACGTGGAGAGAGGGTCCGGTCGTGTAGACAGTGGGATGTTGATAGTTTGAAAATACAAGCATTAAAAAAATCTTTGAGAGCCAAAGAAAAACAATGTTGTTGGTTGTATTCATAAAACATTTTGTCAAGAGGACAAAAAACCTATTAATTGCAATGCTATTAGATTAGAATTTTGGTAAGTGCCATTTTTTACCGATTCGCGATTTTAGTAACTCCTGAGTATAAACGTGCATAGGATGTGTTTTTTAAAAAAAACCTTTGACTTAGAAGATGAGTGAAACTGTAAATGTTAAAAACAAAAAATAAAGAAAAAAATCCTGAAAATACTATTAATTTACACAAACAATTTTCCAATATCATTGCAAATTAAACTTATAATAAAGAAGTACTGTTTCAGAATGTTCATTATATAACATAGGCCTTAATATTTGCTTTTATATCGAAGCCTTTTTCAAAGAGCAGTAATGTTTTACAGAATCACTGAAAACGACAACCAAACCCACTTCAATTTGTAGCACATATTGTATTCGAGCCATATTTGAAAGCATTTTTAATGAAGCGAAGAATTAAAGGGATGGACGGAGGTAAAAACGAAAAAAAAACACCACGCTTCATCCGTCTTTGCTCATCCGAAATCACACGCCAATAAACGAGAAAGTAATCAATTTAAATTCGATCGGAGCGGGTTTCTCAAACCGCGTTGGCCCATATGCAGCGTTGCGACTCCCCAGCGGAGGTTTCAGGAGATGTGTCGAAAGGTTGTTACTAGTAGGGGATGATAAAAAAAAACGCACACACACGCACTAGTCCCCATACATCTTCCGGTTGCACGTGGCTCTATTATTTGTGCTTTTATTTTTCCCCTTTATTACCCACACACTCGCTGGCCTTCTTTCGGAATCGAAAGTGAGCCCTGCAACCACCGGGGCAGATCAATTTTATTGGTCGCCAACATCTTCCCACCGATCACGCCCGTCACCCGGTATTGGGGGACAATTAATGTTTTACAACTTTACAAGTCGGATCCACTATTTTAAAAAGCACGCGCGCGCCTTAAAGCCGGCCCTGCTTATTGGGGCGCGCGTCCAATTTCAAATGGTTCGCTGGTGGTGATTTTCGTGAAAATTCGTACTTTTACTTACGTCATGAATGAAACATGTGCGTTGCTTCCTCTTTTCGTTGTTCCAACGCATGACATCTTTCGCCGCATTTTTCCTGCCCCCGCCGGTGCCTGTGCATTATTATCTTATGCTGTTTTCTTTCTTCCTTGCACCGCCGGTGGTCGGTCAGATGTGTTAAGGAGTTCGCTTCAGTTGCCGGTACTGTCCGGTTGCGGCCCATCTAATCGGGTACGTTGCCGGGTTTCGGTGTGTTTAATGCTTGCGCATTAGTTTAACGAGTTGACCGGCAATGGTGTTTTAATCGGGTCAGCTGCCGGTGAAGATGCACCGTATTTGATCTTCTCTTTCCCTGTCTTTCTCTCGCTCTATCTCTCTCTATGCTTGCTGGGGGCAACGGAGCGGGAAAAAGTGAAACGAATTTGGGCAGGGAAAAGCAGCCCTCCCCCGTAGGTGTGGAGGAGGATGCATCACGAGCAACAACAAAAAAAAAACAACACTTCTCCGGGGTAAGCAAACATGGAAATCACTCCCTGGCCGTTCGATCGAAAGTGGATAATGAGTGAACTAATAGGTGGAATGGTTTTACAAGTGTAAGCTAGGATCAAATAGGGAAGTAGAGTGTTGGCTAAAAAAACTGAACTCACAGGAGAATTGTATTGAAGCAGCATTGATTTTCCATTGATTTAAATATAGTTAGATAAACTTCCTATTCGTTTATTATTGGCTTAATATTTATTTTGTTTTATGTATTATTTATTAATGGAGGTTTTGTAAAAACTGAGTTTGTTAACTTTTGCTTAAATTTTGTATTGTTATCTAGTTACAGATGACTGATATAGTGCAATGTATTTTATTGAGCTTATTTTCATGTGTAATGCATCTAAGTTCATTTATATTATTAAAATATCATTTTAGAAGTAGGAAACACTGGTATTACCGAGCAAAGTCAAGAGTATATCTCCAGCTATGATCATATTCATAGTCTGTAGCCAACCGCTCTCTCAGATTCGCGCGCTCTCCGAAGGCAAAGCCAAAAAGCACAAAATCATCGGCTCTCTCGCAAAGCTTTAGTGTGTGAAAATGTAACCGAATTTTCGTTATAACATGGTTTCAGACTTTTGTTTGTGTTACTCACGTACTGGTCAATTGCAATTGCACACAATTTGGTACTGGTGATATTGTATACTTATTCAAATTATAATAAAAATTCTCACTGGTTAGATTATATCTTGCGCGATAGAAAATATGGAATATTATGAGTTAAACTAGATTATTCTTTACATACACATCAACTGGTGCCAACAATAAATAATAAATTCTTATAGTACAGGTGCATTAATACAAGTAATATTTTTCATCCCTTTTTACACTAACTTTATAATTTTTGTTTTGTTCCATTTTAATTTTCTATTCAAAGTTAAAAACATTTTTCATTACGATTTCAAGTTTTTGTTAAGATAAGAAAAAAGTTATCATCGCAGGTTTGAAATGATTAATTATCATTAGTATTGCGTGCTTCTGTTTATATTCCATGTATGTATTCGTACATGTATTCTGTTCTGTTATACATGTTTATGTATTCATACATAGATGACAGTAGTTCAATCAAACATAAAGTTTAGGCTTATTATTAGTTTATTAAATTAGTTTATTAAAAAAAATTATAAGCAGTATACTACACAAGAATTGTTGGTAAACTGTAGCGCCTAGTTCGGTTTCATTTTCACACTGGTGAGAAAAATATGCCCACTCTCCGCGGAAAGTCGCTACATGAAGCGTAACAAAAACATATCTCCCAAGCTCGCGCGCCGTTAGCTGCACTTGTTTCATGCCGCCGAACATCATTCGGAACAACGCCACCAAGAAAGACGGACGTACGGCGGTAGTCGGTCGCGTCCATCGTGTTAGTTAGTGTTTGCGGGTGCGTATGTGTTGTGTTGTGGTTCCATCGGGCGAATGGAGAGTTCGCGTTGCCTAGCAAAATCGGACACCCTCGAAACCAAAACGAATATTAATCCGGTAGGCACGTTGTTTTGCTGCGAAACTTGGTGTCGAGCTATGTTCAACATTTGAACATATATTTTTTAAAAGCAAAGTGAACAATGTGAGGATGGATACAGTTAGCTATAAATAATTGCTAAAAACTCCCTGCAAAAGGAAAACAAAGTTGTGCTAAAACATTAATCAATTTCGAGGCGAAATTTACCACGCGAACTAACACTGTACGTAGCGAAAGAAGGAAGTGTTTACCGTGTCGAAGGCAATACATTCGCTGACAATCACCTCGAAAGCTCGTTTCGAAGGGAAATCCCTCATCCTACGCGAAAGACCCATGTGCCAAATGGCATTCCCCATTCGATGAAGTGTTGTTGCGTGGTGTCTCGCATTCATTGCGCTTATGTGTGTATGTGTATGTGTGTGTTTCTCTCCTCGGTGACTATGACGACGATGACGACGAACTCGACGTCTCGACTGCGCTGTTGATGGCTCTCTGGCTCTGGCCCATTGATGACATTTCGGTGACGTTTTACCCGAAACGAAAACAACGATTGAGCCCTCACGTCGTTGCGTTTCGAAAGTGATCGCACCGCGAGCTCAGCGAACGAACACTGTGTCGATGTTTCTGTGGCTTCTTGGCCACAACACAAACAGGAGCAACGCGTCCATGATTCATCCGCGCTGTTTGGCTGCGGCAACAGTAAAGCTTTTGTTGTTGAGATGTTGTCGTCGTCGGCGTCGTCGTCGTGGTTTGGTTGTGGTTGTTGTACCGATCGCGACGCACCTTGAGAAAAAACGCGGTGAAATCTTCGCAATCGATCGAGATTACGCGATCGACATCACGATTGCGCGGTGATGTGTACGTGTGTGCGCCATGCCCAGCCAAACCGTGCGCTTGTGCTACGAACGAAACGGTGTGCCAGTGTGTGTGTATGTTTGTGGTTTGCAAGATTATCCTGCGATCGGTGTTTGAGTGAGATATAGGCTAGCTTTAAAATCCACGGCCCGTTCTGTGCCGTTCTTTTGCATACAAAAATAGCTTTTTCGCTCTCTCACAACACCCCATTTGTCGGTTTGGTTGTGTGTGAAGGCTGCCACCACCAAATACCACGCGGTGTAGAGTGCACGACGGAGTGTTTGCTAGCAGCGCCCGCTCTACTCAGGGTGACTAAATCGTCATGAATGATCATAAAACAACCTCTCGTCGAGCGGCACCGGTGTGCTGGTAGTGGTGCCATGAACAACCGTAGCGATATTGTTTTGATCGTCGCGCACAGAGCAGTGTACAGTTTTTCTCATTTGATTTTTTTTATTTTAATATTTTAAGGGTAGGAATATAGGTACGGAAAGGAAACAATTGCATTATTAGTGCAACATAACAAGTGTGTTTGTGTGTGAGTGAACGCGTGTTCGTAACGGTGTATTCAGCTCTCTACTGGCGTGTGGTTTTGAAGAGCCCAAGAGCGATTCTGCGGTACGAACTTAATCAATGGACTTCGTCGAACGACACGACTGCAAGTGACGAACCTTCGCAATTTACTCTGCAGTGTGCAGCGCTCGAGGCGGTTTTTGGTGGAAAAGAAAGAATTCGGTAAGTGGTGTAAGGGAGCGAAAACATACATCGAAAACTGCTCAAGAACCAGCTACCGGTGGACCGGAAGTTTGCAAAATGATCTTAACCTGAAGAGGTTGCTTTCGCTCCAGCCTACCTGGGTGGTTGAAAAGAAAAAAAATTCGTATCGCCCAGGAATGTGTAATAAATTCCTCACTGTCGTCTCATCCGTCGATGCTACCTGGCCAAGGCCGGTCCTGGCGTGGGAACGGTCCGAGAACGGAAGGTTTGCTGCCGAAATGTAATTTACGTCGTTCGCCTTTTAAGGGTACATGATTGGCAGAGCCTTCGTGTGGATTGTTGCCTATCGTAGATTATTTAGGGGTAGCGTAGCCTTCGGGCATTATTTTACCATTCTACAAGCATATTTTGGCACTGCAATAATTTGTAAATTATAAGATTTAACAAAATGTAAGATACAAAATTACTCAAACAAAGTCTTTGTTACTTGTATTTAAAAGTGAAATTTTATAGATTAATTAGCTTAAATTTAGGCTGAAAAAGGGGTTAATTTGGGATCAACAACCGTAATTTAGTGCAGGGCAATAATTTTGCAAAATCTAACACTTCCAAGAAGGATCTTTGATTGGATAGGAGTGAGATGAAATCTTCCAAAAATTTGGGATCGAAACATCTTTTTTTTTTGTTGTACAATCCTCTTCGATGCCCTAAATTACAGCTCTGGGTGGGAATATTAAAAGAGATTTCCTTTATGATCGTTAGGATTACCATTACTAATCGTTCATGGGTGACTCAAATGTTGATTGAATACAGAAGTTTGATATTCCTTTGTTTCGTTTCTATATATTTTTGCAACAATAACATTCCATTAGGGGTACTATTTCTGGAAAAAACGTCATCCTTTCCCTGCTAGCAGACACCTTGCCGGCAAATACTCGCAAGTGCAGTTCATTCTTTGTCGCAGGTTGAGAACAAATGCACAATTTTCCCAGTACAGTTTTTGTTAACCTTTAAGAGGCTCTCAGGGAACGACGTACTTTGCACATCTGCTGCGCACCGAGGCGTAACACCGGGCTTACTCTCCGGCTTATTTGCGTCAGATCGCACCGTGATGCATACGGCGCTCATCAAACCGTACTTTGCCGCACTATCGTACATTTTTTTTTACTGAAAAAAAGCAGTTATGAGATGATGAATGTGTGCGGTGGAGGACAACGCGAGCACCGCACCGCGGAGAGCGAAAGCATTTGGTGGTTTTGTTGAATAAAAAAAAAGACTACAAATAAAAACATCGTACGCGGAAGGGTAACGTAGATACGAAGATAGACGATAACTGAACTGTTGGGTGAGTCATCGCGATGTAACGGCTGGGTGAACAAATGTCTGGCAGAAAGCGTTGAAGATACCGGGAAAATTGAATTCGAAACAAAAACATCAACGAAACGACATCGAACTTGGGTTTGCGTTGCCTGTTGGTTTACATTTATTAATTGTTCTTTGATGCGAAATCCATCAACAAACGCATTAAGACCGACCGCCGGCGGAAACGCCTGTAGCGCGTGCACAAGTGCATCAAACGTTATCGACGATCGGAAAGCGACCGATAAGAGCCCATAAAACTCATCGCCAGTTTTTCGCTCGAGATTATTTTCACGGAAGCTCATGCGACCGAGCAAACAGCGACTTCTTGGCCGGCTTGTTTATGTTCTCGCTTGTGTCGGGTGGGTATCGATAAAGAATGCCAACAAGTGCGTATTTGTCTTCGTACCATGCGCCGAGCAGCAACGCCAGTGCGTTATCTTTCGCATTCCCTTCTTCTGCTTTTGGTGAGCAAAATTGACTAAACATATTTGTTCTGAACTTTTTTTTGTACTGAGTCACACGGTGGTGTGCGTGTTTAGGCATGCAATTCTGCTCGGAAGCTTTACTACATCCGGCGGTTTTCGTTCATTTTTTCGTTCTGGGAGGGATGAAAAAAAATACACAACACACAGTTAGAAACCAGGCGGAAGCGTAATCGATGAGGGCTAACAGCTTTTAACGATGGTTTATGGCATTCGTCTGGAGTTGGGGGCGTATATTTGCTTGCCTTCCGGTATGGGATGGCCGTGGTGATTGGGCCTGTGATGATAGGAGCGCGAGTTTAATCTACTGTATTTTTAAGAGCTCGCTTCATTCGTGCATTTTCAGCATGCTTGTTATTTTAATTTTGCTGTTCATTATAGTGAATAATAGAATCACATCGGTCTGTTTGTTCCAATGTAGAAATTATTTCATTAACAGGCATTCCAAATCTCATTTTCCTCTGCAATGGGTTGTTATGTACACTTTTATGATTTAAAAAAATATTTTATTTAGTAAATTGAAGACGTGTGGGTTATTTTAGGGGAAATCTTTGGCTTTGAGTAAAAACACTGCCTGCAAAGAATGTTTTAAAATATGCTTTAAATTTGCCAATTTTATGTGTTCTAAACTATCAAGGATTATTTTTAGGGGAATTTGGAAATTTTAAAAATAAATAACAGTTTCTTAATTCGACAATTTTTATTGTTATAACAAGAGTCTTTAGAGATAGCAGTAAAATCACGAATGACTGCTCTTAATATTGATCGATTCTTTCTTATTTTGAACAAAATTTCAGTTGTGAACACTGAAACTCTTCAGCATTCCACAAAAATCCTTGCTTAGTTTAAAATAAACAATGGAATAGAGTGATTATATATTTTATTTTATTCACGTTTATTAAGCATATCTTTGATTTTAGTGGCATAACATTGTTATTTCTATCGCTAAATCGTATACCTTTACAACTTGTTTATTACCGAGAGCAGAAAAGAAAACAATACAATCTTGAGTTTCTCACACTACACACATTCAAAATGCGTCAATCCCTTTAAAAGTAGCGACGGTAGCACTAGGAAGTGGAGGTAGCAAAATTTAAACCACCCCGAAAAAAAAACCGGTTCCGCAAAATGCACACAACCAAGCAACACCAACCGGACGCTCAAAAACCGCCCACCTCCCTCCGTCGAAAGCTCCGACAGTGAAAGACAATTGATAGGACGGAGGGAAGACGAGACGCGGGACGCGGGTCAAATAATTGAAAGAGAAATTTGCATTTCCGTTTTGGCCGCGACTTGGGCAGCGTTTCGGAAACTGGGATGGTTCAAACCGGGCTTGCGACAGCGTGCCGTAGGTGGCGCGAAATTCCTCACCGATTGGACTGATCGAATGTCGGAAGACGGGAAAAAAAACCCCACCCTGGGGCGGGTTGCTGGGAAGTGAAGTACGGCAGACCCAAGACCCAAAAGCTAGGTGACTGGGCAACAATCGTTATTTATTGTCTCGGGCACGGAAACTGGTACAGTCGAATCGGAACGGCACAATGGGTGGCTCCCCGCCGTCCTAGCTGTTGGTGTCGATGAAGTTTTCCCTCACCCAATCGAGCGCCGGATAGAGACAATCGAAGGAAATGATGTCGTTCGGCAGGCAGACGGAGCCGGGCGTCCACTGGCGGCTGGCCCGGGACACGGTAAACCCGAGCAGGCTCCACCTGCCCTGGTGCTGGAAGTAGAGTGCCGTACCCCGGTCGCTGCTCGGTAGGTTGAGATCTGTGGGAGGGTGGGTTTGAGAGTTTGAGTGATTTTTGTTTGGGGATTTTCCGCGCCCCCGGAGGAAGAACGCTCCCCCTTACGTCCCACTTACCTTTGATGGTGAAGGAAACGGTCGTACCGTTGATGGACCGTGACTTCATGGCGAGCGTCGATCCGGAGCAGAGTAGGTACTCGCTCAGTACGAGACGCACCGGCTCGTACCCACCGAGCCGATTCCGTTGGCTTTGGTTCAGTATGTACATTTCCGTGCCGTACAGGTTGGTGAGATCGAGCGCGTTCACCAGACAGACCGGTGTTGGCTGCCAGCCGTCCGTCGCGGCCGCAGGCACCAGGTTCTGGGACTCCTGCTCCACACCGCTGCCATCTTCCTCGCTGGAGATGCTCACATCCGGCAGCAGCTTCGGCACGAGCCGCGGTTCGCTCAGCTGCAGCTCGATCAGCGCCAGATCGGACTCATCCTCGACGGTGACGTTGCGCACCTGAAACCGGCGCGATCGTTCGTTGTCCTGCTGCACCGACACCACACCGACGTGCACCACTAGCTGGTCCGCCGGCAGCAGCTCCCCATCGGACCGGCCGCGCACGGTGAGACAGTGGGCGGCGGCCAGCACGAACCGCTCGTCGATCAGAGCACCCTCGCAGATCTTGGCCGGCGGGTCGAGCCGCGAACCGGACCAATAGTAGATGAGCGTATGCCACGGCCACTCGCCCGGTTCGATCGGTATGTCAGGGTAGATCGTTTCGTTCTGGGCCTTCCGCACGCCACAGGAGCACTGGTGGCCGGTGGAGGGATCGATTGCGCCATACACCAAAACCGCACACAGCAGGATCACCGACGACGACGACGACGACGACGACGACGACGACGATGGTAACAGCGGCACACGCATCCGTCCGGTGCGGATGGACATCTTGGCGTTAGTGACCGCGACCGCTCGCTATCAGTACACGTTTTATACTGGGCACACTATTCCGGTGTTGGACGGAAACCGGCGAGACTACACCGCCGCCACAAGGCGTAGCGCTCGATTGAGGATAATTCCGTCCAATTTAGGGCCATCATTGTCACCCGGGGAACCAAAGAGCCAAAGCTCCGAAGGTCGTTTCGGTTGCGGCACTAGCCAACATTAGCCGCCCGCTGCCCGGCACCAATACAAACGCACGCACCTAGCCCCACCGAACGGGAAGTGCGAATGGAGCGCGGTTGAGATTTTTGCACAAATTTGCCTTTGCGTAAGAGTGCGAGTAGCGCGGCCCAGCTTGATATCGTTGCGTAAGGTTGCGGTTGGGACGCTGGAACGCGCGCGGTTTTTTGGTTTGTTCGGACCATAAATCGACACCTAGAACAGAACGTGCCGTATCGCATGGCGACTTTTGGGCAGGTTTCAATTGATAATCCGCACCCGGGAACCGGGCGGGAGATAGGAGCGAATCGCGTGTTTACCCTTCTGCCCCGGTCGCCGGAACAGTATTGGGCCGAAAAGAATGCCAACCTGCTCGATAGCACGCGTGTTGTTTTGGTCGAGAATTTTGTTTCCCAAGCGCCCGCCCCGCAGCACGTTGCCGAGCAGATAGCAGCTTCCTTTGCGTGCGTTTGGAAAAGAAAAAAATCGCAATATAATACAGAACACCCAGATCGGAACATCCTTTGGTGGCGAATTTTTGCTCGCTTTGCAATCAGTTCTTCGTGCCTTGGGGGCCGTTCTTTGGCATGTTTTTTGCGACGGCCGAAGGTGACCTTTCGCACCGCGGCTCCCATCGCGATTTGGACACCGGGAGTTGCGGTTTCGGTTCTCGCTGCTGCGGGTGGCCTTCATCGCAAACGGCTCGATAGTTCGCGCGCACCATCCTGGCCCCCGCGCGCTACATAAAAGCGGCGCTGGATGTGGGTCGTTTTTCTGGCCCTAACAATAGCGCGAACGATGATGAAACAATCAACATTTTCGAGCGAGAGTTTTTTTTCTCGCAAATGCGAACGCCACGGCGGCAGGAGGAACCAACGCTCGTCATCGTGTCATCGCGTTTATCGCGTTTTGCGTGTTGCATTCGAATTATGGTGGATGCTTTTGTGTGCTCCTTTTTGTGCTGTTGCGTTTTGTTTTATTTCGGGGGGCGTCTCCGCCGGGTGATTGTGTGGGTGTCGGCTCGTGTGGCCTTCCGCTCACGCTGATTATGTGAAAGAAAATCGGTCGCAAGCGTTCGGGGTTTGAGGGAGAGAGTGAGTGTCCTCGAAGGACCTCGAAGGGATAGTGACATGAACGGGGGGGTCTTTTCCGTGGAGCACGATTCTGAGTGTCCCCATTTGCGATAGCTAAACAACATATGTATGATTTGTGAGTTGCCCTAGGTCTTCGTGTTTCGGTCCAGTATCGATTGTACTAGTTTTGAAACGTTTGCAACCCGATGTTTGGAGTCATTTTCTGCTCACCGGTTCCGATTCGTTTCACTTTTACCTCGGCTATTTAGCGAAATTAATGCACAGAAATGCACAAGAATGAAGGCGCAGCTTAATGTGGCGATCGCCGGAACCAAGATTCCCATTGCTATTGTTTATTGTCTGGCTGGGACGTGTCTCTGCGTGCGCGTATCTCGCCCTCCCAACCACCATAGGTTCGGCCATGCAAGCAACACCCTCCGACACACCAGTTCCACTGGCTAGCGGCGGCTCCAACGTGGGCGTACACAGCGATCGAGAGCGTATCCAAACTAGACAAAAATGAAAAAAAATAAATGCCAAAGTTTCTCTTGAGACAGACGCTGGTCGATGATCGGTTAGCTCCTTACTTTTCCTTCGCTTACGGTGGGCCCCGGCAACGAAGGGGAATTGGGCAAGTTCGAATCGGTTTCGTTACGATTAAACGCTGGCGGGCACACGCGTTCCCTCAAGCATGGGATTAGCCAAGATCGGCCCGCAATGGCTCTGTCAACTGCAAGCAAGTACACCGGACGCGGTGCTGGAGTGTGAAGCATGACTGCGCTGCGAGTGATTTGACGGTTTGCTGTGTATGAGTGTCACACACACACACACACACAGACACAGTCGCTGCTTAAGAAGCAGTTAAGCAAACGACGTCTTTTGCAAGGTGTGGAACACCCGGATCGCTCACCGGGAGTGTTTTTGGGAAGGGTTTTCCACCCACCCCTTTTTGCACAGCTCCCGCCTTGGGGTTGAAATTATTGAACATAAAAGGTTGACAAAGAGTGAAGTAATTGACGGTTCCCCAATCAGAGAAAAAAAACACAGTCCCCAAACCCAAGCGGACCTAGCTGGAATGCTGGAATGTTTCGTGCCCTTACGAAACCACCTACTGTGACAACAAAAACGCTCTAGAACTGGCTGGCAGTGGTGAACTTTTCGAACAAAAAAAAAATCACAACACAATGCAGTGGCAATTTTTAATGATTTGCATTTGCCTCCCCTCTTGCTGCACAATTTATGGACGTGCAAAAATTAACTTTCATTTTCCACATTTGGGCGCCGGATCGCTTCCGTGTGTGTATGCGGTTGGTTGGTTTGCGTGCGGGACATCGGGCAGCCACTTTTCCGTGTCGATTTTGGTGATTAGCGCCGTTGTTTCGCGTTTCGTTCGCGACACTTCCGGACGCGAGATCGCACTGAAATGATGCGAGCGTACGATCGGCAGGTGAAATGCGGGCTCTTTGTGGAGCAATAATGGGCTAGTTGCAATCTTTTTCGGAGGAATACTTGAATGGAATCGTTCCAATGGCGTTAAAAATGTATAAAAAATGGTTAGGTTGGAGAAAAGAAAACACATCTTGCTCTCCGTTGTGTGATAGGCATATAACGTGTGTGCGGGACGTATGTAATAGTGTACTTAACTTAGCATTGGGGTAAAGGCACTGGTTGCATCACCCGCTTGTTTTCGTGTAGAGGGAAGATGTTTTATGCTGCGACAAATGATGCGTTGTTAACACATCTTTTTTGTACGCTTTATGGCGAGGTAATGTGACAAGTGTTTTTTTTTGTATTTTCTCTCCTGAATTTTCTTTTGATTGGACAAATTCAAACTGCTTCTGCACATAAAGCAAACATGGCTAGAGTCTTTACCTTACAGCTCACTAATTCATCATACCGGAAGTGCCTTCCCTCAAAAGACCACAATTACACTACCGAGTGCACATCAACCATGCCACGTAAACGCTCGTTATTGCTTCCTTCATGCGAAACGACGTAATCGACGTGAGGTGCTCAGAACTGTGCAGAAAGATGTCGCAAAGCTATGTGTCCCCTC
Organism: Anopheles farauti; assembly: GCA_000473445.2. Lineage (NCBI taxonomy): Eukaryota > Metazoa > Arthropoda > Insecta > Diptera > Culicidae > Anopheles > Anopheles farauti. Next base: position 24,090,896 of record KI915040.1, read on the forward strand.
GAGAGGGTCCCTTCGCTTGAAAAAGCGGCTCCAGTGACCCATTTATTTTTTCCCTTTGCGGGAGAGTGAAGACGCTGGAAGAGACGATCTATGAAGCAACAACCACTCTCGGTTTGTGTCTCTATCAGAAATCGTTACTTCAGCGATTGCATTCGCTCTTTCCCATCGCATGGGGCATTTGCGTGTATATGAGATCTTCCGTACGATCCCCCATCAGCACCAATCAGTCCAAACCGACAGTCAGTTCGTTGGATTTTCATACCATCAACCGACACTCCAGGAAAGCGTATCGTGCAGGAATGAAAGAGGAAAACTCCGTGGAAATAGTGTTTGCTTTTTGCCTTCATTTGGGTGCGTGTTTGAGGCTCCCGGGCTCGGTTTCTGGGTTACGGAAACGTTTAAATTGTGGATGCTTTTAACTGACGCAGCTGTCGAGGAAGAGGAGATTAATGCGTTATTTAAGGGTCGTTTAATTAGCGAGTGCCGTGCCTTACTTTCTATACTATCAGCCCTTTTTTTACAGTGACACCGAATGGGAAGTATAAAAAAGTGATACTCCAGATGTTACAAACAAAGCAAAACTGTTTCGCAATCATGAATGGAGTTCCTAGAACGTGTTCCAACATTTCGAAGCGTCTTTCACTCGCGCTCGGGTGAAAAGGGTTCCTTAAGGTTTACCGCCAGCTGTTGGAGCGAAAACCGGTTCCCGGTGCACCTCTGGTGCAATGGCAGAACCAGTTCGGAGGAAAAACTGATCTACTTTTTCCACCGCGGCTCGACCCTCACCGGGCGACTTTACAAACAGGCTGGACAAAACGCTTGCAGTTTGTCGGAGAGTAGTAACGGCGTGGAAAAATCAGGTCAGCTCACAGCTCAGTTGTTCCCGTTTGGAATTTCCTCGCACGACGATACCCATTCGATGCTGGACGCAGTGTGTTCCCGATCCCACTCCGGACTGCCAATAGGAGTTGGTCGCTTACTCTCGCGGCTGAAGTTGTTACGTAACCGAGAGCACGTCGGCGTCGTATCGTGGTAATTGCATCGATGCCGGTATGCAGCAGCAGCAGCAGCAGCAGGTGGGCAAACAATGTCGCAAACGGGTGGCAGTGCGCCTTGTTCGTACTACCCTTGAACTGGTGGTGCTTAAAAATTTCCCAGCGCCTTCGTCTTTTGGCGCACTGGAATGTTTGAGAAGGGCAAGTTCCGCCGCGATCCGCCGCTGGGCGGAATACTTCTTCGGGTGGGTTTTTGTTCTAGGGTGTTGGGAAACTGGAAACCGGCGTGGCTTCAGAACGCAACAAAGCCTACGTTCTGGGTGTTGGAATTCCCATCCGCTAGGAGGCGGTGCTTCAGGCCAAACGTTTATGGCCAAAGACAGAAGCAAGTGTGGGCAAGAATGGGCGAATGTGAGAGTTATGCAAGACAAAGCTGAACGATCGTTTGCGATGAGAATCTTCCACGATCGTGGCATTAATCAATCAACTTATGAAGGGTGCTTGTGGAGAGTTAGGCCGAGTGATTCATAAGATACCTTAATTGTTTGTTATTAATTTTTATTAGACATTCATCAAGAACCTCAATATATTTTGATTAATTTATATTTTGAATATTTTGATAAATTAGTCTAAATGTATCAATTTTAGGCAATGCAACTAAGAAGTTAAAAGTAAGCATTCTTCACATTAGACATAAAAACCGTGACCGTTTGTAATGTATCATTCAACAGTGACTTCTTCCAGTAGCATCATTCGCGATGCAGAAATTTGTAACGCAGATGTACACCAAAAAACGACACGCTTTTATTGCTGGTCGTAAATTTCGTTGCTTAAAATATAACCATTGAGCATTGCAGTGCAAACGGCTCCAAGAAAAAAAAAACACACCGTGCGATGTAGGTGTTTTATTTTTCATTCCGGCGTGCGGCACTTAATAGACGCCGGTCAATTCTCACAAAAGGTGACGCTTTCCCGGACAGAGCGCCGGTTGTTGAATTAATCATTTTACTCGACAGATGGCCTAAAACAAAACATGGCTGGCGACGGGAGGAACTCCAGTCCGTGCCGACTATCGCACCATGGTATCTCGGAAATAGTCGAATACGATTGCATGTCGCTCGAGAGCAAACTCCGAGCTACCGTGCACGCCACCGAGTTTGCCCGCGTCGAATGTTGAAGCTGAAGCTTTCGTAAACGGAGTACTGCTTCCTCGGGAGGGAGTTACACACCGCCGGTGGTCTGCCGTCGTGAAGCAGGTTAGGGTGTCAGATGCGCAGCGGTGTAGGTGTTTGACCTGGTCAAGTTTCGGCAGCCTGTGAGTTGTGGTCACGGAGCTGCGGGTAGCCATGCCTTTTCAACCTCTCGTGGTCCGGAAGGTTGATTAGATCTAAATCTGAAGGTTCCACAAACACCCGAATGGTTGTAGTTTTATTTTCAATCGGGCGCCTCGAGGCAATCTTCCTTTGCGTCATACACCAGTCCGCCTGACTGGCTGGATGTAGCTGGAGGTTGGTTGCACTTCCCAAGTTATCTGACTGATAAGGATGATTGGACACGTATGCGCGGGAGGACGTACTTCTCCAAAAGTCCAATCGAGCACCGGCCGGGCGTTATCAGTGCCCGGTTTGAGGGAGAGAAAAATAGCGGAGGGTTGATAAGCACGAACCATATGAGTAACACAAATGAGTCCGGCATGATTAGGGAGAACCTTGGTGAGAAAAATGAAGCATAAGTCAGGCGGTGATGCAGTTGTTGATACAACCTGCGTCCGCACCGTGCGCTCTGTTTACAATTCTTTCGGATATTTCGATTAGTGCAGACGCGTTTGCTGTGACCATTACCTTGAATGCGAACAGATTAGACTTTTAGTTGGTCGATGGTAGGATTGGTGCGACAAAGGGAACGTTCGTCAACGAAAGCCCTCACCAAGTGACCGTGAAAATTGTGTTCTCCGTTCTGCACGGTGATAGCGCGTGTTTGGGATACGAAGCGAACGCGGTACTGATACTGCGGTACGTACTCCCGCTGCAAGTGGCCCTAAACTAAACGTGCGCTGAGCGTGCTTTTTTTACGATTGTGTCGGGCATTATGTAACTGGCGTTACACTATCAGAACGCACGGCCCCTTCATAACCAACCGCAACCTGATGCGATTCTTGGTAGGTATAGCACCTGCCAAGATTGCAAACGTCGACCGTTAAATAATTCCACTGTTGCTCGAAATACTCAGCTCCTTGCAAAGCTTACTGGAAAAAGTAAACATTCTCCCCTCGGTGCCCAAATTGGTTCGATCGCTTCATTAAAACCAGTCTGTCCAACGGGGAGGGGTTGGTCACGGGTCCGTGTCTAATGGGCACCCTCTCGCACACCTCGTGACGGCTTACGCGGCCGAATACCGAAAGAATTTCTTCCGCCATTCACCCGGCGCCGAAAAATCCGCCCGATCGGTAAAATCTAGAGCTAGACCACCAACCACAAACCTGGCCGGGGTTCGAATTCGGGTGGTTTTCAACGAACCGCGGCCGCCGAGAGAACGTCCATGCATAACCATTAGTCTTGGCCGCATGCTACCGGCCACTAGTGTGCGCTTGGCTTGCTAGTGGTTTAGTGGTTTTTCGCTTCCCCCTCCCGAGGCCACAAAACGAGCGTGCGCCGCCGAGCCCGCAAGCCCACTTGTGTTTCCTGTTTATTTTCCACGCCCGACAAAGCACACGCGCCACCGTTTTCCATCGATCTGTCTGATTGATCCACACGGTACGGTTAGTAGCTCGGCCGGCATCACCCGGGTGGGGCTTTTGCTCGTGCGCGCCCGTGTTTACGGAAAGTGATCCAGTTTTCGGTTGGGAAAGAACGGTTGGAGCACGAGGACCACTCGCCAGTTACGTGGCGGCAACCGTTGCAAACTGATAGCTGGCTGAGCTGGCGCGCCAGTTCGTCCATTTCCAAGTCCGGTGGCTCACGGAGCACTCGAGCAGACCGCGATCTTCAACACACAAAACTCAAGCCAGCGAAACGGACGGAACGGTGGGTGGTGTTTGACGGCAGCGGCTCGACACAGGTGGGTTTGGGTAAAGGGCCGCCCTAACTGGTACTTTGCAATCGGACCCAGCACGTGCTACCGAGCCGCGTCTAACGGAGTGCAACGGCGCAGTGCGAGTGAAAGTATTACGGTTTTACGCGGCTTTCCGCGTTCGAGGATGGAAGAACATTCTAGCGCTGATCGGTAAAGTCCCGAACGAAACGGTGGTGCACGTTGGCGTGCAAGAATCATCAAAATCGCAAAAGTAGGTTAAAAAGGTGGAGCTGACGTGTGTGCTGAAGGTGTGTTACTCTTCCGATCACGATACCACGTCGATGGACGTGTGAAGATGGTGGAAAAAAAAACATGCCTTTCTCGACGGTACCGTCCGAATCTTCGTTGCAGTTAGTCCGGCCTAAGACGGTCGGGTACGTGTGATAGGTGACCGATATTTACGTGTGATTTGCACATAACGAGCACGTTGACATGCGCTGATGCCCGTCGCCAGCAAAAAAAGCAATGCTCCGAAGGTACGCCTTCAAGTTAGCAAACAATATCGATCGCGTGGGAAACATCTCGAATACATAGTGTGACTTGGTAGCTTACAAGACAAACCTCTCTCGCCAGCACCACCCTCTGCAATCTTTCGGAGGTGAAACACGCTTCAAGCTCCCGTTTGATGCTATCGCTCATGGCCGCCTGTTTTCTTCACCACATCTGACGCTTCGGTTTCTTCCCTCATTGCGTGACGTTTTTTTTTGTATTTCGGGGCGTAAATAGAGGAAATGCTTCGAATGGAATTACCTAATGGTTTCTGTGGGCTAGCCCTGCGCCTGCGAGGGATTGTGAGCAATTCATAATGAAAGTCGAAACAGCAAAATGAAGTTAGGGAATAATTGAAGAAATGAATTCAATGGACTGGGAATAGAAGGGTACCTCATGGACGTCAGTAGAGCGTCAGTAGTGTCTTAGTGTAATGCTGAGAGCTGAGATGATCTCACAAGGCGTTGTGTTAAACACATAACGCAGATATTACACTTTATGCTAGAAAGTGATCACTATCCTCCGACCATCAAACAAGACATTCTGCTGTGAAGTATCTTGCCGTGAAGAAACGGAAAACAAGATCCAATCATAACCACACTGCGCACCCGGGATTACCCGCTCGTTACCTAATTTTGCCTAATCAAACATGATCCCCGCCCAATGACACCCTTTTCAATCCAATCCGGGCTGGACAGTGACAGTACGTTACGACCCGTTCCGAAGTCATCTGTCTGTGGCACACCACCCTGCTATGCTATTTTTAGGCCACTTCAACCGCTGAGACCTTTTCATTTCCGGTTTGTGCGGCAATTCAGCTTCAGCAGGGGACGCTTCTGGTTCTGCAAGGTCGTTTCGATCGCCGGGCCGTTATTTGCCTGCTCAATTTGAGGTTAAGTGTGGCGAGTTGGTTTCGTCGAAGTGTGCGACCCAGTGTGCGACCAGTTTCGATCTCAATTTTGGGAGATGTTCGGACTGTTTGAATAGAACCGGATACGACCGGACACCGTGTGTCCCGTTGCGTTTCGATTTACAACACTGTTTGCTCGCTTGACTTAGCCGACTCGTTAGCGAGCTGTCACTTTTCGGACTTTCGACCGTAAATGTGTGTGCGAGCGTGTTAAAGATCGATCGCTACATCTCTCCGCCGGATGAAAGGGATACAAGCGTTCAATTGAGTGCAAGGATGAGACAAGTCTTTTAAAATAAATGTACCCTACAACAGGTTTTCCGAGCAAATTTGCGATCGTTGTTTATGTTGGTGCTGATTGGAGCAAGATAATCCGCAATAGACAAACGCCGACGACTCTCTCGACGGGCGCCATCTTTAAGCCGGCCAACGTCCGTTCCCCTTGGTTTGGGTCAGGTTTGCACAACGTCAAAAACTGTTCAATATATTGATCACACTAATGACGCTGATGGATGGAGCCATTAGTTGGGCATCGCTTTTAGCTTGGAAAATATAGACACGATGTTTTCTATAGACTCCAAATTGCCTTCGTTCATGTAGATATTTTTCCTCGCTAGAGCATCAACGCACAATCGCGCTTGATTGCCGGTCGCGATTTTGCGCTGAGTTAGTGTGCGCGATTCGATTAACCGCGATTCCAACACTTATTAAAATCGTATCTAACATTGTGTATCTTTTTTTTATCTCTTCCCCTAGGTAAGCCGATCGCGATCCAAATCCAACGCATCGAAGACGGAGCGTGAGGGACGTAATTAGGTGCACAAACGGTCTGATCGATTTGCTCGATTTGCGGAGGTAAACGAAGCCTAATGTGTGACAAAAGTACGAGCGCGTCCAAGTCTCGGTGTACAAGTGCTGCCCATACAAGTGCTCGGAACGATCGAACGCACCGAGTCAGCACGTTTTATGAACTCATTTGACGCTTCACTGACGAGTAACTTGAGTGTGCTGGACGTTCCGAACGTTCTACGCGTGATGTGTCGTGTTTCGGCCGTTTGATTGTGATATCATCGGATGAAAGTAACGCCTTTTGTCCGGAGGAACCGGTCCGGAAGCTTTCAATCGAATTCAATCAGCAAAAATCATCCGGCAGAGGTTGGATTGCATGCGGCACGAATTAGCAACGGTACGCAATCGATCGCAACTGCAACTGGAACACAAATGCGCACTTGGCTTTTGCATTGCATTGGCGACGAAGGCACGGAAGACCGTCGGACTCACTGACAGTAGCGACGTCAGCGGCGGTGATTCATTGGACTGCTTGAAATGGAATGCGACCATCAATAGCGTCATCAATGTCATGGATTGTGTCCATCGCTGTACAACAGCGTGCGTTGATCTATTTTGAACGATTGACACTTGTTTGCGCCTTGGGACACAATGACCAGACGATATGTACTAGTCCTTCTCCCCCCCAAAATGTGACAGGGGCACGGCCTCCCATATCGATCGATCGATCGAATGACACACGGCACGATAAATCATTGCCGAAGGGTTATTGCCGCTAACGTGCCAGTTTGGAAGACCGACTGGCACTGGTTGTACGTACATGTGCAGCTTTCGCGACTCTAATTCGTTCGCATAAAACCATCGCGTCTTAAACGCTTCGACGTGCGCTCGTGCGTCATCTTCACCCTCGGTGAGCTTTTCCCTACGTTTTCGCCTCTCTTCCGGTGCGCTCGGCTAGAGAGGCGAAAGAAAAGCCCGTCAGCTGATACAGACGCCGGGCATAAAAATGATATTCCGTGCTCCGCTTGTGCGCTGACCTCGAAATTAAGCGATTTGAAAAATTGACCCACAGACCTCCAAACGCGCGCACACACATCCAGCTCCGGGTTGGAAAATGATGCGAGATGCTTAGCGAGCTACCCACTCCAGAGGTGGATGCAATTTCCAGAGCGACTCGCTGCCAAACTAGCTGCAGGTACTAGCCTCGCCGCAGCTAGGTGGGCCTCATTGACTTACGCATAATCTTTACTAAAACAGCTCAATTTATGTCCGACGTACCGTGCCGACGCCGAAGGCGCCTTAACCTCTTTTTCGCCGGGACGGTTTTACGTTCGGCAAAACGGTGCGGCGCTTTTGCCAAACCATCCCAATTAAGGTGGAAAACCTGAAGACCGCCAGGAGAAGATGTATCTTCTCACCTTTCGTCCACGGTCGCCGGTAAACAATTGAGCGTTAATGAGCTTCCCAATGCCCTCGACGGTGACGCGCGGGGTGTATTGCGTGCGAGTACATCACTCCAGCTGCAGAGCAGAGAAACCACGTGATGGTTGCGTCGCTGTACGTGGATGATGTGGAGTTACTCGAAGGTCAGTTGGATAATTCTGCAATCTATGGAGCAACGCAAGCAATGTGAACCGGCCCCAGCCCCATTGGCCTTAAATTCGTGCACACGGTGCAACGGACTCCGGAGCAAAGCGTGCGCCTCTTTCATCTTTCTTTCGGCGTCTAATCAGGGTCAGCGATTGTAATTGTGCGTGCAATTGCATGCGTTCGCATTGCACCGTCCGCTAGATGCACCCGTACATACCAGCGGCGTTAATTACTGCGTGCAGCGGTTCGATTTGCGGCGACCTAGTCGGCGATCCGATCTTGTCAGTAGTGGATGTGCACTGTCGGTTTTAATGAACCGTTTTTTGGTCCATTCTTGGACCATCGAGAGTTCTGCGTGAATCGGGGCTAATGAATACCAGGTAAAGCGATAGAGTCTCATGTTCCAACCATCCATACGAGTAGCTAAACGTTGTTAGATTTCTTTTGAACTTCATCACATCGAGTGTGCACATAACCTCCGTCTCTCGAGGCAAGCTGGTGTCGCAACGTGCCAGTAAGCGCGATTTGATTGATTATTAATTCACACGACAAGCTCCCGCATCCTAACCCAGACTCCGGTCGCAAGTGTTAGGCGTTGGATTGGTGCAAAATGCGGTGCTTATTTGCATGTGCAGTGGTCACGTTTCAAATCGGAACGTATTTTTGTTCTGCAAGTTTGTTCGCACAGGAGCGTCAGGCTTTGTCTCGCGAGGAGCCGGAGCCGGAGACGCTCGAACATTTATATCGAACACATGCTCACGCGTGGTGCTATAAAGCTCCATAGATCGCAATGCGGTTGAAGTGGGTTTTTTATTGCTTGTTTATGGACGGTGTTACACAATCTGGTCTCCAATGGAAGAAGTTGTGTGACAAGTGTGTTTTATAGAACGACCCTAAACGCAGGATACAAGGGATAGGTTAGTTTCTGTGCACAAAGTCCCAAGTTTTGCATCGCACACATTTATTTAACAATTCGTGATACTCGAACAGACCTCGAACATTGTGGAGACTCTCCTTCAATCGTAGCGTAGCAAGCGTTGACGGTTGAAGGTCATTGCCGTGACGACGAACAAAAAAACGTATTTGGAGCTGCAGCTATCGACTAAACAAACCGGACACACTATACTTCCGTCGCCATTCGTCGCTACTAGTCGCTTATGGTTTGTTTGCTCATGCAGAGGATGATGTAGTGATGAAGTTTTAACTCCCAGTAGGTAGTTTTTTCGAAAAATATGAAATAAATTTACGCTAGCTTTAAAAGCCCCGCTGTCATAAATATAATGCGTTCAACCGCAAACGTGTCCAACCGAACGTTTCGTCTTTCCTACTTTCGTTTACACTAAACGGCTGGACGTGATATCGATTCACGTGACCACGTCCTTTCTCTTTCAGACGTTCATGAGTTGACGCGCCACTGTGACGACGTCGTGGACGACGTGTTCCAGCACGTGCTCGAGGGACTGAGAAACCAAGCAGTGTCGGGGGTGTCCACACGGTGCTTTATTAATAATTAGGCTACTTTCACTCGGCTCACTTTGTCGCTTCCCCCATCCATACCACGAGCAATGGCCGGTAGATCGTTACACGCGCCTCATGTCCGGCACTTGGTTTCAATTCGACCATATGTGGAGCATATGTTGTTTTGTGTAATTTGGCAGTGGTCAGTTCGTGTGTGTGTTTTTTTTTTCGTTTCAAACAAAAACCTTGTGGAAGGTTCAACCGAACTCGTTCATATTGCTTGGAAGCTGAGATCCTTTTTGGAGTGTTCGAACGCCACTCGCGTCGCCTACTAGAGACGCTCGCTAACTGTCAATGTCATTGCCGCACTGTGTCTGAGAGCCGTTCGTTGACGTTTCCGTTCATTGACGTTTCTGGTGGCAGTTGCTTTTTTTCATAATATTGGTGGTGCCGGTAAGAAAGGAGTAGAAACAGGCTTCAGTGAATGACCCGCTCGAGGTAATCAGCTGCTCCAGCGCGAAACTCGCTTATCTGCCCCGGGGTGTATGTTTTTTTTTTCATGTTGTTGATGTTGTGCACAATCTCACCTGCTCCATCAGCGGATCCTCTCTCGATCGATCGACGGTCGGGGTGATTCCGGATCTGCAGTGAGCGGTCTTTGGTGGACAAAACCAACATAAAAAGCGCGCTTTCCGCTGTATCCGTTATCCGTTGGATGACATTGAGTGTGTTGTTTTGTTGTTGTTCGTACCGGTTGCTGCGAGAGTAACCGTGCCCGAGTTAAGGTAAAACATTCAAACCAAAAAAAAAAAAAAAAAATACGCAAGATATCGAGCGTCCGTCCGTGCGGTGTATGCGCGAACTGACTCCATTTACCGCGGTTGCTATTCAGGACGCGTACCGTGCCAGTGTTTGAAAGTTCAAGGGTAACTATTTGGATCGCCGTTTGCGTGCAGTGGGGTTGGGGAAAACGGGAATGCGTTCTTGCGTTTCCTCTTCACCGTAGCAGAAAAGGGAAGGTGAATGAATGAGCAAGTAGTTGCGTATGAGTTGCACCAGCGGGTGGTACGCCACCCCGCCGCAAGGGAAAGAAAGTTTAGCTTCGCTATTGTTTTGTAAACAAACAAGCAACGGAACGGGGACTCAACAAAAATCGATTTGAAATGTATCGATTAACATTGAAGAAAATGCGGTGCTTTTTATTTATTTCATGTGTTATTAACATTTGTAATAACTAATGGAATCAGCTACTCGTTATTGAAGACTAAAGAGCCGAAAAGTAAATAATAAAAAAAATCATTCCAAATTCCCCAATTCCATTCCATTCCATTCCAGTTTTGATAATAACCAAATTTAATGTCTAAAATAAATGAAGGCTCAACAACTCAATGTATACAGCATTTTTTGGTTCTTCTTTAGACGATTTTGAAATAATAAGCAATTACGAAGTGGTATAAGTCTTGTAAAAACTGTGGTTAATGAATTACAAAACTTTTCGTTTCTGATTCTTTTGCGTTTTTTTAATCTTTTTTGATTATTCTGGAATAAATCGGATTAAAATTACGTAAAATACTATAATAAGAATCAAATTGTTTTTTTTTAAGAAAATGAAATAAAATTTAAAGTCAACTAAGCACACATTTAATAGTTACTGGTCAACGCTTTATTTTTAATGCTAAGCCCGTTTATTAGTTTAAATAGCAGAGGGCACGAAAGTTAGGAAAGCAAAACATCGCAAGTCATAAAGCACGCAGGCCATAAATGTGTGTCTAATTTCGAAACGAAATTGCTGGCGAGTACATTCCATTGTAACGTTTCTATAAATTGTTGAAGGTGATCCAAAGCGATGTCCAAAGCGCCCGAAGCAGCGATGCGCTATGAGCGTACCGTACCGATGAATGAATCAATCGATTCGCCTACCACGCCAGACTTGTTTTGTCAGACGAACGGAATTCAACACATCGTTCAATGTGACGCGTGTATTGTGGGCCGTGGGAGCACGTGTAGCAAACACCGTTCGAACACAACGCAGCGATTTAAGCTTAGCTCAAGGGTTGAAACTGGTTGTTATTTTATTTGAATTCCTACGTTCTTTGTGCCAACAACCAGCGCACCGGCTGGATAAACCTCTTGCCGCCGAGAACAAAGCGTCAGATTTGGATGGAACAAAACTAAAAGTTATGACTAATAAATGTGTCAGCCCCGTTGCATGCGCCGCGGCTGCTGTTGTCCGATGGGTGGAGGAATCGCCACCGTAATCAACGCCTTCGGTAGTTCCGACACCTGGCTTTAGTATTGTAGTGACTAAACGGAACGGGTGTAAGTTTACCGTATCACGCACCTTTCCCCCTTCGCACTCCCATCCCAACACGCCATCAACATCCGTTAATGCTGCGCTGGTGTGCCGTGGAGACACTCCGGCCACGGACTCCGGCCGTTGGGTTGGGTTGGGTGCATTCGATCTGATACGGGGATATTATTTCAAACCGTTACTCCGGTGTCATAAATATGCTATTAGTTGCAGGTGTGTTATTTGAGCCACATTGTGAATTTCCCTGCATGTGGATGCGTGTTGAAGCGCCAAAAGTCCACGGGAAAATATAAGGAAATTTTCTAATACTGCAACAACATTATTTTGATTTTAGAAATCGTATATACCATATGTTTAATTACTAATCTACTCTATTTTATTCCTTTTTATTCTTATCCAATTACTCCATTTTTTCTGGAAATCTTCTAACGTTCTCAAAATTCAACCATGAAACCATGATTGTTATGCGTTTCTAACCTAGACGGGTCTAGTATTTTCTTAAATTAATCTATTAGAAACGGTTTGCGTCAAGCTTCCGTTCAATGACAACTCGGCGCCTTCTGCTCTTGAACTCAACTATGTAATTAAAAATCTCCACCAGCTCCTTGAAAATTCACTCACTTTCGACACCTCAAAGCCAATTTCGCAGTTTCGGAAAATTACTACCAGCAACAACTCAAATCAAATTTTCACTTTTGTTTTTTTGTTTGCTACATTTTCGTCAACCGTTGTTTTTTTGGGGGGGCTTTTTCGAACTCGCCATCTGTCGATGTGTTGGGAAAGGCAGAATTTCAAATTCCATTAGCGAGTGAAAAGCGTCGATATTCGTGCGTCGATCAAACACGCCCAATCCGTGCACATTGCACCACCGCAAACCGGTGGCGAAATTGAGAAAGCACCTCGTGACACCTCGGGCCGGTGTTGTTGCCGCAACGGAAACTTCGATGCAACGGAAAAATTAACGGCAAGGTGAAAATCGTTCCGATAGCCAATCAATCTTGCAGTTGCGCACCCGCTTGTGTGTGCACGTGTATGGGTAAATGAAAAAAACGGAGAAGTAGAAGAAACCACTCTCCAAATAACGACGGAGAAAGCATTACTGCGCCGATATGTGGATGCATTTACGCGAAAATAACGATTCGCCAAATGGATTTATAATAAGCATCTCCCTCCCATCCTCCTCCTGCCTCACCCACCTCCTGGCCTTTCCATCCACCGGGTTGAGCAGGAAGCTGACGCAACTGTGCCGAACCTGAATGATCGATTTCATTCCCACCGTTGCTCGGTGAAGCCAACGCTTTTCGTTTGTTTGGTGTGTGATTTTAAAATCATTTAACATCATTTTTTCAAAAATATAACATACCAAAATGAAATGATAACCCGCTTCATTTCACAACTAACCCACAACTAACTAATTGCATAAATAGTGACTGCGGGTAAATTAAATCCCGCTTCGCATCGAGGTTGATGAATTTAAGGCAGACGTCAAGTCGAACCAGTTTGAGGTATGCCTTAAGTAGTTTATGGGATTTCTCTGGCAACTACACATCATTTGTCATCATCACGGTTGCTAGGCTGTGGAAGAGAGGGTTTTTTAAACCCTTTCCCCACAAATCGGTACTGCTCTCAGCATCCACAGAGGAGGAGTCGGATAATGATCATGCGTTCTCTTCCTTTTCCATGATGGTACTGTTTTTTTACACCTTTCTGCTCGTGCGTTAATGTGTGTTCTATTATTTCCGACCGTTGCTGCTACCGGTTACATTGGAGCCACCCAAGAAAGGTGACTAATGAAGATATGTGTGTGTGGTCGGAGCAAAACAAACGTCTACTTAGCTCCGGTAACTAGATAGACAGAAGCAGGCCATCGGAGGTCTTTGTATGCGGCACGAGCTGAAGAACTCAAAGGCAGCTCAAAATTTTACGATTTGATCTCCGTCATCATCATAAACCTCCATGCATCGTAGTATGCTTTGTCGAAGGTTGCAAGTGGGCAACGTACTGAGCCAACTCGCACCGGAACGAACATTGCTCGTTGTAACGAATAGCGAAGCTCACACGTTTTAGTGCAAGATGAAGGATCTTTCAATTCTAGCTCCGAACAAACGTTGCTGAAACAATCGTACCCAAACACTTGAATCAACCACACACCATGCAGTGAGACACGCCTCAGTGCGCGATAGCTAGTGAGTGTGTAGAATAAAATGAAAATTACACACCCGAAAATGGAAAGCCGCGAACAGGAGAATGCACAACCAGGTAGCGAAATATGGCGGCTATGGCGAAAACCTCTAATGACCCGCTTCTGTCAACGCGTTCAAGCGGCTGGGTGCTTAATTTTCCGCACCCTCACACGGGGTGTAGTGCGAAATTTTCGCCACCCCAATGTGAACACCGTCGCTGATGGCCGTTTCGTGGGAGTGGAGAAGGGGTGCCTCTCCACCCGAACTAGATGATTGTATTTCTCCTCGTTTAGAGTGTGTTTGTTGTTTTTTTTCTTCTATACAACACGTACAATGTGTGGCCCCAATTGCCTGGAGCCATCGTTTGTCGTCATTTTCATACCAGGCCGACGGTAAAGAGCGGAACGAACAGTCTAGATCCGCTCGAACCGATGCCGGCAGCGGGTGTGACGGACGATGATCGGGAGGAGAACGAAACCTACCAGCGTGAAGTTGTCTCCAAACGTTATTTGCGACGGTGTGCGTGGCTTTTGTCGCGAAAGATTGCACGAAAGAGGCATTCCAAGATGTCGCAAGCTTTTGAGGGTCACTATCAGCCCCAACGCCGGTACCGGTAACTTCAGCGGTAATGAATGAACGTGTCAATGGCTCCGGAACCGCCCGCCGATCGTGTTTCCAACATCCGGATCGGTTGTCCCTGGGTGCACACCTTTACAAGCAGTGCAGTCTTGCAACCGGTTGGCCAAACATTGACCGGTTACGGTGAAGAATCGGCCGGCCCAATGGCGCTCGTTGTCTTCGCGCCTATATGGGTTAGGTTTAAGGTTGACGAATGTGTCTGGTCCCTGGCACCGAAGTCAGCGATCGATCGTGCACTGTTTAACATAACCACCTGCACAAGCTGACGGTCATCTCCGGCTCCGGGCGCGAAGATGACAGTGAAAGTGAGAGGGTAGTAAAGAAAACGTTCGATCGAACCTCGAGCCGGTCGTCACTAATGGGTTTGCGATTTATCCCTCGGTCGGTAGGGGTGTAAAGATGTCGGTGCCGCCTACGGTAAAGAAGATGTCGATCGCGAAGATGGGAACCCATGATGGACATGGTGTAATGATGGTGGTTTTACTTTCGCACGGATGTAAGCAAATGTTACGCGATACGGTCGCCGTCGTCATGGGAGATGAAAATTGACATAAGAGAAAATGGATTGCTTGGATCGGTGTGGAACATCAACCGATGATGGCTTGGATGACGGAGGAGACGGTTATATTACAACCCCCCGTTCGATGCCGTGTAGTTGACGTTCAGTTAGTGTCTGTCGTTTCGGTTTTAATTCATCAGTGCGATACAATGTTACAGAGCATTAGATGGCTACAAGATCAGAGCGTTTAATGGTGTTTTGTTTTTTATTTCTTCTCCAGATTTCAATTCCTCGTAATACCAACGGCGCACTTGGATCTAAGCAAAGCGAACATCGTCTTGCGTACACTAGAAGCGGTAGAAGAATGACCAGCACCTCACCAAGTGCTACTGGATCGCATATGAGAGTAGCGTTTCTGTGAGCTGGCTGTGAGAAGCTTCATAGCCTGTCCCTATCTTCAACGCCACCAGGCCACAAACGCAGTAACACTGACAGCCGATGTTAGAACCAAAGCTCAATCGCAACCCGTCCAGAATGGCTAGAACTTTAGCGCTCGTGGCGCTAACCGCGTGCCTTGCGCTACTCATCCAACCTCCCGTTGTCCGTGGCCGTGTGATCGTACGACGCCAGGCAGAAGAACCGACAGTAACTACCGTCCCGAGCGACGAAGAGCAACCGACAACCAGCGTCCCGGATGAGAACGATGCTGGTGGTAGGGTCGCAACAACTCCACCCCGTCCAAACGATCGCTTCGAGCAGTTCCCGGCCGAAAGTCTCAACTCGGACGGCAGCTCAGTCGTTTCGGCTAGCGATGACAGCGACGACGAGGTCGTATCTTCCGGTTCCGACACAGCCGAACAGCAGGCCAGTGGAACGGACGAGGAGGAGGAGGAAACTGGCCCAGCGACAACACTAGCACCGTCGGGCGAAGAATCGAACGGAAGGGATTCCTCCGCGGCGGTAGAGGAGGATGCTTCGAGTTCTTTGTCCGCGGCAACGAATGAATCGCAATCTGCGAGCATGCAGCTATCGGACGTCGAAGACTCGACCGAGGCAGCCGCCGTAGGCACGGAATCGTCCGTAATCAATGAGATTACCACTCCGGCACCGACAGCCGCACCAGCCCGGGTGGGTACTTCGAACGAGGTGGGCTCGGAAGGTGAGAGCGTCAGCAGCAGTGGTTCGATCGGTTCCTCCGAGTCGGAACCATCCGGTGAAGCCGGACAGACGGTAGAGCAGGAGTCCGCGGGCAACGAGATACCCACCGCTACCAAAGAGGTCAGAGTTGAGGAACAAAGCCAAGATGTTGCGGCTGCTTCTGCTGCTGCTCCTGCTGCTGCTGCTGCTGCTGATGATGATGAGGAGGCCGCAGCGACAACGGCAACTGCAGCCCCTGAAGCCAACCCGGAGGCCGAAACATTAAGCCCTGCTGGTTCCGTGCCGATCGCGGACGAGGTGGAACGGTTCGACTTAAGTAGGTGAGTGAGCGCAAGAGGGCAGACGAGCGTATGGTACGGGCGCCTCACCGGGAGATAACAATGAGGCCTCGTTTTCGGCCAGGGCTCTAATGATCGATCGCACACTCGCCCGCCGTCCGCCCGCCGGCACCTTCTGCCAGATGGTTCGCCGACTAATTCCGGGCAGGCCGCGGTGGGGAACGTGGGGCCGTAACTTACGCTCCATGATTAAACACCGACCACCACCGTTACCGCGGCCAGCTCGGTGCGTTCGCTGCCTTTTGCCACGCGGCCGGGAGAGCAACAACAATAATCGTCTAATTTCATTTCCGCATCCAAAACCAATCGCGCATCGTTGAGCGCTTTCCCGCGTGCTCGCTCGCACCTCCGAGGCTCGGTATCGGCCTCGATTCTCCCCTCCCCTCCCCCGTTGGGCCCTGGGGCTTCCCGTGGGGGGGGGGGGGGGAAAGAAAAACGAAAAAAAACACGCTGCCCCGGAATGACGTAGAACTGGGCTGGGTGGGCTGGGTGGGCTGGTTTGGGCTGGGTGGGCTGGGTGGCCACGAAAAGCTAACAACCACGCGCCCAACGAGCCACTTGGCGTGATGGAAGAAGGCGCGAGAAAGCGGAACCCGAACGGGCGTTAGAAGAAAGCGGTGCGCTGTTTTCGGGAGTTTTCAATTTTCCTTCCTCTCCTGTGCCACAAAAAAAAAACAAAAAAAAAAGCCCCCGCCAGATTCGGATCTATTAAATCGACGCAGATAACCGCGTGCACACTACCTCGTTCGCGTTTCTGTCTGAGTGCACTCTCCGAGCCGGGCCCGGGCTGTTATCGCGCAACCCACCGCGACAGACGCCCAATTTCTCAATCACGCGCTGATTTTCCGACCAATTCGCGGTGCTTTCATTATCCGAACGCGCGTGTATGTGGAGCGCTTTTTTTTTTGGGAAGATCGCGAGGTTTGGTTTGGGTTGTGTTGGGGATTTTTTTTAGGTGCCCAATCGAATCGATCCCGCAAATTTTCCACTCCGACTCGTTCGTATTGTTTGGTAGCGCTACTTTTCGGAATCACGATCTTTGTTTGGAGATAGTGGTGGTGGCGATCGATGGGTTCTGTTTTTTTTTTTTTGTTTGTTGCTGCCCGTGTGTAGTTAGCATCCATTCCTGGAGCCAACCAAAGGCTAGCGATCCATCGTGAAGCAGCTACATTACTGGTGGTCGCCTTACAATGAGAGGTTGAATTTGGCTGCATGCTTCCCGATCCCCTCTTCCTCCACCTCCTCCCCCTACCACCCGCTTGTGTGCGGGGTCGGTAATTTTGAAATTGAATAGACATTACGATAAAATTTAGCACAACACAATCAACCGCGATGCGATCCTTGCTTGTGTTGGGTTGGGTTCTGTTTTCACTCATTTTGGCTCACGCTTGTCTTTTTTTTTCTTTTCTTTGCGTGCGTGATTTGTTCCCCGGCGTCCGGCAACGATTTTGTGGCACACTTTCGGGTGTGCGGTGGGAAAAACCAAGCTAAAACAAAAATTAAAACTTTCCACCACCACCGGCGAACCGGCGATGGACAGTGTTTTGGGAAAGCGCGGTTGTTCTTTTTTTTATGGTCGATAAATCATCGATACGTGCGTATGTACGTGGATGTTGGAGGAAATGTGTGTGTGTGTGAGTGGGTTTTTATGATAGTGCAATGTTAGTTTCACGTTTCCTTTACGCTTCAGTTGCACCCGGTTTCGGGTAGGGTAGTGTTTGCGTGCGATTACACCGCGCGATGTGTTAAAAGTATGCCACCAATTATCGATTGCCCTTGATTTGTGTGAGATACGGGAAAGGATTGTTCTGATTATTCCGCTAATTGGATTAGATTGGGTTTTGGGTAACGATGGAATTTGGATGTATTTTTATGTACACACACACGCGCGCACGTTTGGAAAACAATCTACTTCTTCAGGAATATAAAGTAAAGCATGTCAGATTGGACAGGATAAGTGTGCGATTGATGGAATGATTGGAGTCGTGTTGGCATATTAATCTATTTTTATAGAATAATTGTTAGAATAGTCGGATTTTTATTCCGGAATATTCGTGGCTAATCTGTAGGGAGTGAACTTTTTTATTTTATGTTTATTTTCATTACTTTTGAGGCTTTGTCAGATTCTTTCCGATCAGTATCTAGTCGAGTATCTGTAATAAATCAAAGCGATAGCGTTATGATGTTAAGAATAGACAGATTTTTGAAGACAGCTTAAATCCATTTTTTGGACTCAGTATTAATGAAATTTACAATAATTTGTCTTGGAATTCCTGTAAGACCTGTTAATGATGCTTTCGACGTCTTCGACTACGTTCAAAATCATCAAAAAATTATATCTCAGACGGCATTGTTCAGTATCATCAACATTTCTGGTTCGACAATTTGATTATAATTTAAATTCCTTCGCCCTGCCCCCCTGCTTTCTATCGCTAATGTGCGATAAGTACCTCCGATGGTCGGCACACTCATACACACTTAAACTCCCCACCGGAATGGCGGCGGATGATCAGCTTTCTAACGCTTCACTCCAACGGCCCTGTCATTACTGGGCAGCCCTATCATTATGATTGAAAAACATATCCCGAAAGTGCACGAAAAAGCGTGCCCGTTATATGCATTTATCGATAATGGTACCATTACCACAAGCGATCTGATTTCGCTGATCAAGAAGTGCCGATCGGTCTCCGCTGGCTGGGAAGCCGTGATATGGCTCCAAATTGCGCTAATAGCGCCCTTTTCACAGTATTTTCCATTTTATTTTCCAAATGTAATTTGCGAACTCGGTTATGCTTATGTTCTTGAGCTTCTTTTTCGTTGTAGATACACGTCGCCGTCGAACTACTCGCAGGGTGGTGTGCGGTTGAATGAAAGCTCTGCTATCGGGGAAGAATCTCGCGATGAGGTTGAGGAAGAGGTTACTACGGAGGATCCAACACCGGTTACCACTACGGTGCCGGTGGTCGATGTCGCATCGGAAGACGTGTCGGTTGCCGATGAAATCACGGCCGGAGTAAACTCTACGGTCGAGCGAAACAGTTCCGTATCGGTGGAAAGGACCCAGATCGAAACGATCGCCTACGAGGAGGCGGCAAACGAGGTTGAACGTAATCAAACGCAAGCGCTGCCGACACGCGCGAAGAAGGGCAAATTCCTGGACCAGTTTAACGAGGAAACGACGGAGGATAACGATATTAATCTGCCGAATGGTGCCGCTTGGGCGTTGGCGGGAATGCGCATGGTGGAGCGGAAGCAATCCGACGCCGGGCAGGCCGTGAGCGAAAGCACGGAAACGGTTCGGGACGATAGCGAGAACGTGGTGGCAAACAACACGCTCAAGCAGCTGATGGACTGGGCGATGATCATGCAGGAGGCCGACTTTGCGAACAGTTCGTTCGTCCGATCGACCGTTTCGTCCGACGAGCCGGCCGGTGCGGGCAAGGATCGACGAACGTACGCTAATAAGGTCCCATCGGTGGAGGGTGGAGATGTGTTGAGCGAGGAAAATCGGCTGACCGCGGTCGTGACGGAGGTGGCACCAACGAAGGCGGGTGGTGGCGAGGTTGGCGAGAGTGTCGCCACCGAGGCAGAAGAAGCGAACGTTGTCGATACTACGTTCGTGCCGTCGACGGAGAAACCCGATCGCGATGGGCAGGATTTGGAAGATTTCAAGTTCGAGGAACGTTCGACAGCCGGTAGTAGCACTACGGTGGCGAACGAGGTTGGTAGCGAGAGTGGGAATGTTGTAGCTACCACCACCAGACGCACCTATCAGGTGAGCGAAAATGTCGACGAAAGTGAAGTGACAGTAGGAGTGCGTAATACACCGGGAGTTCGAACTACAACCACCACAACGCAGCGGGCGGACGTGAGCACTGCGTTCGGGATGTTCGAGGACGTCCCGGTGACGACGTACTCTCCGGCGGCACCGATCTTGCGTCGGACGGAACAAACCACGCCACCGGTTCCACTCACGACGATGATCACTCGCATGATTAGCACGATGCCCGCGCGACGTCCCATCACCATGTCGCAGGACTTTGTCGCATTCACCACAACCGATCTACCGGCGAAGGAGTTTACAAGCACGGACGCCAGCACTACGACCGGAGCTGCCAGTGGACCAAGCAGCGAGTTCCCGGCGGTACAGGATAGCCACTTCGATACGAAGCCACTGGACGAGGAGTCGACGGAATCGTCGGAAGTGAGTCTCAATTTGCTGAATCGCACGGAGGACAAGCTGCAACAGGCTGCAACCACGACCGTCCCCAGCGTGACTACGCTCGCACCGACGCCGTCCAGCGTGACGCTAACGAACAATGTCGAGCTGGATGATTCGTCCGCGGGTGACAGCTTGCTCGGACAGGCTAGCGTCACTACGGACCGTTCCGAACCGCCGCAGATGACGACGGACGAGGTGGCCGAGGATGGTGGTAAGGTTCCGATCGTGCTGGAGGACAAACACGTGTACGATACGGTTTCTACAACGATCGTCGCACCGACCACCACACCGACGTCAACGACTACGTCCGCACCAACAACAGAGCAACCGGGAACGGCCGCCTCCAGTGGCGTGTCGGCGGAAGCGTACACCACCCGCCGTACGATCGATCGATCCATGACGACGACCGAACTGTCGGAGGAGGAATCCGTCACCGAGGAAGACTACATCGAGCTGAACAACGTGCCCGCAACGAGCGGCACCAATCAGGCGCAGGGAGAATCGAAACCGACCGGCACGTCCGAGCAGGCTGTCAACAGGCAGGACAGTGCGAACGGCACGACGGAACAGTCGCAGGGCGAACCGGCGGAGGAAGCGGACAACAGTGTGGTTGTGGCCGTGGTAGCGAGCATCGTGAGCGTGATCGTGGTGCTGCTGCTGATTGCGGCTTTCGTAAGTATTCCCGACGGCGGTTGACAAGTGGAACCTGACAGTGGACTACTACTACTGGCCCGTGTCCCAAAGCGACGCGGAAGTATGAATGAGTCAAGCTAGTTTTTTTTTTGTTTTTCGTGTAGGCGAGAGTGTGTATGTGTGTGTGTGTGCGAAAGGAGCTGAATAGGCTCGTGTGGATACTTCCTTCAATCTGGGTTGGTGTTTTGCTGTAGGGACGGTATTAATGATTGTTCTGTTGGATGCCATTTGTGGGAAATGTACTCCCTCTGTTGTGTGATACAAACATTGCCTTATATCATATATAAAATGGATTTTTTTAAAATTTGTTTAACACACAACGTAAGATCGTTTACTGATCTGAATCATCTAAAAACCTAATACAGCTACGTTTATAAATAAGATCCTATATACTATTCTCCAATTCGTTCCATTATACCTAAATACTAACCTCCAAATTGTACAAAATCTACCAATCTGGATATAGCCACCAAAAGAACCAGGGTAAAGGATGATGTTTTACGATTTTTAGATATTAGTTAAAAAGATGTTATAGTCTTTGAATATGTAAGATATGGAAATTATTGAAATGATTGCCTTCCTCTATGTCCACAACTCGTTGGACATAAACTAAACAAAGCTGTCATGCACAGATTTTCTAATGAATACTTGCTTGCCACAAATCTAATCTCGTGGTTTGTGAAGTTTATCTACTACTACCGGTTGCGTTTCCTCTCTTCCGCTGTTCGTTTGTTCGAGAATCAGAGTGCGTGTATGAACGAGTGCACATAGTGTAAATATTGGTTCCTAACTCCGCCGATCCGTGGGCAGACAGGTGCACGCTTGCGCTGATCTAGATGTACTATCCACCGTTGCAGATCGTGTTCCGCAAACGCCAGAACCAGGTCTCGTACGGTCAGCGCTGTCGGCCGGTCGGGCTCGATGCATACAGCCTGGACAACGTGTCCGTGTACAACAGCGTCCGCCGGAAGGGCAATACGGCACGCATGTCCAAACGCTCGTACGGCAACTCGGCCTTCGAGGATCCGAACTTCAAAACCAACCCGCTAACGGTCGCCGAGCTGGCGAACATCATCCAGAACAAGACGGCCATTTACGACGAGTTTAAGGAGATCCCGAACGTGACGGCGCGGGCCGATGAGGTGCCGGAAGGTTGTGAGGATAAGAACCGGTAAGAGGCGGGTCGCTGTGAAGGGGATGGTACGGGTTGGATGTATCGCAACACACTAATGTGCTAATCGGTTTATGGTATTGCGAATCCACAGGTACGCCAATGTGGTTCCACTGCCGGAGACACGAGTTCATCTGAAGCGCGTTAGCGACGACGAGAAAACGGAGTATATTAACGCTAACTTTGTGAAGGTAATTGTATAGAATGTCTGGCTGATGTTTATTGTTGCGAATGCTAGGTTCTTACGAACTCTATCCTTCCTTAAATAGGGCCCGAAAGACTCAGTCAACTACTACATCGCCTGCCAAGCCCCGATGGAGAACACGATCAATGACTTCTGGCGCATGATCTGGGAGCAGAACTCGAAAGTTATCATCATGGCGACGGATCTGAGCGAGAACGGGGTGGAGAAGTGCGCCGAGTACCTGCCGCCATCGGTTGTGCTGGACAATAGCCGCACGTTTGGAGATTTCCAAGTGAGTTTTGTTTTCAAGCGAGAGCTTTTGTCATTCCAAGAACTGCCACCAATGCAAACACTTCCTCTCCGTCGCTACAGCTAACGTTGAAAAATCGTGAAAATAAGGAGAAGTACACAATCTCGACGGTGCACATGCGCCACACGCCCAGCAACACTCTGCGCGAGATCATGCACTTCTGGTATCAGTGGCCCGATACGGGCGTCCCGATCGACGAGTCGTCCATCATCGGCATGCTGCTGGAGGCCCGCACCTACCTGAAGCTGTCACCGTCCGAGTTGGCCGAGTTTGCTACGATCGCTGAAGAGACGGAGGAGGACTCGCCCAAATCGACCGAGCAACAAAACGGTGGAGCCGTGACCGCTGGAACTGACAATACTAATGCTAGCAATAATAATAACAACAATAACAACAATGCCACCAGCAATGGAGTGGTGGGCAAGGAAGCGGCCAGCATCGTTAGCAACGGTGGCACCATGGACAAGCACAAGTCACTGCAAAGAACTCAGGGGTAAGTGTTTTGATGGCGGTTGCAGAAATGGAAACTGGATTACTTACTGTGGTCAATTTTCCCCACTTACAGACCACTCACTGTACACTGTTCGCCGGGAACTGGCCGCACCGGGACGCTGGTGGCCTGTGACATTGCCCTTCGTCTGCTCGAGGTTCCGCCACGAACGGTGGATCTGCCGCAGATTGTGTACTACGTACGACGCGGACGTGCCAGCGCGGTACGAACACGAGAGCAGTATGAACTGATCTATAGGGTAAGCGGAACCTGCCAATTCTAGACCGTGTACTCCACGTACTAACGATACGTCCGTCGTTCCATTCTTTTTGCAGGTAGCTAACGTGTACGCAACCAAATTGACCGGACCGACAATAGAAACATAGGAAAGACTCATTTAAAATCAAGTATTGTGAGTTATGTTCGGCACACCTCGGAGCGGATGAGCGGTCTATCGGTCCTTCTCCGCACACTCCGAACACTCGTTCGACTCTTGAGGGAGAGACCGAGCTACAGCAATTGCCACCGGAGCAGCCAACGAGATCAATCAAACCGAGAACAACCAACGATCACTTCGCAACTACAGCAAACGCCAAGAGACATAGACCAAACCTCTACAATCTCTGTTCCTTTCCGTTTTACAACAAAAATAACAAACCCCATGCGTGTTTATCTTTCCTATAAAAACGCACTCACACACACACACACACACTTCCCTCTCTCTTGAAAGTCGCGAACGAGATCGCCAGTGGGCCATCGACACCGTTGGTAGCCGGCACGGGGTGGTCGGTGACTGACTGAAGCTTGAGGAACCACTCGGTTTTAGTCAGTGCGACCATTTTGCGCGCAAGATACGGTGTCGGGATTACTCATAATACTTGATTTTAATCTCCTAGCAGGGACTGGAGAACATCGCGATGATCCTTTATCCATACAGACACTCGTCGAAAAAACGCACACATCATTCCTAGACGCAAAGAAAGTATTCCTAACCGCTGACCTGACCTGATCAGGTTTGGTGTGACATATGCTTAGATCAAACGCACTCCCACAGGCTAGCTGGAAACTAGCTCCCTATGAAAATCTCATCCTTAACGCAGCACATTATCACACGGTTTTGTAGTGTACATGCCTTTGGTGTATCGTTATTCTTTGTTTGTGTTTTGTGTCGCCTACTGCTCAATGCTCAGGTCGACTGTGGCTTGAACTAGCATTAAGACTTGTATAGCAAAAAAAAAACAATTAAACCCAACACCGAGGAAGGAGGATCGTTTAACGATCGATTGTTAAAACAGTAAGCACAGGAACGGTGTGACAAGTCGGTAGAAAAGTATTGGCGCGAGTCGCATCCAGCAACCAG
The DNA here is from genome assembly GCA_000473445.2 of Anopheles farauti. Lineage (NCBI taxonomy): Eukaryota > Metazoa > Arthropoda > Insecta > Diptera > Culicidae > Anopheles > Anopheles farauti. The sequence goes on from KI915040.1 coordinate 24,115,757, forward strand.
ATGCTTGTCTGGACGTAAAGCCAATCCTTACCCTTGCAAGGAGCACAACCCTCGGCGGGAGATGGAGAGAGAGAGAGAGAGAGAGATGGATGGGAACTTTGTTTTGTTGCAATATAGGACGTAAAAGAGGATCGTTTCGAACTCATCCATTTATCATCTATGACACCTTTAGGGCATAAGATTATAGGCTAAGAAAAGTCCCACCGTCTCTCGTCTTCTTGTGCCGTGCAGGGGCTTGTATCCTGCAGATGGTGTTGGCGTAGGTAGTAGATTTCACCTCTCGGTTGGTGGTCGAAGGATATGCGGGCTCGCGCCGTTGCAGGCACTACTACTGCCACACATGAGCCGCTGACTGTGACGCCGAGAGACCTTACAACCTATTGAAGATAGAACCTATAACCTGACGAAAGATTTGATTAGAAATGTGATACTTTAGCTACGCGATATTTACACCGAAACAGAAAGAGTGCGAGACACACACACGCCCACACAGACCGATTATTGTTATTATACAATGGCTAGGTAATAGACAAATTTATAATTATTAAACGTGGGAAAACGTTGGAGGGCGACGGAAAGTTATCGTACACCAAAATCGGATGCGAAGGTATACGAACTCGCAACATATCATGTATCGAAGTCAAGGGAAAAGAAACTAAACGAGCTTGTACGGTCCATGCCTAACGATCCAACCTGTGACCGTGGTATTGATAGAAGAAAAAGGCTCAAATTTATATTATCTTCATTACACCTGTTGCAAGGCTTACTTGCCTGCGTACTATTTATCTCCAACGGTGAACGATTTCCGTTGATTCTAACTGTTTGCAATAATTTCCACGTTCCGTCGTATTTTCAATCGAGGCTGAACACTTAAAGTAACGATGAAACCAATCGAAGAGATTTCCCGAATCTTTTTTCACCCGCCAACGTGGGGTTAAGCCAAGCTGGCGGGGATTAAAGCGCGCGGCGTACGTATTGATCATTATCAGGAGCAAGGGGTTCGATATTATTATAATAATCGCAAATGTTTGGGTGCTATTATTTCGGGTTAATGAGGAGGAGGAAGAGTAGGAAGAGCGCGTTCGGTTGCGGGCGGGCCCAGCCTTGCTAGAGTCTATTTCAATGTTATAATTCCTAAGCGGTATCGATCGAGACACCGATACAGAGGTGACGCAATATTAGAAGAAAAATATTATTCGGAAAGTAAACATTACCGCCGTCCTGAGATTATTTTCCACTTTAGTGTACGTCCGAAATTGATTAAAATATTTATTGCCATGCTTTCGCACAAACATTTATGATCACATGTTTCGAGTAAAGATATTAGCGGTCTTGTTTGTTAGTGTTCCATTCCTAAGCATGTATTGCACGAGTACGAACGCAAGGATTGCCATGGCAACATATTTCACGATGCGTGCATTCGCCCGCCCAACACCTTGCACCGTCCGGATGATGGTGTTGTTTAGCTCGAACACTTTTCGACTTTCTTCTAGCATTCGCTGATGTGTGTCGTCATCCAGTCGCGCACCAAACTCGTCCACTATTTTTCGCAGACATTGTTTCAATTCATAGATGCTGTGATCCTCGAACGTAGTCAGAGCAGCACCCTCGTTCGTTTCTTCGGCACCCCGCCGGAATGGGTTCATTCGTCGTCCCACAGCACGACGCTTTTGAAGAATTTGACCACCAGAGAGAAGACCCATGTACAGATGATAGACGTACGCCAGCAGTAGGTTTGGGTTTTCTTGTTCAACCGTACGTAGATGGTCTAGGTAGGTTCGCACCTCGGGTTTTGGGGTATGTCGTTCGAGCCATCCTTCTCCGAGGTAAAAGCGTAGGTCTTGTTCGAACTGTGCCGTTCGATGAAGCTCCGGCGGCAGAAAATCGTGCGGAACACGCTGTTCGAGGTGTTTGAAAACGTCGTAGAATATTAGCAGCCCCTCCGCCCAAACGCGGCTATCGTAGAGAGCTTCAACGGGGATAACATTAAAATATATGTTTTATGCTATACTATCCTACTTACCAAAGGCTAACTTGGCGTTCACAAGAGCATCGCTCACACTATGAATGTCTCTGGTGGCAATACGCATTTCCTTCGAAAAGGACACATTTTGGGCCATTTTTAAGGATGTGTTTGAACTACTTTGAGATGTACGAAACGCAATTACGATTTAGATAATGATAGTCATAACAAAGCTGGGGTTTGTTGATGATTCAGCTGGAATGTAAACAAAGAAAACCCGGTGTCAACCATATATTTGAAAGTTTAAGAAAAATGTTGCAACGCTTCTGAAACGCTTCCCTATAAATACCCACTGGACAGAGAAGGTGAACATTCGAAAATTTCTGAATCAAATTGAATCTGCTGCATTGTGTATTTCTATCATTTCAAAATCTGTGTTGAAGGGGCTTATGGAATTTTTTGGCTTGTTCAGCTCCGATTACGATTTTCAATTCCAAATTTCTTTTGTCCTACAACAATTTTTTTTTATTTGATGGTCAAACAACGGGTTAATGTATCAAATTCATATAAATGGTGCGGTCTATAACACCACAAAATATACCACTGTTGGTAGCAGTATAACCAATCGTTAACTGTCAATGTGACGTTTAAAAAATAAAACAATTTTGTTATAATAAAAAAAAAAACACATTTCCTGTTTTTCGCTTGCTGCTTAAACTATTGTAACATATTGTGTTATAAAAGAATAACTTGCAATGGGTAAAACCAGCAAAGATAAACGTGATATTTACTATCGTCTAGCGAAAGAGGAGGGTTGGCGTGCCCGGAGCGCATTCAAGCTCATCCACATCGACGATGTCTTCAAAATATTCGAAGGTAGGCATAAGCACTGCTTCATCGGTCGGCTTGCGATTTTTTGAAACAGTTCTCTTGCTTTTAGGTGTAACGCGTGCGGTGGATCTTTGCGCCGCGCCTGGTAGCTGGAGTCAGGTGTTGTCGAGGCGCCTGTACGAAAAACGCGATCCGAAGGACCGTGATGAGGTGAAAATTATAGCGGTCGATCTCCAGTCGATGGGTCCGCTGCCGGGGATCATTCAGCTGCAGGGTGACATTACCAAGCTGAGCACGGCAGAAGCGATAATCGCGCATTTCGGCGACCAGAAGGCACAGCTGGTGATCTGTGACGGTGCACCGGATGTGACCGGTCTGCACGACATCGATGAATACATTCAGTCGCAGCTGCTGCTAGCGGCGCTCAACATCACGACCCACGTACTCAAGGTCGGGGGGACGTTTGTGGCAAAAATTTTCCGCGGCAAGGACACCTCACTGCTGTACTCGCAGCTGAGAATCTTTTTCGAGCGTGTATCCATCGTCAAACCGCCCAGCTCAAGAAATTCAAGTATTGAGGCGTTCGTGGTATGCCAGGATTACAAGCCACCGGAAGGATACATACCGCAGATGGTAAACCCGATGCTGGACGATGTGAGACAGATCGCTTGTGAAACGGATTCGCCTGTAAACCGGGCTATAATTCCATTTGTGGTGTGTGGTGATTTGCGCGAGTTTGATTCCGACATGTCGTACAGTTTGAACGTAAGCTAATGCAGATACACCGTCTTAGCGGGCATTTCTTTACCATCGCGCATTTGCTGTTACTTCCCTTTTCACACACAGATCGATCCGGAAAGGGATTACGAGTATCACGATGTGGTGCAGAAACCACTAGCGCCGGCATACAGCGAAGTGTTGGAACGGATGAAAACAACCTCCCTGAAGCACGGCAGCATCAAGGTAGAAGCCGGCAAAAAGAAGGATTAAAGAACACTGCTTGCTACAATGCAGCTTTAGATATTATCCACTTGACATTAACGTTTAATTTTCAAACACGCTACTAACACCATAAATGCTACAGTTGTACTTCCGATTCGTCGTATCCGAATAGGGTGCGGCCTTCTATATACCTACTACCATTATAACCGAATAAACACGCTTCATTAAATGGTCCATCAAAACTGTAATAATTCACCGCAATCCGCTCGGTTAATCGGTCCGGTCGGGAAGGAGGAAAAGTCAATTACATACACATGACTAGGTTAATCGTCACCGATTGGATTGATAACACTTACGATTAATGCGATACCACGATGCCTACGCAGTCGTAAAATGCACCGAAATGAGCACGAAATGTCTAATTGCACTCTTTATTTCACACCATTTCCATACGGTTCCCATTAGCGTTGCATATTTGCATAATTACTTTCAGCAAAATGGGGATGGCTTACCTTACTGTTCGGCCACCGTACGGTGGACGCGAGTGTTATCACCCACCGAACTAGGAACCGATCAAACTGAAAGTGTTTCCGGTTGTTAAACTAATTGCGAGTGTGTTGTTTTCCCCAGGACACGACTATCGGTGCGTGTAGCTCGTTGAGCTTTTTTATGTATCGTCCTTTACAGTTTAATCAGCTCGCAAGTTTCGTTAATCGCAACGTAACCGATCGTTAATATTGCGTGCCATAAACCACACGTGCGATTGTGTGAAGTAAATCAATGAACCATTTTGGAATGCACAAAAAAAAACGAAAACGGTATGCTTTAATTTCAGCCATCATTAAAGCGTACACATACAAACGCACGGGGCACAGCGCGGTTGCCATGCGAACCGGAGAGGGTTCGGACGGTTTCCCGTCCAATCCCTCGTCCTAGCAGGCGTCGCATATTTCGCAAATTTAATTGGTTGATATTTTGGTGGACGATAATGTTTCCTCTGCAATATGTGGCCGAGCGTTCGATTGCATTTACATTCGGCTGTGCGTTTTATTTTATATGTTCTGTTTGTCTTATTTGCTGCCTTTCGTTTCACGTCAGTGGACAAACGACTGTGGGCATGTGTGCGTGTGTATCTGCACTGGATATGATGGATACTTGGTGGAAGGAAGGCAGGACTTCGCCCGATCCATCCTTTCCTCTGCTCTGCTTCGTCGTCTTGCGCTGTAATTGACACTACCGTTTCCCCCGGATTGATCTCGACGCCCTGCTCGGGAGGTCGAACCACGGGGTGTGTGGTGCTGCACACTGATAAAACAACCATTTAACACCTGTAAAACACGACATTCTCATCGTGCACAAGCGGCGGCCCCATATGCTACCCGGTCTGGTTTGCTCATTATACGGAATTGTGCATGTGATTTGATGCGAGGTTAATGTATTTTTTTTATCCTGCCGAGCATTTTTTATCGGCTGTTCGGTGGGTTCTTTCCGTAGAGCTCTCAGCGTGTGTCGTAACCGTGTGGGTCATTCGAACTGCATACGTAATGCGTAAGGATATATACAGCGTCTTAAACGCTTCATCGCCCCGATTCATTTTTTTCTTTAAAGATTATAGCTACAGAAAATCAAAATATGAAACTTATTTATCAAGAAATTCTATGCATAAAAATCCGGTTTTGAATGAAAATTCAATATATTTAATAGTTTATTCCTTTCATTTTCGACAACTAATATCGCAGATGTCCTATGAGATAAGCAGATATAAGAATCCTAGTATAAAATAGTTCGTCCTAGTATAAAATGTATTTTTTTATTGAAACTTTTAAGAAAAATTGAACCTGAATTAAGCAGGAAAGTTATACAAGGTGAACTATGAATGATAATAAATAGCGCATAAGAAGATAATTAAACTCATTTCAGTATTTGTTTCGTATAATTGGCCAACATTTAATAATACTTTTAGCTGATTCAATGTGGTTTATTGCATGGATAAATAAAAAAAAGTCTGTGCCATACCATTGGAGAGGCACTGTAAGCCCATATTAAAAAAAAAGAAATACGTACACATATTCGCAACACGGGAAGTCAAACGCGGCGTAACCTGGTGCCGTAAAAATCCATAAATAAGTACAAACAAATTAAGAATGTAAAAATATTCGAATATTTTTTCCGACGAAATGATGGGATGGGATTAAAATAAGCAAACAAAAAACACATATTCATACATTCAGGCGAAGTGATGCATAATAACACACAAATTCCCGCCCGGTCCGACCCGATCAATATGATATCTTTCAGCAAACAAAAAAATAATAAACCAGGAATAAACAACCCCACTGGCACCGAGAGGGTTGGGGCCCATTGGGTGAAATACAGTAATGATCGGTGACGCTGGTAAGCCGAGAATGTGCCATGTGGTAGTGGGAGTAGAGAGGCTGAGGACGGGTGTTTACCCTTCCCAGCACTTTATTTTCACCTGTTTCCACATAATTCTTATCCAGTATGGTTGTTTTACAATAAGATCACGAAGATAATCAATCGGGTAATGATTCATATTAAACGTGGGATGCGACCTTTCGTGTTACATCATAAATCATTTCAATTTTATGCATTGAACGAACGAACGCGCTCCATTCATGTTGGTGGTGTTACATTTTTTATTCACGGTACGGCTAATGGATGATGCGTTTTATTTTTCCCATATTTTTGAGGATTTTTTTCAAACTTTCGTTGTGCTCTTAGGCAATGAAATCCAAGCAATCCATGTCTTTGGTGTGCAATTTTACAATTTTCATCGAAGCGGCAAGCCCAAAATCAGCGCATTTTTTCACATGGTGGCCATGGCAACCGTGGGGTTCTCGTTGGGCGAGCTTTACTTAGCGTTTCTTAAGCTGCTATTGATTTTTGCTAAAAGAGATTTTGTGTCTCTTTGCCTTGCGAGGAAGCGGAAGGGTGGATGGACCGACTAGAGACGAGTGATGATGTTGAAGGTTTGGAGGACGCTGACGTCTGCGGCTGGGAGAAGAAGCTGCTGCTGGAGCTATGGCGGTGCTAATTACCCTTAACAGTTGTTTCATCTTTGGTTTTTTGTTCTTTCCTGTATGTGTGGGTCGGCTTTTTTTTTAGTTGCCTCACTTCCAACGGCCTGAAGCTTCGTTTCTTGCAATTCCAGATCATTTAACCTCTTGTCCTCGGCACTGTTCCGTTTCTGTTCGCTGGCTCTTCCCTTCGATCCGTTTTAGTTTATTTCTTCCTTCCATTTGCTTACGGCTGCTCCATGCATTACTGCCACCTGGGGCGGTTTTTCGTTTTCTTTGGCGATATTTTTCTGTTTTGTTCCTCTTTTTTGTGCACTTATCTATCTATATTTTATAACCGACCCCATACTCCGTATGAATGTAAGCGTAAGGTAAAATAGTGGCGCACTATATTCATCGCTCAACGTTGATTTTCATGACTGTTGTGGGAAGATTATGCTGAATTCTGTGTGAATTTTAACAAACTGAAAATCATCATAAATGGTCAAATACTTCTATTGGTTCCGGTTTCGCCTTCCGGTTGGAAAACAATACAGACCTGATTTAAAATGTATCTAACGAGTTATTAATAACTAATATTGCATAAAGTAAACTATATTGCTTAGCTTTTTTATATTTCAGGGGTTGATCTTGAGTTTTTTTCAGTTTTCAAATATATTTACTAAAACCTACTTTTGATTGTCCTAATTTTTGCGCCATAGATGCTATTCTTGTAATTTTTTTTTCAAATTTATGCTTAAAAGTCGCTATCGACGAGCGAAGTACGAAAAAATGAGCAATTTTTTTAAATTCATCATTTTACGAAAGCATAATTTTTCTAATAGTTTATCTAATCCGTTTACCGAAAAATAGTGCCCTGTTATGTGATGTAAATTTTAATATATTTTCAATTAAATGGAATAAATAATCTAAAACTGGTGAAAACCTAGATTTTTTCTAAAATCAAAAAGATGTTTTAAATGATTTTTTGTAAATAATTCTAGATTCCAATAATTAATTAATTTTTTTTATCATTATAAGAATTCCCAAAAATGCAAATTTTGGATCCGATTTCCAATATGTTCCAACCAAACTTACAATAAAAAAACTCCAATCAAAACGAACTAAAAAACTGCAAATCGTAGGCATCATTACTTATTGACTTGTGTCAATATGCTTTAAATTTGAACCTTGTGAAACATTTCAACCCATTAATACGTTTTATAGCTAAGAGCTACTTAAAACTTACTCGTTCTTCAATACTGAGCGTATAAAGTTGCGATCGCACGCAAGATCGAAAGAATCGGTTGTGAGTGGCCGCAAGACGAAAACCAAAAAAAAAAAACCGTGTGCTTGTGTGATTCTCGTAAGCAGCGATAAAGATGGGATTTAAACTTTTTCACATGCATTCCTATTGTTGGGATTGATTTTAACTCTCCCTCTCGCTCTCTGTTGCTTCTCCTTCTCGCAATGTTCTTGCTTCGCAGCTTTACAAAATGCAAAGGTTTTGCGGATCGTGCGCTTATCTAGATTACATCCTTATTATTATTGTGTTTGTCTCCACGGGGTTTTTGGGTTGTTGCTTTGGATGCTTCGCCAGTTTGGTTGGTTCTTCGTGCAGAGCTTTGCGCACCTCTTCAGGTCCAGAGGTCCAAAACTTCCTCGGGGTGAAAGAAAAAGAGGATGGCTGAGGGGTTGCCTATCGTGCACCACTTCGGTATTTGACATTTGTTTATCATTTGATTTTATTGCAGCGTGCTCTTAAGCTTCTTTCTCCCTCCCTCATCGATCGGGTGGGTATTGTGGTTGGGGTACACGTTTTGCTTATGTTTTATGTCCATTTATTTAAAGTGTTTCGTTTTTTTCTATCGCTCAAACCTTATCAGCTTTCGTTAAGCCTTTGCTTCACCACCTTATCGCCCGTTCATTTTGCGTTGCTTAAGCTACTTCGGTTTTCCATTCCCTTGTTTTTACAACTGTCCGCAGGTTTTTGCCAAAGATTTCGGACACCATTATCTAACGCACGGTGAGCATACATTGTAAATATCTGCATGGTATCGGATGTTGTTTTATTAACATTTTATGCAGCTGCAACCGGTAACCGAACCTAAAGCGATCACGTCCATAAACTTTAGCTGTTGTTGTTGATGTGAAATTCATCCATCTACAAATTGATTGCAGCAAATTGCTCTTCCTTTTAGGTAGATATTCACCGTAATATAGTCGATGAGAAACGGACTAAAAGGTTAAAACTAGGGCATTAGTTTTGCTTGCAAAACATGATGATTATTTGGTGGATCTTTGTTTTGTTAATGTCCATTTGACTTTATCATTTTGTTTCTATTCCATAGAGAACAAAGTGTTTGGCAAAATATTAGACTTATTTCAAACAATGCAGAAAAAAACACTAAAGCAACTAAATTTTTATAGAAAAATTTCTCTCTCAAATATGAATTTTGAAATGAAGTTCATGAACGTATTTTTTGTGATTCATTTCGAATTATATGTGATTTTCACGAGTTGGCTGTGAGGATTTGTTTTAAATCATTCCATTTTAGTAACACTATTAACATTGTAAATCGAAAAAATGAGGGACATAACATGTTTAATTTTTTTAAAATAATTATTAGTTATGTTTACTAACTGCTTCTCTTCGTCCAACAAAGCATGAAACAATTAATTTATCTATTTACTTTTACTTCTCGATGTTATATACCATTGGTTGGATGTTTTTATTTTTATTTTATGTTTTGTTAAAGAACCTTTACAAGTTTTACCTGTTTTTTGTGTTATTTTTCTTGAAAGAAACGGGCTAGTAAATTGTATTTGGAACTTTTACTCATCTACTGTATGTGAAAATATAATACATTGCATGTATTGAATTAGGTAGAACTGAACAATAAAATACATGCATTTTAAATATCTATTAGGCTCAGCTATATGCGTATCCCAATTTACATTTTTTGTATCATTATTCGTTCCATCGTTTCATAAAAATGTTCATCCTTTTTATTTCAACTACATAATCAGATCCTTTTTTATCAGCTTAGAAGAGTCAAATTGTTAAGTAACATAATAAAACGTAATAAAATAAAAATTCGCCTTAAAAATTCACTGCTTCATTTATCTTCTAACAGCGTGAAGTGATTTAAAAACAAACTCTTTGCTACAAAATCAAACTAAACAAAAACAAATCATACAAAAACTGTGATAAAAACACCTTAAACCGTAAATGTATTATTCAACCATGCCCGGCTGATTTCGCAGTTCCACAACTCTGTAACGAATTTCGCGGCAGATAAAAACACAAAAACCCCGCATCTTGTCGACGCCATCACCGTTAAACTGTCTGCAATGAATCGCTTTTCAATTTTTCGACAATTTCATCCACGCCCTACCATACGAGCGTGCCCTTTTCCCCGGTGCATGCCACCGGCAGGCGCAATAAAAAAACAAAAAAAAAAACAAAAACCGCAACTCAACTCCGACATGGTGGACGGACGTGCCTAATTAATTGATGCATCGTGGAAAAACGGACTCCCAGCGGGGATGACGACGACGATGACGACGACGGCGACGACGATGATGATGATGCAGATGTGGTCCGAACCGATCATCTTCATCGTTCCGCGCGGGAGGAAGCTTTGCTGTATCGATCCCAACTCCCGGGGGAGGTTCATCGAATCCGGCGGGATTTCGCGACTCCACCAATGCCGGAGAACGGGGCGCTTAAAGCAAAGCCAGCAAGACGAACAAAACAAAGCAAAAATCGCTCACCCATCGGAAAACGGCGATCCTCGGCGGGGTGCATCGGGAGTTGCCGTGCCGTTTCTTGTGGAAGTGCACTGTCGCACCAGAGCCGAGCGAAGCACACATAAGAAAGAACATAAAACGAACCATAAAATAGGCAGCAAGCCGAGTGGGCACAAGCGCAAAGAGGCACGGGGCTCGGAAAAGACAAAACGAGAAATTACTCCCCACAACACATGCACGCACACTAATGACCACTGATAGTTCACTCCAGGCGGGCGAGCTCCTCCGGAATGGGTTCCATGGCTTTCGGGCTAATGCCTTCATGTGCCCTGCAGCGCCTGCTTCGTTGACGTTCGCGAGGGTGCGAAGGGAGGGGTGAGAAGAGAGGGCAGACACTGCTACACACACACACATATATGCGTGCACACGACGGCTGCAAGATGCAAAAGTGCCCTCGGTCTACATGGGCCCACAGTCACCGGGATCGAGCAGTTCTTAAGATCACCATCGATTCGCTGCATTTGCAATTCCACCGCAGGAATCGCAGGAGTAGGGAAGAGGCAGGGAAAGATTAAGTGAGTGAAGCGATCGGCAAGGCAGTGTGATGAAGTCTGCTTAGCGCACTGCTTCTCACCATGCTCACTGGCACTGGCTCACGCAATCGGCACGTCGGTTTATCTCACGACGAGTGACGACCGGGTTGGGGTTTGGGTTGAGAACGGAGCAAGCTGTGACCTTCCACCGTTCGGTTAGGCGGTGGTGTATGAAAGTGATCAGAAAACAATATAAGCCACGAAATAAGAAGAATTTTCATAACTTTTTGCACAAAATTATACGGTTTGTGCACCAATTTGTGGGCTTCTATTGGGAAAAAGGGAATGTTTTAAAAGAGTTTCCAACCATCTGTAGTGCAAAGTTAGAGGTACCGCATAACTTATCGTGTTATCGTATTTATCCTGATTTGCACTATCTACAGGCTTCAAGATTTTTTTAAATAATCATTGGTATTATTTATTCTTTCAAGACACCGATTGTTCGTTTAAGGTCTCAATTTTGATTAGTACCATTGCTCGAAAAAGATAGTTTGTGTTTTTTTGTTTCTTTTACGTATTTTACCGAAAATATACATGGATTTCTAATCTATCATTGTATGATTTTTTTAAATCAAATGTAAACATTTAATTCAATTTTTTCAAGTTACGTTGCTTATAAAAATTCAACGATTGAGATTTTATAGATTTTGCTCAGGAAGTGATCATAAGTTTTATAACATTCATTCGGATGATTACGTTTACCGGCAATTGTAAAAACAATATGGCTGATTTGTTGTAAACCACTAGAACCAAAATAAAAATCATGTTCTCTCTGTGTATAGTGCCAAACACTGTTACATTCGTCCAGACAGCGACAGTATGTAGGTAAATTAATCCTTTTCTATCAATATTGTTTGGTTGGAAATTAAGAGTAGAAATATGATTGACATAATTCGTGGCAATTTTTGACCCTTTTCGAAAACATTCAATTATTTTAACCGAATTAAAAAGCATTGGTTTTCAGTCCGGAACAAAAGCAGCGTTTGCTTTGATTTTGATTTTTCATAAACATTTCATTTATTACATTGCATACATCGTTCGCACAATCACCAGTTTAAGTAGTTTTACTCAGAATGGTAAAAATATGTTATGTGTTTCGGAGACCACTGCAGTAAGTTACCGCAAATTCGGTCCATTTACTCTGATTTTTTCGATAGAGTGCATTTACAAAAGGTTCAACTTCGAATGAAAGCAATTTTGAACAATGTTACGAATTCGTCTCATTTCATTCCAACAAGTCATAGAATGGATGTGAGAATTTCATTCAAAAGCTTCCATTTGCGTCGGTTTTACCCCTTGATGTTGGCGCAGAAAATAAAGTTGACGAAATCGATAGATGGATGTTTGAGATAAACGGGAAAAACACACCAAAATATCACCGACCAAAAACTTCCCATTATTAATTGGGTGTGATTCCAAATGGAAGGGTTACAAAAAAACTTTTATATGTGATGCTAATTGCCGGATCATTAAAGAAGAGGTAGCAGGAAAACGCAGCGAATGTTGCAGTTCCGTTGAAAAATCTATCCATTATTGTGATGTTGAATGGGTATATCTTTTCCAAAGAGTTTTGACAGAATTCCGATTAACCGTCACGTTCTGTTCCGTTCGAATAATGCTTTCGGGGTAACTTTCTCCAAATTGATGATAAATTTGTGCTTTGAAGTTCAACAAATAATAAGAAAAGTCTTATGGGGAATCCTGATGAATACGCGAATCGGTAACTGCCAATCATAAAAAGTAAAAACAATTAAACAATATTAAATTTCCATAACATCCTATAGTATTGCAAAAAATCTGTAGGATCTGAGTAAAATTCCAATACCCAAAAACTAGCACGGCTGCATTCGCAGCATATCGACCACAGCCCAATCCGAGACGTTCCACAATCCGTCATGGTGTAACCGGTTCCGCGGCGAAGAGAACGCTGCCATTTTTGAGCATCTTTCCGTTCTGTCTCGCTCTTTCTTGCGCTTGCATTCACCCGCAGGGGCATCATTTTCCACACACATTAGTGCACGCACCAGGGCGACTCGCGTAATCGTACCGGCCGTACGATCGTCTGGACCGGGGGTCTGCTCTAACCTGTCCGTGTGTCTGTGTGGGAGCCGTTGTGATGGAGCAAATCTCGTGGACGACATCGCGTGGATGTGACGAATCGTAAGACTCGTTCTCGCTGGGATTGCTTTCTTTGGCGACTGAACCCCGATGGAACAGGCATCGCTCATCGCTGTTCGGGTCGTTGGATGGTGAACTTTCTTTCTGCAGGGAATTTAACCGTGTAATCCATTTCTGGTATCGGTGAAGAAGGAGACGGAAGGGAGCGAGCCGGAGAGAGAGAGAGGAGGAGGAAAGGACCTGAATCCTGTTGCAACCTTTCTTCCTCCGTCTTTGTGTGCGCATCCGCCTTACCACAACAAACCTTTCTGGCTCAATCGTTGCCGCATCACCACCTTTGATCATGTCGCCCTTGATTATCCTCGACTGAAGACTTCAAAACAGGCTCTCTCCCTTCCTCCCACCACCTCCTCCTCCCACCCCAAAACCTTTCTCCTCCTTCCGCATGCAAGCAAGCAGAGACGGGAGACGCAATCCGATCGTCCGAATGTTTCCCCTCCCGTTTTCTGCTCAACCGCGGCGAACAAAAAAGAAGAACTTTGCACAGCAAGAGAAAATAACAACAAAAAAAAGGGGTGAGCTTTAGAGTATTTGCAGCGTTGGATCACTTTCAGTGGGGATCACCGGCGGGACGCAGGCGGCAGGAAAACGATCGCGGCACGTACGATGATATCTCACCCGTAAATATAGCCGGCGATGGGCGATGCGATCTGTCAAAAGAGTTGGCAAACACCTGGGTGGGGGTGGGGGTGGCTTTCGGTGCATCATCTGCGCACGCTGCGAGCTTAGTGTCGGTTTTGGTTTTTGCACATTTGTGTATGTGTTTTTTTTTTTTTGGTTTTAGTTCCACGTTCCGAGGCTTCCTACGCGTCGGCGGGAATGCGATTCGTTTTATGAGGTTTTGTTTCATTTCTTTCATTATCGGCTATTTTATTGCGTTATGTTTTTTAAGCTTTTTTTTAGTTTGTGCTTTGTTGGGAGTGAGAATTAGTTTGTAGCGTTTCCGTATCAAACGGCGCAGCTGGTTTAAAGGAACTTTTAAAATATGGTAAAACTACCAGATTTGCTTTTGCACGGTCTGAACTTTCCACCAGGTGAAATGTAAATGTTTTCGGGTTTAAATGGAAGTTTAAAGGGACTCATGGTCTAGCTGAAGATACAAAGTGGTTTTCATCATTTTGAAGTGGTGTAATGGAAGATGAAGAACGTTCTGAAGTGCCAAAAAAAGAACAAATTTAACAATAAGCAGCTTTACAGATATATTAAGAACCTCTAAAGGCATTAGAATAAATTAAAGAATAAATTGCCCTCGTTTGCAAAAGCACTAGGAAGAATGGAAAATAAATAAATAAATCAAAAAGGATTGTTGCTGCACAGATGGGCGCCCTAGAAATCAATTTGTTTGCGTGAAGACAATCAAATATTCCTCAAGAGATGAGAATAAGTAGCAAAAATCGATGAAACACATTATCGTCCTCAAACAAACAACCAATTGTATACGAAAAACCGAGTAAAATTTAAGATGAAATCGCCTCAAACTTGCCTGTGCGCCTAGTGCTAGTGTTGTATTAAAAAAGCAGTCTTAAAGCAAGAAAATTTTTTCCCATTTCGCTTCCTTTCCTCTTCGTAATATGCATTTTTGTATCTTTTTCCTTCACATTACTTGATTCGCGTGTGTTTGCAGTTTTATTGCCCACTAAAACCGATATCTCTCCATCAAATGGGTGATATTGTACACCGCCTGTACAGGCAATCGTTTTTGCGATTGAATTAATCATCGTTCGCATTTCTACGCGGTTCGGTGTTTATCGATCTTTGGCGAAAAATACACGCCAAAGTGCATTTTTAACACGGGTTTCGGGTTGCTTCCATCACTACCGTTTACATAACTTATGCATACCGCTCATATTAATTTCCCCATTTTTGTGCATTTTAATTGATCGCTGTTGATTTAGTCTTCCTTTTCCCAATTCTCGCTTCCGTTGACCAATGGTTCAATTAGTTTTCCCAATCGCTTGAGCGCCTTTTGTCCCACATTGCAAACGTTTGTGTTTTGTGTCGCTTTTGGGGGGGTGGGGGGGTTTCGTTCTTTAACACGTTTTTTTTCACAAATGTGCGAGGGCCAATTGGTTGCATTTGTCAGGCTGAGCGTTGGGCGTCACAGCGTGTCTATCGATACATTGATCCGAGAATCGATACATTCGATCGATGAATTCGCTTTTAGCCTTGTGTGTGACGCTGAAGGTTTTTGTCTGTCTGATCGATCCCAGCCTACTGGGAGACTTATAGAAGTATAGGCATGCGTGTTGTTGGTAAAATTACACGCACACATCTCTGTTATAACAAAAAAAGAAAAAAAAACGGAATGCGTATAAAGATTTAAATGACAATTCTCTTCTTTTGCCTGCGGTATCCCTTTTTGATTTAAATGCAGCTTACCATCGCGCAGCAAACCCAGTGCCAACATTCCCATTTCGACATTCTTTCTGTTTTGTACGCACTCGCTCGCGATCTCACAAAACAAAGCCCGGCCGAGGCCTCCCACCGAGGTCAGGGAATGGAAATTATTCACTTCCGCATCATCGATTTTTGATGACAGGGACATGTGCACTAAAGCAAAGATATATAAAAAAAGAAACGACCCGGTACTCGCAGTTCTTGTTTTGCGTTCCACGTTTGTTTGCCTTTCCATCTAGCCGAATCATTATTGCTTGATTCACGCACCTCCGTTTGCACCTCCGGATTCATCCCTGTCATCCCTGTCCGTGCCACCCCGCCACCCCTCCGCAGTGATCCGCTTATTGTAAAGTGGCGTGTCCGGAAAATGAATTGCCACCCCGGTTGCGAAAAAAAAAACACTCAATCGTTAAAAAATCGTCCACTTTTCCATCCACCCGAAGATCGATTCGCTTTGTTCGGGCGTTTTCTGGTATCGAATTCTCGGTGTTACCGGCTGGTCGTTTGCAGAGAGCTTTGTAACCGTTTTGTTGCCCGACACTGAGCTTGAACACTTTCCGCAAATAGATTTCTACTGAACGCTTTTGTTCTCGGTGTTTTTTATGTGTCACGATGAAAAAAAGGGAAATCGGAACGGGTACTATTTTTTGGAAGCTTTGGCGATTTGCAAATTTGCACATCGCTAGCGAAAACAAAGTTTAGTACTGTACTGTTGGCAATAAAATGTTAACTGAAATAGTTTTCGGATTACAGCAAACTGTACGTCTTATGGAATGTGTGTCGAGTTGGTTGCCATGATTTAAATTTATTATTTATTATTTAATTTAATTATTTTCTGCACACCCATCAAGATTCGATGCAATAAAAAATGTCCCAGTCCAGTTGACGTTCGTACGTGCAATCTTTTATGCTTCCTAGAATCCTAAAATTTTGAAATTCTATTCATTTTGGGTGAGTGAAAAATAATGCCACAATAAAATTCAGTTCATCAATACTTAGAAAATGAAATTTCCATTTGTATTTTCCTTTTTTATACAAAGATTTTTGCTATGCATTTTCGTTAAGCAAACAAGTTTGATTTCGATTTGTGAGTGAATGATGATGGTGAATTCTTCCCTAGCTTATAGTAAAACACATAGAAGCAGCATCCGATTACAAATTATATACGAATTTTGCAACAGATTATCGCAAATGAACGTGAAATTAACCAAAATATATCTCTAATATAGATCATAAAGGTACAAAACAAGCGCGTTTATGACAATCCTACTGGTTTATTTGGCTATTTTATTTACAATATTTCAAACAAATTTTTAAAATGTCACATATGTTTAATGAATATATTATGAATATATTTTTTTGTTTAATGACTATTTAATAACAATGAAAATAATAAAACTTATTCACATAGAAAAGAGAGAAGTCACTAAATTTCATAGCAGTGTTAACTGCAAAGCCATAAAATATGACATAAAGATGACATAAAATATCATCATCATTACACGAACTGGAATTTTTCCTTTAAATATTATCCGTTCAACATATGAATTCAATTCAATTCATCTGAATAAAAAATGAAGATTTTAAACCAAATTAGAATCATTATGGGAATGTAAGCTATTTAAATATATTGAGAATTTTTCTCATCTGTGAAAGATTTCCCCGAAATCTCCTTTATGATTCCGCAAGTCTGATGAATTTATTGTGGGTTTCCATTTGTTACAGAGGTTAAAGAGATATTATTCGCATCTCATCTCTCAATATTCGTAGCGTTTACTCGATGTTCTTTTCGTTCATAAGAAACAGGTTCGTGAAACGGGTCATGATTTCATTTCTATGCACAGTGAAATAGTTGTAAAATTACAAACCGGTCGCAAATAAATCCCACCCCATTATGTACACTTGGAAATTGGCGATTGACGCTTGGCGTGCGACAAACAAAGTTCCAACGTTCATCACCAACAAAAGAATGAGCGAACCAAAAGCTTGCCGATAAACACGCTGATGCTGGTGCTGCTTCAAACGCTCGTACGGTAAAGTTCGCCCCATCTCATCCTGCGAAGCTAAGTGCAGAAGTGCAGCGAAGGGCTGTCTTCTCCTCTTATCCTCCTCCTCCCCACGGGGGAAAGATTGGACGACTTTCAATTATTGTAACTTAAAATTGTAACTCAATTACAACGTGCGCCTCGCTGCACCCGAAACCCCGCGGCCGAACTCTTTCTCTTCGCCTCGCTAGCTAGCTAGGTGAAGCTTTGTTTCACCACCTGAAGCGCGCCGAACGGACTTCAGCTTAAACTTTCCACTCCGCAACCGAAATCGGAATTGGCCGGATTGAGTAACTTTTGCGCACCAGTGCCGAAATGTTGTGCTGTAGTTTTAGCAAACTTTCGCCAAGCTCGTCCAAATGCGTGCCGAGCGGCAGCGGGAAGGGATGAAATGAATCCGTTTTCGCTGGAAGGAGCCGACGCTCGGCATTAATGCGCTAATAAGAGTCTGTTGCCGCCTCCGGCATCGCCAGATGGACGGTACACTCTACCGTTTCGGTGCACGGTGGTGTCCTGGTGGGGGATGAATTGAATTTTCTGCCCACCCCCCGGAAGTGCAATCCATTCCGTGTCCTTGCGCAACCGAGCCAAACGATGAATCCACTCGAGGGCTGGGTTTGCGACAAAATTGATGCACCCTTCGTCAGCCCTTCGTCAGCGGACACTCGCGTCGAAACGGAAGTAGGTGAACCCTGCCCAGCGTCTGCCGTGGGCCCCAAGGCAGAATGAATCGGATTTCTTTTCAATTTGCCACTTGCCTGTATCAGAATGCTTGTCCCGCCGTATTCCCTTGCGGAGGGGCGAAAATGTAGGGGCGAAAGTGGTCCTTCGCAGGAAATAATGCAATCCAATGTGATGGATTTTTTTCCTCACCCACTTTCGCCCGCGCGCTTACTCTATCTCTTTCCCTATCTTTTTCTACCCATCGCTTAGCTATTGTTTTGTGCACGCTTTTGCCAAGCGAAGAAGAATTTTTCCAACGCAGCAAACAAAGAAAAAAAAGTGGGTCACCTTGGCGCTCGAGCTAGCCGTTCGTTGGCGACTCTAATTTTCCTCCCAAAACTGACCTTGTGTTGATGGTTTAAAGGGCTTTGCTTACAGGATGGGGATTTTTTCTCTCACTCTTTCACGCTCCAGAGTTCGCAACAAAATCGCAAACTTTCGAACAAAAACCTTTCCACGTAAAAATGCATCAAACTTGTCGAAAGCCGAACTGGAACTGCAGTGACAGAAACGCTTTTTTTACTGTCCAAGAAGTTTCCATTGTGAATAACCTAGGGAGATTTCGTTTTAACTCTTAACGAAGAGCGCAAGAGAGTTATTTAATCATTATAAAAATAGAGTCTAGATTTTGCTGTCGTGATTTCGTCACATCAAATTTTGTTTACAAAACACATCAGAGATTAAAATCAAGAATAAATTATGGAAAATCTAAATAAAACAAACCTTCATTCATCAAGAATTGCGAACTAAAAACGACTCGTCCTTGGAATCACTCCTTGAGTTGATTTAACTCATTTGGTACATCACTAATACCGACACCTTTGGACAATGGACTCGTCCATTACGTTCGCTGAAAGCCACCCACGGCAGGGGATGCACATATTTCTGCATTCGAACCTCTCCCGGCATCCTCTCCCGGGCTGGGTTCGCTTTTAATTGCAACGCCGGAAGCGAAGTAAGAAAAGCGCTTTCGCAGCTCGTCCTTTTCAAGATGTTCACCGATTTGTTTTAACGGCTGCAATCGTCAGCTCTTTTACGCGTCTTTCGACCGTTTCCGTTTCGCGCATAAATTATTTATCGGCAACGGAACGTTGCGGCAACATTGTGTCGCAACAAAGAGCGCTTCTAAATGGTTGCGGCGACGAAGACGATGACCAATAGCAGGACGAGCGCAATCGATGATTAAAATACTAAATTAACACAACACACACACACACAGCCATAGACAATTTCGAATCGCACGCTCTAACGCGCTTTTGTCGTGGAAACTAGGCCACACGTGTAAGGGGTGCTTGATTTGAGTGCATATTTAAAGAAACACCGTGCGTCAATCTGCACCGTCGGCAGCCTTCCCCTTCGGCAGCGTGTAATTCGACGAGAGGATGTGTTTTATTGGAGCATCCGCCATTGTTTTGCGCGCCTACTACTCTTAATCTTCATCGCACATCTGGTTTCCTACGCATACGCTTCTTTGTTCGGTAGCAACCATTGAAATGTTACCAATGTTACCATCGGCCATATTTCCCAAGTGTGCACCGTGGGGTTTGCTGTTAGGAAAAGGACACCCTTTACCGGGGGTACGGGGTGGAAAACGTGGTGCAATAAAAACACTCATAATTCCTTATTTTTGATACACGCTCACACACCGATTGCATCTCGCCGTGCAGGCCGGTGATAGCGTGCAGTTTGGACATCGTATCGGGTAGGCACGTTTCGGGCGATAGTGATCACACTTGTACTTGCGTGCGGCTTGCCAACCTTGAGCTGGGGAACCGCCAGCAGAAGTACAGGGAAAACAATTTCCACATCACAATCGCAAAAAATCGCCGGAAATGGTGGAAATGTGAGCAGTGAGTGCAGTTTTATTGTGCACCGTCACACAAGCGATTATCGTGAAAATTAGACAAAAAAAAACTTCCGCACACTCCAAGGACAAGGACGACGGGGAAGGGGTAATTCTGTGGTGGCGACTGGGTGCGTTTTAGGAAAGGGGTTTTCGGCCACTATTTTAGCTTTGCAAGTAGCTCAGTTTGGGAATTTATCTATTTTTGTTCTTTCTCTGGTTTGTAAAAATGTGTTTCGTTTTTTTAACAATTATGGAATAACCCTCTAAACCCTGGAGTAAACCTTTAAAAATACTCTAGAAAGGGCTCAAGAAAGGTTAAAGGTATACAACGCTAAGCTATCTTTTCAATTCATTCGAAAAAAATTTCTTTTTTTCCACCATTAGATAAACGAGATAAACAAAACACATTTTTTTTCGGGTGACGCACATTGGTGGCCACCTTCATGCAGAATTTAGTTGGTAATTATTTCGATGATTTGGCCCTTATGGATAAATTCCTCCGTATAATAGACGACCAGCGGTCCCCTAAATGATCCCGCTTTGATGATTGAATTTCCATCTGTGTCAAACGCACCATCACTTGTATCAGGAAAACTAATAGTTATCAATCTGATTTCAATTAAAGCCATTGTAATGATGAATTTAGGCATAGGCATTGATTTGTAATTGACTCGGTCAGACCTGTGCTCGGCATTCGGCACAACCTAATTAAACGGTTGCTGTGGCGAGAGATTTGTTACATTATCACATATTAATAAGTGATTAATTAGTCATTGCAAACTTTGAACATTTACGCCATATCTCCGTACACAGTAAGTATGTTTTAAGGGAATCATAATATTTGAATTCAATTGGACCCATGAGTGATGAGAAATGGAACAAATTATTTAGCTTATGGTTGAATCATGAACATTGATTTGATTAAAAAAATTATTAGAACATATCTAGAACTATCGTGGGATCCTGAGATATGGCTCTTGAAAGCGAATTTAAGTACATTAAACTTTGTAACATAATCCCACACAACCGTGAGCTGGTCAAAATGACGTCTTAAACACAATAAAACACAACCCAATAAATAAGAAAGAAAATTTTAAATAAGATGAAAATCACTTTACATTTTCCATCCCGTGAGAAACCCCTGCTCAGGACGGCCGTGGCAAGGACGCGGTGACGGATTTACCCTTGGGTAGACTGATAATCCCATCTCGCCTCCCTACGCCCTTCTCCCGGTGTTTCCATTTCCATCCTCATCCCCGTTGCCTGACGCAAGTGTGAGCACTCGTTAGTGCCGCGGGTGAAGAGAGCCGTCCGCAGCAACAACAAAAGGATAACAAAGATCTTCCTCCAATCTCATCGTACGGCATGAATAGTGCACGGAACGCATGAATGGCACGGAGCAGGAAACAAAGAAAGAACGCCATCCTGCGGGAACTCCTTCAAGGATTCTGCATTAGTCGGTTGCGTTGCGAACGAATCGCGCACTCTCCACGTCGTCGTCGATGGCAGCGATAATAATGCACAGCCGTGTGAATGCGTCGGCACACGACATTATTGGTACGTTTTTACGCGCTAACTTCACTGGAGCCTTTAACGAGAGGGAAAAGAAGTGGTTCAGTGCTGCACTTGCCGTCTAGTGCCGTCGCCTGCTGCCCTTCCCAACAAGAATATCCTTCCCAACACGTGCTCGTTTTATTGCCGGTGCTTCGCTCGGTGAGGGAAAGGCACAAGGGAAGCACCGGGAAGGCGACCAGAGGCTTACCTTATCCAGGTTGCGAAATCTGGAGGAAAGAGAGCGAGAGAGAGAGAGCGAGAGGGAAGTAAAACATTAAAAAATACACACAGAAAACAACAGGCAAACCAGCGAGACAATTACAGCCACTTCAGCCACGCAGTTTAACAGTTACCGGTGGCCATTGTTTTAATGATTGAACGCTCCTTTCGCCGCCTTCCCCGCATGCCTGGTGTATTCCCTCGTTCCCCGTTCCCGAACAGCAACACAGGGAAAGCGAAAACCCCGCTCGGAAGAAGCAAACCTTACGAAAGCAACAAAAAACAATATAAATAACGTTGTATTTCGCGCGCCTCAGTCCCCGGCAGAGGGCGGATGCAAATGAAATGAAATTTAAGCGCTGTTTAAATTTTATCTTCCTCGTGATTATTAATGTTATAATTCGGGGTTCCGCTTGGGTGCGGGGTGCGAGACGGGTGAGGCGCTGGTGGCAGTGATTATACAACACACGACAACACTGATCACCGTCACTGGGAGCAGGGCATTTTATCTACAATTTATTGCCCTTTCCGTGCAGCTGCTGTTGTTTCGGATGCTCTACTCGAAACGGGTGCGCCGAGGAGGGGTTTATAGTGTTGAGAGTATAGGAACTAGTGGTTATATGGCGAGCTTATGTGTGTTTGTCGCAGTAAAAAACAAATCGGAATCGATTCTTATTGGGGTGCATCTATTTACGTGAGTCATGTGAAATTGATTTCGTTTACATGAGTAGTGATAAGGGTGTTTCAAGCTGTATTGATCTATCTCTATCTATGGGGAATTTCAATTTATCTTCTCTTTTAGTCAATACAAAAGAGACCTAAGCTTGGCAAAAGTTTAAACAAAAATTCCTTAGGTGAAATACAAGGTGGGGTGTTTTAAATTTCGGTACGATATTATAGTCTTTCTTCATTTTATTCTCTCTCTCTCTCTCTCTCTCTCAACCTTTTGAACAGATATGCGAAAATGCTATTCTTTATTGCCTTAAAATTTTACAAACCTTCTTCAACCAACAATGTTTTGAAGGATTTAACTTAAACAATTCTTGACCCTTTCCCACAATTACTGCAAATTGTATCGTTTCTTGTAAAATATTTTGGTGAACACCAATGATAGAAATTGGTTAATATGTTTGGTTTGGTTAATATTAATAATAATTGGTTAATATGTTAATATGTTGTTCAGTTCTAATTAGTTGATTAATTCTTGAAATAATCTCAAAAATCTAAGTGATGAATTTTACGGTCCCCAAAAAAGGACTCAGCAAATAGAAACAGAAATAATTAGCCCGATTTTCGTACAACACATCGTAGTTTCCATTGAAACGACCTTCGGGAAAGGTCGTACACGAATGGAGTGTCTTCTTTAACTTTACACATGGTTTATATAGTATAGGCATGCATGAACATACATGTACACATCCAGGACTTTCTTGTCGGACGTACTCTGAAGATGTAACTTCGTCATATCGTTACGTATTTCAGTACGTTTCAATAGAGCATAATCTAGAGCCAATTGAACTTAATTGATAGCCACGCTATCAAGAACTTAGAGCGAGGAACAGGAAGGAATTATATATATATATATATATATATATATATATATATATATATATATATATATATATATATATATATATATATATATATCTGCCTTGTTATATGGGCGAAACGTTGCATAGCACATCCACAACGATTTTAAATGCAACAGTTCTTGAAATCATACTGATCGAAGATGCCTTACCGGCAAGTGTCTAAGAGCATTGTTGCATTCTAATTGAACGATCCAAATTCATGAGATTGACAACAATTATTAGCAAACCATTCAACGTTGGCACGTTTGAAAGACATGGGCCATCTTTGGACATCTGTGGATCTGTACTCATCTATACCTCTGTCTACAGAAAGCGCATCCCCATTTGGGCCGGCCGTTTAGAGCCATGTATTTTCAGTGTGGAATATTTTTCACTTTGATTATGTTTTTGTAGCTCAAAATTCAAATAACATTTTTTTAAGAGGCGACATTTTAAACGCCAAGGTGTATGAATTCAGCTCAGTGCAAACATAGAAAACTAGTTTGGAACACCTCAAGGCAATCCTTAAGATTAATATGAAAGCATTAGGCACTGATATCGATTCGATTGTAAGAACAACATTTGTACTGCGGAGATGATAAATATTGTTCATTGCCCTTCGATGGAACGCGCGGGGAAGCGAAAATCCCATCAAAATAATCGTACAGTTTCTTGTGGGCCAATACCTAAGACTTAAGACAGAACCACCCCCTGGGCAGTGCAGCACCGTTCTTTGTGTGTTGCAAACGGCGCGTTCGTACCTTGAATCGGCTCGATTCATATCGGGGTTTGCTTTTGTTTTCACCCGGCACTACAAGCCACCTCCACAGCCACAGATTAAGGGCGCAGCTGGCACGTTTCCTGGGCTGGCTCGTATCCGGCATGCCACCGTTCAGCCCAGGCGTTAGCGAATCTTCCGCTTCCACCGCTTTTAATTGCTTTTCTGGTTATTATCGTCCTAATAATTCCACGTACTATCACCGTCGTCGTCGTCGTCGTCGTTGCACGTCATCGTCGGGAATGGAGCGGGGGCGGGGGTTGTAAACGGGCCGTGATAGACAGCAACCAGTACACGAGGTTCAACAACAACGGCCCGTCGTCCCCCTCCACGGCGTTCCAGCATCCTACCAAAGGCACCGTACGAGAATGGACAATGACATCCCGTGGCCCATCGGTGAAAGGGGCAACAACGCCTGTGACCAGTCGGGAGGATCGGGTACCGCTGTCCGAAGGCTAACTGAGTTAACTGATTTGTGGGCCACATGTGTCGGGAGCAAACAGGGAGCAAGCCGGGCCGAGAACGGAAAACGGACGTCGTGCACGTTTCCACCGTGTGTTCTTGTGTTCTTGCGTTTGAGGCTGGTGTTTCGTGCGAGAATCAATGTAGCTTAATCATGCACCGGTCATAAATACTCACACGAGTGCGAACGAGGGAGGGGGAAGGGGGTTGGAGGCGAGCGGTCGGGGGTGGCTCCGGCACGTGGAAACCAACGGGTCCGTGGGGAAAAATTCATCTTTCACCTTGCAACCGGCAGACGCAGGCCACAAGGATGATTATTATGTTTTTGCTGTCCTCAGTACCGCTGTGCTCCCCCATTCCCCACTCACGGGTAGTTGACCCCAGTGTAGGAGAGAAATTAGTTTCACCTCACAACAACACCCCCGTCTTTCCCAACTCCTTTCGCACCGGAAAACAAGGATTCGCTCTTGCATCAATCGATTAATATAGCGTCCCGTGTGTTGCCCGTGGGTAGGAAAATTGAATGAACTAAATTTCCGATCTTTCCTCCCCCCCCCCTCTCCCTTTTCCCGATCGCTCCTTCGAAAGCTCATCATCGACGGGGAAAGCTGTAGCGAACGGCTTTCGATGTATCATCGGGTCGGGTTTGGTGCACAAAAAGTTGCTTCGAATGGAAGCGTGTGAAGCGAGAAAAAAAAAACGAAAAAAGATACGGAAAAAAAACCTTAATCCCGATCGTTTCCGTCCCGTTCGCTTCGAGTAGCCGTGCAACTAGCAAGCAACACATCACACACACACACACACACACATATACAATTTTTCACACGCTACCGAGAAGATTACTAATCCGAGGGCTTAAAGGATGAAAAAACTACGACGCTGAGGCGACGACAGGCGTCTCTCGCGCTTCGTTCATTTTTATTTTCTTTTCCAGTCCAGCAACACCCATTTTCCCGGGCACTACTGGATGGAAATCTTTTTTTCCAGCAACCGGCACCGAGCGGCTGAGTGCTGGGGGGAATTGGGATTTAACAAGTGTGTGAAAGTGCTGCTTCCCGTTGGCGTCGCTGCTGGGGAAGGATAAAGCGGGAAGATAATAATTTTCTCCCACCCTGATCCGCTGAACGAAGGCACCACACGCAGGGTCGTCTAGCGCCGTGGAGACGGACGGTGCTTTATACGGCGATATTACTAGCTGCCGTACCTGTTTCGTCTCGTTTCTGATGTGGAGGAAACTTTACGGCGGCACAAATGAATCGCCATTTCCCATATGATACAGTGTGGGGTGTAGATTTGTGTGCGTGGCACAGGTTGGGCTATATTGGATCAGTTTTGAAATTGGGATTTTGTTTGGGGAAATATATAAGGAATGGTGGATGTAATCAATGTTTCCTTGTCATATTACACGATCGGGCTTAAGTTAAAGCTTAGCAAACACAAACAATTATACGGGTTTTAAAACTAGTAAATCAAAATCAATATTGCCTAATGTTTCAATAGTTTTTCGGCGTATATTAATATACTTGTTTACAATTTATATTGTGCAATACATATTGAGGTTATAAACGAAACATACAAAAATATTGTTAGAAAAAAAGGGTGAAAAAATAAAATTTTTATACTTTATATTTTTCAATTTTTTCTTCCCGGAACGATCATAGTAACATTGTGATAAAATCAGCAAAAAATAGGTTGTGATAAAAAATAATAGTAAATAATAAAACAAGAAACTAAATTTCAAAAAAATAGTATTGCGAATAAAACACTATTGAATGAACTAAAACGGTGAAAAATTAGCAATTCTTTAATTTTTAAAAAAGATATATCATAATAAAGAAAAAAAGAAACAAAGAATCGTAACAATTTCCGATTCCGATCGTAAAATATATGAATAATATGGCTAACCAAGCTGCCATTATTATCATAAAATATGTCCAAGTCCAAATAAGGCAATGATCAAACCAATATTTCTTATGGTTTAGTTCTTTTTGGCTTTAAAAATTTCACAAAAATAGCCAAAATTTCAAAAAACTTTGTGAAAGCCTTTAAGAAAAACAATAAACGTTTGTTAAGCAATACGTTTTGCGATTTAGTGAATTCTGAACCAACTGGTGATTAAATAGTGATAGTCGCAAATTTTTTCTCGGTCTCTTAGATATTTTAAAACACATTTTATACATTTGTATGGCTTCGAAAACCATTACATGATTCGTTTTTAATTCTATGAGATGTTATTGAATTCTGAATCGCAACAATAAAATCAAAATCGATATGATGCCCCTTTTTGTAAGTTTCTGAAAAGATGGTTAATTTTAGGCCACAAATTCGCGATGCTTTTGAAGACTTGCTGCATAAAGAGCCACTGTAAGCTTTGTGTAGTAAAAAATTCAAAGGATCCGATAGTGAGTAGTGAAATTTGCACACAAAAAAATGTTCGAATGTTCCCATCTCAAGAGCATTAGAGTTGTGTGGTGAAAAAAACACGACCACTAACGGCTGACCGGCTCTGTACACTAATCTCGGTTGAGTATTATCTCTCTCTCTCTCCCTCTCTCTCTCTCTCCCTCTCTCTCTCTCTCTCCTTCTCTCGTTCAGCGATGATAACCATCATGATGGTTATCTAGCGAATTCACAAAACTCCCCTTAAACCGTCGCTGGTAGCTCCGTTGATAGTGGATTTCAGCGAAGAAATCGAATTGAGTCCAGTGTCTCTTCACCCATCCGACGGCTAGGAGAGACTACGGGTTTTTCCGATCGTGCATCGCCGTCGACCACCCCCTCCGCGCACAATCTCATCCCATGGTGACACGCGAGTATATGTTGCCGGAAGCCGCATCGGCACCGGCACCGGTGAGGCGTACGACAACACATTCGCTACATGTTGGTCGCCGCCAGGAGCGTTCCAATTCCCACGGGAGATATTAAAGCGAAATTGAAATCGGTGCACAACGGCGAACACATGGTGCGGCTGTGGTTGGCCGGTGTACCGAAGGGTGTGGAACCAACAACAAGGGGATGAAAAAAAAAGAAAAAAGAAAAAACGACGCTATCAGCACCGTCATTGCTTGTCTGCATTCGTTGTCCTTTATGGAAAAAGAGCGCGAGCGCTCGAGCACAAAAAACCCGCCATGTGCGCGTGTTCCCTTTGCAAGTTTTTTTTATTTTCCCGCCCAAAAAACTTGGCTGACGATGGAAGATTCCTGACGACGCCTATCGACACAAACAAACAACAAAAAGACGAATCGTTTGGCGGAGGAAAAATTGTCTCCGATTAGCGGCAACCCCACCCCGGCAACCCCACGCCTTCCCTAAGTTTGATTCGCACCAAAGCAACCAAGCGCATGGGGAGGGTAGCGTGCCGACTTGCCACGCGGATGGTTCGTCCTTCGTCTCGTGCTTGGAGCATTTTTTTTTGTTCGGTAGGTTTTTTGGTATTTTTATTCAGTCGTTTTGCGTACGTTCTTCCCAACATCGTGGGCCAAATCGGCGAATCAACAACTTCTTCCTCGCGGCGAGCGCACATACGCAAGCCCCGGATGGAGGAGACCAGGTAAAAGGGTAACGATGCCAGACAGGCAGGCAGGTCCTTGCTGTCTTCGGTCGGTTTGTCTGTGCGTGCCCACCGCACGCGGTTCAACCGTGCGTGCAGCACGCACGTTTCCTCGGCATTACCTTTGGGCCGTTTGCTCGATCTCCACAGCGCCACCCAGATGTTGGCCCCACAAACGGACCAACCCGGTGTCTCGCGGCACCGAACACACTCGCACTTACCCCTTGGGGAGAGGGTGGTTTAAACATTGCGTCTTACCACCCTCCCTCACCGGGAGCAATGATCCTTCCGGTTTGCCCGTCTACCGGTTTTGCTTCTTTTTCGCAATCAAGTTTGGTCTAATTTTACGTTGATTCGCTAGTTTTCGAAACGCCGTCCCGCGTTCAGGTGTGACGAGTACGCGATTTAGGGCCTTCTCTTCTACCGTGGGGCATGATGGTTCTATTGCCGGGGTTCCGGGGGAAAAAATGGTACTACCATTTCTATCGACTGAGTCAATCCGCCAAGCCAACGGAATATTCCGTTCGTGACGATGGAAAGGATACTCGGCGGGTTTCGTCCTCCACACCGAATAATCCGCCATAGCTAGGCGTTAGTGTCGCCCTTTCAATGTGTGATTGCGGGGACGACCGGTGTGTGCGTGTGTGCGATGAAAAATTCGCCACGATACGTTGTTATCCGGTTTATTGTTTTTGATTGGCTGCCGGGTAAGCTGGGAAGTTTTTTTTTTCTGTCCGGTTGTGAAGTGCCCGGTAAAGGGGCCACGTGCGGCCCAGCACACGGCAGCAACGAAATGGAAAGTTAAATCAATTACAGTCGCCGGATTTTGGCGGAAATAGTTCAAGTTGACGACCGGTGTGGTGCCAGGACCTCGTCAGAACTCGTTCTCACTCACCTCGGATGTTTGACAGTTCACTCGAAAAGACAGCCACTCCTTTGATGACACACGGTAGCGTAGCGTGCTGTTCGGCATTTGCTGCTGTGAATCATCCTAGTAGGCATCCTAGGCTGTGTGTAGGTGATGCAACAAACCCCTCCCTCCACAGACACACACACAAACACTCACACACACACACACACACACACACACACACACACACACACACACACACACACCAAACAAAACCGAAAAATTTAAATTAAATTTGAATTTGCCTTTTTGTGCAAACAGCGCGGAAAGCGCTGCATGTTTGGTAGATTTAATTCGTTTCTGTTCGGTTCGGTAAGCGAGGCAACGTTGTGGATACACGAAACCATACTGAAAGGAGCATCGAATGGGTAATCAGATATGTCGCACTCGACTGTTAAAATGTTGTGATGAATGTAAGCGACATTCGCAGCGCTTACCGCGACCGGGTTTGTTTGGTGGTACGTGTGATTAATTAGGTATTTCTCCGTTTTCACGCTGGTTCTGACATTTTGTTCCACTTCCAATGCGATCTGAGTATTCGAAAAGTTTATGTATAACAGGTGTCATATTGAATGGATCACTCATTATAACGAACATATTTAATTGAAGCTATCAGGTTTGGTACGAGGGTTGTTTTTTAATTAAACTTTAAGTATTTTCGATATTTTAAAGGTTTTGATTTACACATGTGCAATACATGTAACAAGATTTCAACAAATTGTATTTTGTGTCAACAAGGCCGTATAAAATTGTTTATTTCTTATATGTATGATAATTTTACAACTGATGGGCAACATTTGAAAAGGAAAATCTACAGTAATTTTATTTATGGTACAAAGGATATTAACGTTTGGAATATTTCGATTACGCTGCAAACCGAGGATTTAATGACTCTTATGAATCAACTCATCCAAATGTGGTTTAGGACTATATAATGTTCAGGACTATTTGGGAATTCAGAATTCCCATTTGTGGGAGATTAAAATAATGAAACTGAACAAATAGGCATTTACGATCAATGAAGTGAACACTACTTTGAGTCAAATATGATCTCTAGTCGGCTAGTGTTCTCATATTTCGATAGATTCGGAGTTTTTTTTCTGCAAATCAATAAACTTCATTAGAATCGTTTTCCGCTTAGCTGGTGGAGTTTTTTTTTCGAAGTTTATCTCTCGCGCAAAAGCTTTGGGGTCAAAAGTTCTAAATCTTCAATGAAAAAAAAAATAGGAAATTTTCGTTAGAAACCTGTACCAATGACGTTCATTTCATGTGAACTACTGGTTATAGGAATTATACATGACGGGGTTTTTGAATCCTCCTCCAGCAGGCCATGCTATTTCGATCACAATTTCGATGAAAAGCGCTTGTTGTTGTTGTTGCCGACGACCGATCTACACTCAGCCCATACAAATCTGTGCATACTCGATTCCATTCGATTCGATTTTGTTCCGAAAATCACCCTAGTTACCGTGTAACTAAATATGACACGGGTGATCCGGGAGAGCAAAGTATTTTGCTCGGCATACGGTTGCACTAGTCTTTTGAACCATTTTGCCCGGCCCTAAAAATATCGCCCGGTACGCATTGCGGTGGCAACGCTTTCAGCACATAGTGATCCTTTTTGGATTGCATTACGGTGCGTTGGTGCAAGGGTGGAAAGGGTAGCAAAAAAACAAAAGGGCATCACCATGCACGAGCATCCGTTACCGTAGAGATCATCGGGCTTTGTTTTTGTTGTTCAATACTTCTGCTGCAGGAAGTATCGAGGACTGCAGTGCCAGGACAGCAAGAATTTCAATCAAAAGCATCACTCGTTGCTATCAGTTAGTGGTGTTTGTTTTTTTTTTGTCTAATTTTTACCCAGCGCATGAGTTCGGCGAGTGCAAACGACCCAAATTTCGAACCGAAATCTGCACTCGACGTCACTCTCTACTACCACTTCTTCGAGTGCTTTATTCCCGACCCGGATTGCAATATCTTTTCGGTGCTTCATTAGCGCCCGGGCGAATTTGTTTGTGCCCGATAGCACGACACCACCAAAGCGTCCGTGTAAAATGAGAAATCGAGCTGGGTTGGAAAACCGAAAAAGTTTTCGCACAACCCGGATTGATTCTCGTGGTGCATCACTCGTTCAGGCTGTGCGGCGAATCGGTGGCGCATTAAGAACGCGACAAACGCGGCACAAACGGGTGGACATTCCGGGGTGTGCATAAGCATACCCACCACCACACCTGACCAACGTGCCAGCCAACCCAATCTACCAGCTGCGAGAACTTGTGTGGAGAAAAAAGCGTCCCGAAAATGGCCACCACCACCACCACCAAAGAGCAGGAGAAGAAACGTTAAAACAAAAAGCAGTGCAATACACCACGACCAACCCCGTGGTGCCAGCGGAGGCGACATTCTCTTTTTGCTGACCCCGTTCGTAATAAAAAACGCATGCACGTTGATTCAAATGCGAACAGACATTGGGTCAAACATGTGTGTGTCATTGATTTGAGATATAATTTAATTTAGTTTGAAAATGTCAAACACTATAAATGTTTTGATTGTATTCAACAGTCTAATCTAGTCTACGATTTTGTTATTTATTGTTTTAAAGACATGTTTAACAAAAGATAAATAAAAAAAGTTAAAGATATTTGGACAAAACAATTGGTTTCATCGAATTATATAAAACATATGATTAGACTAATATTTCCTACATCTTAAGTTTCGCGTACTCCTTCCTTTAAAGCTGTATGATTTAGATTGGCTGCCATGAGTGCTGTCTCGAAAATATTATACAAATATGCTAGCCTTATTTTGAAAGCTTAGAAATTCATAATAAGAATTGAAAATGAAATGTAATTGTGCTTGTTTCGAATTTTCCTCGATTGATGATTAGTCATAATTTCTCATTCGATATTTCATTTGGTTTTATTGATTACTGGTTACCAGATTGATTATTTTTGGAATGGTTTTATTCTGCCAAATACTTTAGCACAGCCTAATACTTTAGCACAGCCAAACCGTACCGTTTAATGTAATTATTTTCCCACCCATTGTTGAACTAGATAATTTTGATCTAAGTATTCAATCTAATATGTTAAACCCACTCTTAAGTAGACCTTGCTAAAAATGACACATTTAAGATTGGTTGGGGAAATAGATGAAATTGACCATTGAATTTTTACTCAGTAATTTCACAAAAACACTGTACCCACGATATAAAAATCAAATGGCTTTACATTTCCCCTTGCTGGACCGGTGTGCGCACGCTGGGGCAAGATTCGAAGCGAATAACTCGGACACCGAGAGTTCAATGAGCGCAAAAACTCGTTCGAGTGGATGGAGGGGAGGAAGTGGACGGTTGAAATTAAGCAGACATGTTCCTAGAGCATGTCCTTCCCATTTCTGTTGCTGCCATGAAATGCCAAAACATTGGCGGGCATGGTCGGTGGCATGGCGCTTGCAGTTGCAAATAAAATTGCTATTAAAAGCCAAATTAAGAGTGATCGAAACAGCGCGTTCACCATCACCCAATAGCCGTGGGAGATCACCAGTACCACCACCAGCAGTGGAGTGTTTCGCGCGGCTGGAGAGGAAATAAAACCCCGGACAGCAGTACGAAAAAACGTGCCGCAAGTAATGCCGGCCGCAGTCGCCGAAGATGCCTCAATTTCGCGTGCACTGGTGGTCGCGCGCGCGCTCACGCTGGACCCAAATAAAGGACGCCCGTTCGATGAAAAACGACATTAAGGTGAAATTAAAAATAACACCGAAAGCAAGGGCGGGCAAAGAAAGAAAAAACTACGGCCTGCAAACACTGTGCAAAACACGGAAGAAAAACAGCGAAGTAAACACTTTAAGGTGCAGGAGTGCAGCAGCGCCTGCCAAAAAGGAAACGAAACGGAGTGGAGAAGCGAAACAGAAAGAAATGGGAGACGAGAAATGTAATAAAATTTAAAGTATTGCATACGGAAGGAGAGCAGCGGACGCGAACTAGAACCGAAGAAGAGGTGCCGGCTGCACCCCAAAAGGGAACAGCGAACACCGCACCCACCGTCAGGAGCAGCCCATCGCATCATTTAAAAGCCATCTCAGCTCGCAATAAAAGAATCGAAGCGGAAATAAACTCCCCGCACACTGATATAAAAGTTTCAGAAACATTAAGCGAAGTGAAACAAAAAACGAAAGAAAAAACAACACCACACAGATCGAGAGGGAACAAGCGAAGAAAAAAAATCCTGCCAACGATAAAGTGTGAGTGTAAAACAAAAACCTATGCAACTGAAGATACATATATGAGAGGGAACAAAAACTCCACATGAAAGGTATGAAGTGCAGAGAAGTAAAGAAAAAAAAATACAAAAAATCGACAAACGAAAGATGCACGCACGAAATCCACGCCACGGCGGCTTGGGCGACAGTTTGGGTGGACCCCGGCTGGAAGTCCGGCTCGAACTCGCTCGAGAACTCGCCAAAGAAGCAAACCCGGCCGGTAACAGTGCGCACACACAAAACTTGAAGAAGCAAAACCGAACCGAAACCAAAGCAAGCCAGAAAAGCGGCCGGGGGGGAAGAGAAGGAAAAACAAAACTTAAAAGCACCCAGCGCACGGTGCAAATGTGGAAGAAATAACTTGAAATCCGAACCGGTCCGCGACGCGACGCCCGCCGTGGTTCTGGTTTTCCGGATTCGTTTCGTTTGTCGTTTTGCTCGGACGCCCGGTCCGAGTGTCCCTGTCCCCGAACCGGGGTCACCGTATCATCCCTTCGCCCTTTTTTTTGTGCTGTGTGCCTGTGTCTGACCGTTTCTTCCCTGCCAACCATCGCACAAACACTCACAGACACGTGGACTAGATTTTGCAGAGTTGGAGTAAAAGTTTTTCCCGGCTGGATCTTTGCTCGGTGGCGATCGGAATGAAATGAAATGAAAAGAAACATCAGCATCCGAATGGTAAAGAAGACGGTTGATACCATCACCATCGGCAGTGTACACGAGGAGCACACGGGGACACAAATCAGAACGAAAAGAACGACAGGGAGAGAGAGAGAGAGAGAGAGAGAGAGAGAGAGAGAGAGAGAGAGAGAGAGAGAGGGGCGCGCGAATTTCGAACCGTGGACACGATGTGCACCGAGTTTTGCATGGCCGGCGAATGCCTGCGACGTGAAATGTGGTGAACTTTTTTTTTGCGCTCCATAGTTCCCTGTAGCCGAGATCGGGATCGAAGCTATTCATCGGTAAAATTTCTGACTGTCCGGTCGCGGCAATGTTGCTTTGTGATTGCGCGGTTCGGTACGACAATGCGCCCGGTACGGACAACGAGCGAACGGACCGACCGACCTGGAAAATCATCATAAGTCACCCGTCGGTCGGTCACCACCGATTTTCGCGGCGGCTTGGTGGGAGCGAATGGGCGATGGAACGCAAATCGGCGTCCGATCGGAACACATCGGCATTCAGCAGGAGGCTGAGCGATCGGTGCGTTTTGGTTTTGGACGCTGGTTCAGTCGATTTTTTGCGTGTTTCAAAACGCAACCGTACTCGATGATTTTGACCTAGTTGTGATCGTTTACCGGTCAGTACGATTGAAATGCATTCTTTTTTGCGTGTGGTGCGTTTTAAAAGCTCATTAAATTGCGCCGAAAAAGCAAAACGGAAAGCGTACGGTAGTGTCGTTTGATGTGTGCACCAACATTTCGAGGGATTACTGTTGTAGAATTAATATTTGTGAATAAGCTTCGAAATTCGGGGAAATAAAAAATAAGACTATTGAGTAGGCATTGGAAATTGAGAAACTTATTTGGAATATTATCTGTGGAATAATCATTTTTATCGAAAGATTTTATAAGCCATATCAGGAATTTGAAATCATCACCTCGAATGATTTGGAATTGAAGTGCAGTCAAAAATGATACTTAATTCGTCAAATCTCAAATCCAATGACACAAACCTCAAAATCTCCACGTAATTTATCTTTGACCAACTGTCCAAAGTAAACGTTCGCTTTCTGGATAGCTTCATAAATATAATTTGGTGTGCTTTTGCAGATGCTGATTATTTTTAATTTCTATATTTTAAATTCAAATTTATTTTACCTTTTGAAAACGATTATTTATGGTAATTAGAAATTATGGACATTTTTTTATACTTACTAGCGTGAAATGAGATTTAAATGGCCATAAACTAAGAAACATTTTACTAAGCATCTCTAAAGAGTCATGTTTTCTTTAGAGATTTAAATGAAATGCATAGACTTCTCAACGCAAAGCAGAACTAAGTGGTTGTTTGAACGTTAGTAAGTTTAAAAACCTCAAATTTATAGAATAATTTAAGATTCCGTTATTTTTAAGTTTTGCTTCTTAAAGCTATAAATATCAAGATTGATGTATTTCTAATTTTCTATCAGTTTAAATGCTCCAATCGAAAAGAGTTAACCAATAAGCTTAATTTCATGTACAAAGATAAAAGCAAATGCTCTCTTTACTCGAAATATTCGCGAAAACTTTATGTAATGGATCATTTTTTAGAACAGTGGTAGCAACTACCATATAAGTTAAGACAACAATAAACGAATTGTGGTTTGTTTATTCGATACGATTACTTGTTCCTTGATGTTGCTCCTTGAGCTGAGCTATGCTCCACAGAGCGTCCACGAATGGCCTGTTATCAGATAATTCCACCCTTTTCCATCATAATCGACCGACTAGACACCACCGTTTGCTTGCTTTGCCCAGAACGATGCACTTAATGGAAGATTAAAATCCATTTCGATGCAACCAACCAGCAAATTCTCAAACTTTATTAACCATCTAACAGTTCCCGAGCTCGTGGAGTACCTTCAAAAGAACGCGCGTTGTCGATGCCGGTTTTTGGTTTTCGTTTTTTTTATAATGAAAACTTTAGAAGAACTTCTCTTCTGCATCGATCACCGCGACGCACAAAGCGCTGACAAAGTGACATCGAAAACTATTCGTTTGAAGCCATCGGCCAGCAGCCAGCACCAGCGGCCCGTCGCGTTACCCACCCACCGTGGCCGGCGTGGGATGAGACGGGCAATGTGCGTCTTCTTTTTCGCGTGATCTCTGCCTCCCAAGAGGGAGGAGGGTATGGGGGTCGGTTGCACGACATCGACAGCATCGACACTCCGGCAGAGGTTGGGTTCGTGAGCTGACACGATTTACGGTAAAGTTTGTAAATCAGAAAATTCTTTCGAACCGTCGGTGAGCGTTGGCGTTCGAGGTTGGCCGTTGCATGGCCGTTTGGTTTTATTTTTTGCCCCATTTTGCCCGGTGTTCGTTCTTTGTTATTAGCAAATGAAAAATTCTTGCTGTGTAAGTGCGCGTACACATTCTTGGGTATAAATTGCTTCACGCTGCGTGCTTTTCATGGTGGCCCATGCAACCGATTGGGACATACTGCAATGTTTTTACTATAGTGCATACTTCTTTTAAATAGTGGACAAACCTTTCCAATAGAACAAGCAGTTAAAATAACTAACAATTAAAACTATTCACCATAAAATCAGTTGAAAATGAAAGCATAAAACAGCAAAATCAGTTTGACATTTTTTGCTGGCGATTATAAACCCTCAACTTTTCAGGTTTTAAATTGTGAACATAACTTACAATATATTGTATTGTATATATTTCATTACATATAAGCTAATAATCACTGATTTAAAACTTCAATCCGCTCTTGGTAATGTGCAAAAAAGGCTGTAAAAATAATTTTCATAAGTACAGCACCAGTTAACATCAATGTTTCTATTTTCATTTATCTTCACTGATTATTAACTGTGTTGCTTACATAAAAAATGATACAATTCATTATACGAAATCCAACGCTTTTGATAGCAGAAAATGGGGATAATGTTGTTATGTTATGTCACAACTTACGAATATAAAAAAAACCTTTCAATTTCATTAAAAACATATCAAACAAAAACATCTCTAAACTGTATGTATAGTTGGTTTTCCACTCAGCAAGCAAATCAATCGATTGTATGTACGTTGTGGCGTGGAGTGAGGAATGTATATTTGATTGATTAATATATATTATTTTACGATTGAAGAAGATTCGCTCATATCATACCATACTCAGAAAACTCCCTTCGACTCCAGTGAAATAATTAGACATCGAAATATGGCCAATTTAAACCAAACCTTTAATGGTAGTTTGGCTAAATGAACAATTTCTTGCATTGCAAAGAAGTTTTACTCAGCTCTTCCATTCTAGCGCTCCTCCAGGAATACTTAAAAGGCAAAAATAAACTCTCAACTCCTTGAATATGTTTCATTCCTTTGGTGTACGGATGTATTGTTAAAAGTTGTTTCAGGTATGGTGCGATACATCCAACCATCATTGCTGCGGGTCGCTTCCGAAAGCATCTAGCAAAGCATGCACCACCGAGAACGGTCACATAACAGCAGAGCCATCTAACGTGGCTTGTGAGCCCCTCGAACGAGCCCGATTCGATATCGCTCTGGGATGCGTAATTAGTATATAGTTTGCAGTAGTTTCCCCAACGGTGCGCTTCTTTCCTCTCACGACTCGAATTGTCTGAGCTATCGCACGATCCAGGCACGATGCAATCGTCCGCGCACCGTCCATTAAAGTTTCCGTCTTGTCGACGTTATCATCCTCCATTAGGCTGCTTTTTTCGGGATTGGATGACAGATGCAACATCGTTTCAACAACTTAATGATGATGGCTTTGCAGTTTTTGTGCGCTCTTCTTCCCCCTCTCGCTCCTTTCTCTTTCTCGCTCCACTATCGCCTCCCGTACAAAGCGGGTCGCGAATTAATTCGCTTTTATTTTACCCTTCGCCCCCCGCCCCGTCCGTCGGACCGTGTCCGCGGTCTGGTTGATGAAATTGTTGTGCATTTTGCTTTTTTTTCCATGAAGCTATAGAGAAGATGGCAGATGAGCTGTTGCCGTATCTTCTCGAAGATTTTTTCTTTATCGCACCATAAAAGAGCATTTTTTTGCTGCACTTTCGTAAAACTAAAGCGCTCATTCCGAAGAAAGTATTTGCTTTGAAAACAGCTACTCCCCGCAATGCTGTCGGTTGTGATTAACGATTGATGCTGGTTTTATCGTGGTTATGGTTCGCTTTCGTTTTTTTTTTTTGGAATGCGAGCAACCGTAAAGCAAGCACATCTTGCTTGCCTTGCACGCTGATTAAAACGGATCTGATACGATTCTGTTCGCGTTCTTTCCAACCGCACTGGTGCACAATTTATTTGAGAAAAAAAATGGTGGAAAAATTGTAGCATCACAAAAGTAGATTATGAAGCGGATTATGAAAACAATTTTACCCTCCCGCTTCGCTTCGCACACCGTTGCGTCACATTTGCATCCGGATCCGAGTGTGCCATGTTTTCGAGCTTGTTGTCCGAGATGGTGTATCATGTACCGATAGAATTTAGCTTCAAATCGATCGCTGTGCGTCAAAATCGCAATCAATGCTTACGGCTACCGCTCATTATTTGTGCGAATTCTAAGCCTCGCCCTAGTAAATTTCCGCATGGCTGAACACCGTCAGGTTTTCCGAACAATTTAATACGATTTGAGGGGAGCGAAGTGTTTGGTTATCAAAATTTGTGTCGCTTCTCCTAGCGCTCCTTCCTAAGGCTTGGTTTTATCAGCGCAAGCACACACCCAAAGGCACGGAACGGGCCGTATTATCATTCCCACACATCCATCCACCACCGTCCGCCAGTGTTCTGCAATGAATAGGATGTAATTTATTTTCTCGCTTGCGTATTTCTTTTTTTTTTGGCGCTGCTGCTCCATATTTATCCGCCAAAAATAAGATAAATAAAATTTCCTTCCCAAAACCGCTTTTTCCCACGATTTGGTGAATCGTCGCGACAGTGGACGGGCACGACACGGTACAGCAAGTATGATCGAATGAGATATGTGTGTTTTTTTGTAGTTGTTGTTGTCGTTCGAAATCTGCCCTGCTCCGCATCAAACACACACACACATACATTCACTCACACAAGCCTCCCACTCCACGGTAAATCATGTACATTCCTCATTTCGGTTCCATCCATCAGACGCGAATCGTACGCGAATCGGGCCGTTTCGTTGCCGTTTCGTCTGTCGTCCGTTCACGGGTCCATCCATCCGCTTTCGCTGCTACCGCTGCTACATGCATCCTTACCGGTCGGCAGGTGGCATGGGGAGGAGGGGAGAGGGTTGGGGGGGGGGGTATACAATTAATCACAGCTTTAAGCCACACGGAAATCGCGAAAGCCAGAATCCGTCCTTTTTGCAAAGCGCGAAGAGGACTCCCGTCCGCATGTGTGTTTGAGTGTGTTGGAAGGGAAAAGCTGAATGTGTCTTAACGAGCGAAGAAAGGATTTTAAGTCGAAAAGGAAAACGATCGTGCGAGCGGGCGATGGGGCGCTGGGGAGAGAAATAAAATTATCCTCCCTTATGAATTTATCCTCGTTTTCGTATCCTTCCATGCCGTGTCATGGCGTGGATCCTATTTTTTCGCCTTGCTGCATCGCAAGCTGTGCCATTCGCTGCCGGTGATTATCCGAGCGTACTTAAACCTCGGCTCGGTAAGAGGGGGTGGGATTAATTTTAATAAAAATGTATTTTTATGCTTCAATAGCTCATTGAAGTAATGAAAATTATTTGCAACGGCAGTTAAAAAGTCAGAAACATTAAAAAAAAAGGAACGAAAAGAAGCACAGAAGTGAAACGAAAAAGGAATATAGCCTTAAAAACAGGAAAGAGATGACATTATAAGTATTTTTAAGATAAAAATCATAAAATTTTTAAAGAGTTTAAATCGAAAAAGATAGTGCACAGGTGTTGTAATAACAGAACAGAAGCCAAGAAATAAGTTGAAATAAATAAAATTTGATTTATTGTTTGAATAAACTGAAGTAATTTAAACAACCATGAATACCGTAAATAACCATTATTATGAGAAATAAATATGGTGTGAGAGTTACAAGTAAAATTTAAATTAAATTTCCATGTGAGTAAAGTAATAAATTGATGAAAAATAAAAAAAATACCATTAATTTATGATAAAGCAACAAATTCAAAGCAGGAACTACATGTGACTTCCAATTATGATTGAAAAAGCCCACATTCCAGGACAAATCGAATCAGCAAGCGACTTGAAACTTGTCTCAGGTACCCGGGGACACATTAAGCAATCCGTTGCAGTGCATCAAACTTATTGCCCCATTACCAACCTCTTTCGCTTGCTCGACACATCATCGGAACAGGTGCATCCAATGAAGCCATTTTATTCTTTTCCTATCCCACCGTTTGTCTTTGTTTGGTTCTTGCGGTGCGTCATAAATACGAACCTAAACCCCGCCAGGGGAAAATCTTGCTAAACCCCGAACGGAATCAGCTCACCGTGGAGCGGAATGAAGTGAGGAAGGATAATAATAAAACGCGGGAAAATGAATCAAAAAGTTCACTTGAAAGTTCGCTTAAAAGTTCGAGGGTATCGCTGTACATTCCCACCGGCGTTGCGTGTGTCTCGCAAGTGTTTTGTATTCTCTTGCCACTGTTGCGCTCGCTTTCGTTTAAGAAATTCCACGAATTGTATCGCATTGATCAATCGATGGGGATTATCGGCGCAGAGAGGGAACCAAACGGAAGCCGCACGAGTTGCAATGCCACTACCGCTGGGGCCGGCGTTCGCTCCTCCGGGGCCTTCGATCGAGATCGAACGCGATACCTGAGATACCGGAGAGGGACATTTTTGAAACGCCCAAATTACCGGCTGCTAATAAAAATTTTACAATTTCCAAAGCGATGCGAAGGTGAAGCGAAGGGTCGGGGTATTTTCGGTGGAATTTCTTAAGCTTAATGAGAGAACCATCGATTCGGGTGAAATGTTAATTGAACGA
Organism: Anopheles farauti; assembly: GCA_000473445.2. Classification (NCBI taxonomy): domain Eukaryota; kingdom Metazoa; phylum Arthropoda; class Insecta; order Diptera; family Culicidae; genus Anopheles; species Anopheles farauti. The sequence continues at coordinate 24,156,968 of KI915040.1, forward strand.
ACCAGTAGAAGGTTCGCCAGCAGGATCGTCAGTAGAAGAAAACTCAACGAAAAACTTTGGTTTGAAACTCTTCAACACTATATTGATTGGTTTTTGTTAAAAATTACTCACTTTTTGGGTGAGTTTACGATTGTGAGGTTTTAAATATGTTAGTGTAAAGCTAGTGTAAATGCAAGTTAATATCACTGTTTTTTTTTCACCAGAATGAGTCCTACCAGAAATTATTGGCAAGCTTTGTCTTTGCCAATAATTTCATTCCGTTTTATACACTCCTAGAAATTATTGTATATAATCCTGTTTACAGATGCATCCGTGTGATAGTGACTCGCACGAGATAATTAAATATTTCTTACCTTTCCTGCTTTTTTGTGTTTTATATTATTTCCATCAGCAAAGGGTGTAGAGAAAAATGGATTTTTTTGCTAGCAGAATTTTTATCCAACGGATTGCATATCTGGTGTCATTTCATCGTTTGTTTATGATATATTTTTTTATTATAATTATCTAAAATTTGTTTTTTTTTGTAGATACTCTTTAAAAGCAAAAAACATTATCGATTGATTTGAAAGTAATTTGAATTGATGAGTAATTTTATTATAAATAATAAATAGCAATTAATATGTGCAATGGTGAAACCCATTAGTCACAAAAAATGTGTAGTTACAAAATCAAACAAAATAATGTGAACAAATGCTCTTATATTTGCAAGTGTTTCTACTCTTTTAAACATGATTCTATACTCCGTATAAAACAGCATTTGTTGCTTTGTTTTATGTTGTAAGAGGACTCAGACAGGATAGGATCATGGTTGAATTTTTACTACTTATATATACTGAGTTAAAAATATAATCTTTTATATCAAATTGACTTTGATAGCTGTTACAAAATTGTTTACATATTTTATTAAATATGTATGTGATCATAATAAATATTTACAGGTTTTAAAAGAATTACAAAATATTTCACCCTAACAGTTTCAAATGTTTTCCTTACGCTGTTAAATTTTATGCTATAAAAAGTAAACAGCTGACACAAAAACAAAAGAAAGCTTATTTGCACTTCCGCCATTCGAAAGAGAAGCGCGAACAAAATCAACGCAACCCAAAGTGCAGGAAGTTGCAATAAAGTTTTCAAAACGGAGTCAGTGTGATGACACAAAGAGAGTGAGAGAGGGAGAGGGAGCGACTAGAACAAAACCATACACCGGGATAAACTAAAGAAAAAAGCAAAACAACCACAACAATGACCTAGAAGCAAGCAACAACACCCGCAACAAAAAGCATTACTAAAACAATGCAGTAGTACATTCGTAGTTGAAAGGAAAAAAACACTCTATAAGAGTGTATGTGTTTCCGACACGAAAGCGTTTCATTTTATGTGTGTGCGTGAGAGAGACACGGACCGAGTGAAGTGACTAAAAGGAGTCAACAAAATGATGAAATAGAAAATATAAAAAAAACCAAGTGGCCTGTGTACACACAGCACAGTTCTGGCCCGGTTTGTTTACGCCGGTTCCGGTTTTGGCTTCCATTTCAACTTAGTTCCAACTCACGGTGCTGGCCACCGTCCGCCGTCGCACCGGCAGCACCCGGTGCTCAACGCACACGGGAAATGCATTTATGATGCACCGGCACAGCAACGGCACAGCGGGGCAAAACCCGTGGAAAACCGAAATTATGCCATGCCCATAATTTTTCAAACGCAACCGTTGTCAGGGCTGCCCATTGGCCGGGTTTTTTTTTTATACAGACCCGCTTTATTTTAATGAGAGGAGCAAGGTGCGGGGGGGGGGGAGGTGCCGCCGTTGGCCAACCGGTTTTACATGCATATTTTTCGCGTGTCTTACCGATGCGATGCAATGGGGCACGGTGTAGGAAAATTTAACGAAAAAGGAAACCAACCAACCAGCGAAGGATGGTGAGTTTTTGTGTTTTTTGTTACGCTCCGGTTTTGAGTTGGGATTCCAATTTTTCCAACCCCTCCGCAACTTGGGTCAAGCCAATAAGCACGGGGGTTGTGGGTGAAGCGAGGAAAAAACACCACACTTCAGCAGTGTGTGTGTGTGAGTGTGCGAGTAGCATGTGTGGTGTATTTGAACTGACTGCACTTGCTGTGTACGCCGCTTTGGTGATTTGGCGTTCGGAATGTTCTGGACCAACCACCGGCGGTGTGTATATCAAGCGTTTGTGTTGTTGCTGCACTTAATGACAGCATGCTTTTCTAAACGCTTCAAGTGTGCCTTTTTTTCTTGCGTTTGTTTTAGCTTTGCTTGGTCCCCATTTCTCGGTAGTTGGCGTTGGATTGATTTTCTGCGCTTGCTCAGGTTCCCTTTTTTGCGTTTTTTTTTACTTTCAAACCACCGGACGACGAGCGACGAGCGAAGGACCGCCACCTGTTTGTGGCAGGTTCTGCAGTGGTAGTGTTTTTTGTTTTGTTTTTTTATTTTTTTTTTTATATTCTAGTGAAGAGTTCCGGCAGAGTCCGCACAAGAATTCGCCCGCGAACAAAAGCGCACTCGGCCGAAAACGCGCTCCGGATGGAATGTGCAGATAAGCCACCAATTTCTTTTGCCCCGTCCGGTCAGGCTTTACCGGAATGCCTTCTTTTCTGATAGAAATTCTCGCTTGTTTACAGCAACGCACAGAAATGATCGCACCGCGGCACAACCCCGCATTGCACGCGGCCGCGATGATTAACGAACGCGAGCAAAGCGATAGCATATATGCAACGGGAAAGTTTCACAAGCCCCAGCGTCGTGCTTTGGATGGCGTCTGGCGTTACGTAAAGTGACGCTTAAAGCGAGCGTGTGGAGCCGACCGGCGAGGCTGGACCATAATCAATTCAAACCGCATCGCGTCCGCAATTGATTGCTCAAAGGGACGACGCTCAAAGCCCGAACACGTCGGGCAGGGGCGCGGGTTGACGAAATTAGATTTCCAGCCACGTATAATTAGTGTGAAAGGGGTTGTTTCGATGTAACTTTTCCGCTAACCTTCACGGGTAGTGTGAGCGTTGTTTAGTGTGGCACCACATTAAAACCGGATTCATACACGATATTATTTCTCCATTGTTTGTGTGTGTGTGCGTGTGTGAGTTTGAGTGAGTATTTTTAGGAAAATGTAGCTTCTATCGCTCCTTTCAAAAGCACCACCGGACCGCCCACAGGATGCAAATAATTAATTAATTGTGTTGCGTTGTGTTTTTTTCCCAGCCACTTCACGCTCGGAGTCGTATTCACTTAAACCGAACCCATTTCGGCCGCCCACACGAAGGTGGTCCGGTAACGATAATGGATGCAGTTCAAAAGGATACGCGGCCGGTGGCAATGAAAGCGCTGGGACGCCTCCGGACGACCGTTGTAATAGGCCGCCGGGTAGGGCGCCGTTTCCATCCCGACCTGCACCGAAAAGCTCTCGACCAGCGAAATAATAACCCCGGGTTCACGCATGTGTACGTTAAGCTCTCACTCGCAGGATCCATTCCGGACGGACAGCTGGATAAACGCGTCGGCACAAAGCAAATTCCAATTTTCGTGGAAGGAGGGACCACGAACGGTTAGCAACGGGACGTCTCGATTAAGGGGATTTGGTGTGAGAGAGAGAGGCTGAGAGGGGTATTTATTTTAGTGCTAAAGTGGAGAGGTGAGCTGCTAAGCCCACTGCGACCGGAATTTACATAGGTGGGTAGTACGAAATGAGTCGATTGAGATGCCGTGGCATAAAATGTGTCACTCATCACTCATACACGTTCTTTAGATCATCGATATTATTTTGACATTTTATGGGCACTACTTTTTCCGATCATTTTTTTAAAAATATTTTCCAATTCTTGAAATTGCAGCAAAACACGTTTATAAAGGAAATATCTTTCCAGCATGCTAAATAAAAGACTTAAATAAACAAAAAATCAGAAATGAATGAATTTACAGTACGTAGAATGTCATTATGTTTGCAATTTAAAAAGTAAAATTATCTAAAAACAACATTTTTCCAATTTTTAAAAGAACATAAAAGCTTTCAGTTTTGCGTATTTTGTGTTTTTCATAACATTAAAGAACATATATTTTGATCATCTTTTCTTTTTTCAAATTCAATTTATCGGACTAGTGTTTTCAAATTTTCTTAATTCAATGTTAACAAATACAACAAAATGTATTTCTTTCATATCAGATATTCCAACGTTTATCTGTAGATGTCCAAAAGATATTTCATTTGAAGTAAAGAACATCTGTTGTCAGTCTTGTTTGATAAGTCGTGAAGTGAAGTCAATTAGTGAGTAATTTATCTGGAAATGAATACAAGTATTTTCATTTTTTCATTACCAAATACACCATTTTTACACATTTTCATCTTCGCTAGTTTAACTATTGAATCGTTATTGTTCAACATAACCAGTCATTCAAGATCTTCAAATTCATGTAAATCTCTTGGAACATGATCCTATTTCTGGATCATCATGTTCATACCTTTGAATGGTTCACAAATTTGATTTTCGTGTAAACAAATTGTTGTTTTTTTTAATATATTTTTGTTGCTCGATTAGCGCAATTGCGCTATTAGTTCAAATTAAGTTCTGGAACATTTTGTGATAAATTATGATGAATATAGGTAAGATTTTTCTGTATTCAATATTTTGCTCTATAATCAGATTTGTCCGAATGTTCATTGAAAAATATTCAACATTTCAAATTTATTTTCCGCGTATTTCCTATCGGCATGAAATAATTTTAAATTATATATTGAACAATAAAGCATTCCTCTTCCGCACAGGATCTAAAACATGGCTCGACAATAAACTAGGAACACACGATTGGTTGATTGAACAAGAAAAGAGCATGCCATGCACTAAACTTACGGTGCTACCCTGTCTGACTGCCACATCCCGCCGTCTACTGTGCGCCGATGGAGGCGCGTGGTGTTTTTCATCCACAAGCGAAGGAACAAAAATAAAAAAGAAAACAAAATAAAACCCCAACCCTCGGTACAGGCGAAACGAGTGAAAAAAGTGGGTAAAAATGTATACCAAAAATAAAACGAAAACGCACAACGATGGAGTGCATTAGAATTGTCTGGTCTGTGGTGGTCGCATTTTTGTTGCTGTTGTTGTTGCTTGCCGCTTGCTGTTGCGCCAATATACGCCCAAGCCGAACCCCTATCAACAACGTTGCCATCACTCCAATCAGCGACCGGGAATTGACGCTGCAAACGAGTAAACCGGTAAAAGGGAACCATCTCTTTGATCATTGTGCTGTGCGTCAGCATCTTCCTCTTCCATGTCCGCTTCATTTATTCGGCTCCATTGCTGGTGCAATGGAGGCCTCATGTGTGCGTGTGTGTGTGTGTGTGTGTGTGCGAGCGTTTGAGTGTATTTTAGGAGCAACCACAAAATCTAGTCAACCCCCGGGCCCGAGCTCAATGTCGGTTCGTGTCCCAGAGGAGAAAAACCGTACCGTACGATGCCGGAGAACGCCGGTTCTGGCCGGTGAGTTAAAGTTGCCGCCGGGAAAGCCTAACGACGGGTCGGATCCGTTCACGCTACGGTCGTATGCAAATCAAACAAGCTCAATTCCTCTCGCTATCTCTCTCGTGAGCGCATTTTCTCTCCCTGACACATACACACATACCGCCACGGAGACGGGCGGTTCTTTACTTTTGATTTTAAAATCCAAACCGTTTCCCAACACGCCAAAGGGGATTTCACGCCTTCCTCATCCTTCCGGGCGCGTGTGAGGCGCGCGTACCCCTGTATGCAACCAATCCATTCCAATCCCGGTACCGGCTGTTGTGGCTGATACGGCCCCGATTCGATGGTTCGGCGAAAGGGAGGAGACGAAGGAGAAGCATTAAAAAAAAAAAAAACCTGCCAGACCCTGCGGCAGGCCGGGGGTAAAAATCAATTTAATGAGATGAATTTGCCGTACCGATCGCTATCATAAATGCCGACGCTAATGAGGTACTCTAAATTCGCGAAAGCAAAATCTTTTTCCCTCAAAATCGCCTCACTCACCCACGTTCCGGCACGACGCAATGCGGATAATGTTGAAGCCGTGGCAGGGCGGGAAGAGAAGAAGAGGCGACGCTTTAAACGCTCGCCCCGCATAAACGCGGGCCAGTGGCACATAAAGGGGTCGAAAAATAGCTTTGCAGATTATCGGTTGTACTAAGTTACGAGCGGGAATTTAATGTGTACGAGCAATGCGTGGCATTGCGTTCGCGGTGACAACTTAATTTTGCTTTATTTTTGTGCATGGTTTCATTGTGTTTTGACGCACGTAGAATGGCATTTAAATTAATTTGTCAGGAATCTGTTGCATGTGCGATAATGTAGAGGAGAGAGTGGGAAAGACAATTTGAAGGGTTTTTTTTTCACAACAAGGAATGCGATGGAGTATTTTTATGATAGAACACAGAGAAAAATGATGCCTATAGATACGAAGGAATTATGAATCTAGAAGTAATTTTATAGTTCCTAAAATTGAAGAACGAATTGTTTAAGCGCACAATAAACAGAAGATCGAACATATTGTCAAATATTGGTCAAATAATACCAAGAGGTACATGACTAATGAAAATAAATCGCGTCAACTTTGTCTTGATTGAACGCTAAAATATTACTTTGACACGTAATGGAAGTAAAATTAATGCGTATCTTTTGCAAGAATTATGAAAATTTGAAAGGTTCATAATATTTCCATTGATATATTTCTAAATATAGGAATATTCCTACGTTTCCAACGGAAAGTCATTCAATGTGGTGAGATCCAAACGTTTTTCAAGTTTTAGGAAGAGTGACTCGAGATAATTTCAGAAGCAGATTTGTTTTTTCATTCCCACATGTACAGTCAATAATTTTCATATTAATTAATTAGTCTCTACGAACATTTTTTGCATTTTAAAAGACTGTCTGTAGTTCAATTTTGTTCAGAATCGACACCGAACTTTTCTTATAAAAATTATTTCGGTCCAAAGACCCCAAACAAAAGCTAGAATTTGATGGTTGATAAATCTCAAATAGAAACATCAACATTTCACGAGAACATTCTCAACCGTTTAGCTAATCAGCAACTGTGGAAAACTCGGATTATACGTGCTGATTAACTCCACCGGTGGCTTCCGCATGCAGTGCGGATTAAATTTCCAACGATTGGCAGCTAATTAATTCCGCCCCAGTTGTAGTACACTTTCTAGTTTGAAAACAATATCGAAAACAAACCGTTTTCCTCTACTCAACAGAACGGTTGGTTATCTGATCGGCATGATAGCAAGGCACACTAGGATCTTCCACCATGGCCGGCGAGATTAGTAAAGCAACGGGCTCATTTCAACGGGCCACCGGGAAGATCACAATCGATTCGAGTGAGTGAAAGATAAACAACCGAATTTCACACCTTTGCCCACATCCCACACCGAGAGCGTCAAACTTTGGACAGTGAATTTGACATCCAATTTGGCTTTACAACGTGGGGAGTTTGGTGGGGGGTAAGGGGGGGGGGGGGGGGCAGGGTGTATAATTCGGTGAAAGTCGGATAAGCATGCTCTTGTACGTATGTACTACCTCCTCACGGGCAAACACTGGTGGTGAAAGTAGGCGCCACCGATAGCGCCTATCTGACAGATTATCATTTCTCAATCATCCAACCGGATGAGTGGAAAACTATTTTCCCGCGAGCGTGGTTGGAGCGTGGCTCCCGAGCCTGATTGGCCTCGACCCGGGGTGGTGCTATCCCCTTGAGAACCGGGCGCACTCAATCAGCCAACACTAGCTCCCGGGCTTGTCTTTGGGCTGTAAAAGCCGGCCCCGGAGCCGATCAGAAGACTATCAACATCATCTTCATCGCCACTTCGGAACCGCATCGATCGGAGCCTTTCGTTCGGAGCGTCGTTCGCAAGCCATCTCCATCAATCAAAACAACCGTCGTCGCGCCCATCGTGCCCTCTCCCGCGGGACACAAAGGGACGCTCCAACCTCGATGGCGTTCGAGGCAGCAGATGCCATTTCTCAATTCGCGGCCCAGCAGCGCTACCGGAAGTCCGTTGCCATGGAACGCTGCGTCACGCTGCGAATGGGGAAATGTACCGCCGGGACCTGAGCCGGCACCGGTCACAACGGCATGATGGAAGGAAATCGATCATTTCCAATCGCGTTAGCATAGTGTGGGCCAGTGGGTCGACCCCGTACCGTGTGTCACCCGTCCGCAGGAAGACAACCGGACGGATTTATCCTTCGGCTCACACTCTCTCTCTCTCTCTCTCTCTCTTTCTCTCCCCCTCTCGTAATATTATAATCATCATCGTGCGGGAACGGGTTGGCTGGGGCGAACGAAGGGTGGGTGGGTGTGGGAAAATGGTATTGGATTGGTTTCTATTGCACTTCCCACTTCCGGGAAGGCGGGGAGGAGCACTCCGGTACGGCTTTCAAATCACTTCCGGTGCGCTCATCCTTCGGTCGCGGTGAACGCAACCACACGGAACCGAGTGGAAGCCGATGGGAGAGATGATGTGGATGATGATAATGCTGCTGCCGGTGTGATGGTGAAGTTGATGGCGATGATAAACTCTACGGCGGTGATTTTTCCTCCCCACGGTTGGCTGTGATGGGTACGGTTTGTTTTTTACCTACTTCCGCAACAAACAAGTAGCAAAACAAAGCGAGGAAAAATCTCGCATCCCCCCGGTTGAAAGTCCAAAGAAGGGCGGGCGGGCGGGCGGGCGGGGCAGCAAATGATAATGATGAATGTTTTGCAAAACCGAGACGCTTGTGTGTTTCCACGTTTTTTGTAGAACTTGCCCGGCGCGGAACAACAGGCCCCGTTGATGCCACGCGCGCTCGGCTCTGGATCGATAATCGATGGCACATGGACCGCCAGCAAAACACAGGCCGTGCCTGTTGGCTGTTCGCCTGTTGGCGTGGGGAAGTGGGCGAGTGTTAAATCGTTTGTTTGATTTATAGACAGCGCAGGGCGCTGGTTTGATGGAGGTTTGAGAACGCATCTAAAAAGATTTACGTTTTCTACGGCAACGGTAGTGGGCTGAGATTAAAGACAGGGCTCTTTAAATCGTTTTTTTTTTGTAAAAATAATATTGTCTTTTTTAATATTTTGTTTTGAGGCAGTAAAATAAATTGTATGGAATACAAGTACTTAATCAGGCAGAAACCAATGCTCACAAGAAAAACATTGAAAAATGGAAAACAATTGAAACATTTCCAGAGAGAAGAAGAAGTATTCTTGATCGATCCTGAATCAGAAATAAATCAGTTTAGGGAAAAATTAATACCAGGTGATTGTTTAGCAAAACTTGCGATTGCAAAGTAGTAATTTAAGGTGTCTACAACACATTTAAGATATTACCATCATCACAAGGATTCTTTTCCTGATCTATTCCCATATTAGATTAAACAAATAGAATCTTGGACATTAAAATATTTTTGTGAAAAATTACTCTATATAGAACGAATTTACAATTTTAGCCATTCGAAAAAAACGAAAAAAATATTGAAAAAAGAAAAAAAAAATGTATGGTTGGATGTAAAATTACGATCCATCGTGTAACTTCAACATGTTTTTTAAAAGTGTTTTATATTTGAAAACTGTATCGATTTTAATAAATTTGTTAATATTTCATTTTTTTATATTATTACATTTTTCGTAACTAATTTTGAATGATTTAAATCAAATAATGATTCTTTCATACTAAAAAAAAAACCGTCTGAAAACCACTGCCTCGGCGATGGTGCCATCTGTTTCGTGGGCCTATTGTTAGGCATTATTTTCAAAGCCGGAATGCTTTGCACGACTCCGGACTTCCATTCGCGTTGGTCATCGAACAACCCACGGGCTAACGGAAATAAATATTCCACACTCCGCGAACGGTTTTCCAACTCCCGCGTGGCGCACGGGAAAACTGACTTCTCACGCAACTCACCATCACCCGGCCCGAGTCATCACACCCCCCAATACCATCCTCCCAATCGATCCCCAATGCGAATGATGAAGGTAAACAACAATTTTACGCTACTCAAAAACAGATTTAGCAAATATGTTGTGAATTACACTTTCTGTTTCATTCCGATCGCGGCACGGAGTGTGGAGTGTTGGGCCAAAGTGTCGAACCAGATGCGTGGTAGGGAGGAAGTGGACGAGTAGGAGAGCGGAGGGTAGGAGGGTGTCCTATGTTTCGATTTTTATTTCACCGCAGCAGCGCCGGCCCGCTGCTCGGATCTGTGATTGCAAAATCATCAAACATTATTTTTATGTCCCATGCGACAACTTCAAGCAGAACGAGCGGAAACGGTTTTTTTTTCTTCACCCTCTTTGCTCCTTCTAGTTGGTGCCGGAATTAGGTGACCATCGGCGAGGGATCCTTCCTCGCAGGTTCATTTTTAGACGACTCCCTTGAAGCCAAGTTCCGACGGTGCCGATGAGACGTCGATCATGGTGGCGGAGGAACGTGATACGTACAGTGGGAATATCCTTGGCGCGGGCACTTGGAACGAGTTCCGGTTGGAGGAAATTCAATCAAATCGAATGTTGCTGTTCCCTCCCGGCCACCGCCGGGTCCATTTCCCCCCCACGGGACGGCTAAAAAGCCAAACGCCCTACCAAGCACAAGCCAGCACAAGGAACGCTTCTCGAGAGGAGGTGGTTCGGTTCCGTACATTTCCCTATGCTTTACTTTTCACTTTATTTTTTTCTGCTTTCGTTCTAGGTTTGAGCAGCTCATTCACTTTCGCCGCTCGCTTTGCTCTCGGACCGTTCGATTCAGTTTCCGTTTCGTACACACACACACACACACACTCTGATATGCCGATTTGCATTGGACGATAAATTGAATTCCATTTTAATGAGAATCACTCCCTCAAAGCATTTGGGGACTGACCGTGTCCCGTGGTGGATCGGCGAAGAGGCCGCCGGTACCGGGAAGGTCACTTTTGAATTGGCTAATTTATGCGCTGCGTGTTGATGATGTTTTATGTGTTCGGGAAGTCGGATGTCGTGGCATGAGCGCCCCGTACCGATCCCTCCAACCCCCAGCGTCTCTCAAGTGCGGAGAAACGGAGCATCGCCGCGGGTGAGCATGTTTGGCAAATTACGTTGAAAATGTAAAAATCACTTCACGTCCCGGCTCCACGACGCGTTCTGCCGTCGCACGGTGGCACACTTTTGCACCGTTGAAGAAGTTGCAGCCGGTCAAAAGGCGCACAACTTATCGCTCGTGTGCGCCCGCGCCCGCGCTCGCGTTCTCGCCTTTCGAGCCGGCACTTCACCGGTGTTCACTTTTGTCGCACCGTGGATGACTTTTCCGACCTGTCCAGTGTACGCGCGGACGATTTTTCTCTGCCAACGCCAACCTCCTCCCCAGCCCAGTCTCCGGGCGTGAAGAGTGGGACATTTTTCTTGTTGAATTTTTTACTTTATTTAACAAAAAAATAAAAAAACTCGAAAAAGATAGCGATAAAAACGCGACCGAATTCCTGTGCCTGGAAACTGCATTACGAGCATTTGGTTAGACCATTCGGCACGGATGGAATTTTTCACACCTTTTGTAAGATAGAGCGACGAGGGGGTAGGGAGTGATTGGGAGAATGCATCCATCGCAAAGCTATTCGAAGTTTTCACAAACGGGACGAAGTTTGTATGGTCAAAATCGATCTTTTTAGCGAGATAAAAAGGTTTTTTTATTATTAATTTATTTTCTCTTCATTGTGCGCCTGAACCCTTAAATAAACAACAAAATTCAGTACATAAATATCAGATAAATAAATACTAGCACAGTTACTATCTTAGCTGGAACTATTTTAGCAATTACTTAAATTTATAAAATGTTGATATTATTTAGAAATTATTTACAGCTTGTGCCAGCCTTAGTAATTGCTAAAAGAGTATTAAAAACATGACTTTTCTAAATTATCTTTGCAAATGTTTCCCACATGATTTTAATAAAATCTGTTTTGATAGAACTTATAGTTTTAGATTTTATGTTTCTTAAGACATGTTTGTTTTAATAAGAAAGATTTCAAAAAACATTTTATGAGTTTTGTATGTTCACACTGCACAAGAACCCTATGATATAGCAAGACACTACGTTAGAAGGGATTATATATATAGAACATTGTTTAAAAAGAATTGATTGAAAGAAAAAAAAGAACTTTATGTACGTAGTGGAGTTTTCACACCTTTACTGCGATAACTATCGGAACAATTGGCAACCTAAGCGCCTTAAACACCGAGAAATCGAATAACCTCAGAATCATTTGGTTTTGTGGTAAAAACGGTACAATTTACCTCCGATAACTGATGATATGAACCATGTTTGAACATTCGTGATAGAACTTAATCCGCTTCGAGCTTAAGCCATCTAAGAGAATTTGTGGAACTGGATTACTGGCTCAGAATATGATAGCAAAATTCACTACTGCACAAATTCAAATGTATGACCACCGCTTCCTTCCACTGTGCGCACCATCTAGCTTTCTCTCTCTTTCTCACTCTCGCTTCATTTCTCTCACTTTGCTCTCCCTTTCACAGCGCCATTTTTCATACTGTTTGCATTCGCAGAAGTATTTGAAAGAGAAAAAGGACAACAATTTCCGGAAAATCTAACGGAAGTATCGTCCCGCCAGAGGTCCCGCCACCAGCGGCAGGCAGCAGCTGGCGGAGCTGGCTTGGGTGGAATGAAAAGTAAACCATTTTTCCTCCACCCGGCAGCAGCACCGCGCAGGCAGAGGACGGAGGGAGAGGTGGAGTGGTAAAATCTTGGTCTGGCGCTTGCTGCCACCGAAGAACTCGTGTGTCCACTCGAATGGGAAAGAAAGAAAGTACGTTTCGATGCGAACACTCGCTGGAATCCATTTTTCCCGCAGCAATCTTACCGTAGCTCCGTTTTTTCACCATTTTTACTTTGCAGCTCACCACCAAAGATTCGACCATTTGCCTTGAACCCGTCGGTACGCCATTTGTTTTACACAAACGGTTAACAGCTCGCGCGGTACACGGAAATAAATCAATCCCACGCCAGGAGCCGTCGCTCTTGTTCCCGCATCTGCTACCCTTCGCCTCTCCTCTCCCACAGGTTGTTTTGACAGTCGTGCTCGCTCGCACAGCGCGTGTAGTTTTTCCGCCATTTTATCACACGCCCGAAAGCAGGTCCTGGCAGCTGTGGGAGACCGTTGGGGAGCCTCGCTTGTGGGAAAACAATAACTGCCCGCTGTAGCGTGTGCAGGCAGCCCCTTCCGAGCCACCCGAGCAGGGTTCGGGAAGCTTCACGAGAAAACACCGGCAACACCGGAAGCGACCGGTGCCGGCGCCAGGGACGAGACGGTGCGCTTAAGTTTTCGTACAATGTAAAACTTTCGCTTCGAAGCAAACGGAAATGGGAATGACAAAACACCGGCTTCCTTCGGGTGAACACCTCTCGGTTTGGGCCGTGCGTTTGTACGTGTATGGGAGCTGCTTCGTTAGCCATTGTTTCGTCGCTCGGAAAGGTCTGCCAAACGCGCTGTACGAGAAGTTTACAAGTGGAAACGAACCACCGCTCCCTGCTTTGGGTATGATTTCTCGGAATGGGACCGAAAATCGGCACGGTAACGCCGAAAAACGGCTTCATGCATGAACTGATTGAAAAACGCTCGCAAAATACCCCATCACGCATCTAATTGGAGACTATCCTAGAGGGCGCTTTTTGATGCGTTTCCTAACCTCAACCGGCACCGGAGCTGTTTTCATGGAAACGGGCAAGCAAGATGCGGTAATAAAGTGGCTCAAATATAAACATACACGTTGGAAATTAAGCAATCAAACACGAGTTTTACTCACCGACCTACAAGCCTCTCCATCCAACAATCTCTTCCACTGCCGCATCATAATTTATCTCCACCGTCTGACGTTTATGGATAAAGTTTTCCACCCGGCCCGTGTTCGCCTGCTCGTGGTGAGGCAGTTGTTTTATTTCGGTTTTTTGGGATTTTCTCCCGCGTGTCCGGTGCGTCCCTGTTTTATCCTGTTCACGTTTTCTCATCTTCGTTTGGAGTTCTGGATATGTTGTTCTCCCGTGTCCGACCGGCGGCGGGTGGCGTCGGGATGGGTGAATGTTTACTTCCCGTTTTTCCACCGGTAAGCTTCATTTATTCGTGGGCGCGTCTGATGTCTTCCTGCCGATCCGCTTTCCCGACCGATTCCGGCGACCGTTCGGTGCGTACGCGTTTTAATACCTTTTATTTCTACATTTGCGGCCATTCTGGCTTCCTGGTTCTGGCTCTTGAAGGGAGATATTTCCCTGTCCCTGTCACCCGGCCGAAAGTGAGCTGTCTCTTCGGCGGCAGGTTTGCTGGTGCGACACGTCGGAAGGGTGAAGTCTGCTCGAAGGACACGGGATGGGGAAGTATCCCACCGAGTCCTTTTTCAATCTTCTGTCACCGTTTCGGGTAACGCCCCCGGGTCGCACATGGAGCGACTGTCTAACCCCTTGTTTTTATTTTCCACCCCTAAATGGACGCTAAAACAAAGTTGTCAAACTAACCTTGACTCATCGTGAGCGAAACGCGTCCGCTCCATTTTTCATCGCGTTGCTTTGGAAGCTGCCCGGCGATTGCTGCGATTGACAGCAGCCAGCGAGCGGAGTGTTTAAATGGAAACGCGATGCTTTGAAATATTAATACAAAAGGACAATGGAATCGGGCAAGGCAAGAAAGTATGGCAACGCAAAAAATAAATAAAAAATAACAAAAAAGCATGCCTTCGTTTTGCGAACGAGCTATACCGCATAGTCAAACATTAAATGCGTGGCAAAGGCGTCGGTTAATACACCCCACGACCCAACGCCGGACGATAAGTGTCCGTAGAGCAGCAGTAAATGGTGTCTGCAGTGTTGCTGCGTTTGCAGGCCGGACTCCCCAACCGGAGGCAGAGAAATTCCCATCGCTGTAACACAATTACAGCCGTATAATGGTTCGTCCTTGCGGTTACACCGCCGCTTGTGTGCTTGTCTGTGTGTGTTTGTGTGTGCGGCAAGAAAAAGACCTTTTGCGAAAGGCTCACTTCCGCTGTGCCTGGCAAAAGTGGATGCGCAAAATGCATACGGAAAGGAGACGCAGGAGAGCATGTGCGCCCGGCGAAGCGTAACGAGGTGCTTGGATGGCTCAAGCAGCTTCAGCTATCGTTGCTTTTATTGCACTCAACACACACACAGACATGAACCCATCATCCTCTTTGAAAAGTACACACACGGAGCAAGCGCTCATGGGGATGTGGGAGGGTGGGAATCTTCCTGCAACTTAAACTCTCTTCAATCTAATGCCGCCGTGCACTTTACATCCGACGATTGCACCGAAGCCGAGACGGGTAAGTGCAGCACGACCCGAGTGGCGCGCTGGGAGGCAGCATTTGTAAAGGTGTTTGGAATAATATTAGTCTACTAGCGTCCGCAGCGTTTCGCTCCGGCAACCCACCGACCCACCCCACCCTGTGGGTGCAAGGTAGACATGGGGGTCCGTTTTATTGTTCCACCCCGGAGACATCGCCGACCGGGGCATTGTTATGCAGTTCATGGAACGACGTGTACTGATGCAGGCAATATCTGCTCTACATAGTAGTAGGGCAGCAAAACACCACCCCCCCCCCACCCCCCCACCCGGTGGCCCCGGTGTGTTGCGTCCTTGCAAGGACACCGCCAGCGCGTTGTTGTATCGCTTCATTCGCAAGATCCGGCGGTCGTGTGCGGTCGGGTGTGGCCTTCGCGCAAGGTCCCTTTTGCAAACGGAGGGGATGGTGGGAAGGGGGAGAAGGGTCCCCATTGTCATCATCATCGCCAGCGCCATCGTTGTCGTCTGCAGCGCGGTAGATAAAGTTCTTCTTTATCCTTGAATAAGGATAATGGTCCCGGTTCCTTCCTCTTCCCTCCCTCCCAACCCGTTCTGCATCACCCCCAATGGGAGAGCGTGGTTTTTCGGCGACACTGGTGAAACCGGGCCGCCATCGGGTGTCATCCTTAAACACGCATCGCCCTCACGTGATAGCATTATCGTGTTGCTTCAGCCGGCACGGCGGCAACGACCTGCAGAGGGTTTGGGGATGATGTTCCCGAATGGCACACCACACCACGCCGCTTTACAATGGACAATATGTACACAACTTCCCGGTCCGACAGCTAGCAGGGCAGGATGGTACACGGTTTCTAAAGCGCGTTATGCAATGAGTTAGTATGTTTCGCCAACTCGCCTACTGCGTTGGTGTAGTGATGGGTTGCTTAGCTCGTTCACCGAAAAACCGAATCCTCGGGTACGGCTTAGAATCTAGATGCGAGATGATTTTGGAAGTGATTTCGATTCCGGAGAAGGATTTCGATTGCGGAAATGGTTTTGAGCTCAAAAACAAACGACTCAAAATATCTGCTATTCGAGTAACCAAATTTTTCCACAAAACATAAATGTTCCATACAGCTGAAAATTGATACTCCAGTTTTCCAATTATTAGTAAGCCACATTATGTTTTTTAAATTGTGATTTTGATTGGAAATAATAAATATAATAAATACTTGATCCAATTCAATGCGCATTTTCAGATATTCGCAATCATTCGATGGCGTTTTTGTCTCATGAATTTATGAATTTGGTGCTCCTGTTGCTTCGTCTACTATTCACGGATGAATCATGAATATTGGGAAATTCATGGACCCAAAACATCAGTCTTTAATCCCTTCTGAATCTTAAGCAATTAGGGGTTTTTGAAAATTTTTCTGGAAGTTCAGTGATTCTTGGAAAAAAAAAACTCACATGAAATAATCATATTTCTAATCAAAGATTTTTAAACCATGAAACAAGTTTCAAGGTTTATCATCTGCAGAAATTGTTAGTAATTCATATATTTTTAAAATTGATTTTCGAAAATAGAAGCATCAAATATACATGTATAATTTATTTGACGATTAAAAGCTGCAGCAGCATAAACATAAATTTTTATAGCAATATGCTTATGAATACGAACCAAAATTAGGGCCTAATCTACCGTCTTTAAACCATTCAATTACATACATATTCAAAGATCTTCGAAAATTTTCCTTTAATTTCATGACTCTTAGGAGTATGATGTTTATTTGGAAATTTGTTTGTAAAGATTCATAAATCTACAAGGAACTCACAAGCTTTCAAAATTAATGCTGGAAAATAGAAGCAAAAAAATTCCAACTAAAACTAATATTGTTTAGATGATTCCAATCGTCTTCAAAGATCATCTGCAGCATGAAATTCGATCCTTGATGCTTCGTTTTCAATAATACGTTACCAAATTAGTGGTGCAATCGATGCCACCATTACGTCCATCACTAGCGATGTCTCCCGCACGCTATCTGGTTCGAGCGTTCGAGTCCATCACCAACAAAGCAGCTGATGCGTGTGTGTTTGTGTACCGCTCACTAAAATAACGCACTACTGACCCCAATGTTGGCGGTGCATATGTAGCTTGTAAGCACCGTTCCAGCCACGGCCGTTCTTGTGGCTAGCAGCTCGAACGTTGTCCTGTCACGGGCAAACGACATGCGCCCCCCCCCCCCCCCCCCCTCCCCCGGCCACACTTTTGGTGACAAATTTTCGATTGTAATTAGTTAAATCATGTGTATAAATGTCACGGCCTATCGGGCGGGAAAGCGTGTGACCAGTGTTCGGACCATCGGTCGCTCGGTCACACTGTTCCGGTGCAGAAGTGCTGGAGAACCACCCAAACGACCTGCTGGAGAAAGAGTCGCTTGTGTTTTCCTAGCTAGTCGTCCGATATCTTTCGTAGATTTTGTCACCGTTTGCCGTTGTAATTGGTATCTCTTGGAGCAAACGAGCGCTACCCGGGATGTCGTCGTATTTCTTGTGTGTTTTGTTCCGTGCAAAGGGAACAACATTCCTGCCGTGGCAACGAATGGCCGGCGTACTGCACCGCAACAAATCCCGGCGCGCCCAAATCTCGGGCATGTTATCGCACCGAGCCAATCTGCCCCGGCCCGAAAACCATCCAAACCTAAGCCCGGAACATCCGGGGGATTGTGTGCGAGAAAAGCCATCCCCTTTGCCGGCTATCTCGTTGGCCAAATCTTGGAGGTTATGCTTGACGGTTGCCTCCAGCAGGCTGCCCACCCCGTCCCATGCCTTTGACCCGTATCATTACGCAAGCCAAACGGAAAGCTTCGGCTACCGGGAGCTTTCCCCCTGTGGCTGTAGTTTTCCGGGCTCTGGATAGAACCCATCCGGGGTGGGTTTGGGAGGGAAAACGGGGATTACCGGTGAGACGGGTTCCTTCCGGAACCGGTTGGTATCAATCTCCATATCGATACCGGGCTGTCCGGTCGACCGCTTGTTTGGGGCAAGCCAAGGCTAGCTAGCTTCTTTTCAGCATAACACAGCAAGCAAATGCCCAAAAAAAGGATCTCGGGCGAGAAACACGCGAAACGAGAGGAGCGAGAGAAGACAAGGGCGGTGGAAAACAGCCCTGAAATGGAAATGAAAATGGACGAGGAAATTGGCACGTACCGGCCGACCGCTGCGTCCCTTTAGTTTTGTTTCAGTTTGATTTTCTCTTTTCTTCTCTCCATCTGCCACTGTTTTCATCTGCCGAAACAGTGGTGGTGGGAATTTGTAGTGCTCGCTCGTTTATGCTCCACACACATGCACGCCCAGTCGTCGATTACTTTCGATGCTTCGTCCAAAAAATCCCACCGGTGGGAGCAGACCAGAACGCCCGGCACGGACGGTAAAAATAAATAAATCCAAATCCACACCGCCAACGCTTCATTGTACGATTGCCGTGGTCGCCGTCGGTTGCCAATTAGAGCTTAGCATGGCCCGTACCGTTTGCCCTCTCGACTCAACCCATCACCCACCACCCACATTGGCGCTGAGCTTTCGAGGACAGAGTAGTACTGTTTTTGCCTCGTGTAGCCAAAGATCCAGCAACAATCTAATGGCACTCGTTTAGCATCGTGCAGCTCTACACGGCGAATTTGTTTCATTTCGAATTCGAATTCTTCTTCCGATTGGGTTTAAGGAATTTGTGTTAATTTTTACCACAAAAACGATGCTCACCGCTGAGTGTTTTGGTGTTGTTCTTTTTCATCAGTTTAAAAACCGCCTTCACAGAAGAAACCCTGAAGCACGTCGTGGTTTGGGAAGGAAATAAAATGAATGTTACTCAACTATTCATTGCACAAAGGGTGCCGTCCTTCGTGTAATGTGCCGGCTACCGGTTACCGGTGTTCGCCCAATCCGGACGGGGATGAAAACGTACCGCAGGGGCGCTTCGCTCGACGTCTGGCTACGTCGGAATCGAAAACCCGGAACAAGCGATCTCCTACACCGGCATCAAATGGCCATTAGATGGATTTGAGTTTGCAAGTGCCCTCCAGTGTACAATATTCTGCTCGGATGAGTTTTCCCCGGCACGGCGAAACGAATGCGAGTGTATTCATCCGTGCATCGTAATGGATCGCTGCGAGAGGATTAATCCATGGCGGTGATGGTGGTGAAATAGTTTAAAGTACACACATGTATATACATATACATATATGCACTGGTTCCGGGTGAAACAAACTACTACATTGCATGATGGTGTTCTATTTCCGATGGGTTTTACTGCAGCTTAGCAGAGACAGTATCCTCGTTGACATTTGAATGCACCCGAGCGTGGCGCTGCTGGAGGCTCTGGGAGGGGAATTGAAGTGGCAAATACACGCGGGCTGGAAGGTGTAAGGCTACCTATGATATTAAAAGTTGTCTTTTTTTTTCTTCAAAAGTGCTTAGTGCTTAAAATGCGATTAATTAGTAGCACAATGATTCCTCATAGCGAATCAAATACATGCGATTTGAAGCGGGAAAATGCAAGCATTATTTATGCTATTTGTTATGATAAATTTACCATCGTTTACGTTTTAGTAGATGTTAAATTTTTACCATTTGTAACACACAACATATGCAAAACTTAATCGTTAGTAAACCTCTATAGCTTGTGATTCTGGAATAGTTTTCTCTCTGTCTAAAATTGTTTCAAATATTTTTTGACACCACTAGTATGTATTTAATTACATGATATTAATAATACGGTAAAAGCCGTATTGTATAGATGTAATAAAACATCGTTAAAATATTGAGATGGGAAGTGTGTGTTTTTATAAGACCATTTAACTCATGCTTCGGATGGCTAGAAAAAAATACAGAATAAAACTATTTCATATCCAGCAGTATTGTTTTTAGTCCGGAAATTTTCATCAATCAATCTGAGAACTTAAAATATGACTAAATACGTAATACGTATGACCATTCTTATTTTTTTAATCAACAAATAAACGATTAAAAGATCTAAGGCTACACATTTCGAAAAGAGTTTAATTTTAAACCCATTTGTATTATAAACCTAACGTATTTGAACCCACAAAAATGTGAAAAGTGTTATGCGCCATATTTACTTTCCCAAAACACATTTATTCGTTAAGCTCGTAAAGTGCAGCGACGAAAGCGTTAGAGATGAATATATATTATAACCTTGGTTTAGAGAACTTTTATTCCTGTATAATTTAAAATCGGTGTTAAATAACCCTTTTATTCTTAGTTTTCTTCGAACAAATAAAATGAGAACGAAAGCTACCTTCATGAGGGGGAGAGGATGCTACCAATTTCAATTGTTTAACATTCAGCATTATCAGCACGAATCCCTCCAACTAGTGTCCCTCTAGTACTCCATACAAGAAACATTACAAAAATGAACCGAAACGCGGTGCAAATCATCGATAAGATAAGCAATATCGGCCCGAGAGAAAAACCGAAACAAAAAATAAACGGGGAAAATGGTTTCGAAAAACCGTGCCACTGCTGCTGCTAATAAAAGGGAGCATTTTTCGCTGCCGGCACCCGGTTTCCAGCAACCACAATCCTTCCAAGGACAATAGCCCGAATGAACTTAGCGCCCGGGTTGCGCCGGGCATGACAAAAGCATGCTCAAACTCCGCTCAAGCGAGCATCGACCCTAGCCGAACGGGCGTTCCGCCGTGAATGCGGAAGCAACAGAAAGCAAGCATGCTGAATGAAATACCAAACAAAAAAAGAACCTTCACAAAATTCCCCAGCGGAACATCTCGGAAGGCATTTTCTGCTGCTGCCTAGCGCAGGCATAAAGACAAAAAGGGACACGCGAACTGAGCGCACACAAAAAAATTATACAAAATGAATCTGTAACGGGGAGCATACACTTATAAAAAAGAAAAAACTTCAAGGATATGTCCCAAAAGCCCTGACTAATCCCTGCGTTACCCCTTTCGTACTCCAATCCCCCGCTTTCCTCCTGGTAACCCCCACTCCGGAACGGGATGCAAAGTGGAGATGAAAAATGCTGATTGGATTAGTTTTCAATTTTTCCCGCCGCCTTCGTCTTTGGTGTGTCCGAAATGAGCACGCAAGCAAATGCAAGTACGCCGGGTGCAGCCGGCCTGGAGGGTTTGGTTCGGCCACCGGGAACCGAACCCGAGCTGGGCGAAAAAAGGGAGAAAGGGAGCATTTTTTTGTTGGTTTTATTTCTTCCGTAACTCTCTCCCACACAGACGACACAGAGCGCGGTCCTTCCCGTGTATCCCTTTTTTGCGTTGGAGAGCTATTATTTGCATAACCTCACGAGGGACATCCTGGAAATGGAGCCGACCACCCTACCGGGTGGCTCCGCTGGCTTCGGACGGCGCGGTGTTTCTACGATGGAAAAAATGGTTGGAATTTCCAACCGTCGCCGACGTCGACGCCGCCGAAAGCAATGAATTTTTAAGCAAACGAACGGTGTGGTTTCCATTCGCACCGGCGAACTTCTCGCGCAGGCCGCCCGAAATTGGTAACCGAACCGAACGAACCAAAAAAAAAAAAAGAAAAAAAAAACAGAACCAAAACACAGAAAAACCCACGAGGACATTCATCTCCAATCTGTTCTGGCTACGCGCCGGCGGTTCCAGCGGGCCTATCAATCGGTACCGCGTTCTCGCCGATCTCGTTAGCGGGAAAAGCCAAAAGTGCAGAATTGAGTTTGCTTTCTTCGCCTACCCACTGCACGATGCAAACTTTACGCGGTAAAAGCTCGCCACCGGGGCTAGGGAACTTCAATTATTGCACCGGTCCAAAGGGCGACGGCTGGCTAATCGAATTGATGTCCCGAAGTCAAACGGAGGTACCAACCTGGCGCAAGAAACCCACTCGGTTTGACCACTTTCGGCGAGCCTTACACATACGCTCCGTGCCGACTTTATGCCAAACCGCACGTTGCGTCGAGTGCTGGCGTAATCCATTTTCCAACACATGCCTTCCTTTCGCAAACGGCAAGCACAAACCAGCAGCACACGCAGCAAAAAAAAAAAGAGATGCAAAATAAAAAGGATCGATCTTATTTTGCCCACCGCCACCTCACGACATCCCCGTGCGTCAGGGGGTGAACCTCATGCTAACCTCATTGATATTCAAACCAGCGTGTATCCATCAGTGTTGCCGCCGCCGCCGCCGGGTTGCGTTGCTCAAAAGTCTCAAAAGTCTTGAAATAAAACCCCGAAAAACGCACCCGGCCCGGCAACGGTCGAAGGTATTTCTTCCTCCCGCAGCCGATCCGCACCAAACGTTCCGTCCCCCATAGGGGAGGTGAGGGTGGAGAAAAGAATCGGACAGTTGTTTGCCGGACACTAATAGGCTCTTCTCCGTATTTTTCATCTCCCACACGGAGGGAGAGTAACAAAAAGAAAGAGAGAAATGAAATTTTGCTTTGTTCCCGTAGCGAAACCGTCCGCCTTTGGAGCGCTGATACCTGGGGTGGGTGATACAATCCTATCGCAGCAGGCCAAACTCTGCACATGTGCATGAGCTTAGAATTCGATGACGAAAAAAAAATGCTACTAGCCCACTTTCTACTAAACTCGGCACACAAGTCCTGCAGGCAGTTTTTTGTTTTCCTCCACCCTCCTCTCCGCTCTCGTTAGTACGCAAAGCATGAGTTACGCCCGGTGCGAAAATATGAAACAGCATCGGAAACAGGATATTGCCGTCCGGAGTTGAGATCGGTTCCGCGTGAGTGGGTGTATTGTGGGCGCACGTTGCCGTTCGTTACAGCGCGTCTGTCTCGCTCGCTCACTCGCTCTCTCAAACTCACTCACAAACTTTCCACAAATTGGTCATTCAATTCCTTGTCGATTAGGGAAGCAAATCCCATCCACCTTCCCAACAAACCCGTCGCCAAAATTCCGACGCCCTACGATAATGGTACGTGTAGTGTGGCCGTATCGCTTTTCGGTCCGACCATCGTATCGGTGACGCAGCCACTGGCGATGGGTGTATGCAATCCTGCACTCCCCCACCCCCCCCCCCCCTGGCTTCCCTAATCCTCGGTCGCTAGTTGTGTTCAATTGGAGTTCCCCCTTACACCGTAACATTCCACCCATTTCCGGTGACATTCCGATGGAGCCAACATACGAAGAAACGAAACGGGAGCATCAGCAGCATGTTCTCGCGATCCTTTGCCCCGGAAACAGTGGAGTGCTTTCACAAAAAAAGAGGGCAGAAATTTTCCCGTATCGATAAAAGAATGGTCTGTCAACACACGCACACGGCACACACGGCAACCCACACTGGACGACATCGTCATTAGGCAGGGAGGGCCGCTTAACTGGTTGTCCTGGTGACCAACTGACCGGGACGTACTATTTTCCTGCCTGCCTCCATTCGATCCGTATTCTATTTAACTCGTCCTCTCCATGGCTCCCAGGCGAATGATGAGTGATGGGACAAAATGTCTCTTCCGGCCAATAAGTCTCCACAGCACCACCGTCTGTCCATTCTCTTTCGGTGAAAGTGCCCTGGGATTGGGGAGGTTTTTTCCCATGTTGTGTTCGCAACCATTCCCGTCCGAGAGCGGCATCGTGAGCGGCAAATCGGGAAATGACTTTCGATCCAATCAAGGGCTCGGAAAGGGACGGAGAAGGATGTTGCCTACTGGGCGGGCCAGTATCTCGTTATTTCAGCCATTCTCTTCGGTCTCCGTACACGCTTTCGGGCGCCTAAATTGTATGGGATTTCCCTGCTGCGTTTGGGGAGATATCCTAAACGATTTTCTCACCCCAGCCCCCGCCTGTCCCGCGCTTTTCCCCTCCTTTCAGTGAGCGATCAGCTAGGGAAGGAAGAAAAAAAAAATACGAACCCAAACGGGATGATTGAGGCTTTTCTTTGTTTCATTTTTTTTTCTTCTGCTGTTCTGCTGTGTTAAGACACAGTACGGTGTCCCGATGACCTTCAAGGAAGACCGTTTTTCCTTCATCCTTCTTCGTCACTTCATCCCTCAGCCGGTGGGCCGGTCAGCCTTTCTTAACCGTCTTTCTGTCTGCTTTCCTTTAACGCCTCGCACAGTCGCCTTCCATCATTAATCGAAAGCTTTAAGGAGCGCTTTGGTGGTGGTGTTAGAGCGTAACTGTTCGGGACACGAATTGCGTGAAAATGTTGCCCAATTCGGTGGGGCCACGTTTGGAAGCAAAAAATTTGGGTTCGGTGGGCAAAAGAAAAAAAAAACACCTCTCCGGTCAAGAAGTTGATGAAAACGGTGGAAAATCCGACCGTTATGTTTGATGTCTTTTTTTGTTGCTTCTTTTTTTTCAAAATAACTGCCCCTCCACACTTTCGTTGTTGATCAATCGAACCGGATTAGATTGTGGCGGGTGTGTTTGACTTCATACCGCGATTAAGTCATTTCGGTGAATTGTCCGACACGATTTCGCAACCGGGAAAAGGGATTTAGCTTCGATTCAAACTAACCAACTGACCGGCAACCAAACAGAAAAAAAGGGATCGAAAATCATCAACCAACCCCAAAAGGTCCGAAAGCGGTTACATTTCGATGGAAACCCGGTTCCTTCGGGCCCGTTGCGTGCGGGACAACGATTGATGTGCGTGCGTGTGCGTTGCTTTTCCTCTTCCTGGCGAGTGATTTATTTTGGCTCCCGCAAACGGCTCCCGCACGGTGTGCTATCGAAACCGATTCAAGATTCGATGCACGATGAAGTTCGACACCGTAAAATTATGGCTCTATTATCAGCGACTCAGATAACTGTGGGCGGAAAAGTGAGTGAGGCTGCACAAAACGGCCGCCAAAGGGTAAGGGATTTAACCAGCCATAAAATGTATTATGTGAAGCGTGGCTCCCGGGGGGCGGGGGACGACCGGCAGTGGAGCGGGAACGAGCGGCGGGATGGATAAGCGGCACGTATCAATCATACGGTTCATTTCCACGCCAGTCAACTAATCCTGTGCCTATTCAGTGTGAATCCTACTTTTTTATTATTACTCGCAAAAGCTTTTGCGTCAATACTATTTTGCTGCCGGATTGATTGGCTACGCACGTGGGTTAAAAATCATAGGCGGTTCGGAATCATGATCGGTTTCTGGAAGGGGAGGGGGAAAATGTAAAAAAAGATCTCCATTTTTCATGTTTAAATAGTAATAAGTCTTTTTCCTATTTATAATTAAGTACAAAATCATAGCGCTGTTTCGTTAGATACGAGCAAGCTGGCAGGCGAAGCGAAAAATCGTGTAAGTTACAAACAGTTTTGTCGAAGTAAAAAACAAATTGTGATTCGATTAATCTTGTTAAAAATAACTATATTGTACCAGAATCGAATACTAATAGGAGGATACTATCATCTTGATAAGTACATGACCATCGAATGGCGGATGGAATGGCTTGTAAAATCAAAATGATCGTCATCGCAATTCACTAACATCACCATGGAGACCGACAACCAATGAGATACCTATGATAAATAAGAAAAGGAAGTAGTTGTTGAACGAAAGAAAGGAGTATGTATCATAGTTGAGACTGCTTTTCGTCTGGCTTTTACTTTTACTTCCGAAGAAGAAATGTTTTTTTTAATAAAAAAAGGATCAACATTTTTTAATAGTTCTATCTAACGCTTGAAATGTCAAAATAATTTCGGTATGAGAAGCTTGAATATTTATAGCCTATTTTGTAGCTGTTGTTGGACTAAAAAAAACGATTTCTACTTCCATCGTTAGCAGCCTAGTGTAGTTGATTGCAAGAACAACTTCGATGCTTTACTTCTTTGCTCATATTTTGTACTTAATTTTATTCTTATTCAAGTGTACGCTTCGTATTTTTTTTCTGCACCCATTAGCTATCTACGAAGGGTCCAGAAAAAACAACCTTTCTTTCTATAAAATATCGAGTTACTGTTATCGTGCCGTAAGCTATTCACTGTCTTAAAGAGTTATTACCTTACTGGTTTGACTTTAAAAATGCCTGCAAATTCGCATAGCTGAAAGCAATGAATTGAGAACATTAAAATAAAATTTATTTAGCACATTTTCCTAATTGTTTTCTATGAGCAAAGTTATAATAATGCAATATTTAACTGTTTAATCCGTTAAAAATATGCCTGTGCCAATTTTTAGAATATCACGAAAGAGTTTTTTTTTTGAGAACTATCAGTATGTATTCCAGTTTTGTCCATCTCAACAATTTTCAACCATTGAAGAAAGCAAAATGACATAATTTTTAGTTTCATTCTTAAGCCGATTTACTCGTCATGGGAATCGGAATCAAATTCAATATGAAACCATTTCACGGAACTCGATTCCCTCGTACATCTTTTCCGGCGTTGGACCGGCGTTTTCTAATGAAATTAAATAAAATGATTGCAATACATAAAAATGTTCGGAAGAAACGGTAACAACGAAAATTCAACGTTTACAATTTAAAGCCACCGTGGGGTTGGAAAATTTAATTCACCTAAAGGAAAAAAACCTCTTCCCAGCTCCATCCAACCGGGGTGTAGCGCACTAAACTCGTTATGGTTTGTAAAATTATGCTACATACAAGCAAAAACAAACACCAAAAAAAACCGCCCAGTCCGGGGCAAGCCACGACGGGGTTGAAGGAGACTTCGATTAATCCGATAACCATTTCGTTGCAACATTTACAATTCAATTCCCATTCGAAGACGTCCGAGCGAGGGAAACAGGCTGCGGGGAGCGACGAAAAACTTCTCCTTCACGACTGATGCCACCAGCGCCCGGGACGACGATCAGCAACAATCAGCTTATGGGCGAAGAAAAACGAAAATAATATTCCTAAACGAGTGTGCAGTACCAATAACAAAGCAACCAAGAAAAAAAAAATCTCACCGACCAAGGGTGAAGCATATTTTTCGTGTATTGAACGGAGAGATTTCGTGACGTTTTTTTCCGTGTTGCTGTGCCGTTGTTCACGGCGAGAAGGCGAGAAGTTAAATCCCTATCGTGCCGGGTTCGCTACTGGGGCTGTTTGAGGCATAGCATATCGAAAAAGGGCGCGGTAAGAAAATCGAACGAATGCTGCGCGACCGGGTTGCTTATCCGATCTATTGATGTTTCAATTATGGAAAAAGACGATTTTGGGCTTTTCCGAACACCCAGCCGAACGCCTTCCCCTCCCAGGAGCCACAATCCGGTACGGGTGGACGGTTTGGAATCTCGTACCAGCTTCATGCCGCAGGCACCGTTTGGCGTTGTGAATGTGTTGGACAAAGTTTGACCTACTAGGACGGTTCGGAACCGGCATGTTGCTGCCGGTAATTTGGAGTACGAGCGACAAAAATGGGTATAATTTCGCTCTCGGTCGAGATTTACCGAAAGGGGGCACGAAGGGATCGATGGCCCCTGCCCGAAAGACCGAAACAATCTTTCAACAACAAACATTTGGCAACAAACATCATCCGGACGGGGGTTGGTTGTGGGGTGAGGCGATTGCGAAATCTCACCTGGCGCGGTGGTGGTGGTATAAGTGGAAGGACACCAAAAAAGGACGAAAAAACAATGGGGAATACGGAGTGGAAATGGAATGGCGACACACTCGCAAGCGCAAAGAACAAAAGAAACGAAAAGTTGATGACCGATGTCGATTATCGGTATCGTCTCATAATAACCGGAAAAATGTTGCCACGTTACGGAGGTTGGAAAATGGGCAAAGAAAAGCTACCCAACACTAGAAAAAAAGACGAAAGAAAAACCCTTGTCATAAGGGACGGCTTTGCTCGCAGCGACCCGTTCCCTTCGAGGGATCTTTCTCTTTCTCTCTCTCGCTGTCTCTCGCCCTCCCCTTTTTGGTGCTAGATTACATTGTGCTGGGCGAATTGTGAACAAATTGGACATCGATTCTTCGACTGCTGACGATCCGGCTGCCTGTGGGTGGAGGTGTAGCTTGAACCGATGGCGATGGTGCGTGGTATTTTTATTTTCATTCCCTCCCAGCGTAAACGCCCGAGGGCCGTTTTGTCGAATGAACACGTTGTTTTTTATATCGATGCCCATCGAGAAAAGCAGTATCGTTGGCAGGCGCGTTGAGGGAGCAGTGTTTTGCATAGGAAGCTAAAAAAGAAACCCGGACTCACACATCGATTGCAATAACAATCCTAACCCGCACCCTCGAACGGCCACCTGCACGGTGAGTCCCAAACCCGAGGCGAGGTAATCCGATTTTGCTGGAGCACTTTTCCGATCGGTGGTGAATAAAAAAAACGTCCTTTCGTTCGACGCCGGGTCAGGCTGCTCTCGAACAGGAAGTTGTGCCACTTTTTCAGGATGATTTCATTCGCCTGTCCTTGCTCTACAAATAGAGGTTAATCGATGAGTGCGAAAAATCGAACACTGCTTGTAACGTGCGCACGGGCTGACAGATATCCTACCCTGTGCCCTGGTAATTCCTCTAAACGGGAAGCATCTCGCTCGAACGTTTTCGGTACGTAAAAGCTTTCAAATGCGATCTACCTCAAAATTGTTCCCTTCAAAACCGGAAGTCGGCGAAGGAAAGGGAGCTGAACATCCACGAACCCCGCTCGCCACGCGTGCCACCCGGCCGGACCATTCAGGTCGAAAGCCGTTAAGGAAAATAAAGCCTTTCCGAACGATTGACTTTTATGAAACATTTATAAATTGCTACCATCACGGGCCACCCGTTTACGGGCGCGTTCCGACGGACGGTTCCGTTCCGAGGGTCGGCGCAAACAGACAGAGTGATAAAAACCATCGTAGCGCCGCCAGCAGCGACCGGACAGGGGGGTGCTACGAAATGCGAACCAATTCGGGTCCGCACCGTTATGTTCTGCATGAACGAGAAACAGAATGTGTTAATGAGCTTTCCTTTCCACCCGCTAAATGACTCATCTCGAGAATTGATCATTACCCGCATAACAAAAGAGTTGCTAGAAGAGAAAGAGAGAGAGAAAAATTTGGAATGGGAACGTTTATAAAAAACCGATGGACGTAGCTTACCATGTCGAGCTGGGTGGTCCTTTGGGGGCACCAGAAGCAAGAGGAGGTGCACCAGGTTCATCCAAACACACGAAACTCGATAAAAACTTTTTGTCACGCGTTCTTCTGGCAATGGTGCCGGAAAATATCGATTCGTTCGGCCCGTCGCGACGCCGATTCCATCCGGTACCTGCCACTCAAACTAGCCTTATTTTATTCGCTCGTTCATTCCGCCACCGGCGCATTTTCTTTCCAAAGGCACCGCACCGACTTTCGGGCGTGCAAAGTTCTCAACTTTCTATGCTCTGCAAGCAGGGGAAACGGGGAAAATGGGTAAGATAAAACATACGCACATTCGACTCATAGTTCATAGTAGTTCATTTTTCAACCATTTTCATTTTTATTACTTCCTTCCTAGTTTGCTTCACATTCGCTCACGCTTAGAGTTCGCACATCCACACCCGCACATCTCATCGTGGTAAAAGGGAAGGAAAGTGCCTTCTCCCTGTTTTTTTCCCTCCCAAACAGTGATCGAAGAGGAGCGCGATCCCCTCGTTCGTTGTGTGAGTATATGTGTTCTATGAGTTTGTGTGTGTGAGAGAGAGAGAGTGAGAGAGATGGGGACGGCGAACCTCTTGACTGTATACATATTTGATAGATTTCCTCCCGGCTGCCGATACAATCCTCGCCCGATTGCTAATCAAATCACGCCGAACGCCGAACTGACGACGGTGGCTTTCTGTGTCACATTCCATTTTGCCTCGGTTTTTTTTTTTCTATCGCTCCTCGTCTGCTTTGATTTAAATAAAAGTCAATAATTAAATGCACTGAGTTCGGTGCTGCGTTTGTGTGTGTGTGTGTGCCGGGTGCCGGCTCGCCCCCAAACCACACCACAATCATACGCGGATCGCATAAAGAGAAGCCTGTGTGAAAGTCGTGTCGATGCAGTCGCTACAGATTTGTCCTGCCGCCGGTGCCTAACACGCGGGGAGGCACTCCTGCCTGGTGGGGAAGGGGGTGGGGGTTGTGAAAAGTGTGAAACATAAGCGCAGCGCGCCGTGTGACGATGGTAGATCTAACTAACAACTCGCGCAACCATCCTACATCGTATCCTTCCCACTACTTGCTCAACTCTTGATTGGTTTGCCCTCTTATTTCTGTGTTAAATAAACTAGATTTGATGATGGTACGACGCGATTTACGAACGCTTACGGGTTACGGGTATATATAGCTATACACAGTGTTTGTGTGATTTCTTCTTTACATAAACAGACCTCCTGCCATCGACCGCTCTTGACAATATTGACCATACTGATGATTGATATTATCACTCTCCTCTATCACCACGGTTATTACACAACACGACCACGACTACTAAGATTCGTATTCCGCGTTCGCACAGGTGTGTCGTTTCGCTTCCCGCCTCAACTACTCGCACCTTTCCCTGTTTCTTTATTATATTTGCTTAACAAAATGCTACATTCATGGTATTTTTTAAAGGTGTGTGTGTGTGTATTGCTTGCTTGACTGACATGGGATGGAAATTCCACAAATGACACAGTTGCTGTTTTAAAACGGTTCCTAATTATTCTTGTTATATTTTCCTAGTTGCACCCACCTACCTACAGGTGGTTTTCACACATACCGCCACATTCTCCCCGCAAATCCATCTCGCAGCTAGCTTTTAAAGCGCTTACGCTTCTCTTCGAGCTACAATTGTTCAACTTCTATCCCTCACTACGCACACGGATGTGCTCGATATTCCCAAGCCTGTCCTGCTCGGATAGGGGAGCGGGCATTCGGATCACTATTTACAATGCCGTGGGGTGTTTTTTTTTGCGCTGCTGTTTCGCCTGACAAATCTATCCACAAAACACGCGTGCGTGCAGGAGAAGTAAGATGATTGAGCGTTCCGGGTGAGTGGGAGAGTTTAGTATAGTTCCCGGAAGTTTCGTCGGTTTCGCCGGTTGCCGCTGCGGCTGGCTGTAACCGTCACTATACATAAAATGCACACACATTAAAGGGACAGCAGTAGACGGGGGAGAAAGGAAGCGGCGAGGCTGCCAACATACGAGTTATGCATGCAAACGTATAGCCCGTCCCAACCGCCCGGCAAAAGTTGATCACCGGATTTGGTAGTTTCTAACAATGTTTGATGCAGTTTGCAGTTTTCTACTACCATGCTAGCGTGCAACACGTACGGATGCTTGCGGGAGAGGGGAATGTGGTTTAGCGAACATTGGAACATTGAAAACCCAATTAAACGATAGTGAGAAATCCAATGAAGCGTTGGCCTCCTACCTAACTAAAGCTTATAAATAATACACACGAATTCGTTTCTAAATATTTATATATAAACAAAGAAAATGCGCTCTAACTCTATACAAACACACACACACTCGCACGGAAGCTATTGCCTCCTGGGTCGGTTGTGTGTAACACGCGAAACACTAAACAACAATTAAATATTAGGGTAATATAAACGCGTACGAAAGAGAGAGAGAAAAAAAAAATATTACATATGCTCCCACAGTGCGAACGTAAACGAAACGATTCAAAATGAAAACAGCGTGCTAGTAAATTGCAACTAAAAGAAGTGGAAGTAATGGAACGGAATTAACTTAGAGC
Source organism: Anopheles farauti (assembly GCA_000473445.2). Lineage (NCBI taxonomy): Eukaryota > Metazoa > Arthropoda > Insecta > Diptera > Culicidae > Anopheles > Anopheles farauti. The sequence continues at coordinate 24,188,873 of KI915040.1, forward strand.
GCATAAAATAAAAATAAACAGAACGCAACAACAACAACAACACCAACAACAACAGAACAACGACAACAGTGGTTCATCAACGGAACAATACGGAACACTCATAAGAAACTGATTGCGTTCCCAAACACGACCAAACATTCCATACCGATCCCGATGGGTGAGTGTCGCCGTCGTCCGTCGTCGTCGCTTTAAACCACTGACGCCTGCTGACACTGGTTGCCGATTGTCATCCACACGCGTATCTTAGAGATTCCGTTTGCTCGGGATGGGTGCCGACGTCGGGGCGTCGGGTTCGGAGGAACCCGAACCGTTCGGCTGCAGATGCTGATGCAGATGGTGATGCAGATGGTGATGGTGGTGGTGGTGTAGCAGCGGTACGCTTGCACTCGCACTGGACGAGGCGGACGAGACGATGGTACCGCCGGTGCCCGTACCACCTCCACCACCACCACCGGCATTACTACCCGCACCCATCACCATCAGCCCGGACGAGGTGCTGCTCCCGATGCTACCCTGGTGACGATGCAGGTGCGTTCCACTCCCGCCGGTGATGCCAACTGCACCGCTTGCCGTACCGATCTCACCGCTCAGATTGTAAGCCACCATCTCGGCCGCACTGCTGTGATCGCTGACACTGCTGTCCGCGCTGCCACCACCACCACCATCACCACCCGCCGCCGCCGCCGCCGCCGTTATGAGCGAGGTGGACGCGATTAGAGATGATGCTGGTGGTGATGATGGGCCGCCATCACTGCCGCCGAGCCCTTGTAGGAGGATGGTGCCAGCGGTGGCGGCTGCGGCAGCTTGCGGTTGGTGGTGGTGGTGGTGGTGGCGGTGGTGGTACTGTTGCTGCTGAAGGAGGACTGCTGCAGATGGTGCGGTGGCTGATGGTGCAGATTGTTGGTGCTGCCGGTGCTGCTGCTGTTGCTGCTGCTGGTGGTGGTGCTGCTGCTGCTGTTGTTGTTGTGCGTGATGATTGGCTGCGCGTAATAGATTGATTTGATTACTATTAATATTATTGTTATTACTATTAACATGATTCAGATGCGCACGGTAGGAAGGATCTTTGCCGCTAGTGAGAAGGATACTATTGTTAGTGCTATTATTATTGCTACCACTACCGCTGCTACTATCGTTACTACTATTGAGATTAACATTTACATTGTTGTTCAGCCGGGTGAGATGATGCGCCGCCGGATGGTGATGGTCGTACCGATCGCCCGGCGGTGACGGCGAACAGTTGCCACCGATTCCGCTACCGCCGTTCAGATTGTTGAAGGTGGTCGTCACCAGGTTGTTGCTGTTGATGGCGTGATGATTGCTGCCCAGGTTGTTCGGGTGATGATTGTGCAGGTTGTTAACCGGGTGGTGCGGCTGCTGGTGGAAGTCGTCCGCAACCAGCAGATGAGCACCCGGCGGATGGGGTGGGAGATGATGGTGCACCATGTGGTGATGGTGATGCCCGGGCGGCGGCACCGGACCGACGGTCGGATGGTGCAGATCCACGCCCGCATTGTTGCTGACACCATGGTGATGGTGCAGTCGGCCCGCGACCGTACCATGGTGGGCGGAGATGGACAAACCGGCGGGATCGCGATCGATCGGACCACCACCGCGTAGACCCGCAGCGGTTCCGGCTTCCGGTCCACCGTTGCGGAGCTTCGCCAGCACCGCCCCGTGGCAGAGTTTGCGTGCGAACAGTGCGACAACGGCCACGACGACGAGAATGGCCACACCGATGTACAGCAGCAAACTATCGTCCAGATTCGATAGCAGCGAAAGCTGTGTCTCGTCGTCGACTGCGTCCACCAGCAGGGCGAAGTTCGTGAGATGATTGCACATGCAGACGGTGTGCGTGCTGTTGGTGTGCTCCACGTGGCAGCCGTCTTCGGACCACGCATGGTCGATGTAGTTCCAGAACACGCACGTCGGGTTCGATACGTTCTTGGTGCGCAGATGGCGCAGAATCATCCGGATCGGTTGCGACAGCTGAATGTGACGACCCTTGCCGAGACTCGCCGAAATCACCTTACTGTTCAGCAGCCGAAGCCGCGGTGTCGCCACGCTGTCATGGTGTGTGGAGCCCGCATCCGTACGCGTTCCACCGCCGGAAATACCGGCAGCGGACGAACCGAGACCACCGTCCAGGTTGCCTCCACCCAGTCCGGCAACGTTTGCCGAAGCGACACCCTCCGTATCGAGACTTCGGTGTTGACTAGGCTCCGCACGAGCCGAAGACGCTCCGGGTGCACCGGAGAGAGGATTCTGTTGCTGCTGGTGCTGCTGCTGTTGCTGGATGTTGCTAAACTGTGGCCGCAGGATCTGTTCGAGTCGATCGAACGCCACGAACACGATGCGCACCAGCCCGCCCTCACTGTTCTCGATCAGTGCCGCCTTCGGCAGCTCGATCTGGTCGCTGCTCACCTGCCACCGCTCGGTGGACGAGTCGGGAAAGAGCTCCGTGCTCTTGGCGAAGTTGCGCGTTTCGAGCACGCGTATCGACAGCAGTATGTTCTTCACCTTCTGCACCACGTGCTTCTCGCGCAGTATCGTATCGGCGAGCAGGAACGCGTTGTCCTCCAGCCCGGTCAGCAGCGACGTCGCGACGCGCATCTGATCCTCCACGCTCAGGTCGAGCCAGCTGGCGTGCTGCGACTGGTCGAGCAGGTTGCTGCCGGTTTTGACCACGCTGTTCAGCAGCTCGAACACGAGCGCCTCCCGCTGCCGCTGGTCCGGAATCGTCTCGATGTCGTAGTGCATCTTCTGCGACATCGTCTGGATGATCTTGGTGGCGACGAGCATGTCGCCACCGTACAGCGTTTTGCTGCTCGTCACCTGCGCGAGATCGTTCGCGATCGAGATCAGGGAGGATTCGGGCTGCTGGACGCGCACCTCGAGGTTGTTCAGCCACAGGCTGCGACACTGCGTCAGATCCGGCCGGTACGCGTACCAGGTAGCGGCACCGACCATCGATTGCTTATCGCTAAGGGCAACGCTGTTGCTACTACTAAAACTAATATCACCTTTGCTACCACCGTCGTCCGCTGTGGGGCCGCCGGCATTCGAGCCGCCACCCGACGGCTGCTGCTGCTGCCCGGTGCCGGCGCTCTGCTGCTGGATCTGCAGCATCTGCTGGTGTTCCTGCTGCAGGTGCACCCGCTGCTCGGGGCTGAGCGAAGCCACCGCAACGCAGCGCCACTTGGCGATGCCGGTCGCACCGCCCGGACACGGCTGCACATTTACCTCCCCGACGCGCGTCACATTCCAGAACAGATTGCGCGCCGTGCTCGGTCCACACGCGTGGCTAATGTCGATGTGAACGTTCGCACCGCCACCATTGACGGTCGTTCCGCCGACCACGGTGGGTTCCTTCCGGATCGCGATACCCGGCGGGGCGGCCGCACCCGATAATACTGCCGTCTGGGTGGGATACAAATCCGCACCGTCGTCATCTTCGTCCTCCTTCGCACTGCCACCTGGCGGTGGTGCGGGACCACCGCCATCATCGGAGTCGGGTGCACGCGAACCCCCACCCTCAACCGAGCCGGCTCCACCCTTCTTCCGATCGGCGATCGTCTTAATGATCGCAAGATCGTCGTTCACACTCTTGTTCTCGAAACCCTTGTTCCGGAAGGTGGTCGGCGATTGGCTGGTCTTCCCCGGACCGGGCCGCACGGTGGCCGCCGGTGTCGAAAGGGCGGGAGTAACGGCGGCCGCAACCGCCACCTCCCCACCACCCACCCCATGCTCCGACGTTAGGTTGAGCCGGCTCAGCACCGGACTGCGCACGGTCGACGTACTCCACACGATCGGTTGCGACGTCTTCAGCCAGGGCGGGCTCGGCCGGTTCGTTGTGGTGGACGACTGGGCGGCCGACACGCACTGGTAGTGCGCCTCCAGGTACTTGTGCGTACCGGGGCACGGATCGCCGAACATGCTGGTCGACGCAAGCACCGAGCAGTTCTGCTTCTGCGCGCACTTCGAGTGCAGCACGCGCAAACTCTTCGGCGACATACAGTTGACGCTCCAGTCCACGTTGCCGTGGTCGTTGCAGATGGTGATCGAAAAGCGACCATAGTTCGCCCGGATGAGGTTGATCAGATCGCCCGGTTCGCACTCGATCATGAGCGTTTTGCCCTCGCACGCGTACGCCGTCTCGTACTTCGGGCTGCCCGCGATCGCCGCTGGCAGCGTTGCGAGCACCAGCATGATGGCACCGGTCAGGAGGGCCACCGCACGCGCCCAGCTTGCGCGCCCAGGTGTGGCTTTCCGTCGTCGCCGCCGGCTACGACCGGCACATTCCGGGTGACCGGGCGGTGTGCTGCTCCATCGCCTGCAGTTAGCGTGCGTCTGCAGGGGACGGTGGTTTACGCTCAAATCCGTACAGTGTGGCTGGTTCGTGCCGCCGGAGCAACGGTGCGGTTGAGATTCTTCCACCTTGCAAGGATCATCCTCCGCCACTCGCAATGGATTGCAGGTGTGCGGTGGTGCCGTTGCCGCCTGTTGCCGGTCATCCTTCGCCGTCTCATTACCGATTTCCGATCGCTTTCTTCGGGCCTCCTTGCGCTGTCGCTGACGGACTCCTCTTCGCTGCAGGTGATCCAATTGCCGCCTCCTTTCGAGATCGGTGCGCTTGTTTAACTCCATCACCGCGCGCTCTCTCGTTCACTCCCCGCACGCTGTTGCGCTCGCTTCACGTATAAGATAGCTCCTTTCACGCGCTTTACCCACTCCCAGCGCTCCTTTTCTCGTGTGTGCTTTGTTTGTCCGTCGTACCGTAGTGCACGGCACGCAGTACGAGAGGCTTCCAGAAATTAGCCTACCAGTGAGTAGCTACCGCTTCCTTTGATCGGTGGCGTTGTTGTCCTCCTGCTAGACGATATAGCGCACTCATTGCGTTTCACGCCGCGTCCGGTTGCTGCTTCCAACCATGCGCGGGGTGCGATCGTAATTGCGGTGCCTTTTGATTTGATCGCAGCAGCCGCCAGCGCCGCCTCACTGCTGTGATCGGCACAGTCACGACACTGACGACGCGCACGATAATGATGCTGCTGCTTTTGCTGCTGCTGCTGCTGTTGCTGATGACGCTGACGGTGGATAGGGCTTCTTGCCGGCTGGGGCGATTGCAGTTGCAGTCGTCGTTCGGGGATGCCTTCGGATGATCCTGTTGCGTGTTGCTGCTTCGTCGTCGCCGGTACGAGCTGCAGCATCATCTTCCGCGCGGCAGCAGGCGAACTCTTCGGGCGCTCGGCAGCAGACGCTCGTTCCACTGCAACCACACACACACACACACATACAGCCAAACCCGAAGCGAAGGGATGCCGGAAAGGAAAGAAAAAAATTAAAAATATTTATTAAATCGTGACCAATCAATATCACACAATTTCCCCGCCCCAGGTCCGCGCAGCGTTGCGCGTCAACGGTGGTTCTCCTTCACGGTTTGACCAACTGCTCAGGGTAACCCTTCGTTTTCCCACACGATCCACACGCACTCTCGCACTTCCTCCCCGGGCAGAGAGTGGCCGGTTTCGGTCGGTTTGGTCTTTTGAGTCGCAGCTTTGGTCGCGCGCAACATCTTGCGGCGGATGTTCACTATCAGCCACCGGCACCATAAACATATTTATATATGTGTTTCTTCCCCCCACACCGGGGCACGGGCAGAACTTAAAGGAGCTCCGGTTTTTTGCTTCCACCCCAACCAGTATTACTTCAGCAATACTGCTGCACTTCAAACCACACACCGATCGTGCGCTAAGTGGGATGGGTACATCTTAAAGCACACACTGGGGGAAAACAGGGTGAAAAGAACGGCAAGGCTAGCTTAAAAAAAAGGAGGAATTTCTCCCTCACGATCTTCGATCGATTCAATCTACACTCGATTTCAGGCGCGCCCCTTACCCCATTGCCATCACCCTCTCAGCGGATGAAAAAGCAGCGAAACGTGGCAGAACAAAAAAAAAACACGGCACATTCCGGGAAGCTTAACCCGAAAGTGAGATATTTATACCGGGTTTTTTTTTGCGCACAAGACACCCGGTATCCCTGCCGCCCGCGTCCAGGATGCCCTTGCGAATCCCAATGTCGCCCGGTTGTTTCTCGCGATGCGGTGGTACTCGAGTCATTTCGAGAAGATCGGCGCGGACGCTTTTGCTTCATCCGCTTTCGCTTCGGAAGATCGCTGCCATCATCATTACGACGGAGCGAAGGGCTGCTCCAGGCACCCACCCCACACACACACACAGACACACATAAAGACAGACATAAATAGCCCCCCACCGCCCGCTTCCAGGGGCTAATTGATACGTAAATTGCACGACTAATCGCTTTGCAATTGTTTCTCCGCAGCCGTGCTTGCCGCATCGGTGTTCCAAGTTCGAAGTGGAGCGGGGAACGACTTTACTGTATGCTTTTTTTTTAGTTGTTGTGTTGTCCAGTTTTGCTTTATGTAGTGTCGATTCCTGTGTTCTCGATTTTCTGACGCTGGCCGATTACCTTGCCGCTTTTTTCATGTTTATTAACCGCGTTATTTTGTTTTTTTTTTCTTTTAGCTGGCTCCCACAGGGCACGACTTTCGGCGGTTAAAGTCTTGGCTCACGACTCGAAGGAAGTGCATTGCGCGGCTTGGCGTTTCTGCACGAACTAGCGATTCGATCGATTTGTCACCGCGTCCGGTACCGATTGCTCTCTGCAATGGGCTCTTTTTGCCCTCTCGATTGGAGAGTTTATTTTCGGTTTACCGTATGGTCACACCGTCGTGATGTTCCGACCGTCGAGATGTTTGAAATTCTGAGCGCTCTTGTGGGTGCTCGAGGTAGATTAAATGAGGATTGTTTTCAATCTCCCAGCGAAACATCGAATGAAAAATTGTGGTAATCCTTGAGCGCTTCGGTCAGACCTTTTGCTCTTTTCTTAGTAAAAAGTTCGCACCATCGTCATCAGGGTAGAGGACAAATACATTGTACTTGAGACGAAAAAAACCTGAACACTGTTTAAATCGATATAATAAATTCAGCATTGATAAATATAGCACTTTGACTTAATTTTGGTTGCCAGGACTAAGCATAAAAATGAGCTCTAAGAGGAAACCGAATTCATCAACATGTGAAAAACGTTCATATTTATAGAAAAATGAGATAAGAAAATAAACATAAATTTAAGCTCAAAAGGCCTCGAGTAAGGTCTCGAAAAAGCCTTTAGTATGTCGATGGAAAACGATCAGGATATCAGTGAAGTGAAATTTACAAAAAATTCTCTATAAAAAATCTACGAAGTAAACAGACAAAATTTAATAAATTAACAAAGAGAATGTTACAATCCACAGAAGCAACCGAAGAACAAACTCCAATCCTCTCGTAACAGTTTGATTGGTTCGTAGTCATGACATTTAATGAAATCTAATAGGACAAAGAAGATGCAGTAAATTTGGAATCATATAAAACAGGATAGTTTCTGTAAAAAGTGACTATGCCGTACATTACTGAAACCTAGGATATAAGTCAATGCTGATATTTTTCCGAAAGCGACAGGAATGATCAGAAACACAAAGAAGTGTTTTTTTGTACCTATCCGCATAATGAACGACATAATTCAATGGACTATTGTCGCTGCGTAGCCCTCCTCATCTAGCGCCACTTACACATAATAATTTCCTGCTTTTTTCGTTTAATTCCCCACGTCTTTACGCACCCATGCGCACCGGAACGCTTTAAGCAAATGCCTAGCCACGCAACCCATTAAGCTAATAAAAAAAAAGCCGAATGCATTTAAGGATTTTCCAGCGCAACGGTTTTTCTGCCCCGTTGGTCTTTTCCTGCACCAGCGTCGGTAGGCTTCGGAATGCTCGATTCTTGTAGGACACAATGAAAAACATGAACCGAGAGAGAAAAAGACAGAGAGAGAGAGAGAGAGAGAGAGAGAGAGGGGGGGAAGAGAGAGAGAAACGCGCAAACCTGTTACAGTCCTCCGCGCAAGCGGATCATACGCGTTTGGATTGCGTTCGATTCGGGGTTGTGTTTATGTATATGTGCGTGTTCAGGACGCTTGGTGCCGTCCGTTTTGCCCCGTTTTACCCGCGAGCCGCAAGTAACCGCAAGTGGTGCTCCACCGTCGAGTGCCCATTTGTAGCGTGGCGAACGAGCGAACAGCAAGCGAGCGCGATTACTCCGGGCGAGTTTTAAGGCCCGACCGCGGTCGTGTGTAAAGTCACATAATTTATGTACTTAAGCGTTAATACCCACCACGCCACGAACGTGGTCGCGCGATCACACGCGGGTTCGTCGCCATCGCCACGGCCGACCCGGATTACATGGTACTTAAGCCACGGTAGAAACCAATCCTTCTACGATGCGGGGGCCTCCGGTTCGACTGTTGGACAATTTGAGCACAACAAAACAACAATTCCGGTGACGAAGACGTCCCGGGTTTCGAAACAAACACACACATACACACACGGCGGGGGGAAACGGTGCGAATAATGGTAAACGATCGGTGCACTCACAGTTAAAAGCGTGGAGGGCGGCCCGGGGCTGGAGCGAGGTAAAAATATGTGTGTTTAATATCGCTAAATCGACACCAACGGTCCAAAAACGGCAAACCCAACACCGGTTCGGTTCGGTTCGGGGGTTCGGATTGGGGCGAGAGGGGGGAAGAAAGAGCGGCAAAAGTAAGAAATATGGCCCGCGCGGTAATGGGGATAAGTAGAAATAATATAAAATTTATAAAGCCTCGCGCAAAGTGGGCAACAGAAACATCGACGGCCACTTGCCGTTGACATTCTTCACCATCGAAGAAGTTGCCCAATCAACCATTGCCCTGCCAAGCCTCGCAGCCAAGGCAAATGATTCAGTGTGCGCGATCATTGGGAGCTTACCCCTTCGATCCCTCCATTTCACGCCCCTCCGAGCGACGGATTTGTCTCCAGCGAGTGAGCGATTCAGGTTTTTTTTGCGTGCTTAATCTATCGCCTGCACACAGAAAACGCGCGCACCATTTCTTCCTCTATTGCTGGGGTGATTAGTTATGTGTACCGAAGCCCATTTGCGGATAGGGGGTTCGTCGCTTAAGGTGGGATAATTTAGCGTCACCGTCGAAGTCGTGTGGTTGCCGGCCGTCACGAGAAAGTGCGAAAAGAAAACGGAGCCCACCGTCTGGCAATAGCACTAGCGATAGCAAAGACGGTTTTTGCACGCCAAAGTGAGAACGGAACGGGCGCGAGTAAAAAAAACCAACAACCACAAACCTGTATCCTTGCACACCACTGCCCCAAACCGTGCGCCCGAAGAAGCCTATGTCTTGGGGGTCTCGGTGCAGCAAACGGCCGCATCATCATCATCTTCTCCTGCTGCTGCTGCGACTGCTGTTGGAGGATTCACAATCTTTAAGAGGTTGGCATTTTTGCTGATGAGACAGCCGGACCGTCGATGGCGTTCGTCCATGGCGTTGTGATCGGGACACCGGGACGAGAGGTGAAACCGGAGCGAAGCAACGGTGAAGCGCGAAGGCAATCATTATAAGCCCATCACAGTCCGCAAGCGCGCCAGCAAACACCACATTTGCAACACTTTGCGCGCACTTTGCGCTCCAAGACGGGATGATGGGGTGGGTGAGGATCGTGTGGGATAGCGGCATTAAGAAGAAGAAAAAAAAAACGCAGCCCCATCATTAATAGTGGCGTAAACGACACCGTTCCATCACCAGATGCTTCCTCCTCCGGCTGCTCGGCCGTGCTTTGGCTTGACACCACGACTAAAAGGTGCGCGGTGGGCGCTTAAAGGTACGATTCGCACATTCGCCCGGGCAATCGAACCCGATAAAAGGTTGGGTTTTCTGCTGGTTCAGGTCTAGCTCGATCTCCTGACGGAAACGCGCGACCCATGTTCTAGCCACCAGCTAAGATGGGACCCATCGTTGGATGGCAAGAACGTTTTTGGGGTGTGAGGAATGCACGGTTAGATTTGTGTGCGTGGTTAATTGACCGGTTTGTAACGCTAAAAGAGTTTGCTTTTCTAATGAATATGAATGTGGTAATTCTAGGGTATTTATGTCATTAATTGTTTCTTCATTTGTTAAATTTGCTAGGTCTATGAATTTTGAATAAAATAAAAAATGCTGTACATTTCAGCCAACATTTTAAGACTACAATAATGACACCAAAAATACATTAAAATTAGGAAATTTCTTTAAATTAGCTGTTTAATATATCATATCTAAGGTTGCAAATACATTTTCCTAGTCTACTGGGAGCACTTTAACGGTGTCACACAACGGATTGTCGATAATATAGAAAGAGTTGATATTATCATTAAATTTTTAGTAAAACATTTTATATTCGAAATCTAATCTTTTATTCCAAGGTTTTGATGGGCTAAAACCTTTCTATACTATTTTTTACTATTTACTATTTATACTATTTTTTATTTAATACTATTTTGAAACATCACATATTTTTTTAAAAATTAAATTATAAGATATTTTCAAATTGGTACAAGTTAAACTAACGAGAATCGCCACATGAGACTTACAAACTTCTCCACCATACCTTTTAATCTTCATTGTTTGATCCACCAACCATTTGCTCAGTACCAAATGCGTCGAAGCTAGCAGTATAATTAATTCCATGCCCACATCTAGCGCAACCAGTTATGCAAATGCATTTTCGCGTCGCAAAACAAAAATCCATTTAAAACCAACTAATGGTCGGTAAAGGCCGGTTCGGTCGGCCACCTAACCACCGGTGAGGCGTCGTCCGCAGCGAAAAAAAAAACAAAAACGAAAGGAAAGCTTCCCGGCACAACCCTACCGTACTACGCAATCACTCAAACACACTTCACAGCCCTTAGGGTGGCAGCGACCACCTAATGGGGAGAAACGAGTGCCGCCCGCGGGAGCAGACCTTTTTCCGCCGTACACCGTGTCATTGCTGGGAACGTAAACGCAGCAGAAGGCGAACGCACGCCGATCGTCCTTTCTCTTCCCGATTCGGATGGGGCGAGGGGTGCGGGGGAGAGGACAGCAGGGGGAAAAGGAAATCCGATCCGAGCGAACGATTAGAGCGCCACCGGGAAGCGACGCATCGTCGTTGTTTGGACGTCGATTGGAACCGTCACAAGGCGCTTCTCGCTTACCGCACGCTGCAAATGCAGCTCACACGCGGCGCAGCCGCCTATGTTGCCCCCGTTACGCAACCCCACCAGCCCGGAAGCGGTTCGTGCAGTAACACACTACACGCACACAGCGCAACGACACGGGGTGAGATGGTGCAACCGGTGACGCGAACCTCCCTTTCCTGTCACGACGCGAGTAATGGTATGTTGCACGCCACACCACCACCCGGTTGCATGTCCGCCGCCATCACCCCATCCCCCTGCTTACGGTGGTTTCGATGCTGGATGCTGCTCACAGCGCAGATAGCGAGGATGGCCCCAACGCGTGAGAGTGCGGCGTCGTGTGCACGCGCGGCACTTTTAGGCACTTTGTAGCGAAAACTAACACGACGCGCCTAAATATGATTTTAGGTTTTCGCTTAGATCGCTGCCGCCGCGATGATGGGAAGGGGAAAAGGGAAAGGAGGGTTAGGATGGCGGGGGGTAGCTTTAAGCGAAAGGTTAAAAGCGAACAATTCAGAAGCTCAACGATGCGAGAGAACGAACGGTGCGATTATGATGATCCTCGGGTGCTGCTGCTGTTGCTGCTTCTAGTATAATACCATGGCGCATTTACAGCAACCTATCATTTCGAGCACTCTCTCTCTCTCTCTCTCTCTCTCTCTCTCTCTCTCTCTCTCTCTCTCTCTCTCTCTCTCATGTGGTACCACCATGTTGCAATTTGCATTTCGGCACACACACGGTGTGGTATGTGGCAATAATGAAATTACTAAATACAAATTATCTGCTCTCAGCACAGACGTGCCGCAAAAGTGGAGCGGGAGGGTGCCTTGGGAAAATGCTGGAACTAACTCTTCTCTAGAAGAATCCGACTGGCATGCAATTACTACCACACTGCGGTTGCGGTGCGGCGAAACAAAAGTCTTGTCGACGGTCGTTTTAATTTCGTTCCTGCCCCCAATCCGGTGCCTGCCTCCTCCCCCAGTGTGTTTCGGTTTCTTCCCCAGGACGGCAAGATTTACAAACCTCCCGGTCCAAACGTCCTTTAAATCTCGTGCGCATTCCATATCGGCGTCAAATTATGACTCCCGTGGGAAACGCCATTTTCTGTGCGTGCGTGCGTGCGTGCGTCCGTGGCAAACCGCACGACGCTGGCGCGAAAGTTTAGCATATTGTTGGCGCGCGTGCATTGCATCTTCGGTGGCAGGCGGCTTGGGCGGAAGCGGAATAAATGACACGCCTGTTGTGCCCGGTGTGTCCAGTGGGAGTTTCATTTTTTTTTTATCAAAATCGCGGTAAATCTCGGCATGACGGAAGCGCAAATGTACGTTTCGTACGCGACAATGTGTCCCGCGAGGGTGTTATGTCTAATGTGAACGAACAGGGCAACAAAAAAAAAACAACGCACCTAAAACGACGGGAGCTTTAATCAGTTCGAGTGTAATTTCGAGCAGCAGCGTTTCTTTCGCACGTAGCTCGGTTCGCTCTTATCGAGCGTCTGGTGTCTTGCAATTTGTTACACACATCTCTTCTGGTTCGACGTTCCTGTTCAATCCTGGGGTGTCCGTCCGTCCATCGAAATGTCCTCCGCCCAAACCCAAAAGCATCCACAGCACGAACGGAACCGGACGAATATGTAAGCTCCTTTCAGCTTCTTTGTAACCGATCATTCCCATCGGACGGGATTGCCATTCGTGCGATGAATGGAGCGGAAAATGAAAATGATCTCCCCTCCTGGCCCCTCTCCTCCTCCTCCTCCCGCGGTGATGAATATTCGGCGGCACCGAGAACTGAGCGATGCGTTTGTTGCAACATTGTGCTAACTCTGACCGCAAAACCCGTCCGTTTAGAGCACACGCAACCAAAAAAAAAAAACGAAAACGAAAACCCACCACCAACACAAAGCTTTACACGCTTTACACGTCCAGCAGCAGCAGCATCGGCAGCAGCAATACCATACTGTGCGGGAGTAAATGTTATCACCTTGTTTACGAGCCGAGCTGAAGGACAGAATGCATTGGGGATTTTTTTCGGGCAGCAGATGGATCATCGCAACCCACCCGAGGCGTGGGTTTTTGCCGGCAGCAACCCCTTTGGCCCCGAAGCTCCTCACGCGCGCAGGTTCGATGACTCGAGGGTTTCGGGAGCGCAACAATGTTTGCACTTGCAAGTGGTACGAAAACCCGTTCCAGCAAGCGAAATGGTCCATCCTTCACCGTGCGCCGTCTGTAGTGGGAAACGTACGCGCGCTTGAGCATACGCAAGGGGCAATGCAAAAATGTTCGCCATCACAACCCGGGGCTTGTCACCAGGACATCATGTCCCATTGCGGGACGCAACGTGCGGAGGACGCTTTATCGGTGGGGCCAGTGCCGACTGTCGGGGCAAACGACGTGCGTTCGCCTCGCGGAGATAGATACGGCATGCTTTAAACCTGCCCCGCGTGCCAAACCGTCGTCCCGTTGCGAAACGAAGCGAAACATGGCGACCAGCAGGCGACTCGCCTACTTAGCTGCACCCATTGCGCCCGCTGACATTCGACGTCATGAGAAGTGTCAACATTTTGCCTAGGTTGCCCAACGACAACGACGACGACCGACGACCGACGGTGCGCTCGCTCGAGACAAATCGCTACGAGATGGACAAGCGAAGATAAGCAGCCGCACAGTGCCGATGCTTCGTATCGTTGAAAGGTAAGTATCCACACACATACACACCGGGGGTGCGGTATAAAAACGGTTGACGGGTTCCGAACCGCCGCTGCGAGGGGTTGAACATGAAGCTAATATGCAATTTACCACTGCCGGAGCAGTTTGCAGACACCCAGAGCTTAAGCATTTCCACGTTCTAAGCACAGCATCGGGTCCGGTTGGGTTCAGGAGATGCGCTGGCAGGGGAGTCTCGGTGACTGTAGCATCAACCGGTGCGGTGCAAATAAATCAGAGCTTGAACCCAAAACAGGTCCTGTAACCGGGCCATCCCAGCACTTGTCCTCTTCGAGCGAGTCTCAACGTGGAGCCACCAACTGCCCATGCAAACTAATCAAATATCTACCGCCAACTTCGGGAGACGGGGTGGTTTGACCATGCCCCGGGAAGCCATCCGAAAAAGTTGTTATTTATGCTCCACTGCAACCGCAGCAAGCCGCACAACCGTGCATGCGGACTTTGCCTTCCCGCCTGGATGGATGGAAAACAAAAGTTGCCGCCGCCGAAAAGGCGCGCCAGCGGACGCAGATTGTGTGCAGTAAGTCCCCAAGCTCGCTGCTCGTGGAAGCGCAAACGAAGAAGCTTACGCAGCAAAAGCATTTCCTAGCGGCAGCGGCGTTCTAGCCCCGGTGACGAGAATGCCAAGAAAATGAGTAATTGTACCGTCCCGCACTTGTACCACCGGCAGCCAACCTGCACGCGATCCCAGAACAGAACCACCCCAGGGACGAGTTGCAAATGTCCAAACTGGGTGGATTTCCCCGTCCCCTACCGAACGCAGCGCTGAGGTCTGCTTGCGACAGGTATAAAGCTATGGAGATTAATTTGAAGAATGACATTCCATTCGTTGCGGTTGACGAGAGAGAGGGGGGGAGAGAGAGAGAGAGCGGGACAGGTGTAGTGAAACCCCGTGAGGTGGTTTCGTGCAGTTTTCTCATTTGTGTGTAGCACCCATTGCCGAAGGCCGGCGAAATGAGTGCATTATTTGGGAAGAGCAGAGTTGAATGCATTCTTAAGTGGACACGAAAGTAGGAAATTATTTCAAGAATCCTATCCGCAGCAGTGGAACGTAAACTAGGGAATCATTTGAATGCATCTGTCCCACAAAACAACGGCGACCGTATTCTCGCTGCAACTCCACGTAAATCGCTTTCGAAATATTTAATGCAACCGAATTTGCTTACGATGTCGGCCAAACATATAACGAGATACGACTGCTCCTGACCTTAAGCAAAAGGGGGTGGAAATTACCAGCGACGTTGTTGGTCGAGATGAAAAGAAAGATACCTCGGTATGGCTTGCGGCACACCGACCGCAGCGGGACTCTTAATGTCGACTAATGCTCTAGTTCCGGTGTTGATGAACTGGGTAGCGCAGCTACAGCTGGGAGCTATCTCCCGTGAAGTTTGCATTTCCTTGCCGCCCGTTTGCCCACCCGGCACTGCACAAGAAGGGCAGGGGAATGGGCGTGCAATTGAAACCGTTTGAAGCAGCTCTTCAAAGCGCCACACAAAACGACGATCAACTCCCGGCACCGGGTGCAATTTTCTGTCCGAAAATTCCGAAAACACATTCTGAGCCAACGAACCAATAAAACGGTTCGTTCGCCCCCGGGTTGATTGTGATTCCGGTGCGAGCATCATGTTTGCATGCCGGCACCTGTGCCCAGTAATGAAGACCCCCCCGCTGCTGGAGTGTGTTCGGGAAGGAGCGGGGAACCTGTCTCGAAGCCGGTCTTCGGCACATATCGTTCTGCGACGCAACGGGACACAGCTCGTTAGGCAAAAGCGCATATCATGTATCCGCAGACGGCACGGGACAGTTCCTGCAATTACCGCCCGCTCCGAGGCCCAACTCCTCGGCACAAGTGATCAGGACCTCAAGCACGATCGCTCAACGGGCAGCATAGCGGGGGATCATGCAGGAGTATTTGTCACATCGTCTCGGACATCAGGCTCGGGTGTCACGGACCAGCTCGATATTTATCGGACGGACAACGTATGCCCAAACGCTGCACTCAACCCGGGCTGAATACAACAGGCGGTTAATAAAACAGCGCCACCCCATTATAACTTTAGATAATAAAATATTTTCCCAGACACCTTCACCCGGGGCCGCTCGTGGTAATAGAGTACACCACTCCAATGGCAATGGAAGGCTCAATTTCGGGCATCACTTGGTGTCTTCCGAAATAACACACACACCGACGACTGACCCGGATGATGATGCGCAAACCAGGGCTGGCACAAAACTCTCCCACCCAGCACAGGACGGCGGTGGAAACTTTTGCCCGATCAGCTTTAGAGAGCATTCCGAAAAGCACGAAACTTTCGTGGTGGGTATCTCTGAGGTAAGCGTACGTTCGTCAAAAATAAAAGCATGATCCTTTTTACATTGTCCGCCACGGAGTGGTTCGGTTCGCTGGGTGCACACAGGACCCTTCCGAAAGGGGACGAGCGTCGTTGCATTGTCTAACGTCCATAAAAGCGCTCCACTGCTCCAGCGGTGGGAGGATGGAGTCAACGTGAAGTCGTTGGTGAAATATACTCTCATCACCATCATCATAATCATTAAAAATGCCTTCCCCTTCTATCGCTCTCTCACACACACACACACACACACTCTCACTCGCTGTTTTCTGAATGCGGCCAGTTTCGTTGCCCCTTTCCAGAATCGCTGCTGTAAAACACCACTCACCCCTGTATTATGCGGGGATTGTAACATCGTTTGGAAGTACATAAAAAGCGTCTCCGCTTGCGCTGGGAGTGACGCAGGATGTGGACGTAGTATCCGGAATAAGCCCTTGGGTGCGCTCGGAAGCAAAGAACCAACTGCAAAAACTCCATTTGCCATCCGGAGCCTAAACAGGGGCGGGCCGATTGTGGCAGGAAAAAGTGGTAAAAATCGTAGTAAATTAAAAAATACAAAAAACGAGTCTATAACAAAAAACTAGACTAACCCGAAACATTGGGACCACCCAGAGCCGTACAGGACGCCTCGGCTTCCGTTTAACTTTCCAAACTGTCCAACAATTGAAATAAAAAGTCGCTCCCCGTGTAAGCCGTAGTTTTGCTGCCGAAGGATCCGGAAGGATCGGAGTCCGGTCCAATCAAGTTCAACATACAAAAAAAAAATGCTCCAGTTGTGCTGGTTGGCGGTGATGCTGCGGTTGGTGAGTGCACTTCTCCGTAACGCTAGGATGAACCGCAAGCTAAAAGAGGGATATAAAATGGAGCACCCGCAGTACAATCCGGCCCTGGGATTGCGTACGCCTCCCTCATGGCACGACCAGCAGCACACGGAAAGGGAGTGGACCATATATCCTAAAAGTAAATCTTAATCCCGGGTGAGATTTAACACACACAAACACACACACACACACCCACACCGCACGCTATGCCAACCAACTACCAACCTTTGGTGGGCTGGTCACAGTGGAAATCTCTCCGCAGTGGCCGTATTATTTCATGTTCATTTTCGGTATTTGCAGTAAATATTAGCAGAAATAATAACCCCTTCATGTGTTGGTCTCTGGCCCTGGGTGTACGACGTAATCCGGCCCCGTGGACGAATGGCTCGCCGCCGAAGCGGTATTGGGAGCCATAAGGAGAAAACAAAACGTACCCCGGAAAGTCCTTACGGTGGATCGGATATCGTGCAAAATGAGGAAAGGAACAGAAAAACAAGCAGGCGCGCTGGGGGCGAAAAATGAAACATTTCGCTCGAAGATACACAGCGGCATGGGAAAATCCGGAAAAATCACCGGCAGTTTTTAAGCTCAATGATGGATTTTCAACCCGCCCCCGTCGCTGGCCTCTGCCCGCTCCTGCTGCTGGGTGTTGTATCCGTTTTTGTTCCGATGACACCATTTTCGATTCGTATTTCCTGCTCCGTCTGTTTCCGATCCCGATGATGCTCGTCGAGCTATTCTTCAATTTTTCTCCACTTTTTACTTTTCACTCTGGGCCGATGTCGGCGGTGTTTGAAATAGAGCCCTAAAAACCCAATATTTCATCTCAAGGCACATAAACGCGGCGCTATTTGCGCAATGCCTTTCCCTTGCGCGACCGAACGCGCCGGTTTTACCGCGAGCTCGGGGCTGTCTCTGGCCAAATCCATCACGTCGTCTCGTGACGTTCGCTGGTATCGAAAAGCCAAACCCAGAGGAAGGCTTAGCCCGGTGAGTACAAATACAAACATCATCCGTCGTCCTTCCGGCCTTCCGCGTTTGTGTCGGTAGCAAAATATCAATAAAGCGCTCGCCCGCCAGCCGACTATTCGTGCTGTGTAAAACGTTTTACCAAATTTTGACATCGTACTCTCATACATCCTGCGCCCTAAGTGTCGCTCCACTTCGGTCGCAATGTGTGTGTATGTGCCGAGCGATGAGGGCATTTCCATCAACGACATGAAGGCATCCCCACCCTCACCGATGAGCGACCGATTTTTCCTATCCAATTTACGTCCCCCATCGTAGAGGGTAAGGATTAGAGCAGACCACAACCTGCCGCATAGAGCCAGTGTGTTGTACAGGAAAAGGGGTGTCCTGAAACACTCAAGTAAAAGTCGAACACGGACCTATATACTCATACATGCAAACACAATTTGCGGCACTGGGGAAGCGGATGGTTGGGTACGACTGTGACAATAAAGCAGGGCATGTAGAACGTGCTTAATCCCAACAGAAGAGAGAATTGCTGCTATAATTGGCACTTTCGTTAGCAGCAACACACAGGCAGAATAGAAAAGAGAGGTAGCATTATATATATATATATACATAGTGAGGAGATTATTCAGCAAGCAACGTCCATCAAAGCAGTTTTTTAAGGCAGATGCATTTAGACGGCAAAAAACATTTTTTTATTTAGTCTATAATATTTAAACAACATTCTTTCTCCATTCCGATAGATTGTGGGAACTTTAATATATTTTTTTATTGATTCTTTATGATCAGCTCTGTGTAAAGTATTGAAACATCATTCTAACACAAATTGGGTTCAGTAACAGATTTGAGCCTACAAGATAATGGTGTACACATACACGCTACGCTGTGCGCCTTACCTTACGGTCATCAAAACAGACATTCCTAGGTGAGTTAATATTGGTACCATATTGAAGCGCGTTTCAAAACAGGTGCTTTAAATAGCGAAGAGTTGAGACAGTGCACTGTAATCCTTACTAGAATGTGATTATTATCAACATAAATCAAATAACTACATAATCTACAACACCGATATCAACATCAAAATCCAAATGGCGCTAAAATATCTGCTTCCCTGATCCTGATCCTTGCACGCGGAGGATATAAATAGTACCAATCCGCGTGCTGCACAGACTGAACCCTTCGCTGATTCCATAATAACGCAACAACACCAGATCGGAATCAGGCGTAAGAATGTGGGGCGCAAACAACTGCCTGCCTGCTTTTATTTTCGCCCTGCGAAAGAAGAAAGCATAACCACCAATACAGAGCGAGGGGGAAAGAGCATTAGATTCCGTTTCAGGGCGACACCATATTCACGCCACTTTCAGCGAATGCCACAGGAAGCCGGGACCCACATCCAAGGGCGTCCCAGCCGAAGTAGTGAGTGTTCGCATGTGGATGGTGAAAAGAATTCCCCACACCATCCATTCTTTTCCCTCTCGCCGCTCCCAAATCCCGCACAACGTTTGAGGAAGCACGATAGAACCAATCCAAGCCTGGGATTGGATCCGAACGGAAGCGGAAGGTAGAGCGCGTTGGGCTTATGCGGTTATGCGGGAATAAGAACCGACACAACAACAAATAAAAAAAAATGAAACCCACTCCGTTCCCGGTCTACACAGAAACCGGAAGACCACTTTTGTTGCGCGAGACGAAGGTCCCCGACTTGCACGCCGCTCGCTCGCAGGATCCACGCCGGAGAAAAGGTCAACGAGTGGTTGCCGATTGTGCATAAATCCATAATTTATGAATGTTGCTGTAACTTGACGTAATCGGCATTGGGTCGACGGAGGCAGGCGGGATGAAGGGGAGTGGACGAAATATTCTTTCGCCTCCCGGTCGGGGGTTTTTCACTTACGCTCGCCGTGCCGGTTCGGGGGGCGACGCCCGGTGGGTTTGTTGTGGATGTGCGCTTTTCGTATGATGAAAATGTGCTGAATGCAATAGGAAAGTTGCTTGTGTGGGGAAAGCAGTCTCGCTGCTTGGTTGCCGCCCTCTGTGTGATGCGAGCTTGCGGGTTTGAGAAATGCAGAGCAGAAGAAGAAAAAAAATAGCGAACAATCACAAGAACACACATTCTTCGAAGGATTTGAAGAATTGAACAAGCTTTAGCCCGAATTGATGGGTTTCGTGCATGAAGCGGGCGCCTTTGTTAAAATGCAATTTCATCTTTATTTTACCATTTTATTATGTCGATCGAAGGGCGTCTGATGGGAAAGCGGTGCCTAGGCATTATGTTTTCATTTTAAGGTACTCTGCCTTCAATACGCTCAGACTCGAGACTCGATACCGTCAAAGGCAAATGTATATAATGTACGCACCGCAATAAGAGACAAACGTAGTAAATAAGAAGCTGACTGTAACTCAAAAAGCGCTATATTGTTTGTTGATTATCCTACGAAGTATAAAAATGTTTTATGCATAATTTATACATTAGTATAAACTAATGAAGTCAATTTTTCAAACTATACAAAAAAACAATAAAACATATTTAGACCACAATTGATTCAATATCAAGAAACTAACAAATAATAGTTCTTTTTCAAATTACCGCAACTTATCAACCGACAAAATGGTAAAATTTGCAGACATTTGTCATATTGAACCGGACTGGCGGCATTTCTATCGTCTCCACCCCCCTCTCTACGCCCTGGTGACATTTACTCTCTCTCTCTCCGCTTGTCTCCGCCCTTATCCCTTCCAACAACAATGTAAGTGGCAGAAGGATATTCGTTACCATCAATGGCCGATCAAAACCCGAAGTCTTGCAGGAAGAATTTGTGTTCCCTCCTACGGTTCAGGTTGTTGTATTCTGCTCATGCATTTTTCAACTAGCTTCACCTGTCGAGTGAGACTTTCCTGGCGACATTCCAGACCGTGTTGGAGGGAGGAGTTAAAGGTACACCAACTTGGGTACTGGGCGAACGATGACTACTAAACATTACATCGTGCCAGTGCATGCATGCATGAATTCCGTGCGAGTGTTATTGCGGCAGAGACTGGCAAGGAAATCACCTTCTTACCTCATAATGGTAATGCGTCTCTGTGTGTACGTGAGTGTTTGTGGTACGGCTGTGGCCAGTGAACGCACTTTTCTCCCAATCAGGTGACGCGTTTCGTACGAAGGTTCTTGCTGAAGGCTCCGAGAGGGAGAAAACCCCCGTCTCAAAGTGCGCATACAGAAATAAAACTGCACATAAAACAAAGGTACAGGTGTGCACCTGTAAGGAGCAAGAACCACAGGCTAGCGCAACTACGCAGCACCTAACCGCACCCGGTAGCAGGGGGGAAGTGAACTTCATGCGTGGAATAGCTTCCCGTTGAAGCGTGCGCTTACCTTTTTCCACACGAGAGGGCGTCTGATATCGATTTTTCTCCTGGTGTGGGTTTGTGATTTTTTTTTTATTGTTGTCTGGCCCGTACACCTCATTCACGCTGCAGCATAATTTTAGATCCGTTCGGAAACTTCAGCACACGCAACGTAACGTGTGCATATGCACGACCCGGGCAGTTTGGTCTTCTGGAGCGCAGGATGCTAATTTTTTTCTTCCATCGGTTTTTTTACTGCTCCAACTCCCGATCGTTAGTCGATATTACAACTAAATATTTCACCTTCACGAAATCGATTCGCGCGGCGAAAGAAAGTTCGAAGTTTGGCAAAAAAAAGGTTCACCTTTACTTGCAGGTGGTTCTGGGTGGTTTTCTCAGGTTCCGGCAATGGAGATCGGAGGCTCGCAACCCAAGTCCACTGCTGAGCGGGACCCTCGGAAGGCCCAGAAAGGATACAAAATTTATGATTCTATTTTCATATATTGTTTCTGCATCGGCCTCCTCTACCCACGCGATGGATCGCTTTTCGTGCTTCCATTACCGAATTTTTCCGTGCTCCGTTTTCTGCGGAGCCGGCGATAAATCATAGATAGTTTTTCTCGCATAACCGAGTTTCACCTATCGTCCTCCTGTGCTGGCTGGGGCGCAGGTTGGCGCAGAAACGAGCGTGGGTATCTTGGGACAAGTAACTTCCCTTCTACTTAGCTTCTCAAGGGCTTTTTGGAAAGAAGCCGGTTCTGGTTTGTTCACCAACGTTCGAGCAACTTTCTTACCGGGTACGGGTAGATTGATATTCTATTTCGAATCGACACGAACTACCCGGCCCGGGTTCGCTCGATGCGCTCTGGTAGAGTTTTTACGCACACTCCCACCCACGGTGCTCCACCCACCCGATAGTTTGCATATTTTTTGCACGAAAGAAAATTTCGCACGTGATCAGAAGCTGAAAAACGAACCAATTTTCGGTACGGGGAAGATTTACATTCGTGCTACTGCCCATTTTTTTTTTTTTTTTGTGTGGATGCCAATTGAGCAGGATGCGAAGAATGCCACACACTCGCGCAAACAAAAGGAAGAAAACAAAAACAAACATGTAAACGAAATCACTCATTCGTGAAAAAGCAAAAAATAAAGGTAAGGTCGTCCCATCATCCTCTGTCCTCTGGCCCGGAAGAATGATCCGATAAAGGGAGCTCACCGGTTCAAGCACCAGCGGAAGGACCAAATATACGGGCAGACCCAGCCAAAAAGGGCCTCCGGTGCTTTGCCGGTGGTCTTTGCCGCACATCACGCGAGAAGAAAGGCCGCTCGCGCGCGCACCAAGTGACAAGTTTGTTATGCGAATGAAATTTATGGTAAAATTTATTACCAACCCATCTGATGAAAAAGGCGCCCAAACAAACACACACAAAAAAAGAAAAACATGCACGCACTTATTTAAATATTCCGACATTCTTTCACCGGCGGCTGTACGCGCGCTGGGGGTTTGGATGCAGAACGAACGATACAAACGTATGCACGCGCCGGGAATGAAGAGAAAGGAAAAGTCGCCCGAAAGGCAAACCGCTGATAACGGGTGCGTGATTTCACCGTCTTCCCGGTCGTCGCGTCGTTGGCTTTCGTGTTCGTGTAAAAGTTGTCCTTTTTTTACAAATTTCGCTGTCTCTTAACAAGGAGACCCGAGCCGAAACAACAAGCCTGAGTGGTAAGGAGCACGACAAAAAAAAACGCATACCCTCCGAAAATATGTTGCGTCTTACTTTCCGCCTTGACGGTTGCTGCCCGGGTCCCGGTATTTGGGGAAATAATCTCGTCAGCACCGGCACCGGTCGCGGAAGCAAGTACAATATCGTGTCGCGGCACGGTGATGGATGTCTAACACAACACGAACACGTAACATACCCACACAAAAAGCCAGCATAAAACAATATGGTGAAGAGAGGCACACAAAAATACAAAACAAAAAAAAAACCCGATACCATAAGACGCTGAGCATCGGTTTCTTACCGCCGGTTCCTGTCCATCTTCATCATTTTCTTGTTATCACCACCTCGCGCCAGACCAGCGTCGAATCAGGTGCTGCACAATCAGCCGTGTGTGTGAGGTGGATTGCAAACGAACATAGACGAACAAAGCAGAAGCAAAAGCGAGCGGAAATGCAATTTAAATTTCAACAACGAAATTCCTTCAGTTGTCCCTAATCTTAGACGATGCTTTTGCTGGTGGTGCAACAGATACCGCGCGCGCGCACACTCGTACACTTAGAGAAAAAGGACAAAACTGGCATGTCAGCGTGACGCACGGTAGAGACAAAAAAAAAACCCAGTGAGGACAGCAAACTGACAACACAAGCGTTTGCAGAATGATCACTTTACTTTGTTCACCTTTACAGTGGTCCTGGCTTGGGAGCGCTGGGAGGATGAGATGGTGATGGAGAAGTGGTGGAAATGCTTTCACCCTCGGTTGAATTCGTTACTTTCTGGTTCGTTTGCAAAGGAACAGCACTACTAAATGGGGAGAAAAAAACGAGACACGGTTTGATAATGCAGTCGTCTAAACAACGTGTCCGCATGCATTTCGGTTTTGGCAATGTTGTTGCACAGGCAAGGTAGACAACATTATCCGATTAGGTTTTCCAGCAGTTTCTAGCCTGTTGACGTGAGCTTTTCGCTTTCGTCTGTTCTGTTGTTTTGTAGCCCTATAATAAATATGACAAATTTATTATTTGAAAATGAATATTGAATGCAAAAAAATCCTTTTAATCGCTTACTATAGTTTTTGACATCATGTGCTTTTGTATATTGTAAATATTTATTAAGGGAGCTTCTCCGTATCCTTCACTATTCGTTTGCTATTCGTTTGATTCAATAAATTTATGTTTTCATGTACACTAGATGCCATCAAATTATTCTGCTGTCTAGCTAAATTCAATGAATTTATGTTTTCATGTACATTGGACGCCATTAAATTACTCTGCTGTCTAGTTATTACCAACATATTTTTAGTCATGTTGTCATTTTAGTCATTTTAGACATGTTGGTCTAGTTATTACCAACATGTGGATCTAAATACGATTCTTGTTCACCGTGGGCAGATGAAGCAAATAAGCCGAATATTGCAATTGGATTTACACATTTCAACCACACTTAGGAGGCTTAAGGGCACCTGAATTGTATCCAACAATTAAGTATCAGATGTCACTCGAACGTTGTTCTATCTTCGTATCCTTTAGTGGCAGACTAAGGAGATGGAATAAATCCCTATTGGATATACGTATATATTACTGCTAAGGTAGCATGATACGAAGCTCTACATATCGCATGCTCCTTCATTAGATTAATGCACACAGAAATAAGAAGAATTTCGTGGAATTCATGAGCCGTTCCGGGGAAACCTGATTAAGGAAAATCTCTCAGCTAGGAGAGTTGTTGAGAGTACCATTAAAGCAGAAGATAAAACAGACGTACGTGCTTGTTAGCAGTATTCACACCCGATTAGGATCTGGTGTGGGTCTGCCCCGTCCTTACTTATCGATCGCCAAAACATTTTACGACACGGCGCGCGCAAACTGTTTTGTGCACACATTAAATCTGTCTAACAATTTCGGCAACAAATTTACACCCGTCCATGGGACGCGGCCAAACAAACACACACATACACATATACAAAATAGCAGGGCGACTCAGACAAGTGTCGAAACCGTTCCGAACTGACCCGCGGAGAGTTTTCACCACAACGCGCGACACCGCGGCTTGAAATAGATTGGTTGCTGGTTTTAATTTGACGGAACATGCATCAACACTTACGCTAACTAACGGCGTCCAAACGGGCAGGGGGTGCCAGCTGCTGTGGAAGAGAGAAGAAGACGGAGAAAAAACGACTGGTGTGAGAAGAATGTTTGCTAAACGTAACACAACGAAGTACGCGACAAACGCGCGAATGGCGAATGGCGAAATTGAAGACGGCAACAGCAAAAAAAATTGGTTAACACGCGTTGTTTTGTGTTGTCACGCCGCGTTCGACAGGAACGCCACCGGACGGGTATGAAAAACTGTCCACCAAACTGGCCCACCCGAGTGACCTCCCCCTTCCCCCGCCCACCAACACGCAAGAGACCGGAGAGCGCATCTGGTCCGGTGTGGGACCCAGAAATAGCGCAACGACCCACCGAACGTGCGTTGCGCGCTTGCGGACTCGAAACGACACTCTGGGGGACTCGGATGAGGGGGGAGAAGGAAAAAAGATTGAAAGTGACAAATTATGTAAAGTGACGTGCGACCACCGCACAGCCGATCGTTCGACAGGCCCCGGTGGCGGACACGACGCACACCCCACCGTGCCGTGGTTGTCCAAAGATGGTGTTCCATTAGTTTTAAATATCTCTAAATATCGGCGCTCGGTGTGGTTCGTGCGGGCGAACAAATACGGTGGCATCGCCATCGCCCCGGCACCAACGCTGGCGCTGATCGAGCGCAGCTCTACTAGCCGGCGAGGTTGGGAAAAATCCGATCAAACGCCGTGTGCACGAGCCCCCGATATTAAAACCCCGCGGGCCCGGTGACCGGTTCGGTTCGGTGGAATTAATACACCTTAAACGGACACCAGACGCCCCTCTGATAGAGATCTGCTTTCAGGTGCTTTTATTTAGTTTTTTTTAACGATCGCTGTTCTTGCGGGTGCTGTTGGTGTCATGAAGCCAAAGGCTTCCACTCCTCCGAGCGTTCCAAAAACGGTCAGTACCTCTCTCTCACTCACTCGCTCTCTCTCTCTCTCTCTGCCCGTGCAGATCGCCTCCGCCTAGCGCACGTCGGAGGTGTCGTGGATGATGACGGGGCTTTCGAAGGCTATTAGCGTGCGGGAAAGAGAGTGTGAAGTGAAGGCCGGCCGTACCGTGCCGGTGGTACCGAATTGATGGAGGGACACGCGCGGAATTTCGGACGGTGGGCGTACCGCGAGATCCATTCAGCAAACGATCAAAACATTCCACATCTTTGAAGTTTCAGCCCCACCTCCGACAGCATCCCGCGATCGTCGCGCAAATGGGTCGCAAAACCGAAACAAAAAGGTCATCCGGGCGTACAAAGAAGCGTGGGGAGAGCTTGGGGGAAGGGAAACACACCACATTTGGGGTTTCTTCTCGGCTAAGCACACACTCGCCCCGGCTCGCTATACATTAGGCTTTGGACTTTCTTGGACAAAACGGGCGGAGAAAAGAAAAAGGAACAAAGCCAATACGTGGCTCCTCCGACCCGCCCCACCTGCCGCCCACCACCCCGCCCGCACCATTTTGTACCCATGTCACGAGCAGCCTTGTTGTTGTTGTTGTTGGGGGCTGTAAAGTTCAACCATCTACGAAGTGGAACGAAGGGTAGGAGATCCTTTTCTTACACCAAAGGTCCCACTCAAATTTTCGCATGATGAAGTTTGAATCATTAATTTCGCTTCCCGCACCTCATCTCGCGCTTCGGTGGCTTCTGGCACGACTTCAAAAAGTTAGCTTTCCTCGCCTTGACGCACACGGGGGTTAAATCAAACAAAAAAAAAAGAGGAAACCAAAAGACAAAACTTCCAAAGAGCAACACAGTCCCCTTGTCCGCTCCTTTCCCCAACGGCGGCTTCTAAACGACGCGTTCGTAACTCATTGTCGCCGGCGCTATATCATACATACATTATCAATCTGTCCCCGAGCAGAGGGGGAGGGGGCTGAGGGTTTGTGGATATGCGTGCCAGTACCCATATGTCCTGATATGGGACGACAGCCCGACCGGAGTGGTGGGTCATATATCTCCCACCGTAGGCGCGCATGTAGACGAGTAGCTCTCCCCGGTTCGGTTCCTTTTTCAACAATGATAAGCTGAAGTTTTATGATACTCGTGTGTCACACCGTTTATGGAAACGTTCAAGGAAGAACCGAGCCACCATCGGTCGTGCCCTTGCCGGCAACTCCCGGGCAATGGTGTTGTTTCTTTTTCTTCTGTGGTCGCGGGAGGGTAAAATCAAAAGTCCTGGAGGGTGGCAGCACGCACCGCCCCGCCCCTCCAACCGGCGGAATAATCACGGCGATGATGATGACGATGATAATGATATCGATACCCAACGAATACACATCATCATACGGGCGGCGGCCGCACGCTCGGCAGCGGACGCGGTTCTCTCGCCTGTGATGACCCCCGTGACAAGCACAACACGTAAAGTGTGCCTACGGTGGGTCCAACCGAATCCGGGGCCAAGAATGGAAGGTTAGTAAATAATCATAAGAGATCATTACGGAGCGATACGGGGGCGAGTGCGTCGAACAGTTCGCCCGCAAAGGACCGGTGCTGGTGAGAAGCCCTTCGAGCCCGTCTGCTGATGGAGCAGGAAGAAGAACGGGTCCTGAAGTTGGTTGGTTGGTTGGTGAAAATTTATGGTCCCATTCTTGGGACCGAGAATCTTGATTAACTTCTACCGAGAGCAGTGGCGGTAGTAGCAGGGCTTGCTGAAACCTTCCAAAGGCTTGCCTGCTGCCTGTTTTGGCGATGGGCTATGCCTCGTTGCCCATTGTACCCCCCGAGCCACCATAATGTACGTCGGTCCGTTCGCATCGCTCCATCAGGCAGCTCGTATTGGTGGTGCTTGAAGATGTTATTTTGATTACGCAATATTTTCAATCTCATTATAGAGAAGTGGGGGAAGAGGAGGGTGGAGAAATGACATGACGCTACTGCTAATTCTTGTGCTAGGCCACCAGCTACGGTGCCAACGTCCAGGAGCATCAAGCAACCGAACACGATGACCAATTGGATGGTTGAATAGGTCGTTGGACTGATTCAGAAGAAGAGTTTAAGCTTCGAAGGCAGCAGGCAGCAAGACTACCCGGCAGTCTCTAATGGTTATTAAAGTTTCCAAATGGAAGCGCTTATCTGGCTCGGGTCGAGAGTATACGGTGCCAAATCGTTTCCTTCGTCCTACGGGGGATGGGAGGATAGTGTCAATAAAGGAAAAACAAAAGGATGTGGTTACGCACGCACACATAAAAGGGGCGACCGGGGCTTGAAATCCCGCCGGACGTGTACCTCCGTTAAGTCGTTAGGAGTCGATCCGCACGGGGCAGGTTTGCTTTGTGGAGGAGGAGGACGCGGTTGGTCATTAAGCATTCCAAGCCATAACCGAATCGTGCATTATTAGAGAGGATCAAGCGTTCCGATACACTTGCTGACCTTCGGTGAGCAGGACCCCGTTGGTCGTCTTTTGACAGGCTTTTGGTCGGGTGCGAGAATATGCCAGCAATCAGGTCTCCAATGTCCACAGATTCGCCCCCAACCCCAATCTGAGCGCCACCAATATGCCACCTGTAGGAATGCTTACAGAAGGACGTCGAATTCAATCGATTACGGCAGCAATAAATTAATAGTGTTCGATACTGGTACGGACCGACGGCAAGCCGGCTGGGACTTTCCCTGCTAATAATTCTCGTTCGGGAAAGCAAGAGGAACCAGAGAAGGTCACACGAAACACCACGAACAAGCTGTGCCGGTGCTTTCTCTTCCGTGGCCGAACTGCGAACTTTGATTCCAGCCCGGACGGGGAAGCGGATTGCGCTATAGCCAGCCAGGAGGAGAAGTTTTATGGCACGGCCCATCACTCCCTATGGGGCTTGGGTTTTAACACCAAGCACCGAGGGCACGCGTACGCCTTATGGCACAAACCGAAAATGACCGATCGTCGTTCGGTTGTTGCGCGGCCCGCAGCGTTTACGAGCCCGAAATTAAAGGCCAACTCCAAGACGGGGCCCTAAAACCGAAACCGAATGTGACACTTTTATTAAGATTTAACGAAAGCCCGTCCGTCTTCCGTGCCGTCTTTGCAATGGCACACAAAATCGGTGTAATCGAGCTCGAGCTTTCCGAGAAATCCCTCTAATCGTTCCGGAATGAAATCTCCGCTCGCTAGCGCAAAAGGCACCATCATTTGGACGCGTGAATACCGCCGTGAATACTTCCTCCCCCTCTCGCGCCCACATCACTTCGCTAGCTGACCTTAACGGGGACCCCTCGCGCGCCACAATTCCCATGGATGTAGGCGAGGCGAGAAAATCGACATCACGCGAAGAAGAAGCATCATCGACTATTAAAAATGAACCCATAAAAAGGTTTCTCCGCCCGGGCCCGATATGCCGGGCGGGATCGGCATCGTGCCCCTTCTCACAAGCTCAATCTTATCCGGCAACTCCCTGCCGCTCCCTCCCATCGCCGCTTCCCCGGGGTAGTAAATCATGAAAAATGATGTTTCTGTGTTCAATATTCGGGGACAGATTTTACGCAAGATTGCTTCGGTGGCTTAAACGAAAACCTTCAACCAAACGGAGGGCATTTGGATGTATGGACGGCTCGCTGTTTTGCGGAGAATGAAGACGGAAGGCGGGGAGGGGCTTTCGTATACCGATAACACCAAATTCCGCTTCAAGCTTGAGCGGAGGATTTCTAATTGATGAATCTTCTTCCCACCAGAGCCCGGGGAAGGTACGGGTGACTGCACTTCAAAATGAATCACTCTTAATCGTATTCAAATTACTAAACGAAACAGGATCGGTCGAAGGTGAGAGACCAGGGGGAGGAGGTGAGACCCGAGTGATCTCTGTGTGTATGTGTGTATTTGGTTGTCCTGCTGCTGCTGCTGGCAGACGGTGATAGTGGTTGGATTATGAAAATAATAAAACCTTACTCGCTTACTACCTACCCCCAACTGAATTGCTTTCACCTCCCACAGCCAGCGAAATGTAAATGGGAATTAAAAGTATTCCCCGTGTGCATCCGGGAAAGCGGGAGGGGATGTTTGCATAAATTTCACGTTTATCCGGCCGTGGCGCGGTCAGGCATTCATTCGGCACCGCGGCAACGGGCACAAAAGTACTCCCGTTCTTCGATGGTCGCGCGACAAATCTGAAGGACATCTTCTCGAGCCCGAGCGCGTCCAGGACGGGCCAGCTCGCTCGAACAAAGCATCGGTACCGCGCAGGTAATTAAAATCACTTGAATGATAATTAAGTGAGCTAATTATTATTTATCCACCACAAGTCAGCACGGGATGCAAACGGTGCAGGCGGCAGGATATACAGCGTGAGCGACCTAGTTTTTTTCATTATTTTTTTATGTTGCTTTCACACTCTCCCGTCGCTTCCCGGTGCGGTTTCAAAGGCAATCATGGCTCGACAACACGAAACCACGGAATTGCGGAGTTAATTATAAGTCCAGTGCGAATAAACCACTCGAGAGATGTATCGATCGGGCGAGCGACAGAAAAAGAGCGAATCCTCCTCCTGTAGCTTCCATTTTCCAGCCACATCGCAAACCGCGTCCCCTCCGGTGAGGTTTATTAACGAATCGAAAGTTACGTGCGGTATTCGACCGTGTGGATATTGATGTATTGTTTTTTGTTCTCGTGGCTAATTTATTTCCTAAAGTAAGATTATTCAAGCGGAGTGTATGGGCGAGAATCAAGCATCATTTGTTTAAAATTAGCTCTAGCACTTGAGGACTAAACCCACCCCGTGTCGGGGAACCGTCTTCCGGACAGTAAAACTTCACAGGCCCGAAAGTAAACCATTTTCATGACGGCAGTAAAAACATCTCCTCCTGCTTCTTGTCGGGGAGCCATCCAAAAAGCGGAGGATAAATAAAAGGAGAGTAAAATCCTTTTTATATACTTATTTCTCGTGGAACCACATCCTTCCCGAACGGTGCCAGCAAACACTCGACCAATTTGAAGCCACGAAGCCATCCGATGGAGCGCCATCCGTTGGAGCGGAGGAATAAATTGATGCTGTCACTGTGGGGAGAAGTTTATCGTTTGGTCGTTACGCAACAATTTGTACTGCCGGTTTTTTTAAACTCTTAATTGATTTTCAATCATAAAACGACACGGGCTCGCACACTTACAAGCACGCAGGCAGGGCAGCAAGACACGCCAAGACCAGCCGAAAGGACCGAAGCACCGAAAAAACAATCAACTATAATTTTTAGATCGCCTTTTATTTTTATGTTCACACCATAACACGGCCCGACGCAACACGAAAGGAAGCGGGTTCGCTTGGGAAAGGGGAACCGATCGGGTAAAGCACCGGAGGTAACGCACGCAACAACAACCGGGACGCCGATCGGGAGGGCTGTTTTGTTGAGTCAACGACGACGACGAACGGCACGCGAAGAAAGGCGAGAAACCAGGTGAGATGGCTGTAAAATTTTGATTACCACGGACAACGCCCTTCCTTCACACGCCACCGATTGGCTTAGCAGCAGCAGCAGCACCACCACCAGCAACGAAACAACTTTCCCCCAAAGCGAGATGGAAGTTTCTAATCGAAAAAACCAATCAATAAATTCGATCGCTTATCAGCTTACTGAGTTTCGTGACGGGAAACGCGCGGAGAAGTGTTGGGCGGAGGGCGGGGGGGGGGGACCCAAGATGCGACGGAAAAGTTGGCCGATGAAAAGTGCGAATGAATCACCGGCTTTCGAAGTGTCGCGATGAAAGACGATTGCCAGGCAACGCGCGGGGTTATATTTTATGTCCGAACCATTCCGTCTCGAACGACTTCTCTCCGTTCCGGGCCAGACGTGTTTCCGGTGGCCCGGTGTCTGGCAGGTTTGGAAATGAAATCGGAAATGAATAGTCCCGTTCCCCGTGCCCGTCGTTCTCGAGCCGGAGAGCAGCACTACCGGGTGCTCCAAACCAAATCATACGCGCTGGAAGGTGGAAGATGCAGCTAGAAACCCCTTGGTCCTTTGTTCTGATCTGTTCGATCGGAAGGTCGAAAAAGAAAACATCTCGAAACTCTACACACAAGAAGACGTTTGCCAGACAGCAGTGGTAAACAAACCGAGAAACATTCAAAAGTCATCCGATGTGGCCAAAAATTAAGATGTAAAATCGTTCGAAGCCGAAAACCTCCAAATCGATTGACGTTCCTTGCTTCCATGCCCGTCCGCAGGCCAGTGCGTGGCAGCAGATGGTGGTGGAAATCTCTCGGATAGATTTCTTCACAGTCTCGACAGCTCCCAGCACGGAAAGGTGAACCGAAGCGGTGGTGAAATAGTTGCCAATCGGACATCCCAACTTTCCAACGGTCACAACCGCTTCCCAAGCGCACGACAGCACACCGTGGAACGTCCTTCTCGGAACGAGCGAAAGATGCTATCGGCAGTGCCAGCGAGCTTCCTACTACACACTGGTACCCAGCGTCTCGATGGTGTGTGCCCCATTATCCGAGCATCCCATCGGTTCGGATGGAGTTGAATAATATGTAACTCATTCCCACCTGTGCCCTAGGTCGGCCCACGAGCGTCGGTTGCCGGGCGCACACGGAAACCGTGTCTAGCGTCTTGGCCGCAGCCTGCGATACTCGTGTCGAACACGGAGAAGGTAGTGGGCAGGCAGGGAAGCAAGCAGGGAGGCAGGGAGGCAGCGAGCGGCACACGATTTACGACATCGGGATTAGAGAGTTTGGTAAATATTTCAACACTACCTTTCCGAAAAACACCCCACATCCCCTTATCGCCTGCAACAGCCAAGGGTTATGGGTTAGCTGGTTTGATGGGAATGAGGCGAGTAGAGGGGCCGATCTACTACCGACTGGTACTGCGTTCCGTTTATGGTCTCTACCAGGCACCCACTTCGGAACAGGCAGGGCTTCGGAACGCTTAAGTGAATCACAAATGGACATTGCCATTTCGAACACCTGAGCGCACGCCGTGCGGCAGGCCCAGAAGTTATCGGAAACGGACGGTATCATCTTCGATACCGCATCTTCTTAGCCGGAGCTGGATGCTTCTGGAGCTCTCGATGGGGGTTGGCCATACGGCGGGAAACGAGTAAACGAGTGCGAGTAACTCTCCCTGCCAACTGTGACTATCGGCGAGCGATGGACTTTGCTATCCACGTCCCTCTATCAGCGTTTCAATCAACAGCCTCTTTACCGCACCACTTACTGAGCGCGTCTGTGCCGCTGTGCCGATGGCCAGTTATTAGCAGTTATCGCTGGCGCACGATTCACCCGGAACAGGTGCGGTGTGCCTCACCGCTGGGCAGGATGCAATAAACCTTACGCACCAGGTGTCCAACCACTGCCGGAAGAGATAATCGCCGGGGTAGGTTATGAATTGCCGAAATTTGGAGCGCCAACTCGGTGATATGGCCACCCGTCGAGTCCGGGGAGCTGTGATAACGAACCATCGATATGGTAGATATGGTAGGCGGCTATAAAACGGAACGCACCGCACCAGTCGGAACGTGAGAGTTCTCGGGTACAGTGGACGGTATCGAACCGCAATCGATCGGCCTTTACATAATGAAGATGCTGGCAGTACAAATCGCAACAGCATTCCTGGCTCTCGTTACAGTCGCGACAGCCAGCAGCAACGGTAAGTGCTCACTTCCGGGCGGTTCTTGGTGGTGCTAGTTCGCCCGGGTAATCACGTACGTCTCTCACCATCAGCAGGAGCAGCACTACATCCGGGTGGTTCCCGGATTGCCGGCGGCGAGGATGCGGACGACGGACAGTTTCCCTTTCAGGTGGCGCTCATCAACGAGGGTCTGGTGTACTGTGGCGGTTCCGTGATCAATCGGCGCTGGGTGCTGACGGCGGCCGCCTGCATCACCGGCAAGGCACTGTCGGATGTGCAGCTGTTCGTTGGCAGTGCCGATCGGCTGGTCGGCGGCCGTAACCTGACCGCGGACCGGTTCGTGATACATCCCAACTTCGACGCCCAAACGTACGCGAATGACATTGCGCTGGTGCGGGTGGCCGAATCGCTCGCCTTCACCAACGAACAGCTGCGTCCCATCGAGCTGGCGACGGACTTCCTCGAAACGGCTACCGGTGCGACCGTGTCCGGCTGGGGTCGCTTCTCGGTAAGTGTTTCGGTGTCATCCAAACGTTCTGGATAATGCATCCATTCGTCCTACCCGGGAGGGTTGATTTATCCCGCTTTCGGAGGAACTCGGTGTTTATCTTGATGCAAACTAACTAAGCATAACCTCCTCATTGCGGTGGGATTAGATAGCCATTTACCCACAGAAAGTTATTTATAATTGGAGTGAGTGTACCACCCTTCACGGTAACGGAACGCAACATTGTAGATTATCTTGGCGGTGTGTTTACGCAAAAAAAAACCGTCGTAAAACTGTTTTCCAACGAAAACGGGCGCTTCTTGGAAGCTCGGATATCGCTTGCTCCTCGGGGAGAGGAAAAAAACGAACTTGACAGGTAAAACCGAACGATTTGCAACGTCCGGCAGCGTTACAAATCGGGCGGAACCGATTCAGCATTTTTCGAATGCACTTGCCACTTACGGGCAAGCAGCGCAAAGGGAACGAGTTGGGCGACCAGTTGGACAAATATACTTATACTAAAGCTCACGGCACAAAGCCATAATCCTGCACACGTCCAAGCTCGCATTACGACCGCACACACACACACACACGGGTCTCGTACGGCTCACCGCCATCGTAAGCACACTTAAGTCGATTCAATTTACCATTTTAATCTCCGCTCCAGACTAAAAGGCAACCGAAGCCGGGGCGGTTGCACGGACTCTTCCGGTACGCGACCGGGACACTGGAGCGAGCCGTATTTAATTGATTGAACCAACGCAACCCTGTTCGCATCATTCACAGAGCCCATTCCATCATGGGTAACGCTTCTCTTCTCTTCTCCATTTCGCCGGTTGCCAGATTTCAAACAATCAACTCCCGAGCCGGCTGCAGTTCATCCGCACGGACATCATCGGCAGTGAGCAGTGCGCGGCCGAGTTCGAGGAGCCGTACAGCAGCCGAATCTCCGACCGCACCATCTGCACCAGCAATCAGGAGAATCAGGGCGTCTGCCTCGGTGATGCCGGTGGTCCGCTCGTGCTGGACGGTGTCCTCGTCGGTGTCCAGTCGTGGAGCATCCCGTGCGGGTTGGGACTGCCCGACGTATATGAGCGCGTGTCGCACCACCGTGCCTGGATTCTGGCGATCACACTGCTATAAGGACACACGGTGCGCGAGGTGGAATGCGTAGGTTAAGTGGTTAAGTTCTCAGTATCTGTACGTGTGGTTGTGCTCGGGGAGCGCTTGGTGCCAACACAGCGAATTCACGACCATGGATGAAGCGGGTATATCCGTTAATAAAAAAAAAAAATAGCACCATGAGTCCCGAATTGACAGAAGTCTCGCGGATGCGAAGAGTCTCTATAGCCGCTGGAATACAATTTGTGTCTACGGAGAAGAAAAAAAGATAGCTCGTTAGAGTGTCACACACGACCGGTGCGTTCCTTCCACGGAAGCGAACACACACTTCAATTTCGCGCCCCGCAGTCTGGGGATAATCAACTTAAGCGATTCGATTTCACCTCCCTCGTCAACCATCGCCCGCCCGGTGGTAAACAACTACGCAACAATGCAACGCACGCCCCGTCTGGTTGAACCCCATCCAAACCCCCATCTGACACTGACGCTGGAGTCCACACGAGCGCTAGCGTCCAATCCGCGAAGATTATTGCCCGTGCGGTGGAAGAATTAGACGCTGTGACGAGTGGCGGAGGCGAGTGGGTTCGTTGGGCAAATAGTGTGCGCGATTGGGTAGCGGTAGCGCTACCACTAGACCCCGCCGAGAGTTGTATTCAATTATTCAACTTGATTGCTTTCCCAATCAAGACACCCCGAGGTACGGACTCGAGCCCGAGGAACCGTTCATTGTTGCGATCGAACGCGTGGAGATGACGAGTTTGTTCTACCGGCTCGATCCGAAATTTCGTAAGGTGAGCCTTCATCCTGCACTAAGGGTTATCCCCAAAACGGCAGCACCCTTTTCGGACCACCGTCGGGTGTCTCCTCCCTGCGTCGGAAGCGCAAGTTTGGGGTAAAGTTTGAGCAGCAAATCGAATTTAGACTTTGGCATTCACGAATCAACGAAAGTTCGGTTACGGGCGCTTCGAAAGCATTTTGTGGGGTTAATTAATTGACAGGGTGTAGGTAAGGGTGAAATGAAAAATGAATCATGATTTGGACTTTAGGTAGGATGTTTCACTTTTTCCGGCGTGGGCGGAGAAAAGTTAGCAACCAAATCAATGCAATAAAGGGTAGCTTTGGCTGCAGCTTCATATCGAGATGCCATCCGGAGACATGGTGAGTTTGAGATACATTATTCATCAGAGTGAAACTTTGTTTTTTCTTCTTTGTTCAACAGCCGGTTCAGGACGATGCCGGCCTGTAAATATTACTGGCTTACAGTGTGAATCTTTGTGAAACATTTTGCATCGTATATACCGGGAAGAAACCTACCAAATTAAAGCAAAAAAATATAATCACACAATTTTAACACGGAATCACAAGAATTAATAACACGGCAATGTCTATATTTCAATGTCACTACGTCCTTAGCTGTACATTGAAGTTTCTTAAATAAACGTGAAATAAGTTACGAAAGACTTGAGCGTAAGTAATTCAAATATAGCTATGAAAAGCAATAACATTTCTCTTGTGTATCAAACTCTTATTTTATTTAAACTTGGAACAAATATTTACCATTAAACTCCTTTAACCTCCAACCAAAACATCAGTATTGCGTAGCCTAAAATGAAAAAAACAATATGATATTAACATTTTTTCAATTTGTACAAATAATATTTGAACACTAATAACAAAACAATCAAAAGTATTATGTTGGCCAATTTTTCATTGACGGTATAAAAGATAATATTGAAATTCATCCTCCACAAAAAGAACTTAATGAAATAAACGTGAACTTTCCATGTAAGAGCTTTCCTTCGAATTAAGTTTTACCATATTCTGCAGACTTGGAACAAATTTTAAGGATCAATAAGATCTGTAATACTTTCAACCTAGGATGTGCAAAACGGTTCCAAAGTACCTACTAAGACTTATACTTAATATTTTATTCATAACACCCACGCGGACCTTAATATATATTATGATTGTTCTGCATTTGCTTGCTTTCAACCCAGTACAATTACCTTCCGATACTCTTTCTGCATATACGTAGAAGCACACAAAAAATAGCTTAGTGTTCTGTAAAAATCGCTAACCACAACGAACTGATGGGGAGGGAAAAGCTCCTTGCAAACAAAGTCAGTGATCCAGACGCCAAACCCTTCAATGAATGATGACTTGTCACAGCAGCAGCACCACCACCAAACGCGGTACATAAATCATTTGCGCACGAGGGCAACATGCGGCTGCCCGCACGAGGAATGTTTTAATTTAATATGACGACGAAAACAAAAGAAAAAACAAACCCGAAGACACGAGAGTCGCACAACAAAACTCCTCAACTCTCGGTAGGAATGTGCCCTCCTCGACTGCTTTTACCAGTACCTCTCCCACTCTCTCGCTCCTTCGCTGACGGGGACGGTTCGTGCGCGTCCTGTCCTGCCCCATCATGCCGTAGCGAAATATTTGCATAATGTATTGTTATTAAATTCCGTACGCGTGTTTTTTTTCCTCGCTCGCGCTGCATAACCACCAGCTTCAGGACCATCACCATCGCCAGGTACGGTTTGCTATTGGATTGCATTCTCGGTGTGTTCTGTGTCCTGCTTGCCAGGCACGGACAGCAGCACCACGCGTTCATCGCTTACACGGCTGATGATCCGTTGCTGGCATATGCAAGCAGGCAGGATCGAGAAAATTGCACCATCACCACCACCACCCGACAACCTCCACCGTCATCAGCATTTTCCATCCATCAACGGTAGAGCACACCGGGTAGGGTGTTTCCTGGCCACCACACGTAAATAAAGGTGAAAAATATGACCGAAAGCAAGAAGACAACGAGCGTGGGAGTTTGCGTACAAAACAAAAAAAAATAAACACTCACCCCGCACAAACGAAGCACGGGACGGACGGTCGTTTTTTCCTCAAATATGTGCCCATCATCATCAGCCCACCGCAGCCGGGGGTATGTGGGCGGCAGCAGACTGACTTGTTCGCACTGACTTTCGGAACGGGCAGCCCCAACCTGGCCTCTCCACCCCTAGCAGAGCTGCCCAAAAAACTGTAAACCAAAAAAGCAAATGAGCTTTTCCGCAATCACTCGCCAAGATGGCTCAAAAATAAATTGAACCATGCCAGGATACGCCACAGCATAACATCACCCTCATACCAGCACGGTTTGGCAAGATTGAAAACACACCAGCATGCGGCGTCTAGCTTCCGGAGTGGTCCCGGGGAGCCGTGGTATTTTTTTTTTATCGGTGAAAAATGTGGAACATCATTTTTGACCAAAACATCATCGTTTCTACCTTTCCCGCTTTCTATCGCTCTACCGCCGCGAATGATCGATGATGATGATAAAGATGTTCCAGGAATGCCTATAATCCGGTGGATACGAAACGGCGTCCCGGACGGCCTCGTCGGCCCCGATGGTAGTGTCTTAACGCCAGAAATTGATGCAATTTCGAGCCGCTATCGAAAATGGTCTTCCGTCTTCCGTCTTGCTAGAACCTACGTGGGCTTTCTTCTCGGCGGGAGCCCTCCCCAGTTTAGTCATTATCATCACCGACATCTTCGGACCGGTCGGTGGTGTTATCATGCGGCATCGGAGGGCAGTTAGATGTCGATGCTGGGCTACCATTTTCGGAACGCGACGGTTACCGTTAGTTACCTTTAGCGAGGGGGGAATGGGAAGGGGGAAAGAGAGAAGGGAACATTTTCCACCGGGCACGGGAGACAGGTTTTGAGCAAAGCTTCAACACCAAGAGTAGCCGCAGTAGCAAAGCGACAGCAGATACAAATGTATATAACGATCAACACAACGGATAAGGATCAGATGGTGGTATTAGAAATTACCGTTTCGTTGTATCCTGCTCAAGGGGGAGGGGGAAGATGGAAGGGCGAACCAAAGCAAACCCGAGTTTTCCGTACCGGGATTGCTAGAATAGCTACGGGACGAAAGCTGAGACCAAACGACACCAGAAAGTGCACAAAGAGATTTTGAAATCGGCCGCCGAAACCAATACCAACCAGGGCAAGCCAAAAAGGGAGAAATTCGCGTGCGCGCGCAAACACACAACTGAGCTCAAATAGCGGAAAAGATTGAACTTCCGGGAATTTTTTTTGTTCATTTTTTTTTTAGGTAAATCCTACAGATTGTCTCACAGCACCAGGGGTTGCTACCCATCCCGATGTCTCATCTCATCCCCGCATTCTTTGCCACCGATCAAATGTCAAGCGAAACAGGATTTTGCCTTCCATTAAACACCGCACTAAGACACTGTCGGAGCGTTGCCGAAGGGCGAATATACGCCCAATATGGACCGGCGGGCATAGCACGACCGCGAACCTAATTGATATGGTAATGAGAAGAACGCGAGCGAGCGATGTATTGATTTTTCCTCCCCATTTTCACTGGCTTTTCCGCCGGTACGGTGTCTTCATCCGTCTCCATCGGTGGCGCGCTGCCTCTGGAAGGATCTTGTTACGTTCGTTGTAGTGAACGACGAGGAATAAAATGAAATTAAAATCAGCGCACGCTTGACCTGGCCTCGGTCCTTGGTGCTGATGGTAAAAGTAATGTCATCTAAATCAATTAGATGTGTGTTGTGGTTGTGGTAAAATTAAAATTGCTATCTCGCATAAAAAATAACCATCGCGTATGCTTTTCTCTTACGAACTGGTGTAATTTTCTGCCGAAGAATGAAGCAGTGCTGGATAATACATTGTACTAACATATTGATTTACGATACTTTTCTTCGAAGAGCTTCGGGCATAATTGACTTAATCAATACACTTATCTAACATTTTCATTTTATTAGCGCGATTTTTTAATTGAACTGTTGTGTGTATTTCTTCCGAAAAAATG
This sequence comes from Anopheles farauti, assembly GCA_000473445.2. NCBI lineage: Eukaryota > Metazoa > Arthropoda > Insecta > Diptera > Culicidae > Anopheles > Anopheles farauti. The sequence goes on from KI915040.1 coordinate 24,229,058, forward strand.
GCACAATATATGATAATTTAAATCTTATGAGTATATTTTATACATTTAAGGAACATTTAAATATTTTGTAGAGCTTGTAAATACAGCTCAAAATGAACATGTCATTTACTTTAATCATGCACTGTTGCGAACCTCAGATTCTCTTCAGAAAAGATTTTGAAGTAGAAACCAGCAGCATTTGCGGCCTTTGTAAAAAAAACTAAATTGGAAATGCGGAAACTAATAAACAAAATACGGTCAAATAAACGCATTATAAAAAATGAAAATGGTTCATCTCATTAAACATAACTATCACATCAACGGTGCAACAATAGTTTGGGACAAAAAAACGGCAACTGAAATATTTCCCATCAATACAATCGTCGAGAATAATTGAAACGCGTAATTTAATTTCACGTAATGTTCCACAACTCCGCCATTGTATAGCAAATAATGGATGCAGATGCGAAGAGAAAGTGTACCAAATATTTCACCACAACTTCCTGAACCATTCTAAAGCATAAATTACCTACAAAACAAAAATGCGGTAAGTAACATGTAAACTGCTCCTCGCCTCATAAAGCATGTCGAGCAATGTGTAGTGAGCAACAAAAGAAAAATTTGAAACAAAATAAATTCAAATAAATTCTTCACAACCACGACCACCCCACAACGGCGAGAGAGTGAGAGAGAGCCCTGAGCTTTCGGTGGAGTTCAAAAAATGTGATGGAAATGGTACGAAGTGAACGAAAACAAAACCGCCAGAACAACCGAAAATGAAAGAAAAACTTAAACATTACTATGCCAACTACACCTCTGAGAAACTTATTCATATTATTCATTCCCGGTGTGATACAACTACTACAATGCGCGGCGGTCACACCGTCAAACAGAACTAAGCGGTTTTATTTTCCCTTCTTTGTTGCTTTTCTTTGCCCAAGGTAAAATGTGTTTGGAATGCCTCGCGCCACCGCCGAACAAGAAAAGGGAAAGTGAGGGCCTCAACGGTGAACTATTTTTCCCATTGAAAGCGCAATTTTTCAAAACCCTACAAAAACGGGAGAACGTGTGCACACGGGTGTGCGCCCTTCCGTGTTCCGCGTGCGCGATAAGAGATGTCCGTTCTGCCCCTACCCTCCAACCCTGCAACCCCTGAACGGTGGTTGATTATGATGCAAACGAAACTTTCCTACACCTAAACCCCAAATGTGACCGGACCACCGGCGGTGACGGTTATTCATTCTTCACCGTCGTAGCCGGCAAAAGAAGCGAAAAAGGGCGGTCGAAACTTTCTTGGACACTGCTCCCTCCGTCTTCTCTCGCTTCCCTCGCTCTCCTACAACCAACCTCAACCAGCACCACCCGCCGCTGTATCGGTTTCATTTTAATAATTTCCAAATTTATTTACCACTCCCGCGGGCGGTCGCGACGATCAAAAATCATCACCAACCACCCTTCGTTGCGGAAAGAAAAAAAGGGGTCGTCCCGTGTACGATTAGGCGCCATCACCACCAACCCGCCATTGTTTTCTTCTCCGTTCCCGCGCACACCCAAACACACTTGCGGTAGTGGGTGGTTTCGAAGGCCGGGAGAGTTTTTGAAGTTTAAATTAACAATTTCCAATGGTCTGCCGTGCTCTCGGTCCCTCTCCTTCTCCGTTCGGCTAAAATATGATGATGACCCCATGCCGGTTCAACGAGCATCGCAACGAAACGGCGGCCCGGGAGATGCTGCTGCCGCTGCCGTGCGCTACTAAACCAACGACACAATGGCCACCCGGAACAGACACAAAGTCGTGGGCACGGGCGGCATACCGGCCTGGCCCCTGTGCAGTGTTGTGATTTCTTTGGAAATTAAATTAACAGAATAATTGCTGCACCTTTTGTCGGCTGTCGGCGGTGACGGTGGGTGGCGGCGGTCGCGGGCATCATGTTTGCCCGTGCCTTGCGCTCGCAAAATGGCCCAAGTTTATCATTTGCTTTCCAACGGCACACGGGAAAACTCCGACCAGACCACCAGGCCACCGGCCGTACCGAGGGAGGAAACGGAAGCCGAAGCTGGAGGCGGCAAAACTGCTACTAATAAACTTCGCTTTCCACGGTGTTCGCTCCTGCAGCATCCTTTCCGGAGTAGGCGTCGGTGCACTTGCTACATCTGTCGTAGCTACGACGACGACGACGACGACAGCCTCGCCATGGTGATGGCGGCAAGCAAACGCTGGTGTGGCAGAAAATAGTTTTCCCGGCCGAAAACTTCCACGAAATGACAATTTCAGCTAAAGTTGTGTCCTTTTGGGATTTGCCAGTTGGCTGGCTGCGTGACAAAGGCCGGAGGTACCGGCTGACCGGCTGGAGGGGGGGGGGGGGGGGAATGCGCATAAAAGCTTAACAACCGCGCGCCCAACCTCCATCGGTGACACTGCCGGTGCCGCTCGCACACTAATAAACGACTCGTTGGTGTTCATTGTCTAATAGTAGCGAGTTATAATGAAAATAACAGCACACCACCGTTGGCACTCCTTGCACTTGAGCGGTACGCAAAAAGGAAAGCTTCTCAAGAGGTCACCTGGGGGGCAGGGCGTCACGCGCGTGATGGCACACAGCAACAGCAGCAGCAGCTAGAGTTTAGGGAGCAAAAGTGAAGTTTTTCTATCGCAAGCATCGCGTGGTTAGGTTGTGAGGTTGCCCGGAAAGTTGCAATGGATTTTATTTTCGGGAAGGTGTCGAAGGGTTTATGCATTCACCAGGAACATATCAATGTACTGCTCTCAATTTAGACGACAAGGAATTTTTAAGCAGAATATACACTAACGACGAATTTCGAGCATGTGGAGTAGGTTCACGTTCTTTTGTGAACCAGAAGCCTTTGTAGCCTTTTTTGCAGCGTTTTTATAAAATATAAGAGTTTTATTGTTCAAATTATTCAATAAGGTTTGGCGCATGTTATTTAATTAATCTTGATTTTAGGTAAATTACCACAAAAATAAGACACATGCACCAACAGTAGGTGTCATTTCATTTCATCAAATTTAGTAATTGGTTGACACCTTCCAGAGCTTACAGAAGTGTATAATATGCGATTCGTTTAAAGTTTGATTTATGATTTTTTTTATTTATTTTATTTATTTAGTTTGAGAATAAACGGCCTGGCCGTATTGCTTAATGATTTTTTTTAAATAACAAAAAAAAAATCATAAAAAGTTATCTGATTTCCGACACATCCTCAGATGAAAATTTCTGAACCGAATCATGTCCCTTCTTTTCTCAGACTCTGAAGAAACCGCTTCCATTTAAGCAACGAAGCAACGAACACACAGCACACATACGGAGCACATCGCCTGCGGTCATATATGCAACCGTATCCTGCACGTCCTGGAACGTCCCGGGTTCTCCGGTTTACGGCCCGGGGTTCCTTCCACAACTTTTTCCGTCATGTGAATCAAAATGACATTTTAAGGGGATTTCTCATGTCGCGAACGTTCACGGTGCACAAATTTGCATCTCGCCACCGTTTGCCAACCGATTGCCGCCGATGTGCTGCAACAGGAAATAACATTAATTAAGAGGCAAAGATGAAAACTTTACCTCCGGTACCGTTGCACCCACCGTCGAACCGGGAAAGATTAGAATTTTCCGCAAGGTTAGAACTTCCCGTACGTACACACGTCTGGGAAACCCAATTTCCCCTCAGGGAAGAGCTTTCTCTGGAAGACGGCGGGCAGAAAACCGGTTCCGTTTTCCGATCCGCGAGAACCAGAGGTAAATAAATGTGTATGTCTGTGTGCTGGTGCTACCACTACTCCCGTCCGTCACATGTGTCACACGCCGGCGTCCTCTTCCGCGGCGGGATGTGGTTGAAGATGTGATTAAGTGAAAACTTTTCACACCACCACCGGTTGCCCTCGCATCAGCTCGCCCCACAGGATCACCGTGTCACGCATCCGGATAAGCGACGGATGGGTGAGTGATAAGTGTGTATGTGTGTCGTTTCCACTGAAGAAGGGCTCTTCAATTTTGCCGTCGTCCTATTAGACTTATGCTGACACTCGGCGAAAGATGAATCAAATTATCCATTCAGCGCTCGGCGAAGGGACACCGAACTCCAAGTACAACGCAGAAGCGAAGCCGACTTCTGCTCGTTTACATACAGAAGACGAAGAACAAAAAAACCCCGGGAAGAATCTGATTGCACAGCAGCATTGATGCAAATTTATGCCACGCGGCAGAAGATCGGGTGAACCGTCACCGAGCTGTAATTTACAATTACATTACAATTACAATTACAATTACAAACCAAAAGTAGTTTTAAATCCATTCCCAAGCGCCTAACCAGGAGTAAGTGGGTATATACTAATATGAAGAAGCGTCCTTTTAATTTATCCAACTCATGCTAGCGCAGATGCACACACTTATCAATTATCCGTAGAAACGCGACTTTTAATGAGTTCAAATGACACACCCATCTAATCCGTTGCTGCGTGAAGGTGTTTCATTTACGATGACTTCAACTTTATTTAACTAATTACACGCACACACATACACATACCACGAGGAGCAGCAGAAGCAATAATGAACTCCCATATGGTCCCATGTGTGAATGTGTGTCACCGTATGCGAGAGCCCGCACTTTAGAATAGTTAATCCTTTTCCACTTTTGTGGTACGCGTGAAGCAACAGGAGGCAGTCAGCAGCGGGGTGAAGTAATTGCACACGGATTCCACACACACACGCACACACACACACACACACACACACACACACACACACACACACACACAGAAACTTGAGTGGCGGCTTCTGTCTTTCGTGTACGTACGCGTTATGTTTAAGGTTCTGTTGTTTTTTACTTATTACACCTATTCCCACACTCAACAGCCAAAACCACTCATCTCATCATCGCGACTTCAGGATCGCGCTGTTGGAAAGAAGATGCACAGCTTAAAAACACACGCACACACAAACACACATTCACATAATAACAACACATCAGTGTCAGCTATCATTATGTACCCCCGATGGAAGCCTGTTTGCCAGGGAAGTATTTGCAACAACAAAAAAATCAAAAGAACAGGGTCTATTTTATGTTTATCAACACGTTCTGCCGCTCACCCGGCAAGTGCTTTGCCCTAGGCAACTTGTTTTTCTCTAGTTGGGTTTTCCTTTTCCGTGCCGTACACAGCTTCGTGGCCCGAAAGCGTTAATAAGGTGAGCGATTGAGTGCGAAAGTAATGTTGAGAGGCGATATGCTCCCGTGAGACGCTCCGAGTGCTTCCACCATCCACCGCAGCCGTTGCGAGTCATATTCGCGTCCGGGCCCGGGCGACTAAAAACTGAAAGTGCTTGCCGCAACATTTTTGAACTCATTTCCATGCGGCTGGAAAGCTTCCTGTAGTGGACACGGTTGACATCAAACCGTGTTAGCCGCGCTGGTCTTCCTCGGACAGAGGCTTCTTCACAATGTGGATGAGAAAAAAAACATAGACGGTTCCTACAATTAAGTCATCTACCGGGGCTAGCGTCAAAGGAGAGGGCTAACGTTCTCCACAGCCTGGAAAGAAGAGCTTCCTCAGTGCGCGTAAAGGGCCATATTTTCACACTTTCACATTCTTTACGGTAACGTGCTGTTCTTGTTCTATTATGCACCATAGCTCCGGTTCGGTTCACCACCGCTGGGAAGGAAAACGGATCTCCGAAAAGCGAAAGCCCCAGACCCATCGCCCCGGGTGCCTTGTCGAACGGGAGAAAAACCCAAACGAACCTACCAGGAAATGGCTGCTTAAGGAAGCTGATGAATGGACAGCACTAGCGGCAGCGGGAAAAAAATGAAAAGAATGCACTTTGGAAAAAAGACCTTCGGCAAATAGTCTGCTTTAACGCATCCGGGACGGGACTAGGCCAAGGAGGGCCCACGAGCAAACACAGGCACAGGTTATGTTCTTTTTGCTGCTGTCAAACCTCTCCCTTCAGCAGTCACTGAAGGCGGAAACAATCTTACACCCACGTGCATGTGAAGGAACGTTCGGCTCGACATGCGAGCCAGTACAACAAGCGACAAACAAAGGCCAGCGCATGAAAGACACCGGTTTATGCACACTCGAGGTCAACAGAGAGACCTGCGCTTCGTTGGCAATAATTGAATCAAATCTCTAATTTCACGAACACCCCGCACTTGACGGAGAAACGATGCACGATCGTTGGATGATCTCATAATGCGCATGATTCATTACGCGCTTCGTTCTATTTTTTTTTCAACTAATGCGAGCATTAAAATGAAGCTACACAATGCCGGGCCGAAAAGTAGATCATTTCTATTCCGTCCTTGCCCGGAGTGAACGAGTAATTTCCCCCAAGGACTGGTGGACTTTTTCAGTTTAAGGAACCAAAGCTCATTAATCAATTTCGTTTCCCTCATCGAGTTTGGTTTTTAATTACCTACGGTAACTGGGTTTGCAATGAGTTACAAGAAAAAGGTTTTCGTGGAAAAGCAATTGCTTTCCGATGCTGTTGGACTCTTGTGAGGGTGAAGTCATTTGTTGACTAGTTTTTGGGTTTCCTTTGGAGGACCAATTTTTTGAGAATTAGCGCAAAACGTCATTCGAGACGAACGGGGTAATAGATTCACTCACAAACTATAGGAATAATAAAAAAAGTAGATTATTTGCTCTAGTTTGTTGTGCACCCTTGAACCTCCCGAGATCCGTTCTCTTCCAAAATTTTATCAAAACTTTTTGCACGATAGAAAAACGCACGGAGAGAAACCCCGAAAAAGCTGGAAGCAAACTTACAATAGATAAAAGTATTTTCATGTTCGGGCGGACATCGCGCATACGCGAGGGAGAGAGAAAGAGAGGGAGGAACGCACACGTAAAGCGGAAAGGAATTTTAACTAAAATCTAAGCGCATAAACTAGGCAATAACCACAGGCATGTGAGATGTCTACACATCACCATAATGCGTTCGTGAAGCCCCAGACCGTGAGGGAAAACGAACTACATCTTATCGGGCGAGTGAATGATAAAAAAGAGGCCGTAAAGAGATTAAATCTTTCCGAGCCGAACCGAACCGAAGCATAAATTGGGGTGGGGGGAAGTGTATCGCGGAACCGTGCACAATCTGCTGGAAAACATTCCAGCAAATTCGAAACAAACACAAAAAAATGTGCTTTTTGATTAGAAAATCTTTTTTTTTTCTTAAGCCGCTCCGCTGCTGGTCAGCTGGTGTAGAACAGGGGCTACTTCACTAGATGATGGTTTCTTAACAAACCATTACGCCTGAGCATCAAACACACACACACACCAACCGTCATCATTCTCCTTCACCCGCATCGACCCGGACCAGGAACGGAATGCAGCAGCGCGCTAGTGTATGATAAAATATACTCCCGCTGCTAAATAGTCCGTCCGCGCATCTTTCTTGCTTACGCTGATCGAGCGGCAGCACCGCCACCAAGCGCGGCAAGCGAATAAAATTATGATAAGCTCCAACGGTGGACCGAATTTGCATGAAAATGGCACTCGCGCCGGGCATTATTCCCGTGGCGCGAGTAAAGCCTTCGGCCGTTCGCGCGGTGGTGTGCCTAGAAGAGACTCTGCTGCTGCTGCTAAAAGGTGTGTGTGTGTGTTTGAGTGCGCGCGCGTGTGCAATGGGTTCGCCACCCCGTCCCCGGGAAGGGGATGGATGGAACAGTATTCTTTCACTTAGGCCATCTTTTTCATCCACCGTAGCAGCAGCGGATTCTCACTTCATCATCGGCTACGCGACGGTTTCGAGCGTCCCAAAAGGGGAAATAGAGTGAGCCAGATAGAACCGGCGGACGGAGAGATCGCATCGGAGCCTGTTTATGAGCCCACTGCTGTCCCGTTGTTCCGACAGCGTTTAGTACCTGCTTCCACTCCCGCTGTGCGGGTTTCCTTCACGATTGTTTTGTTTTTTTTTTTTAATTCCTTCTCTGTCTCTCTCCGCTTCATCTTCCATTTCCTTCGCTCTTAGCGAGCCCGGCACGACATTCCACAAATCTTTTGCCTTGCAGGACTGGGCTGTGTGTAGGTTTGCCAGCAGACACAGGTATTTCGATCTTTTTTTTATTTCATCTCCGGTTCCTCGGGCCAAAAGAAAAACACCAACCAGCCCAACAGCATCGGCCGGACGGCGTGGAAGGGAAGGAGGAGGAGGAGCAGGAGGATGCCAGGACAAAACAAAAACCGCGACAAACCGATTCGTAGAAGAAGCGAGGGTACGTGCGTAGCGCGGAGTTCGGAGGAATTAGCTGGCACCGATAGAGAATACGATAGAACGAAGAGCATAGAACAACCGAAAACAACACAAAGCAACACTAAAATGGTTTCGCGTTGCGGTCGATGGTGGTTCGCTTTTTATTACTAAGGTTTCTCCGCTTTCCACCCCTTCGCAGGGCACAGTGGGCAATTGCCGTGGCAAATGTCGGGATACACACATATGAGCGATGTTGTTAAAGTATAAGGATTTTTTATGTTTTTATTGCAATATCAGATTTCATACAGAACAGAAGTCATACTAATCAATGAAGTTTGCCAATTATTGTAAATCAATTAATAATGATCAATTTCAACAAACCATTGCGTTTGAAATATCACTATTGATACTCTTCATGAACATTAAATATTTTAACATTCACATTTACTTTTTTTTAGTTAATGAAAAGTAGCCAAATCCTTGCCGAGAGCAATGCAATTGATATCCACATTTTATAAGTGACATATAAAAAGAAGCTTTATCGATAACTGACGCAAACTGTTTTGCTTCATTAAAAGACAGCTTCAAGTTAAAGGCATATGATTTTGATAGGCATGTGGTTAAGAATTATTTGCTATTATTTATGCACAAAGAAAAAAATTTGCATTCTATTTTGACGTCTATTTAGACGATCAACATGCACCCTGTTTATGAAGGTGAACGTAATTTAAGTTTATAAGATTGAAGATAAAATTTAATAAATTATTATTTTGGACTGAAAACACCCTTTTAAAGGAATCGGGAATTGTTTATCATCCCAAAACTATCCCAATGTGCACTGGTTTCATCCGGAGGCTTCGTTACCATTCTTCCGTCTCGCATTTAAGCACGTACGGAGACCCACACATACACACAGCTAGAACTTCCCTCCTCAATCAATGTGTTTGTGTGTGTTTGTACGGTTTGGTGCTTCTCTTAGCACATCCATTTGCTTGCGAGCACCGCGTAAAACAAATCGAACAAAAACGATCTTCTACGGCACATATGCTCACACAAGAGGATCGAAAACGGGCTGAGGCTCTGGAGAGTGGCGCGTCCCCCATTAGCGTGGTTCCGCGTGCACGCCCGTCCGCTTTAATCCACTGGACCGCGTTACGTTCTCGATTGGTCAGCCAACGTTTTATGGTTTTCCGAACGTGCACAGGCTGATCGTTTGCAGCCGGGGCAGCAAGAAAGAAAGAGAGAAAGACACAGGACAAAGTTGACTCAACCTCAACTCAACCACAAGTCGCCGGCGAACGGTACTCAAGGGAACGGGGTGAACTCACCAAACCTAATCTAACCGTGACCGCTTGATCATGATGATCGCTTCTCTCGGTGCGGCGAGCGGGAAGTCCAAAAAGAAAGCCGAGGGAAATAGAAGGAAACGGCGCGCGTGAAAACCGTTCGATCGATTGGTTCTGCGTTCTGCGGGCGAACCCTTGCCTCGAAAAGCGGACCGCGGCCTAATGTTCGTGTCCCTCTAATGGACTCGTCGTTTGCTGCCGCATTCTCATCTTTATTATGATGTATGATCGCGATTACAACGTTTTTACTTCACCGCCCGAAGAATGCCCGTACGTGTTTTGTTCCATTAATGGAGGCACTTAAAAAAAAAAACAACGAAATATTTGAAAATGTTTTGTTAATTGTTTCAAATTAGCCCTAATGTTGTCGGGAAAATTTATGCACAAACCGACGACTTTTATCGCCTTTTGGCTTGAATGTTATGTTCGCTCGCTCTTCCACCCCCACCCTTCCCCCCCCCCCCCCCCAGAAACAAACGAAGAAGCATTCGATCGATTTTATGCTACATAATACGAATCTTGCAACAAGCGATAAAACAGTGGTTTAACAGCAAAAACATAAAACGAGCAAGCGATTCGAAGTATTTCGACACCGACACTATGTTCATTATTATCGAAACAAAACGCGTAAACCGGAATGCGTTTTCCAATTCTGCTCCCCCGCGACCAGCGACCAGCAACTAAAATAAAGGAACGAAAATCCTCACCCAATTGCATAATTTACCAACCCAAGATAACAACCCTCAATGGTGAAACGAACGTGCACACACACACACGGGCGCAATGGTGCCTATTAAGATGCCATAAAAATGGAGGACTCAATTGCGAAACCGCGATCACCACCCAAAAAAGGACCGGGAGGCGGCCTCGAGTACATAATTCCCATTCTTGCCGGTGTTCAAACGCGCGAACCGCATGACGATGATGAGAGGGAGGGAGCGAGAGACAGAGGGGAGGGTAGTTTCTCCCTTCCGACGAAACGCATATCCCGGGCGGATTAGCCGGGCGAATCCGTTCTGGAAGGTTACACACACGGCGTTCGAAAGCATCGCCATGCGAGAGGGCGGGACCTTTCCCGAGAACGAGAGAAGATCCAACAAAAAAGGATGGGCACGGTAAAAAAAACGGTTGGCTCGTAATACGATCGCCCCGTTCCGGTGTTGTGCTCGTCCTTTGAGCTTGAAAGGAATACGAACACAGTACATTATTTGCCATTGCATTTTATTCAATTGTACATACAAATACAGTCAGCAAACAGTGGGAGAGCGAGAGGAAACACGACACAAGAAGGCGACAATTCCCAATGTTCCATTCGGGAAGGGAAGGGAAGGAAAGGAGCTTCGAGGCGCAACCTGTCTCTCCACGCCATCATCATCATCATCATCATCGACCACTCCAGACCCGATCGCTGGTCCATTCAATCGATCTCCAAATGAAAGCAGCACACACGTATACAGGTATTCAATAAGGAATCCGCGGGTTTCGCGAGGCAAAACGACCAATATCTTTCTTTCCTTCTCTCTCTCTCCCGACCGACCTCTTGCACGGAGATTGAAAACAGCGTCCATCCGTGATGGGTCCCGATGTGATGTCGTTCCCATTTAGCCCGTTTCGTTCGTCATCGACCGGTTTGTGGCCAGCGGGCTCTCCAAAGCCTCCTCCGTATCTCCGCCGGTCCGGACAACAAACGACAATAGCGACACAAGCGATCGCAACCGGGCAAGGGACAAGGGTAAGGAACGTCGATGGCGACTGCTAATGGGGTTCCCTCTTCCACTTCGCACGGCATATGGGTGCATCATATTGTACCCCTCGCGGTGGGGTGGCGGTGGGACGCGCATACGCCCGTCCGTCTATTTGGACTCGAGCGCGCTGCTTTATCATCTGCCGTCCATCGTCGCCGATCGTTTCAATTATTCCGGTGCTCGATCGATCTGGGTCTTCTGGTGGTCTGCCGTTTGTGTGTGCGAGTGTGTGCCTTTGTGCATGAGGAGGGAGTGGGTGGGGTGTGGGGGAGAGGTTGTACCATGTCGTTCTCCGTTGACAGGACCTAGCGATGTGACAGTAGCGAACGGAGCGAGCGAAAACGGGCATTTAAAAGGAGCTCCGGGGCGCAACCGAGTCCAAACGCGAGGTCATCGAAATAATGCACACACATCCCACCCCTCCCTCGGTACTCGGCGACCAGCCGAGAACCCGAGAACGACATCCCAACAGAGGTGCCGTGGTCGGCTCGGTGTGCCCAGGGATCTTGCGTTCGTTCGCCTTTCGGCATGAAGAAACCGGTTCCTGTCGCGGTACCCGGGGCTCTCTCTCTCTCTTTCTCGCTATGTTCCCTCGCTGCGGTGCTCTACACACACCACACATCACTTCTAGGTGGAGATTCCGTATCTCGTTCTGTCATTAGAGGGACAACGAAACAGGACAAAAAACCGCAGCTCGGTGACAGTTCTGTTGGGAGGCATTTTCCAAACGGCTTCTCTATCGTCCCGAGCCACTCGATGCATTCCGATGCAATGAGGTGTCGGCACCATCGGAACGCAACGAGAGGATTACACAGACACACACCGGCCAACAGCCGGTGAGTCATTGATTCGCTATTAGAGCCCATCAGCTTCATCGCACTCCGATCTTCCCATCCCCACGAACGCCACACGCCATTGTTCATCGTGCGCGGTTTGACCACCGTCAACATATCATCGCCGCTCGAAGCGTTTCGCGAGTTTATCGTGCGTTCAAATCACAACGAGCGCAGCAAAGAACACAATAGGAAAAACGGACCCCTACCATATCGGCCCCAATAATATACGGCCTATAAAGTGCGACCCTTTCTTTCCGCGAACGCCGCATGAGGCGAAAGACCGCGTTTCGAGCTTTCTTCCGATTGGTCGGACCGTGTTCGCGGGCAGCGTCGGCCAGAATTTCGACTCCGAACCTCCGAACTCGTCCAAGTGTCCGCCGATTCCCACCACCACCGACCAGCCGAGGTGCAGTTTCCAAATCGGACCGAAATCTGGCGCCTGTATGTGGTTCCCAAGAACACCCGGGGATGACCTCGCTTGCTCGCTCGCTTTGGCGCTCCTTCCACCGTCTAACTTTTGTGCTCCCTCCCTCGACTACACCCGGACCGAGGGGGGGAAATGATAAATGTCAATCGATAAATTAACTCCGCAAAATGCGAAGCGCCGGACGGTGGGGGAATGGAGTTGCCACAATCGGCCATTTAATGTGTCCCGGGAAATATCGGGAAAACGTTCGGGAAACACACTGGCACTGCCAGCCGAAGGACAGGTACAGGACGACGGGCCGCACGATGTTGCGAAATAGAGTTACAGCAAATAAACTCTCCGCCCGGGAACGGGGAAAGGTTGGCTCCCATCCCCCCTTTCGGGCAATATAGCAGCAGCACGACGCAGCCCGAGATTCGATCGAGAACCGAGCCAAGCAACAGGGTCTGCCCGGATCCGGGGTTTAGCGGAGGAGTCGTGCTCGCCGCCCCTTTGTCTTTGTGCATATCGGTGCCTCGGTTCGGTTAAACTGATTTTAATGCAAATTTATCTGCTGCAGTTTGCCGTTGCGGAAGCCCGACGCGCGGCCGGTTGTGCCGTCGGTTGTTGGTATGCTTTTGCATCGCCTTCCTAGGCGGGATGCGGGATTTTATCTCGACCTCATGTGACTCCACGGGCATATCTCCGCGTTCGCTCGCTCGCACGCTTCGGGGCCAGAGCGGTTGCTCCACAACAACCGGGAAGCTGCTGGGCAGCTTGTGTCGTGAGCGAGAACCACATGCATGCGCATTTATATATGTATGCAAACAGCATTGGAATGGAGTAAAAGTGTGTGGGGAAGATTTAAGAAGCCGTAGAATGTCGAATGTGTGTATTTTGTGGCCTAGCCTTCGAAGAGCCTCCGATGCACATTCTCGTTGCTCGATGGGACCAGTGGCAGGGAGGAGTCAACAACACCGGGAGGGAGAGGGAGCAGAGATTGCTCCAAGATGCTGCTGCTACCGTTGTTGGTGGATCTTGCTTGGATCTTTACCGGTCTGCACGGAGGCACGGAAAACTATTTCGCGTGCTCCGACGCAAGCTGTTTGAGCCGTTCTCATTCGAATGCACTTACTGGAGGCAACTTCAAGTCAAGTGTTTAAATGGTGAATTACGTTCCGGGCAGCTTCACTGCTGCATTGCTGCGTTCGCGAGAATGTTTCGGTTCAATATTTAACATTCCCCTGCCGTGGTGGTGAGCGTGTGTTTGCGTGTGTTTGTATTGCTTGCATGGTTCTTGACGCAGGTCAGCCATGTTGGTCTAGCAATTCGCCGTACCGGCACTAACGCCTAAATTTATGCACCATCAACGGTCGACCAGAAACTCGCAGCTCATGGAGTAAGTTTGTCGAAACGCCGCGTGTCACCACGTCACCTTCGCCGCACCCTTCCACCCTATCTACGAGTGGCTTTTCCCGGCCGGCGAGTCCCACTGCCGCACGGGTAATGACAGCGACATGGCTTGCAAGCGCTGACCGTCGCTAAAAAGCCTTCACCCGCAAGCCTCGGTGGTTGCGAATCGAACCGAAACGGCCAATAACCAACCGGTCGCTTCATCATCGAACTTTTCCAGGAGCGTCATTTGCATAATCCATTGTGCGATCGAAATGGAATGGACAAGTTTAAGAACTGTCCGGGTGGAAGAGACCGCTCGCATCGTCGGGCCGCAGCAGCTCGATCGATGGTCGGATAGAGAGCGCGCCGTGCCGCACCGCCCGGCTAGATATGATTGGCGAATAAAGTGCACGATAATTCAACGGGCGGCGAGTGGAAGAGAGAAAGGGAGCGGAAGGTTCGGCAGGAGCGGTTCATAAATTCCACCTCCCCTCCCCCAGCCACCCTCGAGCCCGAAACGAAGAAGGATCGTTCGGTTCTACCCCTAGAGCGAGTTTGACAGTGCGCGAAAATCAAACCGGAATCAAACTTTAACGAGCCTTTCCCCTGCCCAAACCGAATCCCGACGAGCATTTTTATACGCCTGATTTGACGCTCCGACCGCCTTCAGGACGACCGAAGGAAAAGTTCTTCCCAGCAAACACCCGGTCCGCTTTGGTGTGCGAAATTTTGCGATGCGCAAAACTGCGCGCGGAAACGGAATTTGCATATTTCGTTACGATTCGCGCGCGCGACGCGGCCAAGGGATGCGTTTCTTCGCCGCGTGGTGTGGGAGGCTCGGGGTTTGCACATTAATTATGAGCGCCCCAGTGCTAACACTATTTGACCGCACCGCTTGAAAAGCGTTTTGCCGTTGGCTACAGCGCGATAGAGAGGAAAGTTTCGCGAGTGTATGCAAATGACAAATTATCGCCCTCGCCGAAGAACCGGCCGAAATAATAAATGATTGGCGCGCCCCTGGAAGGATTACATTTTCAAACTTATTTTCAAACCGAACCGAATCGAATAAAAAAAAAAACAAACCGCAGCGGCTGATATAAAAAGCGAGAGAGAAAAAACGGGTGCGACACTGTAATTCGCAGCTGTTTTAGACGGTTTATTGCAGCGTGAGAAATGAAAATGGAGTGTACCAACGTAAGCCTATTTATGCACCAACGTTAGGCTGTGCAGTGCTAAATTAATAATCCCTTTTGGTATTTCTGAATAGAAGGTTCACGATTGATGAAGCCGAGCGGTTGTTCGCAGCATTACTCATCATCGCTACCCACGTAAATATTTCACCATAATGGTGTTTGAAAGAAATGCGGACAAGCATTAATGGGGTCATTTATCATCAGGAGATAGCGAGCTCATTACTCAACCAATAATATGTAATGCATAATACAGATTTAAACATTCAGTTATAGTTTACAAATACTAATCGAAGCATTTAAAATATGTTTCTGTTCATCATGAAACTAGTGGAGAACGGTGCAGAATGCATATTATTAGATTATAGAATTGAAAAGAAAATATGTTGGAAAACAGCTTATGAACGATATGAGCATATTGAATTAAAGCTAGAATCTTTTTTCTTGTTTTATTCACTGCATTAATTTGCTATATTGCCCTGGAAATTAATTCAGCTACTAATTACAAACCCACCTTTCCTGACTCTCGAATACGCGGAACCTCACAAAAATAGAATCTAAAATGTAGCCTTTATTCAAGTGGTCCCTACATAAAAACTCTTCATTGATTGGTAGCATAAAATATGAAAAAGAACCATTTGCTATCAACATCCACTATCAACCTGTTTATATGCTCGTCATTTTTCTTTGACAAGCTGACAAGCTTCATAAAACTATAATTGTGCGTCATGGTTAAAAATCATTTTGTAGAGCCACGCATATCGAGGGCAACCTTTTTTTCCTGTAAACATCACTATGTTGGTTATTCGCAACCACATTTCAAATCACGCTAATGCGTACAAACTAAGTCACCACATGGTACGGTTTGGGCGCCCGAATGCCACACAATCATGCACCGGCTATCAGTCAACACGCGAAATAATCCGATCCCTCCGCACACAAAATTGTAAATCACTTTTCGAATATTGTAGAATAAAATTAAACATGGCAACATTTTCAAATGCAATAATAGGAATCGAATATCGGCCGGTATTCCCACAAATTCCGTGGGAATCCGGCCCTTCCGGCGGGTGGGACGACCGAAACCTCGGCCGAAGCAAGAAGGGCTGACTCACCTTTGGCTTCTGTTGACTTTAGATAAACTCCCAATACCAATCAATATCGGCCGCGCGCTCTGCCGTGCTCCGGTCGTTCCCGGTTTAGGCCGCGTTTAGGCACTGTTACAAAACCAGTGTGCAAACAATCGAACCGCACCCCCGTCCGGACACCTCAATCCGCCACCCCCATCGACCACCGACCGTCGTGTGCTCCGATGGGAAGCTAAAATGGGTGCGCGAGGTATGGAGAGCGTGGTTTTCGGTCGCTTCGAATCGGTTAAATCTAATCAGCAGCAAACAGCCCGGAGTCGCCGGAAGAGAAATGGAAATATTTACACACGGCCGCTTGAACGCACGCCACCGCTGCCTCAAAAACCTGCTGCCCACTACGGGCGCTTCCGTCCCCCAACTCAATGCCCGCTCGTCCATCGAACGCCGTGGCTCGGTTGCCATCGGTTAGGCAAACTAATTTTCCAAATAACTACCACGCTCTTGTCTTTCCGCAACCCCCTTCCAATCACTCCCATCCCGCCCGCCCATCACCCAACCAACCGATAATCTACGCAGCAGGGCCACGGGGCCACCATATGCCACCAGCCGTTGCCACAACTGCCACGGGAAAGTTTATTGATCGTTTTCCACCGATTGATAATCATGATTACGAGCCTGATGATGTTCTCGCAGTTGATGATGCAGTCGAGCCGCCGGTGGCGGTGATGGGTGAAGTGCATCGTTATCGTTCAGTGGATTGATTTGGCGCGTGTTTTCTTCTCCTTCCCGTGGGTGGTGGGAAATTAGGGATGTCAAAAACGGAAGTGGAAATCAAACCCGGACACATTTCAAGAGTGCGAGTTTGCTCGCCATGCCCGATTTTCGGGTGGATATTCGATAGGTTGGATTGACTCTTGAAAACACGGACGTGCTTCTCCTATCGCTGCGTTTAAGGATCGCCACCCGGTACTTCATCACTTTCGGTGGCCGTGGAGTGGTGGGGAAGTGCTCTTGAGAGCTTGCATTTAAAATTTTCAATGCAAAAAAAATCCTCATGAGAAGCCGCGCACCGATTTAACCGTGTTGGTTTAACTCTTAAATATTGATTGTAAATATTTAAAATGTCAAAATGAGAAAAAAATATTGACATATTGTGTTTCTTTTATGATGGTTTTTATTAGGAATATAACTCTTTCTTTTAATGGTGTTTAGGTGTCACTTAATAATTAAAATTAATTTGTATAAACAACACACGAATAAAACAGCTCGACGTATGAAAACTGAGCTCTCTACTAATGGTTCACAAGGCCATAAGCAAGGCACTGAGTTATAGAAATACATAAAAAACTACTAGTTAGTTGACTTCTATAAAACCAAATTTATATTTTGCAAAGAAATATATTTAATAATAATATTTAAATATATTTGTATCATTGGATTTTTCATTGACGCAAAACATAATGCATCAAAATATATGTTAAATAACAATGTTTATTTAAATTAACATCATTACAGTGTTACAGAAATCGTTTACATCCAACACTTTTATTTTATTCTAATTTTTAAAAATTACAAAATTAATGCTTCTCATTAACTAACATAACTACTGCTTTTTCGTTCTCTCAGAAAAAAGCTCCCCTTTTCCAGCAACACGATAAATCCAAACATTCCTGCAACATGACGACAAAACCAGGAACCATTCGAGAGGAACTCAGGAACTCCACTCCACAACCCGATACCGGAGCGGTTTAGCCCACTCAAAGCGGATTATAGCCTAAATATATGTTTTACTGAGCCCACTTTGAAACAACAGTCGCTTCTGGTTACCCGCCGGTTGCACTACTACTGCTGCTGCTGCTGCTGCTGAAACGAATCACACCTCCGGTCTACACACCGTCGCTGTTTGGCGTTGTCGAATGAACAAACGAAATCAAACAAAACTTACCCGCGCCGGTGGCCTCCTCCACCCGCGGCGGTGTCGGTGTCGGTGTCAAATTTCTCAATTGTATTTGCCATCGAAAACCGTACACCGAAAATCAAGCGCTCCAAGCGCGGGGTGCCCAAAACAGCTGGCGTGTAACAACACAACTGTGCGGGTGCGGAGCCAGGGCAAACACCGACGCTGTATTTGTCACCAACAGGCACTGGCAGGCAGCGGCACGCAACCGGGCACAAATTAACCTTCCCAGCCCATTAGTCAGCAGTTGGTCAAGTGGAAGTTCCTCCGCCACTTTCGACGGGAAGGGCGGAAGGGAAAGCGTTTGAAAATGGAGCACAACTGCTGGCGAGCGGTAAAAGGTGAGAAGGGCCCTTGCGGATCACCGGCGCACACCGGCGGGCCGCGTTCCAAGTGGGTACACCAAAAGAAGTGAAGCCTTATCGTGCGCGCAGGGTAGAGAAGGAAAAAAAAAGTTCTTCCCCTCTCCACGTGAACCCCGCCGCCGCTCCCGTTGCAGATAACTTTTATACCTTTTACCCGTGTTGTGTGTGTGCAAATAATTGCCTTCGAAAAACGGACGCACGACATAGAAAATCAATCGCTGGCCAATTTGTTAGACGTTTGAATGCGTTGCCCTGCCGTGGAGAGAGGTGCGCCTCAACCGGATTAGTGGAGTTTAAGGAAAAAGTGGATGGGGTGGGTGAGGGGGGATGTGAGCGAGAAGGATACTTTGCGGTACATTCGGTTCTACCGGCAGAGGCCGGCCAGTTAGCCGAGACAAATCGGTCGTATTACATTCCGCTTTGGATTGCATTTATCAAACCGGCTGTCAATTGCAAGACAACGCTGCAGTGTGTGCATGGTTGGCTGCATCGGACATGAAACGAGCACTCTGGGTTTGATGTAGGATTTTTTGCGCCACTACTGCACGCTTCCCCTGCCAAGTGAAGGGAAATCTAAAAACGGCCCACTCTGCAGTGCGAGCAGAGCAAGCAAATGTGCAGTGAAACAATTGTAACAAACGTCGATAATGACGTTAGATTCGGTGGAATTTATCTATCACATCGTTTTGTAAATCAATTAATTGAGCATTAATGGTCCGGGCTGCGTGCGTTCGCTGGCGAGCTTGTTATCGTATAAACTCACCCGAATTGTTCGACAATCATCAAGCTCAAGACGACCCCCCCGCCTGGCCGCATGATCCGCGATGACGCACACACAGCAGCGTAAGCGTCGCCTCTTGTATTTGCTTGGTACCGGCAGCCTCAGCGAAGGGAACACAACGAAAATGTAGCACGGTGAGAAAACAACCAACAAAGCAGCACCACGGAGCCACGTCAACGGTGGCCTCCAAAAGCGAGCCAATTAAGCTTGAATGTCCACCAGGTCCACCGGGTCCAAGTTGAACGCATAACGCGTGAGTAAGCCCTCAACCCCGTCCCCCTCTTCCTCCCTTTGTGGACAAACACACACACACACAAACAGAACGAGGACAATCGTAATAGAAAGGCACAACATTAAGATGCCCATAATGTCGCGGCATGTATGTACGATGCGTGATGACAGTTTTTTTCCCCCATTGCCTCTGTTTCACATTGTACTTTTTCTTTCCGTGCCGGGACGGGGTCCGGTACAAGTTTGTACAACTGCGTGATATACGAGAGACACAGAGAGTGGGTCAGCGGAATAATTGGCAAGCTAACAGCAAGCACACAAGGCTAACAATAACGTATTTGGTGGAGATATGTTCAAGACACGACCTATCAGTAGGACACATTTTCAAACAATGTACAGCAAAGCGGTATTGACAACCGGGTCCGGAAGGAAAGATTTTACATGTGTGTCATATAATTTGTAGGATTTCTTTTTTTTTTACGGACGCAGCCCACCTCGTTATCCGGCACCACGCACGCCACGGGAAGAGAACAAAAATGAAGCATAAACATTCCTTTTCACTCATTTGTCACGCACGCACGCCGTAACGGCAAAGTATTCGGAACAAAAACTAAACAAAAAACTTGCCAACGTTGGTGGAGAACAACCACACACAACCAGCAAAAGAAGGCTCATTTACGGTCATATCCGTCGTTTGGAAGCGCCAACGCTTGCCCCGGTCACGTTTTGGAAGACGAGTCCTACCAACGCGTCACCAACCGAGAATGTAATTTCAACTTACGCAACAATGACACTTGAAGTGTTCATTCGACAGTATGCGTATGGTACAATTTTGCAACAATTTTTTCAAACAAAATTATGCGGGTTAAATTGTGTTTTTAATGTATACTTTCACAACCCATTTTTGGTTCGTGCTAATGTGCGTTAAAGTCTATGAGCGATCTTGACACTCCATCTATTTTATAATACAATTTATGGTGGTTAAATGCTCGTAAACTCGTTCACACGAATCAAACATGTATATAATCATACAAATATTGATTCGATGTTTAATTTCGGTACGCACAATTAATAAATAACCACTTAATTGATACAGTTAATGCATTGATACAGTTAATTCACTTCTAACGCAAAATCGAAAAGGTTTAAAAAATTAAATGAAAATACACGTTATTTTTCGGGGTAAAACATTTTACCATTAAATTATCAAGAAAACATGGAGCCGAGAAATCAAAATTGGCTGTCACACAAGCAAAGCTGTCACACAATTAAAAAAATAATCGCACAAAACGAAAGACCATTTTTGCGGAAATCGTACACAAAATTGCCTTCACAGTTTCAACGGTCTGATAAAAAATTGTCCCTCTCGCTTCCGCCATGTTCAATTATTTGTTTATTATCATCAGCTCGTTTACTCGCTGCCAATTCGACCTAGCTGTGGTAATTGGGAGCAATATTTTATTATGATTTTTTTCAAATAAAAACAAACATTAAATTCCGCTGCTGACATTTAACAAGCTAGTAACGAAGCCATATTCAATTTTCACTTTCACTTCACTTGTATTCTCTGTTTAACTTTTGACCATCGTCTGATGAGCGGTGAACTGGAATACACTTTTTTACTACCTCGCACCATTCGTCGTCGTGTGATTAATTCAAGTGGAGGTAATATTCTAATGGTGTACCTTTTCCGCCGAAAAAAAAAACAACTTCCCTCGACATCCTCCTCCACCCATCCGTTCTAATTTGGCTACGAACACGATCGATGGCGAAGGTTACCGGCGGTTCGTGATCTTGTGCTGATTATTGCGTTAAAAGATGCGGATGGTGGAGCCATTATGGTGGACGGGAAGCAATCGAACGAAATACCCCGTAGAAGGAGATGGAAGCGAAAATATTTTCGTTCGCTTTCGCTGCGGGTTTTGTTTGGCTGGTGGGAAAGGGGCTGGAAAGGCTGGGGGAGATGATTGCATGCATCAATTTCGGGCTTTAATCGAGTTTAATTTTTCACACAGCTCCTCCCCTCGCGCTGCTTCCCACCCCGAACATGGGACACGGCAAAGCGATCGAATTAAGATGCAGATTCGGTGATATGGCTGATACACAATGCCAACAATAATGGCGGCGGCGGTGATGGTGGTGGTGCTGGTGATGGCGCGCGCGCCCACAAACGCCCGAAGTCGTGATCGGCTGAAAGCATGATCAACCATCCGCGATTGTGGCCGGGCGCGATCGTGCCCGGATGATAGCGGTTGGTTTTACAAGTGTATTAGATTTAATAGGGAAATAGGTAGAACACAATGCAGAAGATTGGTTGGTGAAGCAAAGCCGGCCACTCAAAAGTCTCGCCAGAAGAGATCCGTTTACTCACACAGCCACCAAAGCGGAACGGACAGATACAGTGACGCGGGTCGCGGCTGATAGTCAAGTGGAACAAATACCGTGTTGTGTCGCCTTGTGGGTTGTGCGCGCGGTATATGATTTATGATTGTTGTACGCCCGGACGACGGAGCAATATTCGGTGGGCTGGGTGGGAGGGAGTATATTTTTTTTTTTTCGAGAGTGGCGCGAGACGGTGGGAAAACACCAATCGACCGCGCGCGGCAGTAACTAATCGCAAAGCAAACAAATTGCAATTGGCAACATGAAATGAAAAGCGGGGAAAGAGCGAAAAATAAAACGAAAACAACCCACGAAGCAAATTGAACATACGAAATCTGGTAGCGAAAGGGAAGCAACGGGAGGCAAAAAAAGTGTAATATCGATAGGAATTATTTCTGCCCGTGACAGAAACGGTAAGCGGCAAGACCGGGCACGGGCAATAATAATCAAAAGCGGCAGAAACAGAACGCGAAACCACTGAAACGCACGGCAGCAGCATAAACCCGGGAACCGCAGACAGACCGCCATGCAAACCGTCGATGATGCCCAACTACACGCCGGGTTTATCTAAGGGAAAATGTTGCCCGTAAATAATGTGCCCGAAATTGAAAACCACACCGCGATCGGTGCACGAAACACACCGGTTCACACACCGGCCCTGCGACGTCCCCGCAACGACCGAATAGGGTGTTAGTTTTTCCCCGAAATTATTCCTCTCTCTCTCTCTTCGGACCTCTTGCCGTTATTGGTGGTCGTATTGATCTCAAGCGCGATTTCGGGAGACACACCGGGGGGAGCCAAGAGGAAACCCGTTAGAAAGGGGTAAAGATAACGTTTCGGTCTCATCGCGGGCCGCGGTTTAGATCCGCCGTGGGTATGAGCGTTTGCGCGCGGTCAAGTGGCGCTGCCGCCGTATTCCACGCGCGATGAATAATTGAAGTCAAGCGGAAGGTCGGTCGAATTGGAGAAAATCGAAATGGAAAATGGTGGCGTACCGCGCTCGAACCCCATCCAACCACACACAGCGCCCAGCGATTGAATTGATATTGATTCTGGCGGCCACCGAAACGAGTGCTTGAATTATGGCTCACCCTGCTTTCGATGTGGGAGAAGCGTGGAGGATGGAGGATGTGGTGGCGCAATGAAGATATAAAATGCTCGCACCACTCGACCGAATACCCGGGCCGTCGTTTGGCTATCGTCAAGCAATGCGCTGAGATTTATACGGACATTAAGTAAAGTTTCACGAAGTGTACGATTGGACATGACACGGACGGGAGCAGCGGCAATAAACATTCCTATAAAAAGGCTTAATTGAATTTCATGAACACAAACAGAGAACAAAAACACGAGAGCGTGCGGCGAAGTGCGGAAACTGGAAATCTGTTAACAATCAACGGGTTTGGGGTCTCAAGTGCGAGTGCTAGCCCACAGCAATGCGTCAAAATTCATCGAAGATCTGATATAAATTAATAAGCAAGTTAATTAACCTTATGGCGCATGAATTTCTAAGCATTTATAAATCACATTAAATGATTATTTAGTGAGGCAGATACGAATCATGATTAGAATTACTTTCTTCGCCGAAGAAGGATCGCATGCATCAACTCACTACGACCGGAAAAATGTATGTACTTCAGCCGAGGAAAACCCGCATTAAATGACAGACTGTTCGGTTCCCTCCCAACATTCTGTTGTTCGTAATCTTGCCCTCCATTTAGATTGTAGATTACTGTCGTTTCAAACCACAGTCATGCCTGTCAACTTCACATTGCGAAATGGCAAGGATTTTAAGGATGCTTACAAACTAGAATCTTCGTGGTGTGCTTTGGTGCGGCAATGTTACAAGTGAACTTTGGACACCGGTGCAGAATAGAGATAGTCATTATAGGATAAATGGGATTGAATCAGACCAAAGAACATTTTCATGCGCTGTCTTTTATTGTTTGTGATGGGTTTAGGAATCTATCCAGCTTCCTTGAATTCTTCCAGCACGTTGAATGTTTTCAACACAGAAGCAAGAATGCTCACTGTTTATTCCAACATCAGCTCTTAGGCTGATCTCTTTAAAGTATTTAATAATTACCGCCTTCAACTGGAATTCTAAGACATGCGATAGGTGTTGGCCTTACATCGAATGGAAAAAGGTTCAGTTACTATTAAGTGATCCTATAGCAGAAGTTGCCATTTAATTATCTGCAGGAAATAATAATGATAATTCAAATGTCAATAATAAAACAAACAAATTACATAATACTTATTCTATCCCTTAAACTTTTAAGCTTCGCTCTTAAGATGTTGCGATATCACGTAAAGTACTGAGTGATTTATGAAAAATGGTTCCAATCTCTTAATGATTTGCTGGATGCAACACATTTCGCGTAAAACCCGCAGCAGCCACCATTGGCAAAGTGAAAATAATTAATTCGTCGTAAATGAAATGCGTTCATCGTATGGTATAACAAGCGATCCTGCAACATACAACACATTGTTCCGCGGCCCTTACTCTAAGGTAAATGTGCTCCGTTTTCCTTCACGAAACCTCCATCCACCGTCGCCCGAACAACAGCGTGTACCATTTATGTTGTGTTTTTTGTGCAAAATAATGGAATAATCATTAATCAAGTGAAATAAAAATAATAAAAAATAATTTCCACCGCGTTGCCATCAAACCCACCCGAACGCGCCAGAAGCGAACCATAAAGCAGCTAAATGTTAGCCGCAAATTAATTCTAAGTCGCTGCACTTGAGCTGCCGGTTACGGGCGGCGTGAGGCTGGTGCACGAGCGGACTAGCCCTTGTGTTCCAATATGTCACCCTCGCAGTCGTAACTATCGAGGGTTGTCCCTGTGGAACCTACGGAGGCGACGGAGATTTATTGGGTGGGTTTCAGCAACAATCATCACGATTAATCGTCTTACCCAGAACCCCCGCCCACCGCTCACGGGTGAGCATTATGATCCTTTTGTCGTCGTCCCGTCCTTACAACGGTGGACGCAATGAACTATTTGGAGCGATTGGAGGTAAAAATCGGGGCCATATGGTCTGGTCGCTGGGTGACCAGCCAGCGAAAGATGACGAGTTCGACCTTGAGGAATTTATTTATCGCTCAAATCCTTCAGCTACAACAGCAGGACGGGACGTGTAAAATATGCTAAAATCATACCCGGCGCCAGCACAACCCAGAGCCCACTCCTCGGTGTTGTGGTGTTGTAATTGCTGAGCATTTTGCGGAGCGATGTGTGGTAGCAGGTATAAAAATAGCAAACCATTATAAGAAGGCTAGTTTTGTGCCGCGCTCGAAGGAACAAGTGGCACCGAGAGTGGTGAGCTCGAAGCGCTAGGGAAATAAGCATCGAGCAGAAACAACGCGACCTGTGCCCGAAGCGCAAGCAAGTAAAACAAAACCGACACCAGTTTTGCTTCCCCCGAGTGGCGAGTTGAAGCGTGTATGGGATTGGCCATTTCGTTGCTCCATCACGAGGCGACGGCAGCACCCAGGAGCCGCAATTAATTCCATGACAAAGTCCTTCGGCGCCATCACGTTACTACCGTCAGCAACAACAAAATAACACAAGGGAAACGAAATAAAATTCTCTTTTTGTTCTCTACGAAGTAGGAAAACAGGAACCAAAAAAAACAACAAAAAAACCATTCCACCACGTTCGATGGCGATCTCGCGAGATCTCGAGGTTAGCGTAAATGTTAATATCTTCATTCGCGCGCCACCACCACACACAAACATGCCGGAGGCTTGAGTTGGGGAGAGGGGGGAAATCAAATCGGGCTGGAAAAGAAGCAAAAAAACGAATCCCACACCACCAGCTGACTCACTCCCGGCACACATAAGCTTGCGCTTCGAGGTAGAAAAATGTGTTTTCCCGCAAATTAAAAGCGCGCCCTACTAAAGCACCCTTCTGTGAGGAAGGTGGTGGAGTTTTATCTCCCTCCCTCCTCATCTACCGCGTAAATGCTACCGGAGAAAGAAAATAAAACATTTCTCTCCCCCACCTCTCGCTTCAGTTTTGGTGTGTTCCACGAGAACGGGGAATGTGTGTTTGGTGACACACTGTGACACCGGCTGGTCCCGCCAAACCACCCACCAAACCACATAAAGGCAACCAACAGCTGAAAGCAATCGATGAACAACTTTACCACACGCACGCACACACACACACTACATCGTTTCTTATTTTCCATTCTAATGGGCGCCGACCGGCATGGAGTGACGGTGGCAGTAAAATGGCAATTGATGGGCCGAAAAGTTATAAAGTGGAGCAATAATTATTATGCAAAAAACGAAATATATACACAAAATGAGAATGTTTATCGCTTCCGCGCTCATTCGTTTTATTTGCACCTGATCGGAGGATGGTTAACCTCTGTCGCTGCTGCTGCGGTTGCTGCAGGCGTTTGGGTGGTTCGCTATTTTTAATTTGAATAAAATTTCAATTATAATTTGTTCCGATCATGCCCGGGTCGCTGCGGGAGAAGTTTGAATTGAATTTTTATGATTTGTTTTGTAGGGTAATCGGAACGAGCCGAATTTTGAATACTGTTTAGCGAGGTTCGGGACCATTTTTGGAAAAGAATTAAAGATTGTTTTCTTCCATAATCTAAAAACGTGCAACTGGATGAATAAATGTATACTTTTCAAAATTCATGAAAACTTATGAAGAACGAAAATAACATGTAAATCACCATCTATATCTGGTAGGAAAGAATTACGGAAGGCTGGATCCTTCTTCCCACAACCTGAAAACGAAAAATCTAGAGATTCCTGATGTTCTTCCACAACACAAAAATCAATAAAATTCAAAAACGGATATATTGGAAAGATCCCCCAATCGATTGTGAATTTTATGCAATGATAGTGTTCCAATAAGTAAGAATTTAAAATAACTTATGTCTATCGAGGAAATTAAGATTATTTAATCCACGAATCTTTAACAAAACAAAAATGTGTATTGTGTTTTTACTAATAATGTTGATGTATCCAACTTTCCGCTTTGTTCTACGGACATTATTTATGATGAAACTTAACGGTTAGGGATATTATCAACACGTTTCATAAAAAATATACTTATAATACTTAAAAAAAGTAGAGATGAACCGAAAGCAGTACCTTCATGTTTTCCCACATATGCGCAACATTTGCAATAAAATATTTCCGTTCCTCTCGAAACAGGAACCCGCATGGAGCCAACACACTAATATCAGCCAGCTTATGCGTGCATCCGATCAAATGATGCAAACGGTGATGGTTTGATGTTTTACAGACAGCAGCAGGTGCAGCAGATCAAAGCGCAACGTACAAACAAACAAGCCAAAAAAACTCGCACTAAAAACGCCCTCTGCATGGCTTACCCAAAAATCACCTGACACACACACACACACAAGTACCATGAGGTGCCCGGATGCTCTTTATTCGTTACTGCACCAAACGGTGTTCCCAGCGCCAACACCAAAGCGTATCATTAGCAAATCAACACGGGCCGAAGGTTTTGCGGTTTTACAGCAATATTTCGGAAAACGCACATGCAAACGCACTCGGAAATTTGGCAACCGAGCAAAACCGGCTGCTTAAAAAGACCTCCGACTCAAACACCGCCAAGCACCCGTGTGGGGGTGGCTGGAAACGATGTGAACGTAAAATTATTTCTCTTCTCCCACCAGGATGCGAGCAACATGGAAAAGAAAAAAACACAAAGCCTTAATTTCAACTTAGCAAAACTAGAACCTAAGCGCCACCGTTCGGTTCCTTCGGGGAAGGAAGCAGCTAGAGAAATGTGGTTTGGGGTCACCGGAACACGCACGGGGAAGCGTTGGGGAGGATGTAGTTCCATGTTCACGCAACTCCCGGCACTGGTCTGGAGTGTGAGGAACGTCACATTTTCACCGCGTGGAGGAATGCAATAAAAAGGCAACCATTAACCAGATGTTGGTGTGGTCGTGGGGCCTGCGCAAGGGAATGGCGGCAAAGCAACGGAATCGTTCCGAAAACGAGGCGCACGGACACGGCAACGAAGGAGGATCCTGCACGCCCGGTAAGCAACAATTTTCGGAATGTGGTTTTATTGAACGAAACTATTCCGGCAGCAGAAGGAGCAATTATGTGGTAATTTTATCCCGCCGCGTTCGGAATATCGTTCGTTTTTTTTCGTATGTTTTTTTTTGCACGTGTAGTAGTTTACCCTCGCTTTATTGCTTTGCTTTCCTTAGCCAAGATTTAATGTATTTATTTCCCCCCTGCGCTCGTATGGTGAGAGCTGAGGATAGGAAACTTTGCGGGGGGAGCGTTTATTTTTATTATTTTTTTATGTCGTTCGTTCCTAAAAAAGCAGATTTTTCATTGACACACCTACGCACTTTTATGGAACCGTGTACCAGCGTACGATACGGAACCGTTTTCGATTAGCATTTTATTGCACACACACACACCCACGTGTCGCGGGTCGCTTCGGATTCAATTTGGATGCTTTTTAGTTAATAATGATTAGCCTCGGCTTTAATTAATTTCAGCATGTTTAGTTGATTACACTCCACCCTCGTGGAGGGATTGTGCTGGTCTGTGCGCTAGCTCATCAGCTGCTTTCCAGCAGCCCCTTCCCTCCCACCAGTACGACGCAGTCTACCCCAACGTTACCCACGCGCTGGTGGAACCGAAAATTCTTACCTCATTAGACGGGATAGGTCTCGCTGCCTCTACGGCTGCGACTGCCGCTTTGCTGTGTCTTTGGTTGCAACGCCCGACCAGTGCCATGCCATGAAGGTTGTTTAATTAAAGCACTACAGCTCTGAACCATTATTAGGAGCCGACGCTCGCAGCGTAACGGAGGAAAAAGCATATGCCTCCGTCTGCTTGGGAAGTGAACGTCTGCAGAACTCTCTCCTTCTTGTTGTCGTCATCATCATCTCGGGTGTGTTTGTTGCTGGGAAAATTCGATTTTTCACTCGCACAAACAAACATACACACACACATTATACATCCGACTCTCGTAAACTCGAGGAGCGGGTCGAGAAAATACGCGAATTTCGGTGCCATTTCTTAGCCCACCAAAAACTCTACCACACTGGACCGTGCAAAGCCCGGCCCGGAAAGGATGGGAACAAATTTCACACCACTCGAAACCACTCGAATCTCGGACCATTTCCACTTGACACAATGCGAGGCAAATCATAGCGAACCGAATAAAAAAAAACACGCGAAGAAAGGAAGAGCCAAGAAAAAAAACGCTGAGAAAAATTACTCTCGAAAAATTGGCTGTGAAAAAATAACACAACTTTGATTGCTTGATCGGTCCAACGCGATCAAAACGTCAAGCAGAAGCAATAGCTTACCGAAACACGAAACAGTGAGAGGGAGAGGAAAAGCGAGAAAATACACCTCTTCACACAACCCCACCGCACGCAGGCGCAGGCGGCGGAAAGCGATGATCAAAATTTAATTTGATAAATTCCCATGAGGGACATGCCACCGCAAGTCAAATTAAATAATGAGAGACGCGCGAACGGAGGAACGAGCGCCAGCCAGCGTCTCGGGTGGTGGACGATGGCAAAAAAGCAGCACAAAATGTGGCGATCGGGACGGAAAGGTACCACCATCACCACCCCCCACCAAACCCAAACCATCCCAACCCGGCCCCGAATCGGAAACGGAAGGGAAAATTTAAAACCGCACCGGCACACAGGCGAGTGCAGACGAAGGAAAGTCAAAGATAAAAAAAAAACCACGCGTACAAACACACATACAGCAAACCTCAAAAAAATCGGAGGAAAAGAAGCCAAATATAAACAAATAAAACATAAATCGAGTCTGAGGGCATATTTCGGTGATCGTGCGATTGGTCAAGAGGAACAGCACCAAGAGAAAAAAATACGAAAAAAAACAAACCGACTAAAAGCCAAAAAATTAAATAGAAATTTATCCGGACAGACAGATCCGGCCAGCAAAATAGCACACAAAAACTTCAACCGAGAGAAGCTGCGTTTATTGGACGTTCATTCCGGACATCCGTTTGTTTTATTTCATTTTCTGAAGCTTCCCTCCGGCCCGTGGTACGAGATTGATTCGAATGTCGAGCGTCCCCTAAAACTAAGCCATCACATCGGCGGCAACAGCAGTTCTGGGTTTCTCATTTGTCTGCGTTTTATTACAACCAGTGGGTGAGTTTTTATTTTATTTTCGTGTTTTTTTTAGTAAGTGGATATCGGAAAAGTGTGCGGATACAAAACTCGTAGGCCTATTTCTCATCATGCGTTGGTATTCAATTTTACACTATTTTACATAATGTACCCTCGGCATCCTTGAAGCACGCATGATAGGGCCGAAATGCTGCTACTGTTTTGCCTTCACAGAATTCCAACCGAAGCAAGTACTATCGATTTCGAAGGGAAAGATAAATTTCGTTCGAAAGGTAAACAAACAAACAATCAAACAAAAACACTATACGCAGCGCCACAACCCGTTTTCCCCCCATGCATGTCTATCATTTGTACGCCCATATTGGCTTGGGAAGCGGTCGAAATTTTCCTAGGACAGCTACTCGCGCGTTAGTAAAACAACGCAATCGGGAAGAAGTTGGTAAGGAATCGAATCCGTAAACCCGAAAATGGTGGCTATGCGGGCTGTAGGGCTCACAATCACGAACAGCAGCTGGACAATGTATTGGAGAGGCAGCGCGGGCAGAGAAAAGCACAAACATGATGCTGTCGGGTGGGTAAGCATCGATATTTTCCTTACGGGCAGCAAGAAATGAAACATCAACACGACCTTCAACCGCATCGCATGGCAGTGTTGATATAAACAAGCGTTCCAACCGGTGTAAACACGATGGCAGAAGCATGCGATGAACCCTTCCATGGGGTAAAAATCATGCAAGCATATCAATTTTACTGCAAGCTCTAACAAATCGATTAAAATAGCTTATAAGTAATTGAAAAAAAATTAACGTACCCATTCGCCTTGCGTCAATTTATCGGTAACCTACCGGTAATACCTGCATACACATAACTTTATTTTTTAAATTGCAACAACCCAACAACACGACTGCATCCGGGCCTTCGTCCAATTTAATGAGGCAATTAATTAAAATTCTTAAATCTGCTCGTAATGAGTACCTTCATTTTCATTCATATTTTGAACACTATAATACAGAGAATACTTTTGTCAGCTTTTCAACTTTTTTCGAGTGTTTTTTAACCCGTATCGAGTGTCCAAATGTGGAACAGGAATAGCAACATAATAATCATTTCATTAATAAGTATACACCTACTTCATTTTTGGTGTACACAATTGTTTTCCAATTATGAATTTTTTATTGGTTTTATTGGTATATGAATCAAAAATAATGTATAGATTTAAAATTGGTTTTTTATCTTTCAATTACATTTTGATACTTGAATAAAATTAATATTAAAGTTTTGATTGTATTACAGGAATTCGTAAATTTTAATTATATTTTATAACACTTAAAAAATGCTACGTTTGTGTATATGTAACATACCTCTATTATTAAAAATCAGATATATCTTACTGAACTGAAAGCTGAATGTGGTTTAAATTAACGAAACAAGAGTTACCTTTATGTCTTTAAAATTTCACCTAAATCCCAAATACCTTAATGAAAACAATACAGCAATTTAAAATATAGTATGTAGTGCAAACAATAAAAAAGTCGAATGAAAACCACCGCTAGAATCAGGTGTTTGTGCTGTGCGATTGGTAAAATGGTCCGGATCGAGGTGGTGGGAACGTTATCCATTCCTAAAAAACGCTCCCGTTCTCGTCGGTAGCGAAACGCGCCACCGAAGGTGAACAAAAGGCACGCAAAGTGTATCGAACGGTACGAAAATGGTCCAACAATGCACATGCTGCTACTGCTGTTGCTGGTCAACAACGAAACAAATTGGACCACCAAATTCCACCCGGTTTTTAGGAATATGTATAGTCGCAAACGCTTACCGCTTAGCCGCTACAACCACTTTCTCCCATCATCATCATCATCATCATCACCACCACCACGAGCAGCAAGCAACATCGTTCGTCCATCACAACAGGAGCTTATAATGGGGCCAAAAGTAGCGAGAAGAACGCCTTTCAGGCGGGGACCGCACTAATCGGGAACTAATTTCCAGCCGGTTCAGCCTCGCAAAAGCCGGAGTTGTGTTGCCAAAATAAATAGAAACACACTGCACGATGAATTCTAGCGCGTTGTTTTTTTTTTTCGTTATTTTGCTTTCCTCCTCTTTCCACTGGCGATTGGATTGCTTGACGAGTGGAGTAAAGCCCGCGCAGTTAGCGAAGGGAAAAACGAACTACAAAGAACAACCAAACTGCCCATTAAAAAAGCCCACTTGCTCAAGAAGGGTTGCGCGGGAGGGTGGGCGAGAAAGCCCAAGTAATGATGCGAAAGAAAGCGCAAGAAAGTACGGGTCCGTACGGGGTGGGGGGAAAGATTAAACTTGCCTGTTTTCGGAGAAGCAGCTAATCATTCCGGGCTCTTGCGTTTGCGTTGGCCATTCGTCACAGCGTTCGACTCGATGCGTTGAGGCAGGCAGGAAGGCGAAACGCCGGTGAGACGCTGATGATGAGGATTAGAGTGTTGCTGCGCGCAGGATGACCCAAATTTTGTCCTCCCCACCGTACAATTTCGGCGGCCCCGTACCGGTCAGGTGAAAAATTGAAGGGCAATCATCGTCGTGAAGGGCGAACGAGCCCAAAGCAAACGAGCCAAAATCAAAAGGATCGAGCAGGAAGGATCTGGAACGGGGTAGCGAAGGAGAATGCGAGAGAGAGAGGGGGCCGCTCGCGCAAAGAATGGGGCAGAAAATAACTCATTCCCAACGCGCGTCCCTAAATCTTTCCCCTTCCAACCCGAATGTTAAGCCGTTCCTCCCATCGGCCGGCGCGCGATGCGAAGGATGAAAATGAATTCAGCACCGTGCCATCATAAACGCCTAAAAAAAGGAGAAAAAACGATCGGCTTGGGACCTTCCCTCTTTCCCGGGCCCCTGCCAACAGTTGGACCACGGCTGTTGCTGTAGCCAGCTTTTCGATCGGTGAGACGAACCGAGTGCCTGCGGGCGCGGCGGAGGAACGCGGAAAATCTTCAACCAATTTATGATGGAAATGATGAAACGATCGAAACGAAGATCACAGCGAGTGCGAGCGCGCGCCCGCGCGATTGAGTAGCGTTTGCGCTGCAGCAAAGGCAGAAGGAATCGAGAATCGAGGATGGAAGAAGCGAGCGAGCGAATGAAGGGAGAAAAAAAAATATATATTGGAAACAGAAGAATGAAGTGTGGGCTCGACAGCTCACGGTGGAACGCGTGCGGACAGAACGAATAAGCGACAAATAAAAACACACATACACACACAAAAATGCCTCTCTCTCTCTGATCGATTCTGGGATACTGGTTTTTTTTGTTGAATTTTTTGTCGGAGTTCTCGAAACCATTTGTGACAAAAACCGACGATCACCGTTAGAGATGATGGGGGGTGAGAAAGGAATTAAAATGATCATAAAAAATAACCAAAAAAACAACGAATAGAACAATATGTACGCGTCAGTCATATGAAGTAGGCCACATCCTACGTAAATCGATGATTTGACAGGAAAATTGTTGGAGACTACCAGTAAAAAAATGATTTTTAAAGATTTTTTTCGTAATACAGGAAGATTCAAAACATACAATGATTACGCTAAAATTAATGTCATGATTTGATGTCAGCGTGATTTTGTCGAACGACAAAAAAAAACAAATGACCGCGTGAAGGGAACATCAACAGGACGGAGGCTGATGGTGTATGATTTCTCAGGAGCATGCACAGTTTGCACAGTTCAAAATGAAGAAAGCAGAAAAAAGCTAATTAAATTTCTAATAGAAAATTTTACAATAATTATGAAATCGGATTAAACTTAGCGACAGCAATGTTCTAAGAGCGCAAAGTTTCTTATGCAAATCAGATTGATTAATCTTGAAAATCTTTCAACTGAGTGAATCATCCCAAATTGTTAAAACAAAATTATATATGGCTCTTTGGAGATTTATATAAATCCATGTAAAATTATAAAAAGTGATTTTTGCATTAATTTGAATCCTTTCACAGAATGTGTCCCTAATCGAGCACAAATTGATTGGTTTTCTACCAAATTTAAATACATTTCAGTTTATTTCAAACTCAACTGGTTATCCAATTTACCAGAGCATACCTGACATGCTTTGGGTTTTGTAAATAGATACAAAAAAGGCTTGAAGAATGTAATGTACTCCATTTTTTTGAAAACTATTTCAACTCTTTGCCATTATCAACGTCCACAACCGTTCTCAGTGGGAAAAGGCCAATGTTTTCGGAACATTCGTTACAGAGGATCATCCGCTTTCATATTCACCATTACAACATTCCATCGTGTTTCATGCGGAATGCATGACGAACTTCAGCTAGCCGCAAGGTTTCTGCATCAACGCACGAAAAGTACCGGCTCTTCCTTGACCAGTCGATGCACCACAGTGTGTGCCTCCGCTCCCACTTCTTGGGATGGAATGAAAAGGTAAAGATACGGCCAAAAGAGAGAACGGCCGTTGATAAAGTCCGAAGAAGCAGGAACAACATCGGGGCCGCCGTTGGGCCGAGCTTCGGCACGATGACGAATCGAACAAACGCCGGAAAAGGAACGGCAACAACGGCCGCCCCAAAACCGGCAGAAAACGCAACGCACACACACACACACACACACGCGCGCACATGAGCTTTGGTCCACCAAGGTGGTGGTGGTGTGTAGGGAAAATTAAAATTAACAGCTTAAATGAGCAAGATTTGTTGTAAGCGCTCAATAATCGCGGCCCTCCGGGCTGCCGTTGCCCTATGTGGCGTGAGAAGGCGAGGCATCGGGAGGCCTATGGGCCCCCAGAACGCAGGGGGCGACCCATGTTTCGAAGGTGTTTCGGTCCGTGTTGTTTGGCGCTGGTTCGATCGCGCAACTCTTCCTACCCCATTCATCTTCGCACCGTCAGCAGCGACCGACGGATCGCCATTGTTCCGTGTGTTTGTGACGTGCGGTGACGTTGATCCTCCGCAAAGAAGGGTGTTTCGGGAGAGAGGGGGAAGGGGTCTGGTAATGGCGAAGAGGTAACACTAACGCGTTAGAACAATGGTGCGCGTTTTTCGTTTTCTTTTGCCCAACTTTCCTTCCTCTCTCTCTCGCACACACATTCTCTTCAAGGGTGCGATCAAACCCCAAGAGCTGTAGTTTATTGCCTTGACGCGGCGCACTTTGAGTTGGGTGCGTTTTTTTTGGGAGGGGGCAAAATTTTAGGGCGAACTTGGCCTGCATCGACACGACGCGAGCGTGCGTTCGGCAAAAATGAAGGCAAACTAAATGAGGAAGCTTAATGAAGGAGATAATCGGTGAGCTTCTGCTGCTGCTGCCGGGCGAGGGTAAGGTCCACGCAGTTTCTCGAGCAGTTCCGTGGCTCACCGTCGGTGCCGAGGGGAAGGGGAGAGGGGTGAGAGGGCGGACCACAAGAGGATGACTCATTATGACACGGTGTGCGACGACTGCGCTCCTCGACACGGCCGGACAATCTTCGTTTGTAACCAATTAAATTAGCAAATATGCTGTTCTTCAGGTCGAAACGCGGGGTGGTCAAAACCGTCGCCCGTTGGGTTGGGTTGCGTTGGGAAAGTGGAAATAATACGGTTAATTAATTGACATGTATGTTACGTTTCCGTAAGTTGGTAACTGGAGTTGAGTTGAGAAAGGGTTTGTTCATATCCAAACGAAGATAATTACAAGGTATTTACATGAAAGGATAGCTGGTGGGGTCTACAAAAGATACCTTTGAACAGATTATGCCAGTTTGCGCCAAGGAAAACAACACAAAACTCACAAAAACGACTTAAAATGTTTGGAAAAATATGATATTGAAAATAAAATATTAATAACAATATCTTTCTTTTTTAATTCGCTGTAGTTAGAGAATGAATTAAGGTTCATATAAATACATCTGTTTAACCTGCGCAAAAACAGGTGAGATGAGATTTAAAATATTTACGACTTTATCCTTCAAATTTGGCGATTCTGATCGATGAAATTCTCCAAACGATTGGACATTACATAAAACAAGAAGATAGAATAAAAGCCAATTTCATTTCTCCGAGCAATACAGGCGAATGCAAAAACCACACGCAAAATGACCAATTCCGTCAGCTAAATTTAAGCGTTACAGTGAAATGGATGAAAACAATTTATTATTTCTCTGTATGACGCAGATGGTAAAATTTCAAATTATTGATTTATTTCGCAAAATCGAATAATAAACCATCATTATACCATTTAATTAAACATACGAATATTTTTTATGTTTCTTAAGACAATACGTTTGTTTTCACTTGTTTTCAAAACTATAGAACAAACACTCAAATTCAACCTTCATGGGAATTGAAAATTAGCTTGCAGGTCGATTCAATTTTGTCTGTAATGTTATTCTTTGCATCTGATATTGAAGGCTACCATTCTAACCAGATTGATTTTTACTTGTATTTTTTTGTGATTTAAAAGTTCACCAATAGCGAGTGGACAAATAATGGACTCTTTATAATCGATATTATTAGAAAATAGCACATAATCAGTCAATAAATTTAATAAAACAACATCGTTTGAAACGATTCGTTTCAAAATGTCTGGGAAGGAAATTACTTTGCAGTAACGAAGAAAAATGCCACCAAAAGTAGAACCGTCACACAAATTAGCAATAAAATCCCGCTTCATCAAGCGATACGTCGTTAGACAACGTAATGTGATCGGCATTGCTTGACTAGACACGGTCAATGGAACCGTCCGGTTCGTCCGTTTCAGGCACGGTCGGCAAATTCATTTATGATAATTTAAAGCATCGTGTGTCACATCACCGTACCTGTGTCGCTAGGGTTGAACCATTCCAGCGCCGCTCATTATCATGCCGTAAGGATGGTTAAATGTGGCGCCACCGCTGCGCAACTGGATCGTTTGTCGTGCGGAATGTAGTAGTCGTAACACGTGCATCCAACAACAATTACCAACCAATTTCTGGAATTTCTGGTTTCTTTGCACCGTTTACCGCACGACAATGCACTAGGGATTTTCAATCATTTTTTTTTTTCTACACAAGCGCGAAGACGCACGCACATACACAAACGCATGCACATATGCAGGAGAATGACTTACACGACAAGAGACACTCCGAGCAGGGAGGATGCAACAACAACAAAAAAACACTCACTAAAACCTGCTACATTCACATTCACTCTGCCTGCCCCGGCCGCTCTCACGCTGAGGAACGGACACGATCGGCAGCTGCTCACCTGTCGCTTTCTCACGCACTCACCGCTGGCTCACTTGACTCACCGTGCGAAGGTAAGCAGATATTAAAAACAAAACAAAAAATACACCACACACGACGGGATCGCGGTGACGGGATCGTGCTCGATCGCTCACTTTGTGGTTTTCACTAAGCAAAATTTGTGGATTGGGGGAATAATTCTCACAAATCCACGGCTCGCTCACACTCTCCTCCCCCAGGCACGCATCAGCATAACTTTGAGCGGTGCGGAAGATGCTGTGTTGGGACGACCATTTTTCATTCACATGGTTGCAACGAAATATTTTTGCCCTCTCTCTGGCTCAACACACACGCACACACATTCACACAAATACACACTTTTTCACTGCACTGCTTTTTTGCACTGCGGATCGCGCTTTACTTCACTGCTGAAAGTAGTTAAAAAATGGATCAGAAAATTGGAAAGGTACGATACAAATTAAAGCAGTAATCCGAAATAAATTACAAAAACTCATTTTATAATATGACACAGCGGAAATCACAAGAATTCAGCTGCAAACCTGATCTTGAATATTCGCAGAAATGCCCTCCACTCTCACACGCACACACACACGTACTCCGACTGCGAAATGGCCAACACAAACGGGCAATAAAAAAATCAGCCTACTAAGAACGCACGAAAAAGAACAAAAACAGGACATCGACCGCAAAACTGGATGGCAATTCGGTGGAATGGACCCGAAACCGAAATCGTCATGGCAACGTGCATGCGAAAATCGTTTCCAGGGTAAATCGAGCGTCCGAGAATAAAGTTGACAACAGCGATTTCCACAAGTGTTTTTCTTGGAAATGTTTAGTTGAGGAAATTTGCAGAAAACTCATTTTTATATTACAATACATTTCGTGCGAAGAAAGCTGAAGATGATGGAAGCATAAACGTTACTTCCAAATATACCACATAATTTCCCATCCACAGTGAAGAAATCTGCTTTCGACCAGAATAGAACCAGTTCCCTCCCTTTTTCTCCGAACCTAGTGCGTGAGAAACATGAGAACACACAGTAAAAGCTAACGAAAAAAAAGCTAACACAATTTCAACGAACAAACTCCTAAAGAGTTCATTCCCTTTTCGGTATTGCGTGCGACGCGTGCAGCATCCCAACATTACCACCATCTTCCGGACAGAGTGCATTGCACAAGAGCATTATTAACGTACACGGAAAGATTAAAGTGTAAGTACTGGTATGAGGCAAAAAACGAAAAGGACGAAAAAAAAACACGCACACAAATTTTCAAAGAAATTTCTTTACAATTCAGGGTGTTTAAATTCCACCGCGAAGCCGCTCGGGTGAGCCAGTAATAAATCACTAATAATTATCATTG
This sequence comes from Anopheles farauti, assembly GCA_000473445.2. Taxonomy (NCBI): domain Eukaryota; kingdom Metazoa; phylum Arthropoda; class Insecta; order Diptera; family Culicidae; genus Anopheles; species Anopheles farauti. The sequence goes on from KI915040.1 coordinate 24,267,676, forward strand.
AGACGGTAATAATCATTCACACGGCTCGGTTTTGACAGCAAAGCAAGTAAACGAATGAAAGAAAGAGTCCACTCCAGGCCCCCCAGTTCGGTTCAAGAACCTCATGGAAACGTATCCTTAAACGTTTTATCTTCCATTTCCGACGGCCAATGCACATAATTAAAGCGTCAGGTGCGGGAATGAGGTGAGAAAATGGGAAGTGACAGCCATTCCTCCCCCGATGAGATGACGTGAGATGATGTGAGATGTGTGATTTCGGAGATGATGAGATACTGCCGAACAATCGTTTGTGGTGGTGATGGTGATGGGCACGGAAGCGAACGGAGGGGTGTCCTTCAGACGATTATTAATTACTTCGGCGTACTGGTTGCTGTCGCTCTGCACCACCACCACCACCACCACCACCGGTTTGTTTTCACCCTTCGGAGCAAGCGCAATTTTAAGGCAACCCTGGCAGCGGGCTGGCTGTGCAATTGACAGCTTCCTACCAGCCCACAAACAAAGGAAACGCGAGGTGCTCGGATCCACGATCCGCGGTTCACGGAAAGAAGAACCGGGCGAGCAAATCGGCACACTAGAAAATAAACGCGCACTAAAACTCCCGAAAAATCGCTGCGTTTGTCGTGCGTCTTCTTCCTCTTCTGTGCGCACTGTTCACCTTTGGCGGTTAGTTCCACGAACGTCCGTCCTCGTACGCCATTCATTTCATTCACGACGGATGAGATTCACAGGACAGGATCATTCACGCATTCTCCCATTTCATGTGGCACACGCACACGCACTTACGGACAAAGCCACACACACACACACATACACACATGCGTGATTGCACTAGACGCGCGACGCCAAACCTGAACGAACTCCCGGAAGGAAAGGCGCTTCTGCACGAATTCTTAAGCTTTCACCGCTAGCGCTTGATACGTGAATCGCTCTTTCACATTTTTATTAACCGTTTTATTACGATGTTTTGGGCTATGGAACACTTTTTGCATCACCTTCGATGCCGGGAAGCCTAGCGGATCAGAACAAGCAACTAAGGGGTAAGTTAACAGCTATTTTGCGTTTGTGTTTTGAGCGTCCGAGGTACGACTTCAAACGAAAATGTAGCGTAGAAATGTTATAACTATACACTTTTAACTCCCACTTTTGTACATCAATAATAACATAACTTTAATTCGCGTGACCGATTATGTCTTGTATCGGTGTTGTAAATGAACTTTTAAACAATCCTCTTCAGGCTCCGGCAGCAACGCACTCGGACACACGACCGACACACGTCTCCTCGATTTGCTTGATTAGTATTAACACGTTGACAGGATTACATCCTTTATTCGTTCGTTTGGAAGATTGCATTAGTTTCCCGCAAAATTATATTACTTTGCTTACACAAAGCGAATTATACGCACGTTTTTGAAACAATTTCCACTAAAATCCCGCAGCGCAGCGACGTGACCTCTCCCTCCGAACTTTTTTTTATTTTTGAAGAAAAAGAAGACAACGATTGGAAAGCAAAACAACAAACATCATCAACTGTCACAACTGTCATCATTATCGTCATCATATGGTCAACGGATCATCCGGCCGCCACTGTTGAAACGGGAGAACGGTCAAAATTGAGCGAGATTTATCGATGAAACGGGATGTAATAGCACATGTGTAAGAAAGAGAAAGAACAAGTTTTGCCCCGGCACTATGGGCACAACGATTGAAAAAGTTCAAATTGGGAAAAATGGATCAAACATAAAACAAATATTTCATCAAGTCGAGATCGATTCATCGACCGTACAGGAAAAATGATTTTCAATTTGATTGCAAAGGCTCAAAACTATATAATTTCCGTTTGTTACGTATATTTGCTTCATTTTATAATTAAATTTTAAAGTTTTAATTTGTTTAGATTAAATATTATTTAATTATCAGAGTTACACACAGTGTTCTTCACCTGTAGGATGGATCAACCAATTTAATCTATTTCAGCTGAAATTTTGTATAAAATACATTTGTATATTATTTAAATCACTATTACCAAATATTCAATGAAATATTTATTTACTGTTGCATAACTTGCATATTCTGAATTCAAAAAGTGACGATTGAAAAGACAATACAATGTGTTCAATATACGGAATAGGGCTTGAAGACTGCAAAAATAGTGAATAATTTATAGAAAACATGCTGTAATTGTTTTATTTGCGTGTCACACCTTTGCATCAATTGAAAACACATTCTTTAAATTCTTAGGTATGTTGAAAAAATAAAAGTTTATTTTTTAATATATTGATCAGCAGTTAACTGGAGTTACCATCATGTTATTGTAGTTGTATAGAATTTCTAATCGTCACAAGAGACCATAAGTTATTATTCTGTAGTAATGCAGTAGCGCTGGTGTGCAGCTAACGATTAAAAAGACTTAATAATATTTCAACAAACCAATCTTTTTTAAAACTCCTGTTGTAGAATTTGGTAGCTAAACTAAGGAATTTCACAATGGGAATATTGCACGCTGTGTTCTACAGACTTTCGACATCACTCCGGCACAGTTTGCTCCACGCTCTTCGCCAACGTTTCTTCCCCCTCCACTGTCACTTCCTGGCCCTTTTCTACCTCCTGATCCTCAATGCGTTCGATCTCAACCACCGAGTTTGCACCACTATCGAAGCTCACCTTCTTTTCGATCGGTGCTTTCGTCGGTGCGACATTGCTGCCGCCCGTCGAAGAAGATGTGCTGATTTTTCTTTGCTTTTCGTAGGGCAGTGTTTTACCGAAAGAGGGCAACGGTTGGTCGTTAGCGGTGCCACCAGCTAGATTAACGCTCGATAGAAGCACCGAAATTTGTTCAGCCGACGGACAACTTACGATCGTCAAATCGTCCTTCGTGTATGCATTAAGCATAAGGATCTGTTCCAGCTTGACGAACGATCCGATGATGTTGTTCTGTTTGGAAAAAATATAAATAATTAAAAGAACCATCAAAAACAAAACCAACCTAGGTGAAGGTCATACCCGAATCGGGCGGAAGAGTATAAACTCGGTGTCCTTGTTCGCCAGATATAGCTGCATCGAACGCTGCAGCCCCGACAGCTTTGATTTAATGTTCCTCAGGCACTCCTGTATGATGGAGCTAATTTGTTGTGGTGCCGCAAAGGGCGCCATTCGTAAGGCCATGCCCGTGCTTTGTCCACCGGCCGTTCCCGTAGATGCACTCGCTCCTGCACCCGTCGCGGGCGTCTTTCCCGCACCGGGCTGATTGCGTAGATGGTTCTGTGCTTGCTCGATAAATGCAAGCACCGGCCCGACGAGCTGATTCGTCGCATCTTTTATGAACGTTTCGCAAACCGTCTTCAGCTGCCGGTCGACGTCCTTGCGCGAATCGAGCAGCTGCTCGCGCACCTGGGGCGTACCGTCGAGCAGAAATTCGAGCAGCGCATTGTTGGAACCGAGCGAAAAGAGTTGCTTCCGTTTCTGCAGCAGCTCGTAGGCGGCGGTACGCACCTTGCTGAAATCGAGGCTCGTTTCTTTCGCGGTAAAATCCACCCGAAACGGTGCGATCTGTTCGCGCAGTATCAGTAGATGCTTGATCTCGAACAGCTCGCCATCGATCGTGGTACGGTTTTGTGCGATCTGGCTGGCGGCGGTCGATACACTGTGTATGCAATGGACCAGCGCTTGCTGCGATAAACTCTGAAAGATCGACTTATCGATACAGCGGTAGAGACGCGAAAGGCACACCAGCGTTCGACGCACGGTCGGGTACCACATGCCGTGTAGATCGGCCGGTGAGTTTCCTGCCGGGCGTGCCTTAAGGGTCATGTCGGTCGTGCTCGGTGTTGTGTCCAGCGAGGCGAGCGACATACCGGAGGTGATGGAACTGCGCGAATCCACGCGCCTCAAATGCGAATGGGCGTTTTGTGTTTCCTGCAGCGATAGTGCGATACTTTCCATCATCTCCAGCTTTTCCGGGTATGCGAGATCACCAGCCGATGGGCGATAGTTGCGGATATCCGATTCGAGATAATTCTGTGCCCGAAAACCGATCCGTTCCTGGACGTCCTGCAGCAGCTGGTAGACGATTTTGGCAAACGCTTCCAGTGAGTCAGCTTTTGGAGAATAACAGGAGTTAACATAAGAATAAACACACACATTTAGGCTACAAAACTACTCACGGCTGTACGAGACGTGCTCATCTAGCATTTCCACCTTAAGAATACTGCAAATTTCAGCTAGCGTTTCTAGATGATCGATTCGAATAATGTACGGCCGGAGTGTGTCGTACAGAATGGTGCAGAGTCCTTCCATGTAAATGCTTTAGAAGACAAATCAACATAACAAAACAAGAGACAAGAGAATGGAATAAAAAAAGTCTACTACTTACTTGAGCTGTGCGCTAGGTTTAGCGAAGAACTGATAAAACAAACGATGCTCATCTTGGCAGATATGCACCATGAAGGCACAGGCGGACCGCACCAGAGCACAGTGATCGCCTTTGTGCTTTTTGGTCAGATCCTTTATCGCTTGATCCACTCCGGAGCTCATAATCTAAATGTGAAGTAAAATTTAACTTCCGTCATCTTCCACTGTTTTTGGGTCCCTTTTCGCCCTTACCGTCGCTCGCTGGTTAAGATAGTTTTGGTGCAGCTCACCGAGCAGCAGCCCGTAGTCCGCACTGCGATCAAGCCGATGCTCGATCATACCGGTGATGCGTTTAACACGCGGCGAGGAAGCTTGAAACTTGCCATAAAAAAGCACGAATGCTGCCTCTGCCGTCGGATCACCCACCATAGGCTGATCGAGGGCTTCCAGCGATCGTGGTGCGCCCGACCCCTTCGGTGCTAGCACCTGCGCCGTGGCGTTGGCAAGAATTCCCAACACGTACGTCTTCATCATTTGGGCCGCTTTGGCGAGACAGGCACGATACTTAACGGAGTACACCGGAGCCTCAATGAAGGTAAACTACATCACGGCAGAACGGAAAGCAGAAAATTGTGTGATTAACATATATGCTGTAAATCCCCTAGGCGGTCAAAACTTACATTCACTTGCATGTACTCGAGACAATCGTCGATTGTGTTCAAAATGTCCACGAATGTGTCGTTTGAGACGGAAAACGTCGGATTGTGTAGCCGCTGGGAGATGCTTTCCGCCTGGGTGAAATACTTTAACCGTTTTCGAATCTCCTCGCCCGTGTCATTCAACCGTGTTTGATCCTGCAACAAGCTCTCGCTGGCCTGATGCAGTGAGGACGTTTTATCTGACACGAAGTTAAACTCCTGTGTCAGCTGGCGCAGCGAACCGAGTGATACTTCAATCTCATCCAACATCTGGTCGCATTCGGTGGAACGAGCGCGAAGCTGTTCATAGTACTCGAGGTATACGTCGTCAAAGTGTTCAAGGATTTCTGCATCGATCGAGTTGTACCAGGAGAGGAAGTTTTGTGTAGAATCGATGACGCATGAAGATTGTTTAAACTTTTCCAACGATGCCGGTAGTTCGTCCATTGGCTTGGTTTCAGTCTCATCTGAAGTGCCCTGAAAAGGTTCATATGATAAATTCAATTCAATTCAGAGCTGATTCATTACTTACTCCGTCGGTGCTTGGGGCAATATTTCCACTGGCCAGATCGTTTAAGCGATTGATGAAATCCGATTGCGTGGCACTGAGAGGGGCCAGTGGGTTTTCCTTCAACTCCCACTGAACCAGCTTGGATTGAATTTTGCGCAGACTGGCATTGTCCGCTCGCAACGACGCTACATTCTCCATTATTCGGGAAAATTGAAATTTCCCCGAAACAATTTGGAACACTTACAAATTTACCGCAACGAATCGGAGAAAAACAGTGGACGTGTGTTTGTTTACATTATTACGTGACGTTTGCTTGATTTGACAGTTGTGAACACTGCAGGAAAAAAGTGTATGTACAACGAAAGCACATTTTTGTTTAATGATGTATACTCACATTACCATTAACCACAAATAGATTATTCTAAATTAAGTTTGATAAACATATTTTATCAAACTAGTTCAAACACTATCTAAAGCTTTTTTAAATCCCCAATCTACAAACGAACAACCAAAGACACTCACACACATGAACATCGACTGGGCTGTCATATTAGCCGGGTTTATTTTGATTTCACAATTTGTTTTCATTATACGCACCAAAACAACACGCTCGATCGTGAATTCGTGCATCGCCGTGCGGATTGCGTAACGTAAAAGTTTATCAAATACACACAAAATACGTTGGGCAGTGGGCCAACCAACAATTCCCGGTAAAACAACGCTTGCATCGTTGCCATCGTCGTCGTCGTCGTCGTCGTCGGGTTAGCAATGAACGACATACGCCTTCTGAAGGATCAGCAACGTGAAAAACATCCAGGCTTCGATTCGTACATCGAGTGCATGAGCCGATCCATGTTTACAGGTTTGGCGACATTTTCACTCGGATTTGCCGGCATCTACTTCCTTCAGCAAATCGGACAACGATTCCTTCCCTACACAAAGAAGGGCAACATACTGGTGGCAACGCTCGTGGCAACTGGTGCTGCGTATAAGGTCACCTCCGATCGGACCCTCGCCTGCCAGGCTCGTTGGATGGCCGTAGAGGAGAAGTACAGTGTGCTGCAAGAACCGATCGAATCAATTGGTAGTGAGGTGAAGGTTTAGAAGCAATTTCAGTGTGTAACGTTAGATTAAAAAAAAAATGCTAGGATTAAGCATTCGGACTATGGTCCGAAAAGTTTTTGGGGAAGTTGTTGCGCAATCTTTTCGATCGAATAACTGTACGTTCATTAAGCGATGCCAGCCTATGCCGCAATTTAACCTCTCTCGCGATAAATACACCGATTCCAGTAAATATAAAGGCGGAAAAGTGGCTGGGCAACGTCAGAAAGCGATAGCACAAGCAGAAGATGAGGAAACGGCAGCGAGCGATGATGATCACCCGGCTGAAACGAACATTCAGTCGGAGCTGATTGAGGATCGTGAGTACGATTCGGTCGTTTCCAGCGCAATGCACGTTACGAAACGGATGCTCAACGTACAGCACGTGGCCATCATACAACCGTTCATCAAATGGGGCCCTCGAAAGAGCCCCACCAAGCCGGAACTGCTTCTGCAAGAAGCGGAAGCCCTTGTACGCTCACTTCCCAAGTGGAACATTGAGCTTAGCATGAAGGTCCCGGTGGAAACGCTAGACAAGAGGCAACTGTTCGGTACCGGCAAGCTGGAGGAACTAAAGGGCATTATCCAAGCTCGCCAAGAGGCTGGCACTCCGTTAACCTGTGTGTTCATCAGCAAGGGCACGCTCACGTTCAACCAGAAGCAAACGCTCGAGAAAGAGTTCCGCCTTCCGGTGATGGATCGATACTCGGTGGTGGTACAGATACTTCGTCTGCACGCCGTCAGCATGGAAGCGAAGTTGCAGGTCGCCCTTGCCGAACTTCCGTACATCTGGTCGCAGGTAAAAGATCACGAGGGCTCAGCGAAAGGTTCTGGACGGATCTTTTTAAGCGATTCCCAGCGTCAGATGCTGCAGCTACGCGAAAGGAAGCTCCGAAACGAACTCACCAACATACGATCGCACCGTGAGCTACTTCGGAATCGTCGTAGACAGAAAAACTTTCCCGTCGTCGCGGTGGTCGGTTACACTAACGCAGGCAAGACGTCGCTCATCAAAGCGCTTACGGAGGAGCAAAGTTTGCAGCCGCGCGATCAACTCTTTGCCACGCTCGATGTGACGGCACACGCCGGTTTGCTGCCGTGCAAGCTCGAGGTACTGTACATGGACACGGTCGGTTTCATGGCGGACATACCGACCGGACTGATCGAGTGTTTCGTGGCGACGCTCGAGGATGCCATGCTGGCCGACGTGATCGTGCACGTGCAGGATATGGCGCACGAAAACCGTTCCGAGCAGCGAGCGCACGTAGAGCGTACGCTGGCCACGTTAATGCGCAACGGAGAGCGTTCGTTCACACCGGACCGTGTCATTAACGTGGGCAATAAGATCGATCTTGTACCGGAATCGGTGGCCCTGCAGCAAGAACAACACTCAACAGCATCCGAAGACGGTAAACTGCATCTTATTTCCTCCCAGACGCTACACGGGGTGCACGAGCTGCTGGTCGAGCTGGAACGTAGAGTTCTAAGGGTAACCGGGCGGCAGCGAATAGTCATACGAGTTCCGATGGGGGGTCCGGAGATGGCTTGGTTGTACAAAAATTCGGCCGTTACTCAAACAGCGGCCGATCCGAACAACGCCGAACGGTTGCTGGTGAGTGTGGTCATAACGGAGGCAAAGTTGCAACAGTTTCGTCATTCATTTATTCGGAAGCGTGGATAGCATGAAGCTCAGGAATGTTTAGGAATTGTAAAAAAAAGTGTGGTTAAGCAAAGTGTTACTATTGTAATAAAATTGTTTTCTCTAAAATAGTTGTGATGGTTTGAACGGTTTTTACGAAAACTCTTAACATAACAAGTCTGCATTACAATGCAATAACATTTTAAGCAGCTTCGGCCGATGATACGACACAAATGTGACTAGCAATCGTGCGTGATCCGTTATCGATTCGAAAGATCGTTAATTAGTTTCTAACCACGAGTAGACCATCGTACTTTTCCTTCCAGTTATAAAAAAGTTAATCGATCACACTTTATTCAACATTACTCCATTTATTTCTATTATTTATTATCCTTTCCATAAATTTACGCATTCGAGATAACGAAAATGAAGATAAAACCAACTGTCCATAGAAAATCGTCCGCAGGGGGTGGACAATGAAACGCACCAAAGGAATTGAAGGTGAAAAAAAGAAGGTCTACTCAATTTTAAACGGATATACATATGTTCGTGCATGTATTTTTAACGTGATGGCATCCACTGTGTAGAGTTTTGATTCTTTTCTGCAAATCGATAAAATTAGCATGGAAATTAATACTTTACTGTTCGGTATTTCTGTTTGCCCAGTATAATCGTTTAGTTCATCCTGTATGGGGAGGCGAAGATAGCAGAGTAAATAAAATCGATGGGAAATACTGTAGCAGAAGAAAATTAAATAGGCTAATTGTGTTGACAGCTGGTGCTGAGCAGTGATCACAAGAGCGTTCGCGTATGATTTTGCCGTGGAAGAAGTTTCGAAGCATTCTTCTACCTCGCTATCGAAGGAATGTAGGGTAGGATTGTATTCCTCGAAAATTCCACACGTGCGCGAGCGCCCTCGCATGCTCAATCGTATCATTTCCAAAGCACAATCCCGACGGCTGCGTCCGGTCTGCTTCTATGTGATATGAACAGAATTATCTCTACCAAATCGCGCGATTCGTCTAACGGGTCGTCAAAGCGGTGGCACCTCCTACTTCTGGTCGCCGAACAGTGACTTCACGTGTTCGAACACCGCATCCGCGCTGGCGCTGGCGTCAATTTTCTTTACCAGCTGCAACTCCTCGTAGTGCTTGATGATTGCCACCGTGTCGTTGATGTAGGTGTTGAAGCGCTTCTTCAAACTTTCCGCATTGTCGTCCGAGCGGCCGCTACTTTCGCCCCGCTTCAGGCACCGCTCGGTGCACTGCTGCTCAGAACACTCGAAGAACAGCACGAACTGCTGCTCAACCTTGTCCGCCATCTTTTTCGTCCAGCCCTGCAGATTGTCCTCGTTTCGGGGGAATCCATCGATCAGGAATCGATCGTTACCAGTGGCCTACGGTGGTGAGAAATAGACAAGCCTCGATGGGTGATGAAAATGTGTTGAACAACGCTGGGAGCAAACAGGAGGCGAAAACTGTGTCAATCTCATTAGAATGTTGCGTCTCTGGTTGGTCTAAAAATACTTCGAAACCGATCAGATATTGCGTAAAGATGCGTGGTGGAAACATCGTTGAACTTGAGAACCGAGCACGCAACCTTGCAACCCGAGGCCATCAGCGCAGATTGGCCCAGCCACCACCAATACGAGAGTATCAGATAATTTGGGTTGTGTAATAATAATTTGCACGCGATTGTACGATTGATCCCCCCGGAACACATATCCTCTTATCGCTCAAGTGCTCGCGGATTAGATTGACTCTTTTCCTCACCCGCTGCTAAATGTACCCAACCATACCCACCTGAATAGTCTTGTTCATGGCGTTCTCCAGCAGCGCGCAAGTAATTTCCACCGGCACTATCCGTCCATTCTTGATGTTGTCCTCAATTAGCGCCCCGTACTCGGAACCCTCGCGATTACGCTCTTCGCGCAGCAGATCCCCGGCGGAAAGGTGCGTGTAGCCAAATTCCTTCACGATTTTCTCGCACTGCGTACCCTTGCCGGAACCGGGCGGACCGAGAACGAATACAACCTTTGGCTTTCCCATTGCGCGATACTGTGGTGTTGCAAACGAACGTACACGGACACCGATGCAGCTGGTTCTGGCGTATTGCGGAAGCGCGCACGATGACTGGATGATGGACTGTTTTCCACTGATGATAAGCGCGGGAGACCAGCGGCGGATGAGGTGCAGCGTCGAATGGGCGACTACCGACGTCATAAAACGAATTTAGTGCCCGTGTGAGTGTTCGTTGAGGGACTACACTCACGTCACAGTGTGTTGGGAAAACAACAACAGTGGCGTCGGAAAATCGATTGATTGTGGAAATTTCCCGTCCGCAACACCACGCACACACTTTTCTTGCGCAAAGTTTTTTTTTGAGCCGGCATGACAAACAGTCCGTTTGACAGTTGCTGATCTGACAGCTGTGTTATGTCAACGGCCGCGAAGAGATACGCGCAAATTGTTTGTTGTTGTTTTTCAGGGAGCTAACAAGTCAAATCTTGTAAATTTCATTTAAAATTGGTTAACAATGTGTAGGAAATATTTCGTGAACAAATGTGTTATTGTTTGTGTTAAATAATATTGTGCAGGTGTGAAAGATTCCCAAATACGTGGTATTCAAGTGGTGGATAGAGTTTCAGCAAAGTGGATTGTTAGAAGGAAAACATAAGATAAGATTAAAAACATTTTTTTCGAGTGCGATGGCTCCGGATTTATCATCATGTTTTAGGCAGCTAAAAATCTGTCTCGATACACAACAGGTGCCTCAGGCACGCAACATAATCGTTCGTATCACACAACTGATTATAGAAAAATCTGATGAAACAGAAACGGAATCCGGTATGTATTGCACTCAAAATAACACTTTTCCCAAGTCATGCCGTGTATTCGATTCCATACTTACAGATTTCAAATTAGAATGTGTCTTCACTTCATCGAATGGATTGGTGGCGTTTCTGGAAAAATCGTTTCGGCAAGCAAAACATTTTACGAAACCCATCGAAGATGTGTTTGAGCTTTTTCGTAAGACGATCGAGAAATATTCGTCTCTGTTGGGGAAGCGCATGACCGTCGTCGTTCCGATATCGCTTCGATATATTCAATCGTCCGCCGCTCCGGCCCGATCACGTGAACTGGCTGCGCTCGTCCTGCAAGATAGCATCGCCTACGGATGTCTGCATCGGGGCACCTACGAGACGCTCGCCGAAATACCCGACGAGCTGTTGCTGGTGTTTCAGCAAAAAAAGTTACCAAATCGTTTTCAGCAGAACCTATACGAGCTGCTGGGACAGCTGGCAAAGCAATTTCCGACGTGTATATCTGAACCGGATCGTGTGCGTGATGTTTTCCTGAACACCGCCGAGAGCCAACTACTGGAGGAAAACTATCCATCGCTCGTGTCGCTAGCGGGTGCTGTGCGTGGATTGGATCTTTATCTAGCCAACTTTGCACCGTCGGAGAATGAGTCCGAAATACGTCAACGGTTGTACGTGCTGGCGCAGAAACTATCCCTCTGGGATGAAAGCCGAACCGAGCGGATTGTTTTTCGCAATGCACTGCAGCTTCTCGCAAACCATGCCCCGTTGTTTACCGTTCATCTTTACGAGGATCACGTTCACTGGCAGACGACATTGGCAGGAAAGTGGATCAAATCGAGCAATCGCGACGACCGACTCGTCGGTTTGGCCGCTCTATATGCATTTCACGGTGAAGTTGCGCGTGTACTATCCACTCCGGAGCTCTTGACGCAAAGTGAGCGCGTGTGTCCACCGACGGCGAATGTGCTCAATCAATATCTCGCGTACTATCGGAAGCTAATGAATTCACCAACGGCCGATCGGTGGGAGATCCGGATTGCGATACGTGGCTTCGGTATCATGGCCGGTGCGTGTCAGCAGCTTGCCGGATCGAACACAACGCTAGGCGAGCTGCTCACAATCGTCCTGGAACGCATTGAAGGAATTTGTGGACGATCGGAAACGAACACGTCCGATGTGTTGGAATTTTTACCAGATTTCATACAGTCTCTGTCGGAGATATTGACCCACACAAAGGAGCTTAGCACGGTACAGCTCATCTCGATGCAAACGATGACTATCGCTTTAGTTCGCGATTTTTTTCACCTTTCCGCTGTCCACCACGATCTTATCATACGTTCGCTCGTAGCTATGCTAGAAAACGTTGGAAAACTGGGCGGTGCTATTCGCGATCAGCTGCTGGACAACGTTCTGCTGCAAGGCATTATTTGGAGCTGTTCGCACTCGTTGCCCTTTGCCTCGGCGACACCGGAGATTGTTTCATCAAGCGACACTAGCACGACGCCCCGAAAGGTGGATTGGAAACGGGAGCTGGTGACGTACCGGAACTACGTACCCCTGTGGCAAGGGCTGCTGGCCAGAGCGCAACACGATACCAATGATTCTCTATTGCGTTCCCTCTACCGTGCCTTTATGAACACGCTGTTTGTGATAGTGGAAAAGTTGGATCTTTCCACCCGGAAACGCACGTTCCAGGACGACGATGGACATCAGTGGGAACTATTTTTCTGCGATCCCAACATCGACCAGCTACCGAACAAACCGAAGGATTATCACATATTTCTCAATCTGGTCGAGCTGTACCGCGACGTTTTGCACGGAGCACAGACGCCGGCCCCGGTGCGAGAACTATTTTCCGACTGGATCCGTCCCTACTTCGAGCGATTCGTGCGCCAATCGCTAAATTGCCCACTGGTGAGTGGGTTCGTGAAACTAATCGAAATGGGTCTCGGCACGGCGGAAAGGATAAATTATTTCCATCAAAATGTATCATCCTCCAACGATCCGGATGTGCTGTCAACGTTGCTGCTAGTAATGTCCTACCTCGAACGAACGATTCAACGGGCGCTGCACGCGGTCGGCGAACTGCAACTGGCCTGTCTGCGCTTTGTGCTGAACGCACCGGCACAGGTGCTACTGGACTTCATTGAAGACAACACCCGCAAGCAGCCGCTCATGGTGGAAGTCTTCCGGATCTCGTTTCGCTTAGGACGCAGTCTGCTTTCCGTCGCCCGTTCGGCACTCTACTGTCTGCAGCGTTTGATACGTTTCCAACAACCACCGATTCCGGCTACCGTACGCGAACAATTCCTGCGTCAAGTGTTGCCCATGCTGGAACCGTACTTACGTACTCGCGAATCAACGCAACCGCCCGCCCAAAGTTTACGGCTGGCAAAGTACAAACGACACCGAACGGCCAATGTGGCTGCGGCGAAGATCGAACGCATCAAGCAGCAGCACCGGATCGATCGGGCTGCCGATGCTAGCGAGCTGGTGACGTTTCAGAAGCGCATCCTTAGCTTTCTCACCGATTTACAGCCAAACGAATGCTGCTGGATGGTGGAGGAACAGCCGGGTCCGGACGACGACCAGTCGCGTGAGGAACTGAAAACGACTACGTTAACACGCTGGGATGCGGATAATGGTCGATCGCTGGAGCTGCGGCTGCTTTGTGAGAGCGGAACGCGTCCTTGCATCAAGCTGGATGCCATTGTCGGTCGGGTGTGTGAACTGGCGGTTGGGTGTAGCGATCGTGCAACAAAACTGGCCGCTTGCGAACTACTGCACACGATCGTGCTTTATTTGCTGGGCATCAACTATCAGGATCAGCTGTGTGGATTATGGTGAGTTGAAAGATGAATGGTTTTTATTCTTTGCCTATTTTACTGCTATAGAATCGTGGAAAGGTTTTCTGTTTCTTAAACATTTATTGGATATTTTTTGAATATATATTGAACAACTTTAGGGTAAACCAATGTGACTTTTGGGTCTGTGGAAAGTAGGAAAACTTAGGAATGTTAGCAAGCATTAGGACAGTTTATGTATCTTATCTTAGCACTATATTTATTTTTTTTTTGTATGTATATGGTGCACCAGATAAAAACATTCTATTTTTTGAAATCACTCTCAACCATCACTGAAGTTCGGTAGTTTCCTATCTCTTGATTAAATCGCACACTTCGCTTGCAACAACTCCTCGCTTAACCATGTCAGATATATTGTTATCGAAATAATCATACCTGCCGCTACGTATATTAAACCGATGTCAAATGTGCAGAACAGAAAACACTTGTTTGCCGAACCCCTTTCTGACGATTTTACCTTAAACAGTATCTCATTCCTGTAACTACAACTGCACGCGGTGGTGTAGGAACAATAGTTCCGCAGGTATGATTTCCTCATCGCGCTGCCTTCGTAGCGCTGAACATAAAGCTGCTTGTCCCACGAAACAACGTTCTGCATCAGTAAGGAACTTGATTCGCGCAATCCGTGCATGGTTTCTGTGCAGGACTCAAACAAAATTGTGTTATCTTCTTCCGTTTGGGGCTCCGAAATGCGTACCGCCAGCAGCTTGGGCGGTACAAACGTATCCGTCCGGTGCGTTTGTTGCTCGAGAGCGGTAGATCTTTTATTTTGGCTTGTACAAACCATGGTAATGTTGAGCAATCCGTCAGTGTAGCTTACGTGTAGGTTGATGCAAGCGCCATGAAAATGAATGCCTGGAAAGCCACCGAATGGGCATTGGCCGGAGGCGGACGGGTTGAGTTGCAGAATCCTTGCCTGTAGCTTGAAGTCTCGTACATTATCCCAGCTTTCCAGGAACGATGCACAATCTAATGAATCGTTTTGTTTATCGTTTTGATAACAGCAACAAAATGAAGATAAAATAAATAAGACTGCAACTATCGACAGCACATCGATCAAACTAGGCATCCTGTTTAGTAATGTCCGACAGATTTAGAGACCTAGTGTAGAAAAAGCCATCCGTCGTCGTTTATTTATGTCAGTACTTCAACGTAACAGTGTAGTGTTGTCTTCTACTTTTCAAACTTCTAATGAGTTTTCTCATCATCATAATTGTCATTAGTTGTTCCGTGCTGACGTGGCTCACTAATTTAATTGCTTTGCTTTATTTAAGGTCCCAACTCTGCCGTCACCTGTTGCATCTTAGCTGCGATACGGACCTAGCCGTCTGCCAGATGTTCGAACCGCTGCTCTTCCAAATCATCCACTACGTGACGCAATCATCGAAGCTCAACCAGCAAGGCACGAAGGCACTGCTGGCCAGTTTGCTGGATGCGACCGCTCACGTGCAGAACAGTGCTATCCGCGATCTAGCCGTGCGATGTTTACGCGAGTTCCTTCAGTGGACCAACCGACAGAGCGGTGGATCCACCCTATCCACCAACGAGCGTTTGAAGATCAAGTGCACGGTGCTGGATCAGCTTAAAACGAACGCGCTCGAATCGAACGCCTCGCATCGGTACGGATCCGCACTGGCATTCAACAATCTCTACCGGTTGCTGCTGCAAGAAGAGTATCACGTCATACGCTACAGTTTCGAGCTAATGCACTCTTACGCGATCGGTCTGCTGGTGACGGAGGAGCACAATGGGTTTGCTGCCGAAGCGTTCGGAAGCGGGGATGGAGCCGTTGTGGAACAGTTCCTACTAGCGCTCGAGCATATGGGCAAACTGTTCGAGGAGCGAAAGGCGACGTTTAATCCATGCGAAGCTGCCACGGAATCCCGCGCGGAACACCGACAAATCGTTCCACCCGCAATCGGTGGTGGAATGATGGAACATCTCGTGCGGTGGCTGTTTCGTCAGTGCGCTGCACGGCAACGTCTGTACCGTGGCAAGTGTATGCAGCTTTTTCCACGCCTGGCCCGCACGGTGCAAAACGTCACCGATGGAGAAGATTTTCTCGACAAACATTTCACCCGCGAGCAGATTGAAGGCATCTGTCTTCAAGTAGATGCCGTGCAGGGGATTGATCGTGCCCCCACTATAGTTTGTTTGCGTGAGGACCAAACCGCCGGTTCACTTGTGATGAACATTTACCTGTGGCTCGAGTACTTCCTGGCGACGCTTGACATGTACTGTTGGCTGCAGCGAGAGAATCTCGTCGGTTCGGAGTTAGCGCGTGTGTTACGATGTCGCATCCTTCCGACACTGCAGTACTTCCTCCATTCGGCGGTTCATTCGTCCGTGTACGAAATAATGTTACAAATTAAGCCGGACGAATCGCACGAATCCCGCACGAGAATGAACGCGGAGAAGATTGTCCAGTTCGATACGCTGAAGGCGGCCGTCGTTGTGCAGATCGTTGATCTGTTCATTCTGCTAGCGTCATCTGAGGAACGGACGGTGTTGGCACTGTGGCAGGAAAATGCAACGATCGAGTTCGTACTGGCGCTGCTCTTTAGGCCCCACAAACTCGGACTGGACTTTAACGTTCCTGTGCTTCGTGAGCTTGAAAATGATCGTCGATTCTGGAAGAAACTGGACCTCCTGTTGCTGCAACTCGTCGAACGATCTAACCATACGGTAGGGCAAAGGTTTGCCAACGCACTGGCCGAAAAGCTCATTCAAGTGATGGAGAGTCTGGGTGACCGAATGCAAACTCTACTGACCCAACGAACAATTGCCGTCGACGATCAGCGGAGCGCGAAAGGAATGCTTTTCGTTGCGAAACAGCAGCGCAACCGAGCGAGGTACAAAACGCTGGTATCGGCTTCTACCAGGGCACGAATTGAGCAGACAGCCGGCAAGCTTCTGAGCGCCTGCTTCGAAGCCATCGCGCAGGATGGAGTGCGCTTTGTGTTGAGCCCATCGGCGGCACGCTTCGGTTCGGTCGTGCTGCAGGCTATCTTTACCTTACCGGACGCCGTGGAGCCCGGCGTGAAAGGGAAACTGCTCAACGCCACTGTAACACACTGTTTGAACGTGAACCTGCTGCAACCTAACATCCGCCACGGTGAGCATTTTCTCGTCTGCTTCGGGCCAGCTGTGTACGAGCTTTTCTTCGCAAACCCTGCCGAATGTTTCGACGCGCTCTTCCAAGCGCTCGGAACGGAGCACAATTTCTCCTCGATCGTACGAATGTGCTGTGAGATGCTGGATTACAGCTACCGCGTGCATGCATCCGACACCGAGCAGTTACGTCGCGTTACCGAGATTCTTCTGTCCGGATGGACAGCGCTGTTCGAAAACTCCCGGCAGCAGTCGAACCAGTTTGGTTCGTGCGACGTGCAGATGATCGAACTGATGTCAAGCGTGGCGATGATATGTCCGTTTCCGTTGAATGAAATCCGCCTTAAAGCGGGCCCAACATACGAACGGTGGTTGGCGGAGCTTATCGGTCAAGAACAACTGTCGGCAAAGGTTTCCATCGGGTTGAAAACGAAAGCGATCGTCCTTCTGCCAACCGTGCTCGGTATCGAGGTGACGAGCGAGCTGGGATCGTGCTACGAGACGGCACTGGAGCGATTGCAAACACTACATTTCCCGCTGCGTTCTAGCGAGTTTCCACCCAACAGCCCGGAGCGCATTGCGCTACAGAATTGTCTCGAACGCTTGCTCGATGCGTTGGTTGTTTCCCGTTCGCCACTGCTGCTGAAAGCGATCGTCCAAATGACTGCCCCCGACGGTGAGGGTAACATTGCCGAGACACAAATCCGCAACGCCATGGAACGCTTTTTTGCCGACCAATCGATGGAGATGCAGTGCGCGCGATTGAAGGAGCTCTGGGAACTGTTCGATAACCACTCGTACGCTCCGGCCGTTCGTTCAACGATACTGAGGCGTTATCTGTGCACCGGTCTGTGGCACTGTCGGTACGATACCGTCGTGGAGTTTTACCGGCAAACCATTCGTTCCATCTCCAGCTACAGTGGGGTGGAAATCAACGGACGGTCCGGCTGGGTGTTGGAGCATGCGCTCGTCGATCGGGCCGCCAGCTTCCGGTTGATGGAACATTACGCGGCACTGCTACCCAAAACCGTCCTCATGCGGGAGAACTGCCCCGTTGCCCTCGAGCTGTACGGTCCGGCGCTGGATTCGAGTGCGCCCGTCCGCGGGCAGCGTTTGATCGGCGACTTTAGCAAGCGTGCCCACGGCGTACGGCGGGTAGCGTTCCGCGGGGAGAATCGTACCGCCACGGAGCTGTTCCGCAAGTACCAGTGCGCTGCCTACCGGGCGCTGGTGGCACTGATCTCGAACACGAACGACGATCCGCGCATGTACTCGGTGCTGCTGTTTCGTGAAAGCCGCGACAAAGGGGAATATCTGTGGCGCCATCTGGTGGACTGCAGTGACGACAATCTCTACCTCGAGGCGAGTCAGGATCAGGAGGAAACGCCGCGAACGATGGAAAAGCGTGTCGCAATAAGGCGCGAAGCAGGCGGAGACACAGCACCACCACCACCATCACGCCCACCGGGCTACAACGATCCCGGTCGTTCGGTTGTGCTGGAGTCATCGCTCAGTCAGCAAGTGTTCCGGTTTGATCTGCACCACGCCGTTATTCTTTCCGCGCGTGAACTGGCCGAGCGGGATGCCGCCGAGCTGGTGAAGCGTCAAAAGGGTACACTCTCGAACGTGCCACTCGAGCGTACCCGGATCAATGAGCACGAGATAATGGCCACGGTATGCGGGTGCGTGCGGCATATGGCTGCATCCAAGATAGCGCTCGATGCGGTCGTACAGTTCCTTGCCACTTCGCTAGCGGATGCGGGACAGCCGAAGAACGTACGTCTGTTTCTCGGCAAGGTGGTTGACAACTGTCGGCACGAGCTGAAACCGCATTGCGCCATTTTGTTGGGTCCGTTGATGCAGCTCATCGTCGATGAGCGTATCTTCCGTGGGCTTAATCCGCTCGTGACGGATCTGATCGCCCTAGTGTTGGAGTGGAATGTGGAACCACGCCGTACTCCGAGAGCCGGTTCCGTCGATGAGAACGCATCGCTGGCGAGTGTGCTGTTGCGGTTCGTTATGAGACACACCTGCAGACAGGAAGGCACGGCAGGCGGTGGATGGCAGCAGGTGTTCCGATTGAATATGGAACTGATCAAGGAGATTATAGCCCAGTGGCATGATAAGCTTACCGTGCCGGGAGAGCTGCTCTTCGAAACGATCTCCACCGAACCGACCGCACAAGGGCCGGAACGGTCACAGTTTCAGACTATCGCTGGACTTCAGCTAGGAACGAGCGTTCTCGTCAATGGGCGCGGTAATCTAGTGCCTTGGATGGAGAGCACCCGGCTGGAATATCTTCGCGCCGTTCTGCACCGTCTCGATGCTCCGATCAGTTCGATCTACAAACCTGCCGCCCTTCTGCTCGGCCATTGTCTGGCGCACCTCTATCCCAGTGGCTTTCCGGAAGATTCCCAAAGCGAGAGCGAGCAGGAAACCTTTCACACGGAGTGTATCGCCAAATTTTCCCACATCCAGCGTGCCCAGGGCCGGAAGTGTGTCGATCTGTTGTACGAAACGGCGAAAGCGTTCCCATCGATTGCGGATCCTTTCCTCTCGATTGTAAGTTTTCGCATTCCGGGTGCCGCGGGTCCTGAAAAGCGTATGTGTCTGGAGTTGTTGCTGGGCGGGAGGCTAGAGAAGTTTGGTGAGGAGCTGTTCCGAGAGCTGGCGTCGATGGAGCTGGCACTGCTGCTGAGAGATGGCGATTTGCAGCTACCCACGCTACATTTGCTGAACCGAGCGCTCCCGTTGGTGGGCGAGTTGCAGCAGCTACAGCAGCTGGTGGAGCCTGTGGGACACGTTGCAATGGACGCGACTACACCGCCCGAGTGTCGCGCCGTTGCGTACGAAATACTCATCTACATCCATGAAAGCCGCGGAGCGGAACTGACGCAAGAGAGCAAAACTTCGGTCTGGCGATATCTGATGCATGGTTTGTGCACCGCGGATGAGGCGGAAGCGTCGATGACGTCCGTTAGGGCAAGAATTCTCGAGTACCTTACCGATGCGGGCCGTCTGCCGAAAGATTTGAAGGATCGGTTTCTGTACCTGCTGGCGGAATTGTACGAACCAAGCGTAGAGGCGGAATTTCTCGGCACAGCCGTAGCGCTACTGCTCGATCCGGCCGTACGGTGCCGGGAAGCGAAAGATCGTATATTCCTGCACGAGTATCTGAACGCGGACGTAAAGTTCACGGAGTACAGCATCGAAACTGGCGCCCGCAAGCGTCACACGATGACACTGCTGACGCCAATGTTTGCCGAAAGCTCCACCCAGCGCCAGCTGCAATCGTTTATCGGGCGCGGCTCGCAGATGGAGCAGATAATACGAGCGACTCAGTTTGCCGGAGTCGATCGGGCCACGCTCGATGAACGTCGTTCCGCTTTCGAACCAACGCAAGACCCGGCCTGGTTGACCAAGGGAAGAGAAACGTTTGTGATGCCGACGCAGCATTCGCTGCTGTTTGAGACCGGCTCTCTTTTGCAGCTCGATCGCCGGTCACAGCGGACCGTTGTAGCGGGTAATAGCCCGATGACACCGGAAGCGGCATCCCACGAGCGCTCCTTTGAACGGTTGCGAAAGCGCATTCTCAAGGACAGTGAAACGAGCCGCGAACGACAAACGGCATGGGCGATTGGTAAGCACTACTCCAGTCAGCGGCAGCGGGCGGAGCAACGCCGTGAGAGTAGTTCGAAAGTTACGCTGTATCGTCGCTACCGGCTGGCGGACTATCCTGATCTACAAATAAATCTACTTGCGTTCTTGCTGCCCCTGCAAGCCCTCTGTCGACGAGACAAGGCCTGCGCCAGGCACACGTTCGTCGCCATTTACAATGGGCTCGTGGAAAGTCTGTCTGCGAGCGATACCGCGGAGAACCGATCAGCTCGAACGGTGGAGTGGGATCGGTTTGTGGAACGCGTGGACCATTCGATGCACCGCATTCTGGACTCGATGAAAACTTGCGATCCCAACCTCTTCGGCGGGTTGGTGGAGCTAACGCTCGGCAAAGCGTCCGGGAGGTTTACACTCCCTCCACGTACCGTGGCTTCCGTAGCCGGTACGTCCAATATGCTCACGATGGGTGTGCTCTACCTGGAGGATAAGCTTGCCAACGGGGACGACTTCGACGGTGAACCGGTGCGTACAGGACCGGGGCGAGGATCATCGGAAGCGGAACATTGGTTGCAACTCTCGACGCTTTATCACACGCTGCACGAGCACAGCGTTGTGGCGGGTATCTTCGGTGAGAAGCAGGATAGCGATCCGGGGTTGCGCGATGCGATCGAGCTGGAGGCACTCGGTCGGTATGATCGTGCCCATCGGGCGTACTGCGAGCTGATATCGCGCATAAGTCCGGCGCGGGTTGAGGAGCGCAATTTTTGCTACCGATCGGCGTTCAACTGTCTGCTGCAGCTCGGCCAGTGGGACGTGCTGCTGGAGGAGATCGGCAGCCAGGTGTCGAATCACGAGGAGCTCTGGAGCGACGAATGGAACCAGGAGAATATGCTGCCGAGCTACATGCACGGTAACGTGCGGCTGAATCTAGCCGGCGACGAAAGTGGCCGCACCTTCTGTCACATACTCGAGCAGTGGATGCACATTCCCGCCCGGGAGGAGCACATTCGGCAGCACTTTGGCGAAGAGCTGACGGCGTTACAGGTGGCGTGCGGTGAAATGGTACGCGCACGGTTGTTCGGGGAGCAGGTGCAGCGACAGTTTCTCGACGAGTGGCACTGTGCCGGCGTACTGTCGGAGCAGGTTCGGGCCGAGTGTTTGTTCGGGGTGCGTAAAGCCGTGGAACTTATCGCGTACAGTGAGCTGCTGGAGCTGGAAGCAGGGTCCGGTAAGTTGGAGCAAGCTATCGACGGTTTGGCCCATTCCTGGCGCCACGCGCAGCCTCTGGTGACGGATACGCTCGGGACGTGGGACACAATCGTCGCCTATCGACGGTTTCTTCTGACGAAGCTCGAACCAAAGTGTCCCGCACAGAGCATTTCGCTCGACGAACTGTCTTCGCTACTTTTTGACCTGGACCTACAGCTGCTCGAGGTGGCCTTCGAGCAGAACAATGTGCGGTACGCCGGGAAGCTTATTAATCGGCTACGCCACGAACCAGCATCCACCAGCGCACGGGAACCACGAATGGACCAAGTTTTGCGACACAAAATTGCACGAGCACGGTACAACCGCATCCGGCAAACGAAAACTGCAACGACGTTGATCGGTGGATTTCAGCGACTGGCGCAGATTCTCTCACACATCAGCTGCAACGTGATGGAGGAACGCGGATTGGAGAAGGTGAAACAAATGATTTGGACAGAACTTTCCCAGTACGGTGAAACCATTCGGCAGCTGGCTAGCTCGTCGTCCGGTGAAGATATACGGCCGGAGGAGTCGACGCAGGTGCTGGAAATCGTTCGCACAGCAATCGGACACGAGCACATCAGCGCCATCAGCGATGGAACTCTCGGTTTGCGAGAAACATTAAAACAATTTTCGCTACAATGTTTACAGCGAAGTATCGATACGGTCACGCTATCAGATCAGTTGGATGTTTCCGATAAGAGGGATCGCCAAAATGCGGCGCTCGAGCTTGCCGAAGCACATCTTCGTCTGGCTCGCTACTGCTACGATGAGCTCGATCCGGAGCGCGACGAGCAGGAAGAGCTGCCCGTGGAACGTTCGCTCGTAACGTCCCTTCTGCCCGCGATAAGGCACGGTTCACCGGAAGCACGGCACATGTTTCCCGTGCTTTTGCAACTGCGCAACCTACAAAATAACGCGCTCCAAAGAGAGTTCCAAGAGTTTTCGGGTTCGGTACCGTCGTGGAACTTCCTCCCATGGATTCCCCAGCTGCTATCGCACATGAAGACCAACGGCGATGAAACCGACCCGGACCGGGATTCGAGCGGACACTTTCTCGATGAACTGCTAATGCGACTCGCGCAGGAGTATCCGAGGGCACTTTACTTCCCAGCACGGGTAGTGTTAAGCGCTTCCAACCAACCACCGCGACCGTTTATGGTGAGGTTAAGGAACGCACTAAGCTCTCCGGTGCTGGATCGCTTCGTAAAGGAACTGTTCCGTGTGGTGATGCCCGCAACGCTCCTGCGTGGAATGTTGATGGATGTAAAAAGTCACTTGAATGGAGTGACCGACCCGGATGTGTTTAAAGCGTTCATAGAACGAGCCATCGCTAGGGCGTTCCCTCGAGATGCAAATGATTGCCGCCAGGCGTATCGAGCAGCGATGCCAACCGTCGACAAGTTCCGCTCGCTACTGACTCTTCATCCTACTAACGATCGTGTGGCGATACTGGCGAAACTGCAAGAACTTGAGACCGACGTCCAATCAATGCGACCCCGCGCCAAAACGCAGTGCTTGCAGCTGAAAGACTTCTCCCCCTGGCTGGCGGACTATCATAGCAGCGGCCAGGACCAGCGCGGCATCACAGCCATCGAAGTACCGGGCCAGTATACGGCTGACCGTGGGCCACCGAATCCCGCCCATCACGTCACGGTCGTAAAAGTCGTGCCGCATCTGCTGGCGTACAGCACGCTGCGTCTGCCGGTGCTGCTGTCGTTTCGCGGCAGTGACGGACGCCAGCATCGCTTTCTGGCCAAGTTCGGGGAAGATTTGCGTCAGGATCAGCGCATCCAGCAGCTGCAGCGCGAAATCACGCACCGTTTGCGGTGGGACCGTCGGTGTAGAGAGCAGCGGCTCGAGATACGCACGTACCAGGTCGTCCCGATAAGCCCCAGTTTCGGTTTGTTCGGATGGCTCGAGGGAACGGTGGCGTTGAGCGAGATCGCAACGCAGGCCGGTCCACGCTACAATCCGGGCAATCGTGGCCAAACGTACGTGTACGAAGAGTACAAACGCTTTCTCTTGAGCGTTGCGCAGCAGGAACCGACCGTCGATGCGGCTTCAAATGCTTCGACGTACAACATGCCGTCACTGTACGGCACGGCGGCCGCACTCTGTCTCCCCGTTCGGCTGCAGTCGAAATACGTCGAACTGTCGCAAACCATGCGCGAGAACACGCTGAAACGGGCGCTGTACGATATGGCCGCCTCGCCGGAATCCTTCTACCGGTTGCGCATGAACTTTGCCAAGAGTTTGGCCGCCATGAACGTGACCTGCTGGGCGCTCGGGATAGGCGATCGTCATCTGAGCAACATTGTGCTGGAACAATCGACCGGCACGCTGGTGGGAGTCGACTTCGGTATCGCGTTCGGTGCCGGCACGCGCGATCTTTCCGTCCCGGAGCTGGTCCCGTTTCGGCTCACGCCCCAGTTCGTCGGGGTGATGGAACCGATGCGGTTGGCCGGGATGCTGCAGAAGTATCACCTTTACACGCTGCAATGTTTGCGCGATGCGCGCCGGCTGCTGCGGGCCTGCCTGGAGGTGTTTGTCCGCGAACCGACGGTCGACTGGTTGAAGGCGGCCCGGCAGCGAACCGAAGAACGACCGTCGTCCCATCGAGCAGATCGCGCGTGGAACCCACGGGAGCGGGTGGATATGGTGTTGCGCAAGCTGAACGGTGCCAACCCGAAGCAGCTGCTGGCCAACGAGCTACGGTTTGGTGCGGTGGCACAGCAGCGAGAGTTTCTGGTGGGCTATTTGGCGTTGGTGAATGCGTCGTCACCGGTGAGCCAAGCGAAGGTAGAGGCTGGTGGCGGTGGCGCCACGAAAACCCTTTCTACGGAGCTGCAGATGGAGATGTTGCTGGAGATGGCCACCGACCGGACGTTGCTGGGAATTACATACCATGGCTGGTATCCATGGTTTTAGGATGTGTTGAGCAAGCTGTTACAGTGATATGTTTCACGCTAGGGTGTATTATAATTATGAATGTTATTAATAAAATCTTCTACTTTCAAAAAAACAATCAGCTTTCCACAGCCTACCGTGTGTCCTCATCGTACCGGCTTGTACACGAATAGAAACTAGTTAAATTAGATAATTTATTCTGATCGTTCTTTATTTACTCTCGCAACATCGGATGTCCTTTCGTTATTTAAAAAAAAACTTTCCTTCCTAAGCTGTCACGTTCAGCTCCTTCTCCTTCGCCGTTTCCACCGTCGGTGCCACGGACACTGAAGATGACTCCCGGCTGCATAGACAGTACCGTAGTAGTAACCCACCAACCAAAAACACAATCCCGGACAGGATTAGAAATTTGCCCGTACTGCCCGAGCTGACAGTGGTGGCTTGTTCTACAGCGGGGGCTTTCTCAGTAACTTTCTTCATCGGTAACTGTCCATCCGCGCAGAAGGGCTCCGCTTTGTAGGTGTCCTCCTTCAAATCCTCCTCTATTTTCGGCACGTACGCAACGTACTCGTTGCGAAAATTACATTCCCTGCACCTGCCGTCGTACTGGAAGGTGAATCCGTCCGGGTGTTGCATCTTCTGCTGCCACATGGGCAGAAGATCTGCCGGCCTGTAAGCGCGCGTTTCGATGCGATCCGTCAGCAGTAGATGTCCGTAGTACGAATGCGTTTCGTTCAGCTTCACACAGCTGCTCAGCTCGAAGCGGTAAGTGTCGTACTCGAGGTAGACCAAGTTCACCAGTGGCCACCGCAACATCGGTACGTACTTGGGACACTGTTGGAGCTCCCGTTCGATCGTTGCGCTGGTGTTGGGTTCCAAAATTTGACCCCGAGTACGGTCACACACGATCGTTACGTTGATGAAGTCGTTCATGTAGCTGAAGTGCACATCGATGCAGTTCCCGTACTGAGCCATGTTCGGGAAGGTGTTGAACGGACTGTGACCCATCATTTCACCAACCATCGATTTAAGACGCGCTGTGCGGTCGATATCACCGAATCTTTTCCACGGATTTCCGTGGTTGATACATCGATGCTCGACTGTTGAACCCTTCACAACGGTACTGTGGGGTGCGAACGACGCGGCAAGAGTAATGAAAGCAACGCTAGCTGAGGTTAGCATGGTTAGGAGACGACTACTTTACTGCCTGCAACGACCACCGAGCGAAAATTGACGATCGAAGCGCAAATGTTCGGGAAGGTAACACGGTTACAAGTTTGTCCTTGTTCAATAGTTTTATTATGTTCGGCAAAGTTTTGTCGTCAAACTTATCACTCCAAACTCACTCGTCCATGCCGTGCTGATGATATTGATTGCCCAAACGTACCGTTACCGTGCGAAGAGCGGCGGTAACTCCGCAATCGTTAAGTAGCCCGTGTGACCGGCCATCGAGTTCGGGGCGGATGAGGTGATGTACTTCTTGGACTCCCGGGGTGTTTTAGTGTCCTTCTCGCCCTCCGTTCGCTGTTGCAACAGGTAGAAAAGTAGTAGAACAATAATAAAATCGGGACAATAGTTTCAGAGCCGCACAAACGTTTTGCAAACGTACCTTCGTTTTGAGGAAATCAAGCTCCATCACCGGTACATTGCGCGTGCGAACGATATCTTCGATCTGGAGCACCTCAATGTTCTGCACCTCGATGAAGCCACAGTTGCCGAGAGCCTCGCACACACGCATCGACTGCTCGATGCAGGGAGAAAACGAACAAATGCGGCCACCTGAATAGGGGAGGGTAATTTTAATAAGTGTAGGTTGTTGCGCAAGTATGGGAAGTGTATTCAGGGAATTCGGTTTGGTACGTTACAGTCTATTAAGTTATAACATTTTTTTATAATTTTTCAAAAAATTATTATTGTCGCCCAGTTGTTGAATTAATAATTAACATAAGTATCAATATACGAATCATGCGTTGTCGCAGAAACTTTCGGAAACGGAAAGTGAAATATTCTCAAAATCGTTCTACATAACGTTTTGAGTTCAATCTACAATCAGTTTGGAGTGCAATCTCAATGAGATAATTGAGATGGCTCAAACTCTCAAAGTATTAACAAGTATTAGATTGAAAAATTTTGCCGCATTAGGGTAATGTGTCCATGTAGATGCAATTTAATTATAATAAAAGAGGATTATTAGTGGATTTTGTTCAATTTTTCCTTAATTCAGCTTGAACATCCATTTAGGATCATAAATCAGATTTAGATATATAAAACTCTCCACGCCAGGTTTGGGATTATCCTGACCATTACAATGTATAATAAATAGAAAACTTGAGGTAAACATATTACGGGGTTGTGGTATTTATGAATCGAAAAAGTACAAGGCATAACTCTTTGCTGCACACGATGCACACGTGTTTCCCGAACACTCGACCAAACCTTCGTCGGCGTACCACAACGAATCCTGACACCTGTTCCAAATTGGAAGTCAATTAATGCAGTAGCGCAGAAGCACGAAAGAAAATCCCTCCCCACTCCCCAGGCGTCTCGGTTCGATACGGGATCGGGGCAATAAATCTGCCCGCTGTCAGGATTGGCATGAGCTTTAACCGCCACCAGCTGGTGTGCGCGGCGCTGCCTCCAGCAACTATCCTCGAATTCTCGGCCAATTGGCGATTTTAACGATTTCGACATCGATTTCGCAGACTGCCTGGCGGAGGCTCGCTTTCGTTGCTCGCTCAGCTTTCACCCTCCCGCCAATGGTTGATGCTCAGCCAACAACCCTTTCGACACTGACGGAGTGGAGTGGCGAATGGTCGTGCAAGTGCGCCATGAATAATGCAACGAAGTGGCAGTCTCATTATCGTTATCGGACAGCCACTGACAGTTGAAATGAACCGAGGAAGAAGCGAAATGGGTTTGCCGAGGCGCGGGACCTTTGACGCGTCCGATCGGTTTCCCGCCGGTGAGACATTTTGCTGTGACGAAGAAGATCGCGTTTCGCACGTTGTTTCGTATTGGGTGGATTCGAAATTCGTTCGAAAATTTCCAATACTTTGCTAATGTAACATTTATATAAAGCTCCAAATGAAATAAAAGAAACAAATATTGCAGCCTAACTTATACCGACCGAAGGTACACTTTTCGTTTTACCATAAATTTGCATCACTTTGACTACGGGCGAGTGCAAAACAGATCCATTTTCCCTTTGCCTTTCGTGCATCAACTCTTGACACATGTTTTTGTTGATCTTGAGCGCGCAATAGGTGCTACCTTGTTGCGAATTGCGCCCCAAAAGTGCGTTCAAACGATCAACCAAGCTTACGGATTTTTGTTTTTTTTTTGTGCAAAAGGGAAGAGTTTATGTATCACACCTCATTTCCGATCGGAGGGACGATCCGATATATATTTCGGCACACTTGACGGCAGTTTACGAGCTTCGCTCACACAAATCCGCACCTTCAAACATTGCCACAAAATGGGTTGCAGCAGTAGCAGCGCGAAGGCGTTTAAAATATGCACATAAATAACCGCAAATTTCATCCGATCCGCTGCTCCGCCTACTGGGCTGCAATTGGATCCTCTCGGCTACTTCGTTTATCCGTCAACCTGTCCGCATCAGAAATCGATCAATCGCTTCGTATTAGCACCGCTTTTTCTGTTGTTGCTTTACTGTTTTTTTTTTGCCAACGAACGCAAAGTGATATAAATTATCTGTCAACATCGTTAGACTTGATGGCTTGCGCGGTTGGTTCTCATGCGAAATCTCTTTGCGACATCCTCACCAGGAAGCGGGACGGAAGCCTGTGTCACATGATCAGTGTTTTACTGTCGTCTTAGTGACACCCGATGGGGCACTGGAGCGTTTCCGGAACAATCCCAACAACCGATCAACGCTACGATCCGGAAATGGAAGTGATGCGTACGGTCGTGCTTTGTCAGGTTGTGACGATTCTCCGTTGCACCGTTCTCATGCTGCGAGCCGGTTTGTGTACTGTTTTTGGTGAGACCGTTCTTAAAGGTTACTCTTGTCGCTTGGTTACCACCCGCTGTTGGTTCCCGCCGTTTCGTCAACATCGCCTTATCGGTTGTATAGAGACGGGTAATGTATGTCACAGACTCATTTATCTCCGCTTTGGAACCATGTGATCGTGAGAAAACAAGAATGATAAAGATGATTAATTCATATAAAAGAGACAACGATAGACAAATGGTCCAATAAAGACACATAAGAGTTAAGTACTTTCGATTAATGTTTTAGCAAATATATCAAAAAGTCACAATTGTATTAAAGACTACTAAAAAAAACTATATAATCTTCCCACTGTACGTGAAATGCGCTTGATAAAACACAACTTTACACCGTTTGCGCCGCAGGTACATTCCCAGCCCAACACGAATCTCTGACATTTGTTCGCCACAGAATTTTCCCGGCGCTCCCTCCGTTTCTCCAAATGTTGTTGCCTTTCTCCAAATGTCTTTATAAGGGAAACCGAACTAGCGAATCCCTTTGGGCGCTTCCATTCGTCCACTGCGTGCCAAGGGCTTAGACACACGTTTTGGCGACATTTGAACCGCCTCGCCTGCCGGTGTTTGACCTGCTGTCGGGACAGAGACTGCTTTCGCCGGCGTACAAGCTAGGCGGTCAGTGTGTGCCAATTTCGTAGCCGAACGCAAGAAACGTGCCAGCGACACGGCGACGGGAACCAGGAGGAGCTTCACACGAACAATTCTTCAATTGGTGTGTCACACCAACCGGCTGGTGGACCGTCCGTCTGCAAAGTGCCTTTGATCTTTGCAAGTGCGGACAGAATAGGTAGCCATGTACACGGCCGGACAACATCAACCTGACACCAACTTTGTACTCTCTCTCTCTCTCTTAGCAGTTCAGCCCGATAGTCCTAGGGAATGGTTTGTTAATAAATCATTCAATTCACCATCGAGAGGAACGAACCGTTTGATTCCTGTGCGCGGGTGCACGAACATTGTAGCTATGGCAGAAGACGTTTGTTGGTTAGGACGGTACGAATAATCAAGATGCGTATCCAATAAATCCTATGAGAATTTTAACCACTTGCCGATTGTCTCCCTTCCCTTTCCTCGTTGTACATCTTTCGATCAAACGGATCGTTTGGGCTGGAAAACTATCAGTTTTGATTAAATTATTTCGATACCCTCATTGAAACTGTCACTTTTTTTCCTCTTATGAAGGTACGAAGCGAACGTAAAGATAGCTATCATATGCTACCTCCAACTGAATGCGCAACCGAAAGATGCTACTTTCATAACTCGACACAAAATGGACATGCCGCTGTGTCCCGGGTGCGTACGACCACCAGTGTCGGTCCCGGTGTGTCAACACAACCATTCCGAGAACTTTTCGACGATAAATCCCGGTTGCCCGATGCGCTGCCTCCCGGCACGCTCAACCCCCACGATCAGCAAACTGTCCCGTGTGCCACAGGTGTGATTTGATGTTGACGCTCCCGAAGAGCCGTTTTCCCAGTGCTGCTATACCTTCACCGTCGTCCATCCGTTATCGGTCGAAACAATTGGCCATTGAGCTGCTGGCGTGTGCGGGTGATTTCTATGTTTTGACGCAACGAAACCCACCGTCACCGGCGGCCGGGCAGCTTGTCAACGCGACCGACTCAAACAGCATGTCGCTGCCGCGGGGTTCTTGTCGGTTGTGCCATTCGGCTTCCTTCTTCGGTGGCGCAATGCCTACCGCAAACCGATGTTCCCCATACGGGTGGGCCGGGTGGGGATCTCTTTCCTTTTCAACTTTGCCGCACAGCCATGGCATGCTGATCGAACGATCGGTGAGGATGGAATAGTGTGTGTATGTGTGTGTGTGTGTGTGTGTGAGTGACGTGAAAATAAAAATTAATTAATCGCACCATAGACATTCGACAACGATGCTGTATGCGAGAGTATCTTTGTGAGCGCAATTTTCCATCCCTGCCCCGTGATCCGTTCTGTAGCTTCGGAATGTACTTGAAGTAAGTTCACCCTCGACAGTATGATAAGATGTTTTAGATAAAAAAAATCTGTAAATAATTTGAAATAAAATTATTATAAGTAGAAAAAAACCTTTAAAAAGATAAAAACCTTTATGACAAAATGAATAACAACTGTAATATATCGTTTTTATTCTCTTAGGTGGATTGAGGCGGCATTCAGCGTAACGACGAATGTAAAATGGACCATTTCAATTGACGGTTGACAAACTACTACGCCACCGCAAGAATTATGTTGCTGTTTTTTTTACTACTTTCCCCTCATCCTCCCCCCCCCCCCCCCCTAAGCATCCAACGTTTCAGGTATAGTCAAAAACAAACTTCCCGACCCAGGCGAACAGTGTCTCCATTTAAAGCACTGCAAAGCGATCGCTACAGATCAACGCGCTGCAGAATGTGTTCCCCATGCGTCCAGAGGGACCTCCCCCCGGCTGCAGTGTGCAACCCCTCCCGAAAGGGTGTCAAGAGCTGTGTCACCGGTCACCGCCATTCGTCCACGTGGAAAGGGTGACAATGTACATAAATTCTACCACCGCTGTACACGCCGCACGGTCTGTGGCGATGGAGGCCTGGTGTGTGTGTGTGTGGTGTGTTGACCAAACCATACACGCGCGTGTGCCCTCCTAAGAACCGGAGCTAGCATCGGGAGTAGTGTGAACGGTGACTGCTGAATAGATGAATAGTGCCCTGTTTCTGCAGCCCCTCTCCCGATCGCGGATTTAGCGCTCTTTTCTTTATCACCTATCGCCGGCCTGCGGGTAAGTACGACTTTCGCACATTCACCCTCCTATCCCGGTGCAGGGCTTTGGTTTGGTTTGGTTGGCTTGATGTTTTTGACGGCAGTACGGAACGGAACCGTAAAGGACATCGGAACTGCACTATGGGGTACTATGCTGTCAGCTGCCACAGAGCTTACAGTGTTTTTTTTGTTTTGTTTAGTTAGTTTCTCATTCATTTGAAACGAAAGAAACACGTGCTCTCTAGGCGAAGAATTCAACCGACCGCCGTGGAGGAAGTGCATGCAAATCTGAGTCAGCCGCTGCTAAAACGCTGCCAGCTAATAGATGATGGCAATTTTCATTTTTGCTTAATTTGGTACGAGTGACCAGTATGCCGAGTGCGGCCGACGGAAAGACGGAGCCGGGGACAGAGAAAATCCGTAATTTAACCATATCTGTACTTCAAAGGCAAGTTCAAAGGACCGCTGCGCTGCTGCGGTGAATCATGGTCTGCCGCTGCTGGAAAAGCACACGCGCGGTTTGGCCAACCGGCCAGGTGCAAGACGTGGTGATTGATATTGGAATAGGAACCGATTCTAGACAAGTAGCAGAATATTTATTCATTAGCCAGATTGGAAGCCAGCGGTCAGGTCGGTCGCGTATCAATAGCTTCGTTTGCAGTGCTCATCAGTTTTTTTGCTCTTAAGAAGTTCGTGGGAAAACCTGTGTGATCAAGATGAACTGAAGTATTGTTAAATATTGGAAATAATACGTTTTTGCTTTAGCAGTTTAGTATAACGCAAATGTGTTAGTTTTCTACTACCATGCCGATCTTCAAATGTAGCGGATGTTAAACTGAAGGTTAGTATGTTAACAGTTTATCTAATATGTGAAGGTTGTACACCAAATATAAGGAAACTGTGAGCAGACTGTGTCTTTTTTTGAGGTAGCAAATTAATTTTGAATCTTTAACATATTTTTTATGTTAATATCACTAGTCATATCCAATAACGTTACTTTACAAGATTCAATCTTTAAAAAAAATTTAATTTCGATTAAAAACATCGAAATAGTTGCACAAACAATTACAACAATTTTTAAAGCGAAATCAATATTTGCCTTACATTGACTTTATGAACCTTTTCGTTAAAGAATAAGTATTTCATAGAACAAGTAGTGATTATTCAATAATATTTATTGATTTTTTCATCAAACATAATTTGATAAAAACAAATGTTTGCTTCATATATTTGAGGGTTTTTATATTTATCAACATGGCTATTTAGCTGAAGCACATGGTTTGTCGAGCACCGTACGGATGTAAAACCCTTTTGTTCAAAAACACTATAGCACTTTGCACGATCATCCCGTTTCGTTACTGTGTCCAATTTATCAAACGAAAACCCATACCGTGGCACCGTTGATGTCTTTCTCACCGATTATGCGACCGACACGATCGCGTTAAACAGTTCATGCACTTTATCTTCTTCTTTTATAATGAATCAATTTCGCGATCATCCACCAGACCACCGTGCTACACTGTGAAACGCCATTTCGCGCACAATCAAAATGCGTTCTGTTCCAAATAGTTCTGCAGAGTCAGTGGGGTAAGGCAGTTTTTTCTTGCTCCTACTCCCTACGGTGTAGATCCAAAACCAGTCGGGATCGTTTGAGCGTCACAAGAAATTTATGGCACACCGATAAATCATACCACACCGTGTGCCGGTAAAATTAATTGTTAACTGAATGCGTACCCACGGGTCAAGGAAAAGGGCACCCGTAGTGCTGTAGAATGCAGGAAGGTTCAGCCGGAGGGAGTGTTCGAACCAATTGTTAGCACCATGTGTCACCAGGACTACTGTCGGTGTAGCAAATTTAAAAGCGATTTTTCGACCCGTCCAATGGTCGGTGCGGGCGTGCGGTTGGTCGCGCGGAAAATCCATTATGGTTGCTTAATTGGGGGTAGCTTACCTTCATTTTTCAGCGCTTTGGCCGCATGTGGGATGGCGAGCTGGGGTGCCGGTAGGTCGAGAAATACGGCATCGGCGATACCGTCCAGCTCGTCGCCGAATCCTTTCTCGCACACGTCACGCTGCCGCACGGTAACATTATCACCGAGCCCATGGGCGACAAATTCTTCGCGCGCCTTCGCTACACGCTCCTCGTGGAAGTCGAAAGTGTGCAGGTGACCCGAGGGACGGATCGCGCGCAGAAAGTAATGCGAAAGCGATCCGGAACCGGTACCGGACTCGATTACGATACTGCCGGGACGCACCTCCAGCTGGTACAGTATCATGCTGATGTCGGGCGTGTAGAGAATTTGCGTGCGGTGTGGTAGCGTTTGCGTCCACAGTTCCGGATTTGGTTGCAACACATGGGCCCAGCCTTTAGTTAGTTGAACGCGCGCCCCGTACCGGACTCCGATCAGATCGCGTACCTTTAACGCACCGAAGCTCGTTTGAAAAACGTATTCGATCGTTTCGTTTTTCTTGTTGCGAATTTGAGGCACTGCATCGATCGTGTGCATCAGGGCTGGTGTCAGGTAGAGCACGACCGTGTCGCCCTCGGCTATAATCTCTTTCGGACCGGCGAAACTCATTGCAGAATGGTCACAAAATATTAATTTCACTAAATAAACACTAGTAGAAGATTGATAGACACTTTTTTTAATTACAATCACGCACAACACCGACCGGCAAAAACCGCATGTGTTTTGTTTACAAACCGAACTGACAGCTTGACAACAAACGGCACTCACTCGGCGCGCTCACTGAGTGAGTGACCGGCTGGCGGGTAAAATAGCAGGCCATAGATGGTCGCGCTGGATGACAAATATTAGGCAACCGTAGTTGGAAATGCTTTACAAATAACTTTTGGTGTTTTGTTAACAAAAAAGGCATGTTTTACTAACAGATGAACGAAAAAACTTACTTACATTTATCAGAAAATGTTCGAATGCGTCATACATTTTTCGGATCAACAAAAGTATACAAATAAGCGGTTCGTTTCATGATTGATTTACTGTTTGATCATTTTCTTGGTTCTTTCAATGATTACAGTAATATTTAACAAACCTGCACAGTGTTAACTAGTTTAGTGTAATTAATTTACGAGTTATGTATACAACGTTAACAAACTGGACGGGATTTCATACTAGCTAACTATTCTAATTGTGCCATTTGATGTAGGAAGTAGGTTTTCATTTAATACCTGTTTACATAATTACCAACGCTGTAGAAATGTACTTTATTGAATGCCTTTTTAACGGCAGCGACTGCTGCGTACCCTATTTTATTGTTAAAATAAATTATTGGCCAACGACAGAAATGGATAACCCTTTCTCATCCGCAGCACCGTTTGGACTAACAACATTATCATGCATTTTAAAATAAATTAACGCTACGTGCGATGCACAGAAGAACGCAATCATTGGTACTAACTACACTGATCAGATGCGTTAAGACTTTGCTAATAACAATACTGAAACGGAAGATGTACAGCAGGTATTCGTTTGAACACTTTCTAATTCTTACATAAATCTTTACATTGCTATGTAGTTATCGCGCGAAATAAATAAATATAGTGACCTTATCAACCGTTCATTGAGATCTTCGCTGATCCTGATGATGATCGTGTCCACCACGGCTTTCGTCCAGAGGCTTCCGTTCGTTTGCGCTCTCCCCGGTGGCGGAAGATGTTGTGGACGGTCCCGATGTTCCTTCCAGTGCCAGCAGCCGATGGTCCGACGGCCACGGCGGTGGAGGTATCGGAAGCGGCACAGGCATCGGAATAGTTAGGCCTGGGATCGGAAGACCATCCTGCGTGAGACAGTTGGGAGGAAGCACACAACCCACGTTACCCGCTGCCGAGCCGTGGGCACTGTTGGTCGAAAGGCAGGCAATGGTGGGTGTTCCGGATTGAACCGACTGAACGACACCAGCGGGAACCAGCGTGCCCGTGCAGTCGGTGGCGATCGGCACAAACTGTTCCGGCATCCAGTCGAAGGAGAAGGTGGTCGCCGTGGGGAAGCCACCGTTGTGATGTTGGTGGGGGGCGCTTGTCGGTGTTGGAGGCGTCGTGGTCATGTATGGCGACAGCTCCTGATGCGAGATGTCGGGCACCTTCTGGGCGGTGGTGTCGGACCACGGAGGACTTGGGTTCCACTGCTCCATGAAGTCGGTGGGTTCGCTGGAGAGGTTCGAGACGGTTGTGGGAAGCATGGCCGACTTCGGGTGAAGTCTACCGATGGTTGCGCGGTTGCCCAGTTGTACCATTGTTTGCAAACCTCCTCCTCCACCCCCTCCTCCCGTGCCTCCACTTGAATTACTTGTGAGAGTACCGCCACCGTTCCCAAGAGAACTGCTACCATCGATAGAGCTGCTGCTGAGATTATTCATTCCATTACCGACTCCAGCTCCTCCGTTATCATGCGCATGATGAATGGTGGAACTTGCGCCCTGCAACTCTATCGCGGAGCTGTCGGAAGATTCAGACTGACCATTTTCGGGAATGTAGATCGGCTCCAAACGGTTGATGTTGCGTTTCTTCGCCGGCGGTGTCCCATTGTGGCGATCTACGTTCGCGTTGCCCGCTGCTTGATGACTGTTGGACGTTCCATTGCCAGTTCCTTCGCTATTTGAAGCGTTTCCGCCACCACCACCGTTGTGGCAGCGAATGTGTGGCGTTACATGTACGACCGGTATGGGAACAGCTACCGGGTTTGCCATCACCGGTGGTGCAGACGTCGGTGGAGTCGGATGGCCTCCACTGTAGTCCACCGGCTGGCCCGTCGAATCCAGCCGGAAGCCGTACGGACGCGTGCCGTACTCGTCGGACGTCGATAGGCCTCCATTATTTACAAGCTGCTGCTGCTGGTGCTGATGACCGTGCAGCATTGGCGTAGCCGAGCCGCCATTATGATGCTGTCCGGAAGGTGAGTGGTAACCGTACGCCGGAAGATGATGGTGTGGTGTCGCGTATCCGTGCGTTTGCAGCCCTGTGGCCGTTAGAGTTCCACCGGACGTTCCGCCCGACATCGCGCCAGCTCCAGCTCCACCAGCGGAAACTCCGCTTCCACCGCCGCCGCCGGGTGAATGATTGTTGTGATGGCCGGGTGTGGCACCGGAGCTGTAGTACGGAGCCGTCGGAGGTATCCGCGTCGCACCCTCGAACGGGATGCCGAACTGCATCTTCGACTGCACGGTGTAGTAGTGGTAGAGCCAGGAGTTGGACAGCATCACGGACGCTTCCCGATCGCTGGAAAGACGGAACAGAACAGAAGGGAACGGCGTGTACGCACGCGTTAGTAAAACAGGCGTTCTTCGTCGACGCGCTCGCTCGACTGGGTTTGCGGTTATTCCCACACTTTAACGCGACGCTCAGATTTCGGATGGAACGGCGCTCCAAACGTTCGCTCGCCTTAGGTTCGCTGCGCTGGATGATCACGTAAAATAAATCGTCCATTGTCAGTATTGTCTCGGGCGAGCTGGCTTTTATTTCGGACAACAAACCCTCGCATGGTGCGTTCAGGATCACCGAAAGGATCGCGTTTACAGCAGAGCACTACGCGCTGGTACGCGTGTGCAATATGATTTTTCGTACGATCGTTTAGTTAATCTTCTTTCGTACGTGCACGCGCTCTTGCGGTTGCACTCTCCCTCTTTCTCCTTCGTACTGCTCGGAACCGGAGATTCGTGATTGTGTTCCACAGTGCATTTCACGTGTGCTGGTTTGTCGCATGCTTCACTTTGGACCACGGTGTAGTTTGGTGCACCGTTTGGAGTCTTGGCGATCTGCAATAAATGTAACCTTTCGACCTGTCGCAGGACAAGATCGCGGCTCATCCACGTCCGGCATAAAGGAAATTTATTTCGCTTTGGCAAGGCGAAACAAACAACAGCACACACACAAAAAAAGGTTTTGTATGCAAATTTATCCCCTTTCCCCTTTCGCTTCCGATCGTTTTTTTGCTGTCCATCCCAATGATCCACTCCTGCACCTAGGACGGGGGACGGCAAGAAAACGCGCAGATCGAACCCATAGTCCACCCAAGATAGAACCCGTGTGCCTGGGAAATGCTACTTTGTGCGCGCTCGTAAATCATCGTTCGTTCCGATTTTGGGCCGCCCAAAGATTGGCTGCAGAGTTCGCGAACTTTGCTGCGACAGCGCACAATGTCGCACGGGAAGGAGACGCATTTGGGTGCAATTCGAATTGCTGAAAATTCGGTCTAATAAAGGTAATAAGAAAGCGTTATAAGCGTTTCCCATAGACTAATGCCCAATAGAACATCCCCTTTATTTTAAACATAGTTTTAAATGTACCACCGGACCGGTTTCGGTGCTAAAAACCCTTCTCCGTTGCGCTGCGTGTGCCCCAACCGCTGGCCCTGTCCGGTCCGACGGATTACACCCGGCTCCCTACGCTCATACGATGCGAAAAAACATTGCTTAATGTGCCTTAAGTACCTGCTTTTGGCAATAAATCTTACGCGGCGTACGGTTTTTGCGGGGTTTCATTTTATTTCTGTGTGCCCTTTTTCTGCCCAACGGACCGCGTGCTCGTTGCCCCGCTGCTCATCGGGGGTCTTGCTGCTCCAATCAACCCATGGCAGGGTAATGGAAACGGAAAGTTATCCGTGCAGCTTCTCGGTTGTAATTATAAAGTGTGTGGATTTTTACTCCCAAACTAGAATGATGCAGTGCGGGGAGCGATGAGCGGTCCGCTAGGCTAGAGCTGATCCTGGTCTGTTTGATGCTAACCTCAATCTTAGTCAATCCAGAGCCAGCGGGTGGAAAATGTTGGAAGAGTGAGTGGAGGAGGGGAGAAGGATGAGCTTTTCTCGCTTCCTTTGCGATTAAGCGCCGAACACTTACTTGCAGCACTGCACTGTGTGCAATAATTCAAATCATTGATCCAGCGCATGGATTCTTGACTTCTGCTTGCACCGGTTGGCCGTGCGTCTCCATTACTCTGGCTTTTCTTCTTTATAGTCCATTCCCTTAACACTCGCCTCGACGAACGTGAGAAATTTTCCGTACCATAATTATGTCAGTTTTCTCGGTACGCGCGCGACCAGCCTCGACCGGGTTCGAGTGATAAGGCTGTAAATTTGCTCGCCTTCCCTCTTAAAACTGCCCGCAGCCCCTCTCCCCGGCAGGATGGTTCGCACTGCATCCGCGGCAAGTAAAAACAAATATCCCTCCAGAATGACCAGTTAATCGATCAGCTTCGAACCGCCGGCAGAGGAATAGAAATTAGAGCACAGGTTTCGGGAAAGGTTTCAGGCTCGCAGGGAAGATCGTTGGAAGGGCCGGTATGAAAAAAACACGAGCAGCAGCAACAGCAGCGGTGGAAGCAAACACTGCGAAATGTTCGACCAGCAGGCACGTTTGCTATCAAATTTTACGCCAATTCATCATTGTGGTGTGGTGTGGCGTGGTTGTTCGTGCTGCAGCTCATTTGCGATGCGAGAAATCGTGGCTGTCGCTGAGGGATTGCTTGCTGAACTCGCGAACCAATCGAAGTGTACGTCGGCACATGCACATGACGGGTTTGGTGAACAGTTTGATATATGCTGCAGTCACCGGGAAGGAGATTGGCTCCAACGAATGATGACCGAATGATGTGATTTTTTAACATGCTTTCAACTATGTTTCATTCAGCAGATGCATTTTTGTTTAACATCAGCGATGATTGTTGGCGCAGGTTTTGGGAATTGATACTTGTTTTTTTTTCTATTGACAAACGATTGGCTTTCAAATTAGTAATGTGATTGCAACGTATTTTATTTTATTTTTATAAGTGACGAAGATATGCAAAAGAATAAAAACATATAAATATTACATTCAGTTTTGGAATCTTTGTTATTTACATAGAAAGTCGTTATTGATACAATTGATTGCAATGATAGTTTTATTAGTTGAGGTAAAAACCCATGCCAACATACATTTTTATAATAATCACAAAATAAAGCTTTAGACTGAAACCTCAATAACATTAGACATTCTAGCATTTTAGAAACGAAAAGAGATTCATTACGATTTACCGTTATTGATAAATTTAAAATTGTAAATTTAAACATTTTTTTAATTTTTTGATCTAACTTTATTGTATTTGTAATGAAGTGTTATGACATAATATTAAAGGAAAATACAAGCAATACGGCCAGACCGTCCCTAACAAATAAAAAAACAAATTAAAGGAAAATAAATTACGTCATAGAAGATTCGTAAATTTAAAAACTGATACAAGAAAAAAACATCTTTCCTCACGAACTAGTCTTGCCAATTTTTATAAGATCTTAATGAAATTGCCTAAAAATTAAATATTGACAAAAAAAGCACGGAGTAAATTCCTTCAAATGAAGAAAGCTTTTCAAGCAACATTAATTTTACTTTACAAAGAAGCTAACATAACACATAATTGTGTTTGTTTAATCGCGTCGACCCGCCATTTCTAATTCCTCACGCGGTAATTGGCGTCAATTTTCGATTGCCCGTGCAATTGGCATCCTTCCCGCACGTTCCCAGACAAAAGCCAGCAATATTTCGTTGCGCTCATCCCCCTTGCAAGTGATGCTTGCAATTTACCGCACCGGAAAGATTACACTTTACGATGGGGTAATTTTATGTGGCATATTGCACCGCGAGCCAAGTTGTTAATGAATAAAGCACTAACACCGAACGAAGGGAAGCGTGCGAGAAAGAAGGTGTTTCGGAGTTTTCATCCAAATTATTACCCTCCTGACAGGGAGGAAGATACCCACGGTTGGTAGGCCCAGTGCAGGGCCCAGTGCAGACCTCCTTAAGAATCATTATTAAAAGATCAGCGATAGGTGTCCTGTGCTTGGGCACACGGACTCTGCACTTGCGCACCCAAATCTTCATCGGCTTTTTTGTGTTTCCACTCTGCACAACAACCTTACCGGCGTGGAGACTGGAAGCGAGAAAGCGAAACCCGAGCACAAGCAAGTGATAGCACACGGGCGTGTTTGGCGTTTTTAACAGCTGTATCAACCATCACCTATATTTTACACCGCTACAAGCTGAATCAACGGGGGACGCGGACGAGCGCGCGCGCGCAATGTTCAATCCCGACCGCATCTGCACCAAGCGGCATGCAAAGATAAATTGTAAAAAAGTGATACTAAATGGTCTGTTAAGCCGCTAGCGCGAGACAGCACAACCAATTGCACGCGGGTAGCACCAAAGTGACCGACGAGCCGAGGACAAACCGAAACCAGGGTCCAGGTCGCACTGTAAGTGGTCGACCTCATCATCTGGCGATTTTTCATTCGCGACCCCTCCGAAAAGAAGGGCTTTGCGGATTGCGACGCCGGGTACGGTTCGTTTTACCGCTTGCCGCTTGGGTGTATTCATTGGATTCGCTCGTTGCCAAGCAGGTCCTATCGTGCCGATCGAGCGGTAAACTGAACGGCTTCTCATTCTCATTTGTGCGCCGTTGTGTTTCGTTTTGTTCCGGACGCCAGTTTCAAATGTATTTATATTTAATAACACTTTATTTATTGTCGAGCAATCAGATTGTTTAAATATGCGCCCCAAGGACGGGGCAGAAATGGATGAAATGGCTCGGGGCTAGGGCAATCGAATGGAGAAGATGTTGGTGCCAATAGAATGAAAGAAAAGGCCGTGCAATGATTAGACCTTCTTCCGTCCGAGTTATTGAGCAATCAGCGCAACTATAGACGATTTATAATTTATAAAACTCTATTTCTTTGTTCATCTTAAAGATTAAATCAAAATTTAAACTTTAATGCATTCATAGCAAATATTACCGAAACAAAATGCTACATGAACTCTCAACACAATATCTTGGAAATGCGTCCGAAACACCAGCATAAGCGAGTCGAGTAGCAGAACAATACCAATGTCCAAATACGCCGCGTGTAGATATTATCATGCGCCAGTAGGGAGTGATGGTTGAGTAATGGAGCAACATTATGATTATTGTTAGCATTATTAGTACCGAACGGAATTGCAATAAAAATCGGAACCGTGCAGCGGTACGGCGAGACTGGCTCTTCCTGATCGCGTACCTTTCGCGGGCCGTGCGGTACGTGTGTGTAGTATAGAGACATCTTACGAAAGCATCGATTGCTCGCGTTCACATGCACGGTCGAATGGCCCACCGGCCAGTGCTTCCCGAATACCAAACTCGATCGACCGCCGATCGGGTCGAACGATCGATCGATGGTACTGTTTGCTGCTGCGGTTGGTCGCCCGGTGGATGTGGCCGGGTGGTCTAGATTATTTATGTGAGAAACCTCCGAACGGTCACTATGGTTCGAGTCGTTTGTTTCGTTTTTTTCTGTTTCGTTTAGTGCGAGTCCGATGGCGATTGAATCGTAGCATCGACGGCAGGCTCTTTGCAGATAAGCTGCTTCGCATCGGTGGCCAATATGACGTACCGGTACATTCCGGCCAGCGTTTACATATGTGACTTCACTTGCGCTCGCTGGCTTCCTCTCCCAGGGCACAGGGTGTACGAGGAAAGTAAAATATGATCAACTCCGCTGCACCGTGTGACTTTGTGTTGATCAATTTCACCTTGTGGTGGAGCATAAAACCAAATTGAGTCAAGCATCGATACCGGTAACGGTCGAAATCACAAGGAAGGCAAGTAGATAGAATGAAGAAAATAACACACATTAAAGCATTATTGCTGAGTGTGTGAAAATATCAATACGAAAATAACCCATAGAGCGTTAATTAAAACTGTGATTTGTTTGAAGGGTTCATCGCCTAAATTTACGTAGACACTCATTGAAGTCTTTCATTTTCACTACGTAATTTTATATGCAACGACGACATAAACTACCGCTTCCATGGCTGCCGTTGCCGTTGGTACGAACAATTAATTAAAAAACTGCACAGGGTCCGTCAAGATCAATAATAAATCCCATAAATTGAGTGCTTGACTGCACCGGGACGATCGTTCGATAGTAGTCATTCGAAATCAGCGGTACACCCACGAACCACCGCGAAAAAATACCGTCCACAAAACGCTTTGCACCAATGATCAATGATCGTGGCCCACCGTTTTGGCAGCGTTCCGTGTGTGAATTATTTGTCCGGGGCACGATTTTTTCTTACCACTGCCAGCGTTACCACTACTGGCTAGGCTAGAAAGGGAAACAGGTGCTCATAGCCTTTCACGCAACATGCAACGGTAACGCCAACGTGATCCGTGTTGAGTAAACAACTCCAAGTTCTACCCCATACGGTACGATTCTGGCAGGCATTTGCTTGGCAACCTTGCAATCAAGGTTTGCGAGGAAACCGAACCGATATCAGTGAGCGATCGAATCGGTAATTAAATTCCTGCCGTGTGTTTTTTTTTCGTGCCCCAGGGACCGGGCGGTAAGGATACGGTCACGATACGGAAGGCTCGCGCCCACCGGGGCGCCCACATCGGCGGTGTTCGAGCTAATTTGCTCCTGTCGACTCCCGACATGTTCTACTCCCATGATTGAAGGCTTCGCCTACCGAAACGGTCAAACGGCGTCAAACGGGTAAGCAAGCGGGTAATTATGTTGTTATGATTGGGTTTGGCGTGTTCGGAGCGTATTTAATGAAGTGATTTTCGGCCGATCAGGTATCAGGTCACAGGTTGCTCGAGTCACCCATTGTTTGCGCTGCTACCAGGAGAGCGTTCGCTTTCTCTGCGTGCGCGATCGTTTGCAATCAAACCGGGAACGCGGTACGTTCCAACCCGTATTGGTTGTACACATAGTTTTCCACTCATTAGATAACTAAAAAACGATAATTTTAATTGCACACTTTAAAGTAGATTCCGCAGCCCATTCTGCGATTTTTTACGTCCAATAGAGACGGCCCAACCCTCATCGCCCGAGCGATCGCGAAGCTAGGCTCACATTACTGTAATGGCAACACTTTATGGGTTGGCTACGGTTGTCGAAGCCTACGCAGATCGCTGATAAAGGCAGATCGTACATCGGTCTGCCGATGGAGCGTACCGATAACCATAAATCCGTTCGGTTACGTCAAAATCCAAAAGCAAATCCATCGTCCAGTGGGCTCGGCCGATCGCTATCGACCAGGCCGTCAACCAGCGGTCCCCAACTTCAGATTCCGGCGCGATTTCAGCGATCGTCGGTGATCGTCAAAGTGGAACGCGCTTCCATCTCTCGCATGTTGCAGCCCTGACAGTCAACATATTGCCGACGTCAACGGTGGAGGCCGCTGAGCATTAAGCTGGCGGCGATTGCAATCGACGATATTTAGCATTTGCAATAATTTCATCATTTCCTGCGAGCGTGTGGTCTGAGAGCGGAAATGTTGTGTGCACACCGCGTCCAGAAACACATGTCC
Organism: Anopheles farauti; assembly: GCA_000473445.2. Lineage (NCBI taxonomy): Eukaryota > Metazoa > Arthropoda > Insecta > Diptera > Culicidae > Anopheles > Anopheles farauti. Next base: position 24,311,639 of record KI915040.1, read on the forward strand.
AGAAACAATCCCGAGAACAGTGCGCGTCAAACGAGCGCAAGGAAGAGATAGCCCAATCTCATCAAAGGACTTCAGGCCTGTGGTGAAGCGGCGACGAACCCCGTGGTACAGAATCCAAGCTCGGCCGTCCATTTGGCCCAGTGTGCCCGGTATTTTATGCCCCTTGTGTTTTCTCCGTGTGCACACTGATCAATGGGGAGGGATTGTCGAGCTGTCGTAGAACTCGCTTGCCGTTGCGAATTGATTCTCGTTGCTTCGATAATAATCGAATGTCGATCGGCTTGCATCGGTTCGACCGTCGATTGATCGAAGCTTGTTTGTTCGAGCAATTTCTTGTATGTTTTGTATGTTTGTTTTTTTTTGTTCGTCATATACGAGCAGGAGCAAGACAGCTTTGAGGAATGTACGGGACCTCCCGATTCAATCGGGGTTCTTTTTCGTTCGAAATAATACAAACCTTGTGTCACCCCGTGTTTACCTGCCCCGCTTAGCCCCTCATTTGACCCGGATGTGGACAATGTATGCAAATGACATCAGCCATGTGTAATGCTTACCTTAACACCTGATTAGTGCACACGATCACCGATTGTTGGTTCGAGTCCTGGCCGTCACGTACTTGCAGCACCACGTGTACCCACAGGAAATCGCTCTGGCGACGTTGCATTCGCACGAGCAGTATGCACGATCGGTCCTGTTCCGATTGGGTTACTTTTATGAAGGGAGTTGTAGGAGAAGTTGGAAGTTATTTAATACTATTTTATTGTAAAAACTCTGGTACTGCTGATGGGCACTTACTTAGTCTATGTTTGCTTTGGGCTTCCCGTGTTGATTCCCAGTGTAGAAGTTGGTACCAGGAAACTCCTTGCAGTTCGCTCCTACTGTAACCTAGATGAAATTCTCCGCTGCAATGAAAAGGCAAAAGTTTCATTAAATGGATTAAATTTACAATTTGAGATCTCAATCTCAATAGGATCATATTCGCAATATCCAAAAGAGACTCTTCGTACATAATTTTTTAATTTATATATCCTTTGAGAAAGAAATAACTGTTAAAAAAGGTAAATTTAGATAAAACTTATGATCTTAACAGAAAATTATCATTGAAAAATTGCAAAAATTGAAAAAATTGAAGTATTTACTTTTTCATCAACAAAAAACACGCAATTTAGGATAAAAAACACAATACAATTGACAGAATTTTCTCCTAACACCGGCGGCAACCGGAGGCACTGAGCGAAGATTGGAAAGCAAAACGCCACAAAATCGAATCATAAGCACAAAAATCATCGAGATAAATGGAAAACGACCGCGACCGCGTACCATGCCGGTGCAAGTGTGCGGCAAAGCGCGACCATTTCTGTCCGACACTGACAGCCGACAACCGTGAACATATGTTGCAGCGATGCTGCTGGCGGGTCAACATAAAAAACAGGCCGTACATGACAGATGCGTGGTGGTGGAAGCACGAAGAAATGGAGTGAAAGAAATGGGAGAGGTCGCCATCCAGTGCGATTGGTACGCGCCCCCGGAGGGGTTAATTCTCCTGGGATCCACGGGATCGCAGGCACCAGGACGAGCACAACCAGACAAAACGACAAAAATCAATTAAATCGATTAATCGTATTGTCTCTCGTCCACGGGCCGGCCGCTTCCCGTTTCGCAACACGCTGAACTAAATCTAAAGCAGTACAAACGCGCGCGCTCACATACACAGGCACACTCACCAGGCCACAAAAAAAACCATCGTTGATGCTGGCGATCGATCGATCGAATCATACGAGCAGCGCATGCGCTGCCCCGGATCGCATCGTCCCATCGGAAACGGTCGGTTCATTTCAAAAGGTTTCGAAATTTATCTTTCACCACCAGCGGATCAGCCACCCCCAAAGTCGATCGATCGATTGATAACCGGGGAGGGGACGGTGGCGTGAGCGGGAAGCGGACGGCAGTGGGATGAGAAAAACCCACCGAACAGCGATGGAAGGCGCGCAGGAAGAAGGTATGCGCGTGCGCGGTCGGCTTTTATGCCGGCCGGTTGGCCAGCCGCGATTTCGGTTCCGTTCCGCCATTGAGGGAATAGGTGCGCGTGCCCTTACGCGCATTCGCGTTCTGACCGAACCCGCGTCGATCGCCGGCGGGAACGTTATGAATCGATTAGTCAAAGTGATGCTGTATTGATTTCGTTCGTCGGTTTTCTACACGTTGGAGGTCATTTACAGGCGTCATGCTTCGGGGTGAGATAGTGCTTCGATCGGACGTTGCTGTCCTTGCGCAGGACGGAAAGGAAAGTCTGCAGGACTGTTTTTTTCTCCGGAGCACGATAGAAGTTAATAATATCGCAACTTATTTTAACCTCAGTTAATCGCTAGTTAACGAAAACAGTCGACCCGAATTATTCCGCGCCACGTGCAAAATCGCAAGGAGTAAAGTAAGATAAACTCATTGCAATTTTTGAGACCCACATTTTGTATTCTAGCCTCCGGATCGACGAACGGTTCGATCGCGTTCGTCCCAATCGCCCAGTGTCGTTTCCGAATGTGGCGCGTATCTGCAATTGATAACTTATTTAATCTAGATGTAGCTGATATGTTCATAAGCATCCAGGATCGCTCCAGGATACGGTTACACCTTCTCGATACCGTGCCGTCGCATCGTTGATTACAGTGCCACACGCTGCATGTAAACGGAAAAGTAAAACAAATACTGTTGCCTCCGAAACACTAGCCGTGGGGTAGGGTTCGCTTTTCTGGAATGTGCCCTTGCGCCCGTGGCGGTCTGCGCGGAGGTGGGAAGTGTCTATTTAACCTATGCAGTGACCTTTACATTAAATGTTTGTACGTTGTGTGCATGTTGGGGTTGTGGATTTGTAGAGAATGGCTGAATGAGGAAAGCAGAGAGAAATTTATCATATACGTTATTTGAACATGAAATATGTTTACATATGAAATCAGACATATTTTCGCTGTGCACAGTTTACCTGATGATAGAATTTAAGCTGTAATTTTATTTAAATAAAATCAATTTATGATCAAACTAAGGTGTAATCCAAGTTTTCCAGACTAATTTCAGTGTACAGTAAATAAAGAAATTTGATCACAATAACAACCGTCACTTATTCCGTAATATAGAAAAAAGGACGATCAATTATTGGAATGTTTCCTCTTAAGTTGTTTTATTAATGTGGAATTAACTATTCTATATGCTTCTGACCATGCCCAAACATTCTATTAGTCTCAAAATTTGTCAAGTTAGCTTTTCATGAAAATATAACTTCCAAAACAAAGAAAAATACAAAACAAAACAAACAAAACAAAACAAAACAAAATAAAACAAAGAAAATACTAATTTTCATTGTAATTTAATTGTAATTTACATATTGTTCTATATACGTAAATGCAGTTTAGAGTTTGTTAAAAATTTAACCCAAACTTCCTACGCTATACACCTTGTACATTTACTTTATCTGTTTTATTTTGTTTTTGATGAGCTACTTTGAACTGTTTAAAAAAGGTTGACTGACGCCAGCTTAGCTTCGATTCATTTCTTCCTCTCTTTGTGAAGTGCCACCACACTGTTGTTGCTCTGATTTATTCAAATCCAACCAAAGCACTAAATCATTCGATGAAACCAATAAATTATAAGCTCGAGAATGAATTTAAACAGAAAAAAAAACAAATACTATTAATTCTATGTCCTTGTGACCTCATTTGGAAGCTCGTAAAAATAGCCCAGGCTCGTGTGTTATACTCATCGCGAAACTTTGTACGGTGTACCCAAAAACTTTACTCGAATGCGTTGTGAAATCGCCATAATCAGCCGACGATTATAATTTCGGTTAAGCTGTAGTGTAAAAACACACTTACCCACAAATACAACAAATAACCACACATACACACGCATGCATACATCCCAGTCGCCAGATCCATTACCCAGCTCGTTGTGGGATTTAATTCCATCCCGGACCCGGGGTGATTAATGGTGGCGTTAAAACGAAACGAGATCGGCGTCGGCCCGTTTGTGTGCGGGGCCTGGAAGGGCCTAGCCGTAGCAACGATTTTCTGCGGTGCGATGTGTATTTGGCGACGAGAAAGTGTAAGTATTATTAACAGCAAAGATTCTGCGCTACATGTGTGATAAACATAATACCGTCGTTTTTGGTGGTCGATATGGTCGAGGAAAAATAAAAAAGGTTTTTGGGGTTTTTACGCGATGGTGCGTGACATGTTTTGTGAAAGGTCAATCCGCTTTCGAGCAATATGAGTCTGTGTGTTATTTAACTTTGGAGATCAAATTAGCTCACGTATTAAACAAAATTCTATATAAATCTTTATAAAACAGTTTAATACACCCGATCTTCTTTTTATCGTGGGTTGCAGAACACACTCAACCTTCTGAAACACAGTGTTTTATCTACGGCCGGGCTAAAAGTCCAACACCTTGAATCAGTATCGTAATCGTAAAGGCGATGCTTCCTGACCAGCTGTTGACACGGGTCGCGATATTAGCCCCCGGGCATGGCCACGGTTGCGGGTGCGGCAGAAAATTGAATTCGATTATGCCGCACCATATCGATATCGGTGCGATTGCGCCGATTTATAGCGCTCCGTCCACGATCGGGACGAACCGTTCGATCTTCATCGGTGTGTGCCGTGCCGGGCCGGGCGAAGGCGTCGAATCCGATAAACGCCGTGTCCTCGCTTCGGGCGCCGGGCAGGGCGTGGCGTAGGGATGGCAAAAACTCGACCGCAAACGGAACCAATCGCACTACCAACAGACGGCCCGGAATCTTACTGCCCTTTCGCGTGGACCGATCGATGCCCAGCTCAGAAGGGGAGGCCACGTTGGAAGGTAGTGGAGCGTGGAGTAAGAAAACATTGATCGCATCGAATGCATCGATCGCCAGACCAGAAGTTGACTGCGAAGTTGGCTACGTATGACATATGCCAACATAAGCTGCAGGCACAGGCAGCTATACGGAAAGTCAAAGCAAATAGTAATATTTACCTTAACAGTTTAGATTTAAGCAGAACCATAACTAAATGTATACCTGGCGGGCATAGAGAGCGGTTCGAGCTTCGAGTACGTCTTTTGACCTTGCCGGGTTGCTAAGTTGAAGGCGATGAGGGCGTGAAGTTAGTCGATCGTTTGTTCTGAAAATAACCTCATCTAGGAGCTTAAGTTCTAGCCCATTGTATTTACAAACCTGACATGTGGGATCGACATTGTAAAATTAATTCCTGCTTTATTGGTCAGCTTAAGTATCGCAAAAAAAAAAACAAGTATCCATTAGTACCGAGTAAACCTCTGCAACTAAGAACACGAAGCGGAACAGACGACAAACACCAGCACGTGGCTCCACCATGTTGCAAATCGCTTGTTTTGGGCTGTCAAAATAGCTGTTGCTTGATGCTGCCTTTGTCTGTTCGCGCCGGCATCCGAAAGCATAGTCTCTTCGATGCTTTTTTCTCTGTCCACCTCGCCAGCACCTAATCCAGCCAACGACCCCACGCCGAAGACAACCTAATCCTTCCCTGAGACATATACAAACACACACACACACATAAATCGGTTCGAACGTCGGGCCCGGGAGACACACGCGAAGCTAAATTGTTTTCTGGTGCCCCACAAGTCGTCCACTTTCCGTGCCGGGCGCGGGGTTGATTGGATTGTTTTCTTTAATGTTCGCCTCCACCGGCGCTGGCGCTCGCGATCGGCTCGAGCGAAGATGGGCCGCGCATGGCAGATGATTAATCACTCATTTTAATTTTTATCAATCACATTTTTCATTTCACTCGCTCAGGCGACGCGACCGGACATTGCAACGGCTGTGGAAAAGAGGTGTCCACGGTTTGACGCGGTTGTGGCCGTTGTGCCAGCCGAAAAAGGGTACCGTTTTTCGGGAATTTTTTAGCCGACTGGATTGTGTCGTTGTACGGGTGAAAGAAGTTGTTGAGGGACAGACAACTCATCGACTATCTCTGCACATAGCGATGGCATACGTTAGAAATAATCTGGATTTTTACTAAAAGCTGGACTCATTACATCGATACAGTTGGATGTTAAAAAGGTTTTGAATTACTTAAACTAGAAGACACTTTTTCTTGAAAAAAATATTTAAATGTTTATTTTAAAAATATCAATAGCGAACATTCATAAAAAGATTAGCAATTTTTTATCAATATAATCATTTTTGTTTTATTTATAAGATTTCACTTCCATATAATTGTAAAAATGTATTCAAAAACTAGTCTTTATCTTCAAATGCAAAATAAATCAATCATCGAATAAAAAGAGTAGTGAAAATAAAAAAATATTTATAATATATTTAAATAACTACATTCAGTTTCTTATGGAAACAAAAATGTATTAAGTTAGTTATATTGTTGTTTTTCATTATTTATGTTACAATGGGCTTTCTCGAATATGTCGGAGCTCAGCTTTAGTACAGCGCAAGAAGCCTTCCATTAACAGTTCCACGAACGGGCGCGTTTGTTGTGTTTCTGTCCTTTATCGTCAGGTCTCCCGGAGCGCAACATAAACGGAAGCCGATTCTCGCAACGCGTACAGCGCTTCCCTCGGTTTCAGCAACAACGCAAGCCGAAACGAAACAAGCGCGTTCCAACCGAACCGAGAAGAGCCAACAACATTTGTCACCCTCCTGTTGCCTACGCTGTCGAAAATCGCGTACGAGCAAATGCGTACCCATATATGTACCATCAGCTGGCCCCTACGGAGGATACGACCATTCTTAGCGATCTGGTTGTACCGTCGCAATCATGCAGTCGGAGGACGGGTCTCGACCGAAACGCTTTCGATAATGTTTCCTCCCCGCACGTATGGGTCAGATTGATTGCGGTGCGGGAGTGCAAGCGGGTGTCTAAATATGTGTAAATAAAATATTTACGTCGCCTGCAAAATTCACCCACCGCGATGTACGAGGCGTACGGTACAGGCGCCTTCACCTTCCGACGGCTTCAACGATGGCTTTCGCGTTGCGTGTGGCTGGGCGATGGGAACAAAAGTTTGCCCGTTGGTTCGCAGTGCTTCTACCACCAAACTTCCCTATTCCTTCCCCACGAGTATGGGAGCAACATGCTGGGCCGATCCGCTCATTGTATGTAAAACACGACATGGATTTTTTGTTCCTCCACCGGCTTTCCTTCACTGCCGATTTTCCACCCGCTGCGTTACAAGCCACGTACGGTTGCGGTGTGCGTACTTTCTGATGCTCGTAAAAGGATCGATGGAAGATTGAGATCAGAAAATTTTTGGCGCTTTATTAGAAGCTCTTTACAGTTTTAGTGAATTGTTATGTAAAATGGTTAGAGCCATGTGTCCACAAATCGTCGCATCTTAGCTCCCACTAGTTCAACCCCTCCCGAATCCTAAACCTCTACCGATGTGCGAGATCGATCGGAATGCCAACCGATTGAATCATAAGCCTGTTCGGTGTTCGTTTCGATAAAGCTCGGCACGTTAAACCTCTCCGTTTGTGTACCATAATCTTACCGGGTTCTCATGGTCATGGTTTAACGACGGCGGGCGTACAAACACAGGCACACACACACTCTGGATGGCCTCGACAGAAACGAGCAGCAACCATTTGTGTTTTATGAGTTCGTACAGCTTGAGCAATAGCTCATTGCTTGCACTAAATCTATGTTCTGCTGTTGTACGCTGGCGTTGGAATCTCTGGGTTGTTTTCACAATCACAATCACCAAGCGTCGTCGGACCGGAATGTAAGCCCGTGAGCAAACCAATCGTTTATCGTTTTCCTTTTCATGCGATGCAGTGTGCGGTGAGAGAGTTGTTCTAAAAATAACGTTGAACGGCGTTTTACGGATAGCAAAAAAATGTACAATTTGTTTTGTCACTTTCGTAAAAAATCGATAAAGAGGTATTACGTTTGGGAGGAACAGACAAAATGTACCTTGTCATTGGTTTCAATTGGATGAGGCGATGTCAGATTGGGAACTGCTCAATAGTAGTCAATTATTGATTGCCAAATTAATTCAACCTCAGCATTATTGTATTTATTTGATCATTATTGTTATTATCGGCTTAATTAAACTACATTTGGCTTACAAGATAATAAAACTACATTTGGCTTACAATACAAATCTACATTTGGCTCACAATTCAGCCAGCACTACTTGAGATTAAAATGGGAAAGATCTCACTTTTTGTTTAGTAATTTGAATTCCCCGATTAATTTGAGACCCGTTTTGATTTTGGTAAAAATGAAAAATAAACTTAATAGTAATATCATATAATAGCAAACAAAACATTCGGCAATAATACCCAATACTGCAATAAAAATAAGTTGAAATCGAATCAAACTAAAATCTCACATTAAAATCTTATTATCTGAGCTGTTCTAATATTCGACTATCTTTACTAAAAGGTTTTTATGAATGAAGAGAAATTTTCCCATATTTTTAATAACCTAATTGGTCGTAACAATATAATTTTATGATCGCAATAGAAGCTTGTAAAGATTTTAAGGCATATTTTTCAATTTACTAAACGAAGCTGAACGCTGAAATCAAATTAGTTGAAAAGATAGTGAGGGGATAAAGATGAACCTCTCACCTGGAATCGCTTGGTTGCATTCGAAGATACTATTGCGATGCTAATAGGGATGACGCACAACAATTCGACCAAATCAAATGACATCAACACGTCCGGATGTAATTGAAACACAAACCCGGACATGGGGCCCCATAATTGGTACGTAGAATTACAAATCACAGATCAATCGATTGAGTGCGAGCTTGACTAGCTGTTCCGAGCACCACATGCATACAGTAAAATCCCTACGAACGCAAATCACCCGTGCTCGGGCTAAATCCCCTCTCCCAATCACCACTCATCACCGATTCGGCGAACAATGAGCGACGCCTGTTAGGTAGTAAAGCTAGGGCTCTCTGGATCTGGATTGTACCATAAGATTGCGACAGCCCTTTGGCCTGTCGGTTGAACTTTAGCGCTGATAATTGCGCCGATGTCGATCGCCGGGACGTTTTCGGTCGATCGTAGCAACAACCCGAACGAATGATGAATCGAACCAACGATTATCCCAAATTGCGCACTTGTCCAAACTCGCGGATACATCGACGTGGCGAAAGGCGCAAAAGCCGTTCCCGGACCCGGTGCGTACTGCCTGACCTTTCGCCCAAAACACATCGCCGTGTGCCAGTGGACCAGATCTTCTGTTTAGTTTGATCCTATTAAACCATCATCACCACATCCACCCACACACACACAAACATACACACATACACACTCCTTGCGAAAGGTGTTGTTGCTGTTGGGGCATGATAAAGGTGGGCTTGAGGATTTGAAGAGCGAAAGCACATAAAAATAACCACTTGTTTATCACTTTGCGCCCTTTTTTATCCCTTCACATTCCCGCAGTGTGTTGGACCGATCGGACGGTGTGTTGTATGGTATTTTTCCAGTGCAGTTCTGAGTGTATTTTTCATTGTTGTTGCAGCTTCAACTTCAACCGGTGCATTATCAAAAATTTATCTTCCTCCAACACGCCGCACACCGCTACGTTCTGGCGATCCAGACCATTCTCGATCCCAACTACTATTATGGTCCATTCATCATACGATCATTTCCGCGCCTCAGCCCCGCACATCAATCATGGCAAACAATCAGGTTCTTCCTCTTGCGCAGTGTTTTGATATGCTCACAGAGAGAGTGTGTTTGAGTGTGTGTGTGTATATGCGCGCGCCGCACGCGAACATTTGCCAGAAAATAATAACGACCAAAACTCGCGCTTGTTTATGCATCAATTTTTGTGTTTCACTCGACGAGATTGTTTTACCCTTCGACCGCCTAGCTTGGTATGGTTCTTTTGCAATGCTGACACGCGCGAAAAGTGGATTCCACATGCTGACCGAGGTGTGGGCTAGTTGCATGAAAGTTGTTCGCAGAAACATAGTTGCATACGCGGTTATTTGTCAAAACAACAAATCAATCGTTAGAAGAGGGTTGAAAAATTGCAATCAAATAGCATGATGGAGAGGAATTTGCTATCTTGTTTTCAATCGATACTAAAATTGAGAAAAAATATTTTATGTCTCAGTCAAATTTGAAGCCTATTATTTTTTCAAAGCATGTTACTTAGAGAGCAGTTTTTATTTTATTAATTTTGTAAATATGTTTGGATTGACCAGAAAACTTATATGCCATATCGATTATCATAATTGAAAATATATAACAATAGCAATTTTTCAACCTTTATCGTCACCATATCATGTGACCTATAATTTAAAAATATGCAATAACGCATAAGACAATAAACTTATTTTTCATCTAGTGTATTTCATCCACAATAGACGACGGATGGCTGTCACATTGAATGGCTTTAATGGGTCATTTATTCAAATTCTTTAAAATCAAGTCCAATTTCATAAAACACTCTCGTACAGTTCTAAAAGGTTTGTCCACCACATTGGGCAAACAATCGATCGTTAATGATGGGCGCCAGTCAAATGCAAGCCAATTTCTGACCACACGTACACACACATTTACAATAAGGGTTCCGTGCTCCAGGAAGTTCATCCTCTGCCGGGTACTCATGCATTATTAATGCACTACGCATACGCTTTGTCTTCCGTCCTGCAGCGGCAGCGCCACCAATCTCACAAATGATCCCGTTAGGATGCTTAGGATGCTTCCCCTCAACTTCACCCTCAAATCCCACCCCCAGCCGCACCGAGCTCTACTCACTTTTTGTCAATGTGCACCACCTTCATGTCCATCGAGTGGATCGTGGTGAAGACGTTGGTCGCACCCTGGACGACGCATTCGCGCGTTTCCGGCATCGCGATCGGTGTGCAGGTCGCGATGAAGACGGGCTCGTTACGGCTGCACAGCGGCAGATAGGACAGATAGTGGCCCTGCACCAGCACCACCTGGAAGGGAATGGAAACGTTTGAAGACAAAGTTAGCGTTTTGGCGTCGGTTAGCACAAATGTCATCGGGTACGGGAGCGGGTGTAGGTGGATGCTGACCGAAAGGGCAATTTTAACAAGCCCGTGTCGGGAATGGTCTTAATGCTAAATGTGGAGCGATTAAATAATGGGACAGGGCGGGTGCGATCGAGTGAAATGTTCATAATGGGAAAGAGCTTGCAAAGGTCGGGAGGCAGTTTTGATGCGTACGGTTAGATTGAGCGAAATTTCTATTAGGAGAAACATTTAAATTATGTCTAATCAACAGTTAATTGGTGAGTTAGAGAAAAAAAGCCATATCATAATAATGGTTCCTACTTGTTTCAGTAATACAAATAAACATAAAATATTTAACCTACGTGAATATTAAATAGTGAACTATTTCGGAATGCGATTTGTCTATCTACGGTTTTGGCTTGCCATTCTAATTTATACCTTGAAGCAATAAAATTACTTAATGATGACCGATAACAATTGTTGAAATCGTTTAGAATTCTTCCAGCACACATTACTTAATGCTCGTTTAATACAACTCCAGTTCCGGCGGCTTCCTGCCCCCCGAGAGCATCGGAAAGAAGCGACCGCACGTCACGTCAAGGATGGATTTCCCGAGGTTACCCTAAACCGGCTTAGCCCTGAAACCTTCAATTAACCTGTTGCTCCGTTGCTCACTTTACACCCTTGTTACGTCACCGAACGGCATCGGATCGGTACGCCGGTCGACCGGTCCCTGCCTGATGTGCCTGGTCGTACATAATCCCATAATTTTTATAATTGACTGTCGGATGTTCATTCGCTGAGTTGTGCTCGGTGGACCAAACGCTGAGACGCGGTGTAGAATGATCGTCACCTTGGCGCGGATGGCAGCTAGCATTGTGGCAGGTGTGATTTGGATGCGCGACTCAGGAAGATACTTCAATCAGTGTCGACATGCGAATCGATCGATTGCGTGGTGGTTGATATCATGAAAAAAGTATCGACTGGGACCAATTATAGGAAGGGTGACGTCAAGTTTGGTTTTGTCCGCGAGCATCAACGATGGAAGGGAGCGTTGGGATTAGATGGGGTGTGAAGAGTACTGTTCACTGTTAATGATATCGTAATGACTTCGATTTGCGTAATATTAAAGCATGGTGCTGCGATTGGTAATTATTACTGATTATGATACTCTCCATACATGCTTGAGTTTTTGTAATGTAGTTCCTAATTTAAATAAATAATCCTTTTCCAAAATAAAACTACCAGGTCCATACTGGAGTAAGAAACTTGTTCGAAAGTAAACTACGAACTGTACTGAATGCGAACACTGGAAAAGAGCATGGATCATAAATCTTTCTCCTATCTCTATAGTTCTTCTGAGCTGTACTTTCCACAAACAATGCAATTTGATGACACCATTTCAAACTCATCTGGCATGACTGATCATCTGGTTTCTCTTCCGCTTCGGTTTGATTTCTTTGGGTCACGGATGCCACACAGATGAGGCAGCTGCTATTCGAGATCCCGTCACTAGCAAACTGGTGTGGGAGTAAAAATAATTGAACGACGATGTTACACGGTCCAGTGACAGCGAGCAGGTCCCGATGCAGTTCCTTTATCCAGCCCTCTCCACGCACCGAGACCGAGGGAACTGGAAGAAAGCGGACGAACGAAATTGTGTACAATATTAAAAGATCCTCATACGTGAATGCACCAAATGCACGCGCTACACATTCGTCGCATCGCGGTGGACGCGTGGAACCGTTTCGTTAGCCTCTACCACTGCCTAATAAAGCAGACAGCCGGTACGGAAATGTGTGATCGCTTCATTTCCTGCAGCCGTAAGATGGAGATGGTGCCCATCCTGCTCAACAGACTATATGTAGCGTACGGACGCCTGCGTGGGTGTACTTTAAAGACGAAACGAAATAGAGACATCCACTCGTCGTACTCGAGGTTCGTATTGATGGACTCGAGCTCGGTAGTGAGGCATCGAGTCAAAAGTCAAACGCGAAAGTTACGCTTTGATTGAGGTTCGTGCTCCAGCCTGCTCCAGGGTTTACTGGCATATGGTCTTGGATCCGGCTCGCTATCACACCGTGGCCGTGTGACGAAGTACATCAATTCAAATGCAGCGATCGTTAAGACCTAGCCGAAGCCGTAAGGTCAGGGCTGCAGCAGCCACCAAGCAAGCGAGCGGCGCTTCCACGGTGGAGGTCTGCGCGAATCTGAAGCAAAGAACGAGCAACTATGCATACAATGAGCGGATTAGTTTACGTGTGCAGCAAAACCCACGAGTTCATCATCGCGACGTTGGAGGCAGCGCACGCGGTATTGTCGACAGCGCCGAGTATTATGCGTTTATCCGCGCCAAATATCTGGTGCTGGTGAAATAAGTTATTGGATCCAATTATGAGCGGAAGCGTTCGTACGTGTTCGCCAGGGCTGGGGGTGCTGGGAGCGGCATGTACGGAGGGAAGCTTATTTCAATTATATTCCTACTTCGTGTGGTGCGTATCCAACGTAATCGGGGCGCAATAAGATTAGTCCAAGGGTGTCTAGGATTGCCGGCTAAGCTGAAGGTGTCACATTACTGAGCCAATTTGCAGATTGCATGAGGGAGAGGAGAATTAGATAAGCAGTATTTTTTTTTGCAACCTAGCGTTGAATAGTATCAAACATTCTAAGTAAACCCGACCTTAGTAAACAGAGTTAGTAGCTTCAAACGATTAATTTAATTTTAAAACGATGAGTGAGCACGTACCTTCTGGTCGCCAAATCGCATCTGTCGCCTCGCGTTTCGGCTCACGTTCATTCGGCAGAGAAAGATTCGCTGCTCGCCGTCCAGAAGCGACGAACCCGCCGATGAACCCGCCGGTCCGCCGCCTCCTCCCGCACTCGCCACGGATGAACCGGACGGGGATAGGGAGCTTCCGTGATGTAGCAGATGGTGATGATGGTGACCGTGGTGATTGTGATGGTTGCTGCCGAGCTGCTGCTGCTGTTGCTGACTGTGCGGGTGATGAAGGTGTTGGTGGTGCTGGTGGTGGTGGTGTTGGTGCAGATGGTGATGATGTGAGCTTGTGTGCTGTGAAACACCCCGACTCAGCTCGCTCTGAATTGCACCGTGATCCTGTTTGTCGATAATGTCGTAAACGGAATCACCATGTATGAGTAGATCCTCCTGCGAGATGAGAGAAAGAGTAAGACAAACGTGAGAACGAGAGGAAGGAGATTAAAAATAATACTAAAAACCGCCCTAAAAACCCACGCATTTATCGTTATCAGGGAAGGACATAAAACAGTCAACAAGAAACTTCGCGCAAGCTTCTCGCGTTCCGTTGAAGGACACTCCAATTATGGACCGCAACCGATTGGACCGGACGAGCAGATTATAAACCGATTAAACGATGATCAACGAGAACCCAACCCAACGACACGGTGGCTACACGATAGGGGCAGGAATGATGTCCTTTCTTTAAATAAAAATCGATCATTTCATAGTTGCAATGCTGTGATAGTGCACAGCTGGCCCATCGTTCCTGCCCGAAGTCTTTGCATCTTCCCTTGGTGTGAGAGGTGGTAAGAGATTTGTTTCTCTTTCATTCTCCTGAGCTTGACCACTGGAACACCCACCCAGAATGGGATTTTCGTTTCTCCGCTTCTTCACGTGCGCGTTTCGATTCGTACGCTGATAGCGCGTCTGCGATAATCTTTCGGTGTTGATATTCAATTTCATCGCAAATCCCGAACCGGTCGGCCCGTCTCGATCGCCATCGATGACGATCGATCGCTTTCGGCAAGAATCGGTTGAAATGGATCGTGAGCTTGGTTGTCGAACGCGGAAAGAAAGTAGCGTACGGTGTGAACGAAAATTCTGCGCCCGAACGTTTCATTTGCATCGCTTCTGCGCGGTTCGTTCGGGTGAGAGCCGCAGTTCACAGCATAAAGGCAAATTGAGCCGCGTTCTAGCCCGCTGGCAGTGGACGGAACGTTAAGAATCGGACGGCACGCCCGTAGTAGCGGGGAGGTGTTTGAGCAGTGGGCAAAAATTTATGTGCGAATAATAATCATCATAAATATCATTTTAAATAAGTGCTCTCTGGGCAGCTGGAGCTGGTGGTGGTGGGTAAAATTGCGAATCGCGAAACAATATTCGATCGTATCATCCTCGTCTCAATCTGCATCGGCATCGGGGAGAAGAAAATCAATTAAATATGATCCAGCGTCCGGACACACGCAACATGCGGCGCAGTCAATGCAAACCGTTGGTGACAACACTATGGGAGAAGTTTTGGTTCATGCCGGAGGACTATTGATGATATTTCCAAGTATTCCGATTTACACAACGTCTCTATAGCATAAGAAGCTTTTATTTGTGGTTAGAGAGAACCTGGTACGGAAATTTTGAGGCAAGTTCTATATTTATAACTTCCTATATTTTGTTGAACGAATCTGATGCCCTTTTGATTCGAGAAGCTGCTGTCTTATAGAAAAAAGTCGTGTCTTGCGGGTATTATTTCTTCTTTATTTTGCCAAACAAATGCTGGACAAATGAAGATAGATAATCGATGTCGATACATCGATTTTAAATATTCTTATGTTATTAAGGCAACGATTGTTACGGAATTGAATAAAATAAATAAAAATAATAAAATAATTTTTGACTTTCTTTGAAAGCTTCAAACCCATAGTATGTGCCATGATCCCTTGGGAGGAAAACATGAATTTCACCCCAGTGTAATTGCTTCATTTAGTCCCGGCATATGTGATCGTGATCGCGATAAGAATGACCAACGCTTGGTATCAACGCACCGGACTCGTGCTGCCATTCTTTTACCCGATGCGTGCCTGTCGTCAACGTAATAATTGGTGACCGCCCTTCTCGGAGGAGCCTATGCCAGAGAGCAATTACTCCGCTCTTGCCCGGAAGGTATAATTAACCACCTAGCTCCGATTTCGATAGCAAACCCCTGGTGTTGATGCGGCAAATACAGGAAGGGCTTTTTTCAAATGAAACAGACTTTGCCTTGCGCTGCTGAAATTAGAAACCATGTGCGATAAAAACCGCGTGGTAAAACTGTACGGCGAACCAGAATTCATTATTAATTTGCAAATGTTATGCACTGAAATGGCGCATGGCTCGCGGTCGAAAGTGAACGTGCGCAAGTTTCAAGCTTAACGCCCGCCCCGTTCAAATGCCCGTTGCGTGTCGGTCGACTTCGTCACTTTCAGTTTCCGCCCTCAATTGACCCAAATGTGCGACGATAAATTTAATCCAGCATAGTCCATCAAAAACCGTTTCACCGTTCGCTTTCCTCCCGCACAGGGGCTGGGCGCGTATGCCACGAGAAAAAAAAGTCGTCAAACAGCTGAGGTGTGGTCTCGGGGTACGTAACCTAATTGAAATTAATGTCTGTTTATCCTGGCAGCTTTCGGGCCGCGCCGTATTTCGGCAAAGGTACTCCTAAAATCACAACCATGTGTGTGTTTGAGCTTGTGAAGCAGTTATTGAATTATACGTCGAAGAAGCCTCCAGCCTCCCGAACCAGCTGGCTCCAGATGTTGCGGCCGGAGGTGCCGGAGTGTTGATAAATGGATCAAAATTTATCAAATCAACTTTGGCCCACCACGCGTACGCCTCCTATATCGCTTACCACACATGACATGACTCATGGCTTCTGCTTGCTGGGACCGTTTGCAGGCATCGATACGTGTGCGTTTGGACGGTGAAACGAACGCGCGGACAGCTACAGTGACCAGGCGCAATCGATTATTGTGCCCGCGATACTGGGCCTTTTTTGTTGCTTGTTTTTCTGCTCAGCCATCGCCATGTTTCACACATTTTATTGCCATTAATATTTGTGCGAGGTTGTGCGAGGTGAACCCAGGAATTAGTGCCCGGTGCTACGGTGACCATTTCCACTCTCAATCCTCAGCCAGCGTTCCCTTATTTCACTCTCAGGTGAGCTTCAGGTTTCCATAAAACAACCGGCTGTCGGATCGAACGCTCCGGTTAGGCGCGATTTGGTACCATAAATGATTGATTGGTTTTTAATGGAGGCCTGCGAGAATCGCAATCAATCACAATTGATATTTATCTAGTTTTGTAGGCAAAGGTATTGCCGGCTTGATTCGATAATGGTAGCTTTTGGGGTGACGGTTTTGATTTGATAATTTTTAATTACACGCCATCATGCCACACGCCTATGCACAGATTGTTGCTGAACGAACGAACCGTATGGTATGTTTAAATTTATTTGTTTTTTTTCAATAGAGACGACATACTGGGTCTCCGGGACTAACAGTATGCGTGGATTATATTTAAATTTGCCAGAGAGATTGGAATTACCATTTAATCCTCTTTCTTTCCTGTCTCTCCTCTAATCCTACTGCATTGTTCGTACTCATTTATGTTTTTCTATGTCTAGATTTATGTTGTTGTAGTTTTTTGTGTGGCATGGCAGATACACCGGGCAGAAGAACACCACCGGAATGAAGTTCCGCGTGGTGCATCAACGGCAGTACCGAAGTACTCACTCCGCTTTGCCCTTCTTTCCAGAAGCCAACAAACGTCATCAGAGCAGTGACCAGGCCAAAACCAAATACAACCAAGAAATGTACACGCAAAACGACTGGACCAACTGGACTCTAGAACGATGACAAATGAACTACGAATATCAAACGAATGAAGCGAATGTTTAAATCTCAACCGAGCCCACCCGGGATAAGGTGTTGTTATGTGTAATGTGGAGGAAATGCCCATTTGTAATCATTGTTTAGTCTTAAGTATAGTTATAAGCAATACGGCCAGGCCGTTATTTCTTAAAATAAATAAATAAATAAAAAATATTAATATTTCTGTTCTAGATGACTGCAAAAGATTTCAATACGAGTCTTCATGAAAAAAATGAATTAAAATAAATTATTCAATACTTTTCTTGTTTTGTTGATTCGTTTTTAAAGAAATGTAAATTATTCTGGCATAAGACGCTTAAGACAACAATATTATGTTATTTGGTTTTAAATGTGCGAATAAAAGTAAAAATTATAAAAAGAGTATATTGAATAATTTGGGGTTTGCGATTTAACTACAAATTAAAAAAGAGTCAAAAATGGCAAAAATATTAGGTTCGAACAAAATTCGTCATATAAAACTGAAAATCCTTTATGTACTGTGCACGTTCTTCCACAAAAATACGCCCGCGTCAATGCAGCATTGCGAAAGCCTTTTCCAGTTCGATCCCAACATTCTCTCACATAAATTGTGTTTAGCTGACAGCAGCTGCCAGCTACCCGCGGGGGAGTGCTTTTGACCGGCGGTGGTTTTCGCGGTACCCGATGCAAAACCTTAAACCCTTCGCCGGCAACCTGTTGAATTTGGGCGAAAGAAAAACAAAACAAAAAATCGCCAACCAACGTGCACACACCTGTTGCGGGAGGATCGATTCGAAAGGAGGCTTTGTGAGTTATGTTTCCTACCGCACGGGGTGGTAGCCTTGGTAGGTTGGTGGCTACTGAGCCGGCGAACTCGAGCTGGTGACTAATATGATATCATAATTACATTAATTTATCGATAGCCATTTACTGGCCCAACTGCGCCTGGGAATGGGGTACCCGATTTTGCTCCATGCTGTGCATTTGTGTGTGTTTGTGTGTATACTTGAGCATGGGTGCACGTTGCATGTAATCTGAGAAACACTCTTCACGGGAGCATGTGAGCGGACATGGCAGGAAAGGAGTTAATCGGTTGCAGTGGTACATTTATTAGCTCGTAGTGCCGCTGCGTTGTGGTACGTTTTTGGCCTGGCAAATAGATAGCCTTTAAAAGCGAGCAGCATACTGTGAACAGGTGAACACAAAATGGCCTATTTGCGATTTGATATAAGGCAGTTTTATGGGAACGGTTTGAGCGAAGTTTCGATTACACGGTAAATAAAAAGCTCCTGAGATTAAGAGTATAGTAGATCGATTGTGGCAAGTGGATTGAAGCGGACCTGTTACCGGCATCCAACAGCTCTTTTTGACAGGTGTGTATGTGTTTTAGCAGGTGCATGCATTAGAATGACGAAACTATCCACACATAATTTTAATAAAAATAAAAAAGTAAAATAATTTTAAAATAAATAAAATAATTATTTATTTTCATAACAATAAATTTAAAAATAATGATTTTAATTAAAAATAAAAAGGTGTTGGTAAAACGTTTGCCTTGGTAATTCAATCATATCTTTAGATTGAAGCAAATAACAAAATATCACTCAGAGATCACAATTCTTCAATTTTAACTCTATGTGTCTTCACTCTAGTAGCGATCTAGTGAACACGAAATTACTTGAAATAAATTTACAGCACTGCCGCAAAAAAAAAGTTATTCAAAGCACATTGGATACGCTCGTCGGCGCTGGTAGCTGCCACTTGCAGACGGCAACACGCTTTGATGCTACCCGGTCTGCACCGAGCAATGTCCGCCGCGTACAAGTGCGGCGTGAAGCAAGTGCAATCGATCTAGCCACCACATAAACCTTCACCGTGGCGGTGCACAACCACTGACTGCACTTAAAAACATAAGAGTGCACGGCAAAACAACACACTTAAATGTAAATGAAATCACCAATCCGAATGGAAACGATCATTTTCCATGAATTTATGACCCAATGGTGGGTGAAATGTAGGCGCAATGAGGAAGAGGGGCGCGAAGGGAGGTGGCTGGGGTCGAGACATTTGCGAATGACAGCCACCGGGCAGCAGAGTGTAGCAGTTTGGCACGTTTATCTAAATGTAATTATTACTATTAGACAGCAAATGCGATTAGCGCAGGTGCGGGTGTGTTTGGGTCTGGTTTTCTGGTTTCTTTTTTGTCTTTTCGAAAAAGCTTGTTCGAACGTACGCTTTAAAAAGCATGACGCAGTAGGACGAAGCAAACCTCCACGAAGGCATTGGGCGAATGCGTTCGGGTTGAGGGCGTTCGCGATTTGGAGGCGAGGCGCGCGTCAACTGTCATCGAGCTGTCCGTTCAAGCCCATGGCTACCACCCTGGACGCTTCGGTTCTTTCAACGTAATCCATTAGAAATCGGTAAGGATTCTGAATGGATGCAACGAGCAGCATCAGCAGCAGCAGCGTCGGCAGTTCCACCATCAGCCATTTTTGTCGACTCATCGCCAAACGACGTCGTTAAACGGACAACACTTATCGAACGCTTGATCGCTTGTTCGTTGAGCTTGTTTGATCGATGTCGAATGAAAATGGCCGCGATTGTTTGCTGGCAGTGCGTCGAAAGCCAGTCACACCCCGGCACGGCTGTCAACGGCTGAAGTCGTAGCGTGCGGAAAGCTCTAAACGGCTAAAACAAAACGCACCCGGGATCAATATGGTCGATTGTTTTTCCTTTTGCCCTGGGCACCACCAGCCCAGTGTTGAAATAGTACGGTTGGGGCCCGCGTTGTACGCGTGTGTGCGCCCGGGCGCCCCGCCGTATTATCTAATGCATCGATCAGTCCTGACATTGGCTGCATTCTTCGGAGTGGCAAGAATTTAATGCCATTTATTTGGGTCACTTTGGCCGCTGGACGCCGTATCCAGCGTTTGGATCGTGCTCGGGAAGTTCGCGTTTCGGTGCTGGTGGTGAATGCAAATCAATTGGACAGTACGGCACGCGGAGGGCGGGGAGTGTGGCGATAGGAATGTGGTTTAGACCTTCGCGGCAATCACGGATAGGATCTGGCAAACAATTAAAGCTCAACTTTGAACCCAGCGCGCCAGATGTTAGCTGAAAGCTTTCAAGTGTTGCAAAGTCTTTTCAATGCAATTTCACAAATGGCTCCTTTTCAAACATAGTTTAGATGTTCCTTTGAAGAACGATAGACAATTAAGTAGCTCTAAGAGGTGCAAAGATCCTTTAGAAAAGGACCGAATAAACATATAGTGCCGATGTAATCAGCTCAGGTATTTTCTCAATATCAACGCAAAAAGAAGAACTCTATCAAGTTTACGTTGGATTTTACAACGGTTCTATCAACTATAAAATATTTCGATAATTGAAACTAATTAACAAGTTAAAATGTTTCCATTAAAAATGATACTCAACCATGTGATTGGATTAAAATGTTTATTTGTAATGATTTGTCTTTGAAAGTGAATTATGTATTCATGGGCTGTGAAATTTTCTTAAACGTTGCGGTTGAAGTGAATGTTTTCGTGAAGAATAGATACACTATGATTTGGTCGACCAACATGTCCTTAAATGTTTTCTTCACTTTTGTGTATTGAAATGTCTTTGTTTGAATGTTTAAAACATAAATAAAACCCTTTATTTACATTTGTTGAGGCCAAAGTAAATTAAAAATAAAACCAAGCAGAACTACACAAAACCAACACAATTGCCGCCATCGTATCACCCGGAACATCATCATCATCGCACTCATGGTTTGTATCATCAGCCCGCGTACCACTATTTTATCGTCGCCAGGAACAAAAACCGATCGCCGCCACCATTCGGCTGGCGGCTAAACGGTCGTACCATATTTAACCACGCGGCCATAAAATAATAGATTTATGACTTTATTAAAAAGTGCTTCTCGCGGGCCACCGAACGTCCAGCGGTTGACCCGGGCAGGAAGATTCACCGTAGCAGGCTTCTTCCGACCGTCCAGGCGGTGGTTTCGTGGCAGCAAACGCTTTCCCGCTTTCCGCGCACTCGCTCCGACGGTGGCCGAGATACTAATAAATTAATAAAAGTTTCCCCGCAAGGCTGCGATAAAGTTTGGGCCGGCCGACAGTGCAAAAAGCCGTTGCCTTTTAGTTGTAGTGTGCAAACGTGTCTCGGTGGTTTTGGCTTACTGCTACCTACCGATCTCGGTACACGCTCAGTGTTCGGTTCGGATTTACAAGGACCTCAGCTCGGGGTTCGATTTCGAGACTGAAAATTATTATTTGCACATTATTTTAGTGCCTTCCGACGAAGCGCACTGCCGGAGAGTTATGGTTTATAAGTTTTTCCATCCCCACTGCACCAATAAACAATGCACGCGAAACGTTCCTCCTGCGCCAACCGATGTTGGCTAACCATTTTCCCATAAATGCACCCCGAGGGTACGGTTTGATGCCTTCATTAGGGGAATTTGCGGGAGTCATAACCGTCGGAAAATTAGCCCTACGAAATGTCATTCCCATTGCTTCCAATAGGAAACGTGGCCCCCACCATCGGTGCGGTAGGAATGACGATGATGATGGGTTGCTGTGGGCCCCACGGACAGCGGCGGGGCCAACGGTCAGCGTTCGGCTGGTCAATTTCAACCACTCGCAAACGAACCACTCCCCACGGGGGAGGATTACGTCTGTCAGGGAACAGCACAAAAAAAAAGAAAAGCAAAAATTCTGAAACGGAACGTCATGTTCCGCAAGAGGTTGTCTGCAGTTGAGTTTTAATTCCTCCACCCATGGCTCCCTCGTGGTCATGAGGGTTTGGAGCATGCGGATTCGACGGGATCACACACAAAAACAAACATCTTCGCTGGTAATTATAGAGAAAACATGTTCATTTCGCCTTCCATCGCCAATGCCACGTGAACGCAAACGCGGAAGGGCGTCCCTGAGACTGGATATGCAGCTGAAAGGCAACGGCAGCAGCAGCAGCAGGATGTACTGTCGTGCGATACGTCCACCCGTGGTTACCAGCAGACCTGCTTGTAAAGCAAATAAACCATCAAACCGAATGCCTCGGTCGATGGATGGGAAATGCACTAAACCAAGCGTTACGATGCTCCGGTTTCGAAAGGGTCATTGCTGTCTTCATTGCGCACTGTGGATTGCTGAATCCACCGTGAGAAAAATCGAATCGATTAAGGACCCGTATCGATGATATCGACGTGAAAATATGTTGCAAATGCTTTGTTCGTTTCCAGAGCAAACATTGTATGGTATAATAAAATGTATGAACATAATTCTATTTGCGATTGAAAACTAGTCCTTTAAAATTGATGTATTTCTTGAATGGATAAAAGAAAACCCAAAAATCAATAGCTCATACAATACCTACAAGGAGTTTGATAGAAAATTAACAACAATTTCAGTTGCATCGAAAATTATTTATAAGCAGAAGGATTCTAAAAATAGAAGAAATATAATTACTAAACAAGTATAGCTCGTTTTTTAGGTATTTACAATTTTGAATTATTTCACTGCATGTAAAAGCAGCGAACCACTCTCGCTGAACCGTGCTGCTTACTTTCCCGCACAGCGAAAGGACATCACGCACGGTGCGTAAGAATCGTCAGCACACCACAAAGTCATCCGGTAAAAAGAGGGTCGTACCCGGTTCCGAATGGATGGATGGTATTCGTACCCGTCCGCGGCCGTTCGTCTCTCGCGATGAGTGGCCGGGACCACCCCAAAAGGGGCCGCAACGGGTCTGATCTAATGTGATGGATTTTCTGTAATTTGCTCCGACATGCGTCCGGTTCGTCTCCCTCGGGACGCGTCCGAGGGAGGGTTGCTGTTGATCGTTATGATCAGATCAAGCCCTGCTGCACCGGTGCGCGCACCGAGTTTATTACATTTTAGCGAACAATCTTCAACCCGGTCAGTATGGGAGGAGCCGGTCGAGGGCGGCCGCTAATACGCGTCCGAACGCTATGGACCGTCGGGACGTCACGGGCCGGCATGGCCTGATTGCCCGGAGGTAGGTAAGGCCCCATCAGTCAGCCGCTTGTTTGCACTTTCCTTATCGGATGGGCACTGAGGGTCGTCCTTCGGGGTTCGTTTCGCTGGCAAACGAAATCATTCCTCCGGCGTGCGGCAGGAATTGTGGCAGCGTTTCATGGCTCGGTGCATTGGCTGCTTCGCTCATTTATTATGACTTAAACACCAGCAGTCTGCAAAGAGGCTAACAGGAACAGCGTCCTGCACTTCAAGCGCTTTCTAATCGCGATAAATGGTTCACACGCAGTAAATTTACGGTCCGCGAAATGTGACACATCGGTGACATCGGGTCGAGCGGGGGTTTCCCATCCACCCGTAGGATCTAGGTTAACACGTGCAAACACGCACATGCGCAAGTCACACAACCCAGCACCGAGTGAACCACCACCGAATATAAAAACGGAACGCTTTTTTACCGTAATGGCCAATAAAACTCACCACCGACCGACCGACCGACTCCGTCCGACTAGAAAAACGGACGACGGCTGAACCGGGTCCGGTGCGCAAAACGCCACCGTCGGCCCATAAATCGGTCAAGGTTTCCATTCGGCGCAATCGCGCCGCGTGGGTGCGATAAAATTTGATCGCACTCCGTTTTAAAACGCTCGGTTTTTGGGTGCGATATAAGCGACAAAGCTCATAAAACTGACACCCCGGACCGATCGCGGGTGAAAGGGACATAATCCACCCTTGGCGTGCGGATTCCATTACGATGCTTAATCTCACCAACCCTTATCAAAGGCTCGCACGCATGGGATGGGACACGGTGCAGCCGCTCATGGAAAACGAGCCCCACCTTCCCTTCGTTTTGGGCCTACAGCCCTACGTCAAAATTGTCCCGCGGGCACACATCTCTTGTGCCGTGGAATCAAACACAGCTAAGTGGGAGATTAATTAGTTGATCTCATTGCGGGCGAGAAAATGAAACTCATTCAGCGTGTGCAAAATTGGCTCGGCCGTGAGTGCGTTAAATGCGTGTGCCGTTTACTTTAGCAGCGGATTAGTGGACACACTGTTGTGGTAGCCGAAGAGGCTTTCCTGGGGTTGAAGAAATGGGAGATAAATCTTTCTGCGGGAGGTGAGATCATTACGAGCAGCTGGAGCTAAATTACACCACCGCAGGATTATGAGAAGTGTTGATCGATGAGAAGCTCGGCTTGTTAATGTGCGCAATTAAATGGACCTTTGCAGAGCGGATGCATATATCACGCAAGTGCCCTCAAGGAGTAGAAGCAATCAAAATATCTATCGCTGATGAATGTAAGTGTGCTATTTAGAGCGAGGGCTATCTTAAACGATATTCAAATAGTCGTAGTTAGTGGTTACCTACGACATACATTCGACACATTCCATTAATCCGTGCACTCCTGTTAAGAGAATTTATTCCAACAGCACACTAGCGTAGGTTAAGGTCGCTGTTTCAGCTTCCAGCTTGAACGATTTTTCCGAAAGAAATGTGTGTCCAGCTGCCCGTGTGCCTCGAACGCACCTCCAATCCTCCGGCTCGGCTCAGCGGTTTCGCCAGCTGTCAAACCGTTCCAAGCCGAAAAACATCGACCGAACATGATCGTAAAAATCGATCGAACATGACACCGGCAATGGAAACATGTCGCCTTGCTGTCTTTCCCTGCACCGACCGGCCCCACCGGTACCGCAACGCATTTCGGTGCATTCCGACGGAAACCGGAACGGGTATTCCGATTTATTACGGCGTCGTTCATAAATTTCCCTACGGCACATTTGTCACCGCCAGTGTCCGGGCATCCCGGGCATTCGAATTCGCTTCTAACATCGGTGCTGCTCGCGGGCAGCTCGATCGGTCCGTCCAATGTATGGCCCCGTTCGGCAGTCGCTCCGTTCGGAACACTTGTTTTTTTGACAGATTCATGACGGTTGGGAAGCAAATGAACATGTCTTCCGCTGGCAAAAGTCTACCAGCATCCCGGTGCAGGAAAGATAAATAAAAACAAGAAGGACACATCGTGGTGGTGGTGGTGGTGGTGCCGCGCGGGTTCGCCCGTTTTGCGTGCGGAGATTGATCGATGAAACAAACAATGCGTACACGAGGCGTATAAAAACAATCACATACGCGCGCACACACGAGCCTCAAGTGAGATGCGATCGGCGCATCGTACCATCATCGGTCAGACTTACGTGGGAGTTCAATTCATGTGGCAGCCAACAGCCGCATGGAAATGAGCCTCGCGCGCCAATATACCAGTGTGTATGATAAGTAATGGATGGTGTTTGGATGGCGGGATGACAGGACAGCACTGAAATCAGCATATCCCATTAAGCATCGTATGGGTCTGGTGTGCGAGTGTACGATTGAATTGTCCCGATTTAAAAGCTATCGCACTAAAGATGCTGCTATCAAGATCGTTTGCAGCAGCTGTGATCGATTAACGTACTCGGTTGTACTAAATTTATCTTCTCCAAAAGTACATTTGACATTTGCGTTTTAGATCGTGATAGATTTTTAAAAAACAATTTCACACTCTTGTTTCATACAAAAGAAGCTCCTGTGAAATATTTTAAATATTAGTAACCCAAAAAATGTTAAAACCTTTTTTTTGCTTAAATAGTCTAAATACAAGTTAAAATTGATTTTTAGATGTGATGTAAAGCTAACACATTTGAATGATTAGAGGGTGAAATTCCATTTAAATGGATATATGTTTGCAATAATATATTTAAATTGTACCTTAATTGAATTGGAAGTCGTCAACAGATCAATAAATTTGCTGTCCGACTCAGACGACCCTGACTGACCCTTCGGAGGGTGTCGTCATTTTGCTACACAAACAAAAAAACCTCTCTATTTACTAACAACAATCTCGTGCTAAAAACAATGTTACAATGTGCGAAACATGTAGCAAAATTTAAATCAAGCAGTGATCATCGATTCCTAACCCCTTCCTTCGCACGTGGTTGTTGAAGAAAAAAGACTCTCACACCTAAACCACCCAACGTAACCGAGTTGGTTGGAAAAGAACAAAAAAAAAATCGCATCGAAATCAGCACACAAACGGCGTGACAAATGACGCATCGTGGGGCACGCGCAAACCGTCGAAGGAACGGCGGTTCGGAACGGATGCCTGATCGCTTACCTGTCTGTGTGTGTGTGTGGGAACCAGCGCACTTGCACAGCGTGGTCTGGCTCCACATGAGTCTGCGCGTGCGTTCGAGCGTCACCTGGCGCGTTTATTTACGCGACAGACAAACGAAGCCGAAACCGATCAATCCGATCCGTGTACGGGGGCCGAGGGGGATGCAGGAATGTCGAGCTTTATTATTCTGTTTATTATATGCGAACCCGATTAGCGGTGATTATGATTGTGGGCAATCATTTATTGGCTTCCTACGCCATCGTGCAACCGACTGCAACCGCCGACGCGACTTCCACCGCCGTGGACACGGGTAGCGAGAGGATTAATGTTAGTTTGATCGTAAGCTCGGTTTGCGATCGCGTCCTAGAGACACAATCCCGGCAGCGGCGCAGATTTTCATTCACTTCGCCGCGTAATCGTAAAATAATCGAGCGTAATTTAATATAACACTACCTCCGGGTCGAGGCAAGGTCTCGATGCGGCAGCCAAACGTGTGTCATTAGCTCGTACAGAAGCTTCTGTAGCCTTTGCTAAACGGAGGAAGGAGTTGGTAAGTTGAAACACACTTTTGGGTGATGTTTTTGTTATTGCTGTGCTAAAAGTTTCGGGTGTCTTACATATTTCATGGGAGCTTACAAGATTTTTGAGCGATGTTTTGTCTAGGATGGAATTAGGTATGGATGTTAAAATTTGCGAATGAAGTTTCATATCTGTCAGCTAGTTTTGTTATTCTTTTTTAAATTTGTGTTTTTTTAAGTTAAGATTAGGTAGATTATAAAGAGCATTACATCAAAAATTTGATAACTACAAATAATTTCGTTTAAAATTGCTTCACAACAATTTGTAACGTTGTATATCATAAAATTTAAATTAATTATATAAATAAATTTAATTTCTTTATTTTTTTAAATTATTTAAATAGCCTGTTCCTGTAAAGGTCTTGCCAGTAGTCTTTTGAAACTCGCACGAATCTAAACTATAATTTCTCAATCAGAGAAATATGGTTCAAATGGTTTAAATGGTTCAAATTTGCAAAAGCTAGTGTGATCATATTAGCAGTGCCTAAGCACGCGAAAATATTGTTCCTTCCAACGCGCAACACCACCGGCCCCAATAATCCGATGGCTCTAAGTAGATTTACTGCCAGAACGCCAATTAATATTCGCAGCTACTTAGTCGTCCCAGCTGCACGGAGGACGGGTACGGAAGGAAGGTTTGCAAATGTTTGCCAGCTTTAAACTCCCCACCGTTTAGGCATCGGACGCTAGAAAAAGTTGCAAATGCGCCGCTAAGCACCCTGCCCTGATGGTGCTTTTTGTTAGGCTTAGGCTATACGCGTTTTGCACGCGGGTGAGGCCATTTGCCGAAATGATTGCAATAAATTCACTTTTCTAGTTTGGCTGGTCCGGTTGACATAATTCAGACCAGTGCAAACCAATGAAACAACGGGAAGCACAGGTAGAGGGGAAAAAAATAACAAACGGAACTGTTAGCATTATTTATTTGATTCAGCTATTGCAACCGCTTGATCCGCTTTATTTTTTATTTTTCCAGTGAAGCGGTGATTAGAAAGGGGCCCAGGTTTATTTTGCATACAGGGGATTTAAAAAGATGAATAATTTGAGCCGCCCGAAGTGGAAAAGTTGAAGTTGCAGTTTTTGAGTGAAGAATGGATGGAAGCAGTTTAGGAGTTTATTGAATATAAAATATGAAACAGAATTACCCGTACTTTAAAACAATAAATTTTAGGGCGAATTAGTTTCTCAGAAATCCGTGGGGCAAAATATCCTCCATAGTCGTTTGTTTTCAAATTCTTCATTTTTTGTAACATAAATTTATGAACCTGAGAATGTTCTTTCCCATCTTGGTGCTCCTGCTGTGCGAACCACTCCCTGGTGGTGACAAAAATAAGTGGAATAGTCATGCGAAATACTACTGACCCACTCGGGAATGGTCGGGCAAAATGTCACCATGCCCTAAACGAAACGCGAGTGTCCCACACCGGGAGATCGACTCCGCTTGGGGACACTTTCGGTTTCGGAATCGAACAAATGCCGCGCTGTAGCTGTAGAAGACGCAGAACCAGCGGGCGCTCGCAGTGCGCTCGTTTGGAACCCGTCCGTTTGTAACCTTAACCTCAATCATCGCCGTTTCGCGCGCCCCGATGCAGTGGATGGAGACGGATTTCGCTAAGGGATTGGTTTGTGGCGCGCAAACGCGCACGTGTGTATGTGTGTACATCGTTGCCGTTGCTGACCTAAACCCTCACCTCGCCGCATTCCGTGTAGCCGCGCTCGAAAACGGTTCGTTAGATCGGGTCGCTCGGTGAATTATTTATATTTATTCAAAACCGGCCAAATCCGACGGTGCACATCATCACGCGAGGGTGAGAAAGGGAATCGGGCATGAATGGGGGGAGGGGGGGGGGGGGAGCCAGTCAGCAAATCCTGCAGCAAATGCGCGAAACCTCGGTTTCCTCGCGCACATCCTCCCACGGTACCCCATGCGGAGGGACGAGGGTGAAAGAGAACCCAATCGATATCGGTGTACCGAGCCGAGCTGAGAGCGTGTGACGCTGCGATGGTGTGGGCAAGCAGATGTTATCAGCGTGAATCAGGCGGGCACAAACAATCCGACGTACAAGTGTGCCCTCGAGAGGCTGGCGGTGCATGGGTGCGCTCCTGCAGTTGGGAAAGGGGGTTAGCACCTAGCAGAATGGGTCATTCGAAGCCGCGGCTCGATCGGTCGTCACGGTTGGCTCGATGCCGATTGCCGATGCCTAATGAGCCTGCGCCCGACGGCGCAAGGCTTCGATCGATCGGTTGGGTTGCGGAAACTGATAAGCATAAACCGCGACGCCGAGCATGGTTGGCCGTGGTAGGGTGAGTGTTTGCCTTCTGTTGTCACGCCACGCACCATTCCGCGCCGCTCAGACCCAGGCTGCAACGTTAGAACATAAATTAACGTGTCTATTAATTGGTCGTTAGCGATGTCCCGGACATCGAGCGCTGCAGCAGCCCTTTCGAAGCACAACTCATAACTTTGCGCTGTCTGTGTGCATCGATACGGGCATCGGCGGAGCTGGGAATTGATTGTCAAGCGACTGTTGATTTTCACTGCTAACCCACTTCCTGCAATCGTGAAGAAGCGCATGAAGTGTGAGATTTCAACTATTAAAGCCACTTAGTAACTTTTGCGAATAAGTAGTAAAAAAGTTGACTTTGTTGCTATGATTTTTGTGGTGTTTTAAGCATGCAAAATAAAGAGTTAGAAATTAAATAAATTAATCTAACCAATGTTCATTTATCGTAAAATATTAATATGTTTTTTTATTCAATATTTAAGTTTAAGTTTAGGATCTTTTCAATAATATATTCTCACATAATTTAGTAAGCTGTTTACAAAATCTTTTTTTGTTTACTAACTTTTATCACAAGTTGTTTTCCAAGTGTCATTTTTATACACAGATTTTGATGTGCCAAATTGATGTTTTTTAGTAAAATAAATTTTAATTTTTGATATAATAATAGACTTAATTTCATCATAAAGATTAATTAATGTGAGAAAATGTAAGTATACTCATATCATGAAATGTTATAAATGTTTCAAAATAAATAAGTAAAGAAAATCTTATAATATTTTTACTTTCATCGCAGTTTTAGCTCGTTATGTGTTTATTTATTTATTGTTAGGTATGACACCGATTGGTTTTATATGCAATGTTCAAATATCATATATCTCAGTCTTACTAACGTTATAGTTATTTGCTATGATCTTCAAAATACCTTCCAAAACCATGTCACCAGTGTGGAGGATAATGAATCACCACGTCCCATTGAAAACACTTTGTCCAATTCAACCTATCTTCTCTCTCACTCGATAGTGTTAAAACAGAGATTCGTAAAATCAAACCCCGTTCTCCTAGTCCAGGAACTTCCCAGCATGCTTTCAAGCCCTGCTCGCAGCCACTAAATGCATGCGTTTAGGTGGCCTATTCCACTCGTTATCGGCACCAGCCCGATCGTCAACACCCTCGAGTGGGTTAGTGGCCCTGCAGTAAAACGGAGGGCCTCTGGACACCGCAAAACAACAGCAGAATCCAGGCAGGCCCGGCGAGACATGGAGACACTCTTGACGCTAATATCTTACCGCAAATATCGTGGCACGTATTTTGCATTTACCTCCCCGGCACCTCAACCCTGTCGGCTGTCGAGCGGGCATTCTTCCCGAGAGTGTGTCGCAGAAAGGGCTCGATCTCGCGCCTGCACATTATGATACATTGCGGACTCACTTTGGCGCTCCGTCGATGGCTGCAAGGGTTCGGTCCGAAAAATGAATCGCGCTCGGAGCGACCAGTACTTAGCATACAATATGCTGTAAAATCTGCAAAAAATCCGCGAACACTGTGCAAATGCCCTGCGCAATTGTCTGCCGGGCAGTTCGATGGGGGAGCCGTCGGGCTTATTATCTACGCAGCAATATGGCTGCGCGTACTACACTCGCGGCACAAGGAGCGCACATTCGCCACCATAACATGCTGCAATCTTTAAGGGAGCCTGCGCGGAGGAAGGAACAATAATTTTCGGACGATACTTTACCCGGTCTGGAACGGTTGGACATTATCACACTTAAGGCAGAGCGTTGCATTTTATTTCGCTCTTCCCCCTTTTTCCACCGCTGTCCACAAACCTCGGTCTCGCCGTCCGCACCGTCCTTCGCGAAACGTCGCGATTGTGACCTTTCACATAGCTCACATGCAAAAATTGCGCTTACCGGTGTGGCCGTTACTTAAGCGACCTAAATCAAGGGACCGTTTGGTCCCTTCGCACGGTTGCGCTGCACGGGTGCTTAGGCGCTCCCGGAACGGATGTACGTACGTTGGGGCTGTCGCGGTCGAAGCGTTCGAGCGAGTTGGCGGTCTCGCTCCAAGAAAGGAGTTTTGGCTGGAGTGTGTCATACGTTGTCGTTTATCGGCTCTTTACGCCCGGGGGTGACCGGGCACACAGAACAGATGAAGGGTTTATGGAAATTTGCATGTTTTTTTCCTAAGAAACCGTCAGTTGTCATATATTGCAACAGATGTCAGCAGGATCACAATGGACGCTAGCGACGAACCTTAAATCTCATCTCATAACTCTGTAAACGCTCCGTAACGTTTTGACAAACTGTGCCCTGTCAGCGATGGGTGAGTTAGGTGAGCGTTTGGGATTTATTTAAGATTGTGTCTCCCATATGACTCATATTTGTGTACATGTGCTTCATTGAAATTCACTTCCATTTAAAGTCAGACGATCACTAGAGTTTTATTATCCTGATTGTTTGAAGATTGTATAGGTTTGTTTGTACATAGAATAGTTCCGAAGAAATATTCCTAGTAAACATACCTGACTATCACAAGACACTTTTCGATATTATTGACATCAATACCAACGAAATTGTTGTCTCTAGTAATCGGTCTGATGAGAAATGTTAAACATTTGCAAACGTAAGAGACACCGCTGTAAACCATATGCAATCATTAACTCAGCCAATGAAGCAATGTTGAGCATAGGCCATGACAATATGCGAAAATGTGCCAACAGTCAGAGATTGTAAACGGTGAACGGTTTGCCCAAAGGATGGTAAAGCGTTGAGTTGCGCGTGTTCCCATCTTCCAATCAGCATAGAGATGTCACCGTTTTGCATGACAGCCGCTGAGAATTTGAATAATGCGCAGCGAACGGTGGTGCTGCGTTGGTAGAAACGGCGGAGGAAAGAATGCGATGATTGTAGCGGTGGTGATCTATCGATACTTAGAGTGGCACGATCTTTGTTACCATGTTAAGGAGTGTTTGCGGGATCGTTTACAAAGGTGTTACACGGAGCAACATTTTCGTCGGTTTTTAATCGCGGTACTGTGGCGATGCCTTTTTTTCGTATTTGTTTTGAACAACGTCTGATCTCAAATGGTGATTAGCATTGTATTCACATGAAGGACAACTTGATTACCATTTCTGTCAAATAGATTCTATGAAACAGCAGAATGGATGTTTTCGCAAACAATTAAAATAAAATACAAAGATTTAAATGTTTAAATTATGTAACACGCTGAGCATAAATTACTAAATTAATCAAAAGTATTTGGTTCAATATATCACGCTGAAGGATATGTTTGTAGGAAAGATGTTCTCTATAAGTTTTTGTTAACAATGCAATCTAATAAATAAAGTTTAAAACTAATAAAAACTCGAGCTTAAAACTAGAAAATACTAAACATCTAGATTAACAACGGAATGATAAAAACCTGTAGGCAGTGAACATTTCTCGAAATATAAATGTATATCACACTATCGCAATCAGCATGGTGATAATGAGCCGAGGGGCAAAAGGCTTCCAAGGTCGATCCTTGCGGTTAGAAAAATTACGCATTCGTGCTCAATTTGGCGTGCAAAATAAATTGAAACAGCAATCGGCGAAACCACCACCAATCGAACCTTGTGGCCAAGAGTAGTGCGGTTAATTTACTTGCAATCCTTCCGCTACGTTCATTGATGGAATGCAATTCGGCACACCGCGCACTGCAGAATCGAATTGTGGTTTTCACGCCCAACCGCAGATTGCACAGCTTGCCAGCAGAGACTCCTTCCTTCATCCATTGTTTTCCCTTGCGCACCCATCGTGTGGTTTCCCTGGCTGCGCATCTTGTGATCGATTTAATGCACTTCATTTCACCGGACCGGTGGTGATGCACCTTAATCAGCTTATCAGCCTGTTAATCATCGTCACCTCCGCAGACAGGGTTGACTGGGTCGAGTGAAGCAACCAAAAAAGGTAAAAAAGAAAACACAAAAACACCCCACCGAGGTTTTGGTATGCAAATTGGACCGCGCCCGATGGGGGTGCATTTCGCGGCCAATGTCAATCCAACCGCGGACGGGCCTCCGTGTGAAAAATGCCACGCGGGGTACCATCGTTTTGCAGCATCAAAACGGAGCAGTCCGGCTCGCGCATGCTTACACCAACAGGGCAAACGATATTAAAAGCCAATCCATTATCGTTAGCAGCGTTCGGGCGAGCACATTTAGCCATTAAAAATAAAAAAATAACAGACATACACACACCCGAGTGGCAGGGTTAAGAATGAAGCGTTGCCCTCACACGGTTCATCCGTCCGTCCGCCGAAAGTGTGCACATTTTGCATCAGTCAGTTGATTTGTTTTCCGTTTCACACCTCGTTATCGCGCGGTCGTCCAAAGTCGCGTGAGCCGCAGCTTCATATTCCGGTGCCTGCGTCCATCAGCGTTTTGTTTGATACGTTCGCAGCGTAAAAATCATCCCGCGCTTGGTGTGCTTGCTGCCGCTTTTAGATTCAATTTTGATTCGACCAACACTAGCAACGTCGCGCATGAATGTGAGCTTCGAGCACCGATCGCAGCAAGCTCGCAGGTTCGATCGAGCGGACTGAATGAAGCGCAACAGCTGCTCGCGGCGTGTGCATTCGCTGCTGCTGTTGCTGCTGCTGTTGCTGCTGCTGCCGCTGCTAGCCGCACTGACACTTCACAATAATCTTGCCAGACATAATCATATTTTCCTCCCACCCATCGGTTCGTTCGCTTTTTTATGAGCTTTTACCGACGCATCAGTACACCGGTGGGGAAGGAAAGGCAAAAATGCACAGGGCAAAAATACAACAACAAAAAAACCGGTGCGAGATGGGCATTGCAAACTTCCGTCCTCCATTTGTCGAGCGTCCGTTGGTAAATTTTTGTATGACGCAAAAAAAAACAGAATAAACATCAAAACAATCATATTTCACGAGCGCACGAGACCGAGCGCGCGACCCAGGCACCTCACCACCAGAACAAACCCACCACCAGCATCAGTCAGTTGGTCAGCCGCAGCGCGTCGTCAGCGTGAAGAGTCAAGAGGTGACTCCGAAATTGTTTCCCAGGAAGCGTCCTCAGCCAAGGTTCGCCCGGTCGAGCGAGCCGAGGAGCGGGGAACGGGCGCTGGGATTGTAATACGATCGGATGCGCTTTTTAACAAATTGCCGTGGTGCGAAATTTAAGATGATATCTTTCTCGCCTTCACGGTCTTGCGTGGCCAGACGGTCCGGTGCGCTGGTGGTGGTAGGTTTTGTTATTGTTCCTGTGGGTCCGTCGGTCCAGCTGGTCGTTTTCATTCCACCAACCGTTGCTACCCATTATCGGGGGTGTGAGGCTTCCAAGTGCACCCAGCAGGGAAGCGGAATCCCTTGGTGGTGGGTGAAGGAGTTTTGAAGTGATCTTTCCCAGCTCGGTGGCAGCGGGAGTGAGACGTGCGCGCGATTTGAAGTCGGTAAACTCGTACATCTCGAAAGCGTTTGCCCTGACTGCCCAGTGCGAGCTTGGGCGCTTTCGCGAGTTCTCGTCCGTTGGCAGTTTAGAGGCGAAAGACTAGCACGCAATTAACGCGATATTTACAATGCAGAAAATGGGATCCCGTCAGATTACGTGCCCATGAAGGCAGCGGGTTGTGCAAACAAGCTAAGCGATGCGAGTGAGTATGGGGAAGCCTTCAAGTATGTTGTCATTTTATTTACGAAGGTTCGCCGCTTATACCGTAATAGGAGTCTTTATAACTTTGAGTTTGATTAATCCAAATGTTTGGTTTTATTTTTTTGATAAAATTTAAGCTAACCATTATAACAGTATGAATCTTTTAAAAAACAATTTTGATAGTAACAATGATTGGAAATTTTCTTCATTTATAAATTTTATTCATTTTAAGATAAAAAAAAATCAATTCAGTTAGAGAATTCAAACCGCACTGTGCTTGACATTTTAGATAAATGCCGTCATGCATACGATAGCACAATGTTTTATTTGTCTCCATCGAAACCATCAAAAACTAATACAGTAAGTTTAATCCCATCCTCCGCTCTCAGTGCCCAAACGAATTTCGTGTCAAGCCCGGTAGCTGGTATTAGAGAAGCTGCATTAAATCTATCGTTCAGGTTACCTCACCAAGCGCCCATGCTCTGCACTAGAGCATTGAAAAAAATAACAAAAAATGTCATCGAATTAAGCAACTAAAGATGAATCATCGAACTCTAAAGCTACTCTACCTCGTCTCTTCTCCATCTATTCACTCATAAAAAATATCCCTCCTCGAACACTTACCATCGAGTGGC
This sequence comes from Anopheles farauti, assembly GCA_000473445.2. Taxonomy (NCBI): domain Eukaryota; kingdom Metazoa; phylum Arthropoda; class Insecta; order Diptera; family Culicidae; genus Anopheles; species Anopheles farauti. The sequence goes on from KI915040.1 coordinate 24,347,548, forward strand.
CGAGATATTCGGCAGCATTATCCGAAATGTACAGCAGCTTCCCGTTCTGTGTGAGCATCATGAGAAATCCGGACAGCGCCTGAAATGGAACACGGTAGAAACGAAAGCGAACGAATCAAAACTCAATCGTGTAAAGCTCGATCAAAGACCCAGTGTAGAAGAACAATGCAAAGACACAGAAATCAAATAAAAAATAAACTAAAGTACATTAATAAGTCGTTCCGTGAGTTTTACGCAAGGTATGCTTAAATAGCTGCCCCCTTTTTGACGGGGGCGGGCGTTCATGGAGCGGAAGGAATGGAGGATGGGAAATCAATATTTTAAATCCTGCTCCGCAATGCTCGTCGCTCTCTCTCTCTCTCTCTCCGACCAACGCCATGGGTCGTAGCACTTACGTAAACCTGACAAATCATCAAATTTCCCAATCAAATCAATCTCCGCGAGTGACATTCCTCGAGGCTGCCAAGCATATCTTGCAGCTGCTTCTAAAGTCTCCCAGTCTTTCCAGTGGCTCGCCCGTTGCGTCCCGAATAAGTGAGCCCGACAGTGGACAATGTTCACACGGATCCGGCCCGTTCCCATTGGCACTCGGCGCATCTTAATCCGCCATTCCGCGACGCGGTGGCGCACACGGTTACTTTGATTGGTTTTATCTGTACGAATTTTTCCCCTTACCCTATCCACGGCCTCCTTCGACGCCCCTTAAGCAAGCTGTCACATGTGACGAAAGTCTATTTGGGGTTGACCGGCCACACGGAGCCGTGTTTAATATTCCCAGCCTTTCGGTGTCGCAACACGATGGGAATCGGAAATCCTTTAAATGGATCGAAATCCTTGGGAAGTTTGTTTGAAGTACACTCGCGAAACGTCGCAACGGGTTAGCACGGTCCTGTTTGATGGGAGATTAGAACTGGATCGATTCCTTCCGTTCACACACAAGGCTGCTGATACAAACACGGTCTTCAAGTTGATTGACGAAAAACTATTTCATTGATAAATAGATTTTTTACATTGCTTTATTCACGTTCTCGGCGTTTGCTGTGTTTTGCGTGATTGTCAAGTCGATTTTTAAAATAGCCAAAATAGTGTGTGATTTTTATTTATCATATTTTAGTACTAATACTTAAATAGCATTTAATATTATTATTTTGAAAACCACAATCTATTCTGAGTTCTTTCCTATTTAAGACATGATTTCGAAATAGTATAAATAATTGCAACCTTTCCCATGAACAGTTTTGCTATGAATTTGCATGCAGGAATGTAATTGTTTCGTATTAGTAACTGTAAAGGAGTAACAAATATTTCTATGTTATTTATTTCCACTATGTTTATGTTATTAATACTGATACACATGCACTTAACGAAAAGTTCTCCGAATTATTTTCTCCGCACCAAACAAAACCAATAATTTCTTCACCTGTAAATTGAGACAGAAATAGGTAATTCCCATGCCAAAGATCACGATGTTACGATGATCATAAAAATTGCAATGCACCATTCCGACCCGAGTGCCGCCTTTTCCTCCGCGTATCCCGTCCACCCGTATGAAAACAATCGATCAAAGATCTTTTTCCCATCAAGCACATGAAATCGCTACTCGAGTAGCACCGGCAGTAGTTTTCTTTCCTAGTTCATACGATCAACTGTATCGACGATGGTAAGGCGAAACCATTACACCCATTCCTGTCTCAACTTCCCCTTCCCAGTGCCACCAACCTCTCCTGGCAGAGGTGCATAATGGGAGCTGTAATTGTTGAGCGCAACAGTTATAGAAATAAATAAATCTATTGACTGTGGGTTGAGCAATCTGTTTCCACTGTCCGGTGCGAATGCGAATCGATGCAGATCTACCGTCAGTAACGTGCACGTACACGGTAAGAAAGGCCCATTATGGAAGAGTGCGAAGGAACTGGCAGGGTTCGGAAGGGATCGACAATCGGTTGATCATTGTCGATGAAATAAAAGTAAACAATAATCGATTATCGATCGGTGTGCGAGATGATTGCATGCTGCTTTTCTGCCAGATTTATTCCATCTCGAAGTTCACCTATTGAAGCGAATGGCACATAAACTAGCTGGTTTACGTTTTGTTCAAGTAATGTTCGTCAATACGGTTAACGGTGAGGGAAGTTAGATTTTTTTTCCCATACGGTGAATCGTTAGAAGCCGTGCTGGTTGGTTTGCTAAATTGTAGGCAACTCATATGGGAGATTCACCAATTCTGCCGTTACGGCGCCAAGTGTGTCAATTCTCGAGTTAAATCATCTATTGTTGTTTGCGAAGTATAAACCGATATGCATCCAATCTGAGAATGAAATCAGCTTCTCAACGATCGTTTACCTAGTGTGTGTTCACTGGATTTCTTCCGAACCGAAGGCGTCGAATAATTTGTCATCCGATTGACAGCACCCGTTAAAAATAATAGGAACTTATCGATGGGTTTTCTGTGGTAATAGTGCATCCCATGGAATGGATATTCTCTACTTGCCAACTGTAGCAGCATTGCTTCAGATCCGGGTATCCGGAATTGATGGTGAGTCATGGATTGGGAAATCCCCATATCTCGATCATGGATCATTCGCTTGAACTATTAACTGGTTATTTATGAGTTGTTTAAACTATTTTGTTCTGAATTTTGAAGCCTGTGCTTGAACAATGTGTGGCAACAATAAAAACAAATTAAATTTTTCATATCATTTATGACTTTGTTTTTGCACAGAAAAATGTTTTATGTGAAAAAGAAATAACAATCCGTAACGAAAAAACCCCTTTCTTTAAGCAAGCAGTGCCAAATCATACGCATGTCAACACTTAACAAACCGTATAAATGGATTTTCATCCGCTTCCATCCATCCTGAAACCTGCCACTCACTATCCTGTTTGCTTGAGACCTGAATGCACGTAAAACTATGGCCAAAACGGAAAGCCAGACACATACAAATATCTGCAAAATAAGGCGAAGAAACCAAAGACACAGATCGTCGCTACCTAAAGATTCTCTGTATAACTGAAGCAGGCAGGGGCGAAGTCAGAGTATCATTGGTAGCAGCATTGTGAATTGGCTTCACCGACGCCACTCCAAAGAACCGTGGAAACTGGGTCAAATGTAGGCTTTAGCAAAATGCTGCAGTTTCAGTGGCAGAAGCATGTGCGGCTTGATGTGGAAGATTATTCGATGAAAAAATGGAACAAAATTACTTTCATAAATTGACAACAGAAGTGTTGTAAAATTACACAACTTATTGAAACTAAAATGTTTATAAATATTTTTTAATTCTATTTTATATCCCCAACTACTCAACATTTCTTACGATTAGTTTATGCCGTTCGTATCAGTATTGAAGCACGTTGTTGTATGCATATGCTCGCGTGCAGTAAACCACCACCTTAAATGGTCATAGTGGACATCATTTAAGCTCCGCTCAGCGCTAGAGCTCGTTAACTTTGAACCGTGGCTGTCCTCTCCTAGATCCCGTTGACCCTCGGACAACGTGTGGGGCTCTATTGTCCGAAACCTGCTATGGATCGCTCCCTCCACCCTACGAAGCAGTTCACTTTGGTTACTGCTATTTACATTAGCTGTTCAGCTAGTACCAATTTTCCGTTTTACCAACAGACCTACCCAACCCTTCGAGACAAAAATGATAAATTCATTGTTAATGCAATAAATAAAAGAAAACGATCCTTTTGGACCTACGCCCCAAAAAAGGGATGCCCGATGCTCGAACTTGACGGACCATGGGTGACCACCCCAATCGCGGTCGAGAATAAGCTTCGATTAGTTGACGATCAGTCTACTATGTTTGTGTGAGTGCCCGTCGCTATGTACGAGTGAGTGAGCAGACAGCGCCAAGAAATAGAGAGAAATAGATGATTATGATTAATCGTTCCATTAGACGCATTAGGAAATGTGACTGTGGAAGGAAACGCTCCAGCGAGCGCCTCAATCCTGGTGTCCTCCACCCGAAATCCGTCACTTCCCTTTTTGGGGCGGGTACGCTTACCCACCGAGTGAGGTAATTCGTTCGATTGATTTGACTTCAGCGCTCTTTCTAGTGACGTTCTTTCCATGGGACGCTTAAGCCGAAGGCAGGAATATTTAACGCTGGGAAGAAAACAGGAAATTGGCCGCCAAGACAGAATGAACGCGTACAACACAACAATCGAAATCGGTGGAATGATTCGGTGCGCTAATCGCACTCACAGCGAAAGGAGAAAATGGCAAACGGTTTTGCCTTATTTTTTTTCTTTAAATGCACGTTGTTGTGCCCCCCCCCCCGATGAACCGATGGATAAGTAATTACGTGTAGCATGGACACTTTACGGCCAATTTGATGACAATCGGGGCGGGAATGTGTTGCGATTCGAGTGTACGTACGGACAGGTTGCGTGATCTAATCGATTAGCTTGGGTTGGTAGGTCGCAGCGGATTCGAGAGGAAATGAATTCAGCAACGAGAAATTTCAACCTCATTCGAACCTTTTTACATACGTGATATATTTTACTTTCAGGGTTAAGGAAAGTTGAGAGAGAGAGAGGGTGTCTTTATCAATAATTAACTATTCTGACGTTTTGCTGTAAGAGATTCCTCGCATTTTAAACATAATTTCTTCGTAACACTGAAACAATTCTATTCTGCTCGGGGCTGCATTATTTTTCTGGGGACCAATTTTCCCAGACACTTAATTTCCAACATCCGTTTGACATACAATGTTGTCTTGTTTCGTCATTGTGTAATTGAACATCAACTGTACTCAAGAAAAACTGCAACAATGTTGCAATTCGTCTGTGTACTCTTCGGCGCAGCAACACATTGCTCATTTAATAAATGAAGTGCATGGTTTATGAAAAACAACGAACTCGTTTGGTTTGTTGGTTACTTTTTTGTATTATGATAAAAACGTCAAACAGGATTTCCCAAATTTTAAAAACAATCATCTAGAAGCCGATTACTTTCCAAAGCGCGTGCGATAAAAAAGCTTTCAGACATCACCACCAGTCCGCGGTTGAAGAATTAGCCATTCGATATCGATAGTACCGAGCTCACCGGACTGAAAATGGGAAATGAAATTGATCTCCCAAACTCGGAACGATCAAAAAGTCCACAGCGCGCAAGAAGCTGCGGACACGCAGTTAAGCTTTAAAGTGGTAACGTGATGATTTGGATGTAATTCCTTTTCCATTCTGCCTCGCGAAACGAGCCGACCGAACCGAGACGCGTTTTTTCTGGTTCGATTCGTTCCGGAATTAAAATTTTTGAAAACTGAAGGAGCGCTCGCTCAAACGAGAACGGGGAAATGCTCCCATTTTAAGCTCGTCTCAGCGATGGTGGTTTCCTGCGCGCTCTGTTACATTCGCTTTTGCACCGTTACCGTTGTGTGAAAGTGAAACTACGTTTTGGAAGGAAAGCTCACATTTGTTTTGTTTGTTTGTTTGTTTTTTTCGCTCCATGCTGTATGTTTTTTTGTTCCTCTCTCTTCTGCCTGGACAGATGATTAAGTAAAGAAGTGCGTCTGTAAATGAGCTTGTCATAAATCACGTCCAACTAGCGGTGAATGGGATTGTCTATAGGGCGAAGATCGATCGCACAGTGTTCGGGGTGTTCTGGTGGCCGCTGCTTTGATTGGATGTTTGCCAAAGCAATCTGCGAGGGATGTATGTGTGTGTTGAACGCAACGATCTGACCACACAGCACTAGCGTGAAGAGATCAATCATGTTGGAGCCCTGAAGATCTTCGAGTTGACTTTTCTTTGATTATTGTCGTAAACTTATTTCACTCTCGTAAAGACAGATGGACATTAGTGTATTTTTGTATGCTTGTGTGCAAGTTATATGGTGAAAAATATAAAATTTTAGAAATAAAAATTCCAACATACATGTTTTACAAATTCTAGCAACGGACCATTCACAGGCGCACCAGGGAAGCATCCTACCGATACATATCCCGTGCCCCTCATTTTGACCCCTAACGAGATGCTCAACACCCGCCAATAAGTGGCCCAGTTTCCCAGCATCCGCACCGCACGATCAGCCCACCGCAATTCAACCCCTCACTCCGTTTCGCTCTCGTCAAAAGAGCGCCTCAATCAGCGGCATGTCACGTTCGGCTTCGTTACTTACTCCCCATCGGCAGCGGATAGTGAGCCGACTTCCACGCATGGGAACCAAAACATGCCATCCCTGTGGGAGGGCGGTATGGAAATCCACCCATTTCCTCCGCGTGTGGATGTGAAAATCGATCAATTATAATTACAACTCACCGAGCCCGGATCGTCGAGCGCCCTGCAGGTATTTAATTATTCGGTTATGAATTCATTCCATCACTATTTTTAGTTCGACCCACCGAGAGGGAAGACTTTCATTCACAACCGCTCACAATTCGTCGGACGTTCGGCGAAAACGGATGAATGAGTCGTCCCCGCCGGATGCACGCTGACGGTCCGAAATCTTTCTTTAGATTTAATACAACTTTTAACCATACGAATTTATTCTTCATCGACCCACGCCCTGTTCCGGATCCGGACGGAAAATGCTCTGCTCACCTCAGCGTTGCCCTTTGAAACCATCGTCATAAGGACCCATAAAGCTCTGAACGAAGGTGGAAAGTGAAAACGGTAGTTCCCATCGGCTAGTAGGCTAATTAATCGAGCATGCCATGCAATTAGCGAATAGACGGGCAGCAAACTTGAATGCACGCGTTGCGTTCGCTTGCGTAAAACTTAAAAAGGTTTACCACATTGAGTTTGAGATTTGTTGTTGTTGTTTGTTGTCGCATTTTATTCATATTACTAGCACAGCCGAGGTCCGTGGGAAACCCCTGTATGAGAAGGGGGAAAATTTACCTTTGAGAATCCTATATTTGGTGTCGGAGCCGAATGCAAGCTGATGTCGATGCTGCGTTTGAACACTGGAATGGAGAAAAACAGTTATGAGGTTAAATTTTGTGGATATTAGGCAATTTGTTGCGAAATTAAACTTCAATTTAACAGGGAGCTTTTGGACTGTTATGATTTTAATTAAAATTTTTAACGAAATGACTAAATAATTATATTAAAATAAAATAACAAAAACACATCATCAACAAATTCTTTACATGACTGTCATAATCAAATCAGTATAAGCGCTCAAGTATGGCAAATGCTTTTAAATGCATTTTGATGCACATTTTATCCCACTTAAAGCACAAAACAAGAGTTAAACCAACTACAGTCTTCATCTTGCATCATGTGTAAGATATAAGTCTGGATACGGTCGAAATGTTTGATCAATAGTCGACGGAAAGGAATCACCAGCGGGAAAAAGCCACCATGATTTTCTCTTCAGCTGTGTAGGTGCAGCTAACCTGTTTTACCGTTCCGAAGGGTGCCGGAACGAATTGATCATCCACGCCGTGGGTGGTATGCTCATAGCCTTGGAGCTATGAAAATTGAATCGATCGAATTATGTTGATAGCGTAATATTGACACAAAATGTACAACAAATAATAACTTTAAGTTCATGATGATTTTTTAAAAATATGAGTGTTTTTGCCAAAGGACTCAATAATAATAAAGCAATAAACGATTATCACATAATACATATTAGTACAAAACAATGACACATTGAAAAATATCTTTTATTTACAAAATGAGACTCCACAATCCCCCCTACAAATAACATCTTTTCACCACATCCATAAATCCCACTCCCTCCCACCGGCAACTCTCATAATTCGGCAGGTGCAGATCTCAATCGGCAGCTTGATGCCATGTGGCTGCCGCTGCAGTTGCATGTTTCGGTACGGACGCTCCCACGAATGGTCCGTGCCAGCAAAAGTCATCATGATCGAAGATACATCGATCGGCCCACGCAATACGCGAAGGCAAACCGAACGGAAAATCAACATGACGCCGACGACGACGACGACAAGTTAAGCAAAGTTCGATTCCCTCGTTCGATGGCGTTGATTTCGTGGGGGATCCGGCATTGCTCGGTGCACTTTCTAGCATCGCACTTTGCGCCCGGCCAGTACGCTTTCAGACAGCTTCGTTTTGCCGTTTACCGCGTGGTAATTGTTAGCTGTCAGCTTCGTTGATTGGCCTTTTAACGGAGGGAGCCCTTTTTACATTGAGACCCTTTAAATATGGGTAGGGCTTGCGGAGAATAAAAAAAGCAGCAAACGCCATTCAACTTGTAAACTGCAGCCACTCCGAAAAGCCCAACCGAGGCAAGTTTCGTTTCCTTTTTTCATTGATTTTCTTTAATTGATGATGAGTTTCATCCCGGTCCGTTACGATCGCCCCGCTTCATACGCTCGATCGGTAACGAAACGGCTTGTACGCGCATGACAGTTGACGTTTGTGGCGCTGTTGCGTTTGACAGTTCTATTGGCTACTAGGGAGGGGCCGCAGCTGTCACATTGCTGGGTGTGTCGAGGCGAAATGTGGTGGGAGTGTATTGTTGTCCGACTGTCATAATTGGTTTAGTGTAGCTGATGGGTTTGAAGCCGATGCGATGATATGCGTGATAAAATATGGGATAGTTATGAAGAGCAATCAATGATCATAGTACTAAAAACATGCCGTCCTCAAGCCAATGCTGTCATGATTCTCTGCAACGCTGCAATGAATGGAAAGGTGTGAGGTACAACAGAACGTCAATTATATGCTGTTGTTAGCACGTTGGTGTTAGTTCAGATTAGTTGGTAGTCCTTTGCTGCCTTTTACGGCTTGTAAAACATCTTGTAATCTTTTACGGCTTGTAAAACATTCTGAGTCTATGAAATCCTTCTTAGTCTGGTCCTGGAAGTATGTTTATTGTTTGAATAGCAATTAAAGCCATTTTACAGGTGAATAATCGATTACAGTTGATCCAGCTGTCTGGGTGGTATATTGAGATTTTAATTTCTTTTCGAAGGAAAGCTCCAAATGGTTTAACATTTTGTTTTTAATTTTGATATAAGAACCAACATTCTCATTCTAGCTGGTCAAAACAAGACAATGCCAAAAACATAAAAATGTTTTGTTCATAAAAAATGTCATCAAATGGAAAAATGGAGAAAATGAAATGCAAATGATTTAGATAGTTTTGTACTAGATCAATACTAGATCAACAGTTCTTCGAATGCATCAACATTTTGCATCTCTGGAATATTGGATTACATTTTACATCACTGGTTTCAAAAATGGTGAAACCAGCTGGAATTTTGTAATCGGCGAAAAAAATACAGTAAATCCACCAACCACCAATACAGGGCAATATAAAAGATTGCAACGTACGCCTAAAATAATGTAGGCGGTGACGAAGATGCTCCACAACTATCATTCAAGCATCACAACAACGTATATTCGTGAAAATGGTCGACCGGTTGGTTGACGAGCCCGGTGTTTGGTGATAAATGAAATGGATCATCCCACTGGTGCTGCTTTTCTTTTCCTTTCTGGCGAATGATCGACACAAGGACCACTGGCGCTTGTCGATGTGAGCACGCCGAGCGCTCAATAATGCGTACGCCCGCTAATTACTCCATCCGGAGCCCTCTCCCCCTAGCCTAGCGAAAAGGGTAGCGAAGGTTCCGTTTTCTCAGCCGTGGAGTGACTTTCAGCACGGCTCATCTCAAACGATCATGATCCACTCGGCACATCATCTCTTTAATAAATATAGTTAAGCGCTTGACTAATTGATTTCTGCCCCGTAGTTTTTTTTCTTCTTCTGCTCATTTTCGGACTCGTGTGTTCGACGTCGGTCGTTGGTCATTTGTGGAGCCCGGAGTCATGGCGAGGACCAGATAAAGCGAGCGCGAGTTTTGTGTGTATGTCTGCTCCACCGTCTGCGCGGTAAGCGAAAAGCGCCCATGTTTGATGGCTCAAACAATTAATGATCGGTTTGGCTCACGCGGGTGGCAGCAAACGTACGGCTGCGCTTCGTTCTGCAATTTCACACAGGTCAAAGGGTGCCTCGCGGGCGGAACCGAAAATGTTTGCTCACACAAAAGCTTTCCAGATTATTCATGTTTTCCCCGCTACGCACCTTTCCGCTCCGGGTTGCCGGTAATGGGGCCATCTTTAGGCGGTTGTGGCGCTATAATGCGCTCTAGTTTGCCGCCAGCAGTCACACGGAGAGAGGCGTTACCCGTCAGAAGGTAACGCTAAATGGTGATGAGTGAAATTTGTGAGCTTATCAGCGGTCCGCATTTTCAAACCGGTCGGACACTGCGCTCTCCGATCGTTGCTTGTTAGGAAACTCTTTGCATGCTTTTGCTTCCGAGACTCGATGTTCAATATTTTAGCGTCCAAGGCGACCCATAGCGGACAGTGTGTAGCGTAGCTAGTGACGCTCAAACCTCGATCCTACTCAGCTAATGCTAATATTCACACCTTTTGGAGCCCTGTACGATAAACCACTCCACTACGATATCACAAACACTCGATTAATCGTCGAATGCTCACAGACGCGGCTGGGAAAAAGTGGTACGGAAAAGATCTCTCCCGAGAGGCATTAAGCTCTTACACCATTATTATCCCCGGACGGACCTCGAAAGGGTGCTCGCAGAGAACCCCGATAGGCGCATTACTAAGCGCAATCAATTCCTAGTTATAAGGAAACCTCACCGCCCGTTACGGTTCGTCGTTGTGCTGGCATTGAAATCATTCGTTTCGCAGTGTTTTGTCGTACGCGCCCGGCATTGGATCGGGTCCCCTGCGGGATGTGGAATGGGTGCAGTGGGCGGACATGTTGCTCACACACACACATGCGGTTTGCGATGATAGTAATTCAGTGTGTGCGCTCGCTGGATCGAGAATGGTGCAAAAATGGGAATATAAATAAATGTTGAACAAATATTGAATAGAACTCACGCCACCGCGGCATCTACCCTTCACCACTCCCGGGCACCGGCACTAAATGAGCAATAGCAAGCGGTAAAACCGGTGTTTACGGCTGCGAACCATAATCCCCCTCGGGGGCCGATTAGAAATAGTGTAAATTTTGCCGATACGAACGTTTTGTGTCGAATCACTGCCCGGGTGTAAGTTATGGACTTTCGGCCGAATAGCGTAAACTGGGATACGATGTGCTCGGTGAGGACCGTTTAGTGTGTAGCACGGAAGGGGCCGTAGCGCAGCTCGAAAACGTGGATATCGATGGACGCGGTCGGTGTGGCCGTGTGGGAGCGGCTTGTTAGGCGTACTACACGCCACTACAAACAGGCTAACATTTACAAGCATTTTGGAGCGCAACCCTTTACGCCGGATGGCCCGCGGTTGTAACACCTATTCGCGCTTTCGCGACCTACACCGTCGCGAGTGCCATTTGTAGCGTGAGAAAATCATCCAACCTACCGCGAATCCTTGGCGGGAGGAGGAAAGCAAAGGTGACAGAGTCCGGTTGCGTTTAACTCTGCCCAATCAGTGTACTTTCCGCCAGATTTTTCTCCTGTCTAACCGGTGAGCTTCTCACCTCACCTTTTAGTGTGTTTGTCGTTGTGAGTGAGTGGAGTTTTAATTGGATTTATTTGCTATTTGAATACCCATCGGGTGACAATTACTATTACTGTATGTCGCTGGGTTGTTTGGATGCTGTTTTGAAATATTGGTCAGGTGATTTATTTATCAATTCATACATTTCACCTTCGATGAAAGCTTGGTGTGAAAGAGAGGATATTTTCTTAATTTCAGAATAATTAGTTAAAGCTGTCAGCCGAACAACAATAGACTTATTTGTTTAAATATCTTCATGAATTTGAATCAGCCATATGGTTTACGTAATACGGAAGATGGTAAATTTATTATTATTAAATAAATTTAATAATATAAAATGAATCAACACTTTTTGGCTATTTAAAAAACACAATTGCATTAAAAAACTAATGTTTTGATTTTGGAAATAATATAACTTAAACGAATGTATAACTGTAAACAAATATAAATAGCAAATAAATGATTATCAATTCGTAATAATCTTTACGATAAGTAAATAAACATGTAGCATTTGAATTTCAAACTATAGAACACAAATAACAAAATAATGTAATCACGTCATAACATTACGCTCAGCGCAATGTGCGGTGACGTGCGTGTCATTAAAGCTACCCGTCAACGGCACGGCAACACATCAAACAACTTATCACGCTTGTGCAAAATAATGAAGCCCATGTCCGCGCAATTGTGTTGACATTTCCCGTCACGTTAAGCACCACACGGACGGCTCACGAAGGCACGAAGGCGCCCGTGTCACAGCAGAAGTATTTTGAAGTTTATTTCATTTTAATTAAATGATTTCTGCCACACGAACATACCATCGGGTGGGCGAACGAGTGTACCGGTGATTAGAACAAATTAATTCTCGTTCTCCGTTACGCGCAGGAATGTGCTTGTCGGTGAAACGGTGAGCCTCTAGCGACGGGTGTGCATGCAGCATAAGCGGTGCGATATGTGGCTCAGAAGTACATCCGCTATTGTAAAAGCGCGACAAATCGTGAATGGTGTGTGTTTGCGTGATTTTGCAGTGTGTGGCGCCAGCTAACAACCCTGACGAACTCACTGCTCAGCTCAGCACGCGAGTCTGAGGCGAATCGCCTGGAGGATATGCGCTGATATGCGGCACAAAAGGGGCCGTTCAAAGGGGTGCGGTCCACCAAAGGGACACTATGCTGCGCCTGTTTCTCCATTTTGTATTCTCCATAGCGGTTTTCCTAACAACCGAAGTCAAGCAGGGAGAGTAATTGAATGTCACATGGTACGGGGCTAAATCCGCTCGCACACGTCAAAACGCTCTCACGCTTTCGATCACACCAGCCGGATGGGGTGGGTTGGGCACAGTTTGTAATTAATTGCACGATAGTAAACTGAAAACTGCGCATGCGTTTGATGTCGAAGGCGATCGCGAACCTTCGCTCATCATAATGAAGGGATAATCTGTACGGAACGGAACCATGGCAACCAAACTAATCTGTAGGTAGACAGGCATCATAGACACGTTCCGGTAGCCAAAGAAAAAAAATCTATCCAACCGCGATGATTGATGATCGTAGCGCAGCAAGTGCTGATCAACGGGGCAGCGTGGAATAAGATCATCCCATCCAGTTCCAGTGGACAAAATACGGTCAAATTCAAACAGCAACCCTCTAACCGATCGATCTTGTTACGAATCTATTCGTACAAATTGTCCTTTTGTCCCGGCAAAACTTGACAAGGAACGCCTAGATTAAGAAAAGGTGACACAGACACTCCATCACGGCGGCAAAATAGGATGATGTGCTGTCCGTCGCGCTAACCGTGGGGTCGATTTATTTAACGCTTTATTAGAGGAACAATCACGTTGACGAACGATCGAACTTTTCAATTGTGCAACCGAATAGATTCAATAACGACAGCGAACGTGTGGTAGAAAAGGTTTATCCGATTGGTAGCATTCTGGAACCTGAACGAAAAGCGAAATCGCGCTCCACCCCTAACGAAAGACTTCGGCTCAAAGCGACGAACCTGCCCCATTTACCCCATCAACCTGCGAGATATGACAGAAGTTTATTGAAATCGAGCATATTCCTCCATCAAAAACCAATTTCACATCGCATTCCTGCGCCATCCTTGCCGGGAACGGGGAAGCGTTACAAATTCGAAACATTATTTCCATACCCGGCGGGGTGACGGGAACAAAAAATGGCTAGCTAGACCGCTTCCCTCCCGTCGTTATTTTCATCGCGCAACATTCATCAAGTTTGCTTTAATAATTTCGTTACGGTGGTTAAGCCGTTCTAGTTAGCACCCCCATGCGTACCCGCCGCGGGTGAGCACTCGGACTCGGAAGAAGCACACCGCAGCCAGTGCACCATCACTCGAAGAAGATTCGAACCTTCAAACTTCAATAGATCGGTGAAGATTTTTTGTTTCGTTTTCGGGTTGCGCACTGTATGCGGGTTGAGATTTCGGTCGGAAAGGACGGATCGTTCTCGAACCAGCATCGAACGATGTGTACGCTTGGAACAGGTTCCCCGGTGTCTGGTGCGAGAAACGGATTGGCTAGAGAGTTAGTGAGGGACCAGGTGGACGGTCGGAGCAAGGACTTACCGAAAGGGTCCTCGAGGCCAGCTGTTGATTATTTTCGATGACGATTCAACATCTCGCACGGCAATGGAGTAACGCGGAAAAATTGGGCGAAGGAACCACGGAGGCATGGACCGCGCGGACGGGAACGTGAGATATACGTAAATTGATAAATTAGGCACGACTGCCTCGGTACGATTGCTGCTGGGTACGCGCAGTAAATTGATTCTTTTACTATTGCGCGCATACGCACGAAGGAATGCTCTGTGCAGAGGATTCTCGATGGTCGGATTGGCCGATGATTGGCATGGGATCCGGTGCGGTGGAATGTTTGGTATCGAAATGCGGAAAACTGGGTCGAGTGGATCGAACTATTATTCCACTTATTCTTATGCGGAAAAGATCACCCGGAACGGTATGCGAAGTATGCAGATACCAAAGTCATTCCAACATGCGTGAAATATTGCTGGGGTGAATTGGGAAGCAATTTTTGGTGAATCCTTCTTCAGAAAACTCTCCTTTGCTTGTTTCCAGATCTTCACAAATAGACTCGCGACGAGTTATTATGATGCTAAGCTTGGTACATATGTGTACAAAATACAAGCTAAACGTCGATGTTGCAGTCTAATGTAATTAAGTAAGTACATGTTTTGAGTGTTTCACAACTAGATTTATTTTAATGTATTTTTAATGAGCTTTCTTTTTTTCTGACACATCCAGTTTTATTTTTGAATAAAACATTCTTCTCCCAAGAACCTTCCACTCGTTTTCACAAACAAAAAAAAATATGTTGAAGATGCGCTGCAGTATTCCCGCAACCAAACAAATGAGCGGCTCGTTTGACACCCATGCTGCACAGTTTCAATCTCCCAGAGGATCCAATCTTCCCCGAAGGCAACAGCGGCGTTGTCATAACCTTTCCAAACCGAGCGCTAAAAGATTCTCACCGCAGCTTGCCGACGCTTCTCATAATGAGATATTTAACCACATGACATGGTTCCCTCTTCCCCGCTCCGGTGATGAAAATACCCGCTCTAATACGTGCACCGCACCGATTTGTCGCGTTTAGTCAGCATCATTTTTCCAATTAACCGAGCGAGCGCGTCCCATCTTTACGTGCTGACCGCCGCCACCCACCCAAGCGCTGCGAGCCGGAAATGGAAGTTTTCGGACGGTGAGTCCAGCGCATCAACGCTTCGAAACAAAGCGAACGCTTCGGAAAACGAGCCGCACCAAATGTGCGCGACAGATCGTGCCGCCGGCTGGCTGGTGGGTTTTGCAATTAGCCGACTAATTAATTGGGAGGAACGGTCGGCGTCCGCGGTTGGGCATGCACGGTAGCGACATCTAACGGTACACTTTCACTGCACATGATCGGGGCCGGTCGAGCCTGCTGCTACGGATATCACCAGCGGATCACCGAAACCGAACCGGAACGGGCTTCCCCACCCGCCAGATCGGTTACGCCCGCCACGTGTGTGCGACGAACGGTTAGGCATCGTCATCACGTGCGTGTGAACGTGATGTGGTTACGGGAGGTGAAAAGAACACCCGCCGCACACAATCTCGTGCCCGTTGGGAGGGTACGGGATCGTTAGATTTTTTTGTTCCGATCCTAAATCTTGAGGCTTCAGTTGTGGGCTCGTTTGTTGAACCTGCGCAGCGCGTCAGCGGCTCGTCTCATCCCGTCTCCAGAGGGCCACTTCACTCGTGCCTTAACCTACTCGAGACGCAAGGGCTCTCATCGCCGGTGGACGGTTGTTGTTTTGTCAAGCCGTCGTACAGCGTACAGCGGGTCTGCTCAGCTCACAGTATCTTTCCATCTCGTCAAAGCAGGATTGGAGATAAACAACAAAAAAAAAGCAGAAAACATGTGCCGCAAGACCGCACACGCGACCGCGAGACGTGTTTCAGCTTCAAACCAAACGGAGGAATCCTTTCCGATCGGTGGTGGGTTGCAGGCGGCCTGCGTTGGTTGCAATAGTTTGTTGCCAATCGTTGCACATATGGCATGCTTTCCAGCACGTCATCTTGTGCAGTACACGTCGGAACAACAGGAATCGATCGCGAGAAGTACCACTTGAGGAAGTACCACAAGGCACCGGCAAGAGTGCCAAGTGTGAGGTCTAGTTGAGTGTGCGCAAAAAACCGCATTTCCGATCTCGGGTAGATCTATCGGTTGATGCATTGCTGGCGCAACAGATGGTCGGACACTTTCGGTCGATAGCTTTCGAGGTGAGTTTATTTTTAAGTGATTTGAATATTTTATTCCCATAAAACAATCAATAAATTATGCATAAGTTCACACATCAGTTAATGCAACGCAGCAAGCAGCAGCAGTATGATGCTTGAAGTCAATTTCAAAAATATGTTTTTTATTGCGTTTTGAAGGAGATTGTTCACCCTCGGTCGATTCATCATCACCCGACGGAGTGATCTCACACGCCAGCTTCGCGAGAACAATCTCTCACGTTTTGTTGCTGCTCGGCAAACCGGACGTAAGCGACGGCTATGGGCACAATCGCAGGTGCGGTTCGTTCGGTCGCTCGTCCTTCATTCAAATCGCGCAAAGGTTATGCTCCACACCGGTCGGCCGCTAGAACATTCCTCCGCAACCGGGAACAATCGCTGGTCGAAGGACAACACCGCAACGCGATGAAACGAGCCAACCAACATGGGGCGCTTATCGCGGTGTAGCTATCGCAATCTTAGCCCGAGAAACAAAGATTACCCACGTATGGTGCATTATCTTCGTACGCAGGACGCAATCACACTTCGGTGCACATTTCCTTGTGGGAAGATTTTTTTCTCCTCTGCTCTTACCGCAGCACTTCGGTGCCTCAAACACGGCCGAAGGTGTGTACGTGTGCGAAACGTTTTATTAAAATGTTACACCATTATTAAGAAATCGCGATCCATCGGTACCGATAGTAAGGACTATCAAGGGGATGGCATGTGGCTGAGGGTAAGGAGCACGGCAGAACATTTAAAAAAGAGCGTGGAGACATTTCGTAGCGATTGTTGTGTACGATGACAGATGCAGCGCAGGCAGCAATATCCTCAAAGATGAGGGTGAATTGTCATTCCGACGCGATGCCTCAACGACAAACTGAGCTCCAGGCGATGAGGCTTGGCATTGGTTGGGACGTAGTCTTTTAAATACGATTTCATGCGTTTTGGATCATGTTCTCACACCCTTCAACCTTATAGAGGTTGAAACATGTTGGAGCATGGAGCTGTGGTGCGTCGAAGGGAATGAACACAATAATATTGCACCTGAAGGCACAGCTTGTCATGAAGCACAGCTTTGTGATTATATTTTGAAGAATAACAATGGCATAGCTCTCGATTGTCGTGTCATTGGATAACATGATCGATAATATTGAAGATTTAATAAGCAAAGATAAGACAGAGAAAAGAGAGATCGTTTTGGCTTCAGCACGTATGATTTTGAAATACCATAGTTTACTTTTTTTAAACAAATTCTGTATTACGCTATGATAATGACATTTAAATATTTTTATGTTATATTTAACTGGTTTACATATTCAACTTGTTAAAAACAAATTAATTTTTGGAGAGAGATATGAAATCTTCTTCGTACAGATACATGTAATTCTTATCAATCTGGGATAATGAAATGAAAACGAAACATAAGATTTCTTCAGAGATCTTCGAAGAAATATGAAAAATGTTACTTACAAAAATGTCAAAATAAATATATATAATTTGTTATCATTATTGTAATATAATTTGTTATCATTATCAGCAATTTTGTTATTATTCGTTTATTCAAAACTTCGCTAGATGATGTAAAAAATTGGTTCTCTTTTAATTTTATTTTGCTTAAAAATTATAAAGTAAATATGAACTTTCAAAAGCCTTTACCAATATTTCCTTATTTTCTGCTCTTCTAAATTAGTTTATTAAAATCATTCGTGCTTCAAATGTCACAGTACAAAATAATGCCCAAAGTTTTCTATTACCAGGAGTGTAATTTTAACAACCAATCGAAACTTCATTTGAATCAAGACCAACTGTACCAAGTAAATAATCATGGCGAACATCATTGCATCGTAATGGCATGCAAATATATGCAACCGGCTTGTCACCGACAAAAGTGTTTTCTCGTAGATCTGGCCCATCACCTCGCATCACAAATTTGCCGCCATTTCATCATTACTACCAAGGTCGCGACCATCCCGAACACCTGACCGATCCATAGCGCATGTGCCACAACCAGCATCGTCCATCATTGCATATGCATTTTGGTGCCGGCGCGATTCGAACGTGGTGGTTCAACGTGGAGGCAATTATTGTCACGCAAGCAGGGCGCGAGATGCCATCCGTCCATCGCCGTACCCGGACAACATGTCAGCGTTTATGACACGTGCCCGAAGAAAGCCTCCGGGTGGCTCCGTTGGGGTGTCTGCGGATCGGAGAGAAACGGGAAGAACTTCCCCTAATTGGCCGGAACCGAAATGCAAGCAAAGCTAAACGGTCACTCGAGCCGGTTCATTTTCGACTTGTTTTTTACGCAATTAAAAATGCCCGCAGCCAGTATCGACAGCGGTGATTCGTTCTTGGGGCACTCCGACGGTTTTGATTTGTTACTCTCATCTCGATTTTCACAGCCATCGAAACGTGCGCCAAACGACAGCCGGTACGAATGAGGAATCTCCCGTACGACGAATCGATTTAGGCCGCACGTTTGATGAAGTATTTGGCTCAGCGAAGCAGTGAGCACTTGTTTAATTTGGTTTCATGTCAAAGCCCCTATGTCAGACCGAAAAAACCGTACAGCCAATCAAATTGAATGCTCGTACCACAAAGGTAGGTATCATTACGGATGAAATTAATTAAATCGATCATTTACGATCAACGAAAAGCACTTCAAAATCTCTCAAAGGTGTTATTTCTCTCCCTAGTGCTCTTTTTCTGATTAAACAACGCAAAGAAACAGGGAAGTAATCGGTTCTCTACTACGCTCTCTCATCTTGATTTTTTTGGATCAATCCACTCTTACACTGGACGCGTGCCATCAAGTATCGTAACGAAATGTTTCAGATGGACATTAAAGCGGTTAATTTAATAATGGGATCAATTTCGTTCGCATGTAATCGAATTTTTACGACCTTTTCTGCAGAAAGATTTTTCTATGAAGTTATATAGTCATAGTTCATAGTTTAACTATGAAGATTTTTCTGAGGATGTGTAAAGCAAACAGCAGATTTGAGGTTGTTTTTAAGAACTGAAAATTTTGTGCAAATATAATTATAACCTACGATATGTGTTAATTTAAAAGTAAAAAATATTATTCACCTTAAATTTACATTAATGTCCCAATGTTTCCAAACGAAGCTGCTTCTGAATAAAGTTTTGTAAATATTTGCTGCAAGCAAACAATTCAACGGCCCTTGAAAAACATCACTAGCAAAGGAAACGCAAACACATACGCCTTTGCATGTTGGTTTCTTCGCGCGTCAAAATTAAGTCATCCACCTCCCCCGAAACAGAAACGCAACTCAACTTCAGCTTCAACTGTTGACCTTTCCAATAATATTTTGACTGATTTTCAAACGACTCGAGCGATACAGTTTCCCCCTTTGATGGTTTCCTCTTTCTCTTCTTCCGCATTTCTTCCACCCACTTTTTCACCCTTGCGCCACATACACACACCACCTCGTTTGAATCCTTGTCAGTTAGCGCTCGTTTCCAAACTCCCTGCACAAACAGCGTACCCTTCTCGATCAACTACTTCTTCACACCCATTCGAACCTAAATTCGGGCTCCGAGCTTGGGTCCTCCACCCACCCGTGGACGCTGGGGTTGGGGTTGACATTTGCTCTAGAAATAATCACTCACAAAATCTGACGACCAATTGTCGATCGATCGGCTCGCACGGGGCACCAGTGCTCTAATTCTGTGGTCAAACAGTCGGCTTCGAGGCATTGATTTGGAAAGCTCGGTGGCGCTTCGCAAACCGTGGCGTACGGACCAGCGACGGGCGGTTGACAAACCATCTCGAAACTCCCGATTTGGTTAACGTTTGCCTGTCGCGCCGATGTGTGTGCGCTTGCGGCAAAACTCGACGATCAATGGAACGTCGGTGGTAAGAATATGACAGAAGGTGTTAGTGCTAGACACCTTAGAAAGTCACTTGTACATCAGTCATACATCAGTTCGTGGCGTGAGCATAAGAGCGATATCTGCTGCGGCGGACTGTTTGCATTTGCCCGGGGCAATCACAGCAAGCGAACGATCGCGTTGTGTTCGGTGCTGTTGGGAATTGATTTATGAGGTTTTACTAGCCGAACATGGTATGGGTCCAAGGTACCCTTGGTGGCATATGGCCGTCGCTTGTCGATGTAAACCTTGGAACAAATTTTGATTATACTCAAACAGATCAGTACAAGTCGCCGTAAGATTTTAAGAAATTGACAAATATTACCATTATTTGTATGGATTAATCTCATTACTCGTTATTGGTAGGTTTATTTTCGATTTTTTGTCATGGAAAACATGTACAACGTATGTCGTAAACATAAAAAAATCATGAAACACAACAGCGTAATCATCATAAAAGTATCAAGAGCAAAGCATACCATCCTTGCATTTTCCATAAAGTGTTGGCAAGACATATGGAAACGCGTGTTACCAAAGTGAATGGAAATTCGAGTACATTCGAGCTGTTTTATTAGCATTGTAATTTGTCGGTATTCAGTTACTGAAGGGTGTTCTGTTCCTTCACGGGTGGTCTTGCCATGTCAAAGAAAGCTCCAGTATGGGAAAAGTGTTAAAAAGCTAATGATAAAAAGTGTCGCGTCGATGTTGCCAGGCATAACCGACATGCTCGTGTCTTCGTGTGACAAAAATTGGGTCAAACCATACGAACATGAAGGGTGCCCAGAAAAAAAGCAACAATACCGACCGACATACTCGTTTTAAAACAGAGAAAGATTTAATAGATTTTTTAACTCAAGAAAAACACAGCAAATTTGGATTTTTGTTTCATTCTCCTTCTGCATACAAGTCATTGTTCTAGAGAACACAAATAATAGACTCACATTTTTCCTAGTTCCAGTCCAATCGAATGCCTAGAAATTGATTCTCAGATCGCCCTTATTTGGCCGTAACATCTTGCTACCTGCACGTGCCTCACGGGCAAGCGTACCGAAGGAGCTTCTCCTAGAAGATCTCCACCGGAGCGGGAACCCGAAACTAATTTACTTAACACCACAAATTGAAATTTTATCTACCCGCAAAGATCGTGTCCCGGCATTACTAGCGCTTTGCTTCCGCCTGATTGCAAATCCCGCCGGTCGGGCTGTCGGAATCCAGTAGCCCAACCGAAAGAATGATCCTTCTACCGCCGGCGAAGCCAGCGGGGATGGCCTTCAGGGGTTTCGGAGGACTGTGGATGATCGAAACGGTAGCACCGGACCCATCTCGGAGACGGAATCTTGATTTCATGAAATATTCAGCAACAAGTGAACATTGATTTCGCTCCCGCCGTAGCCGTTGGTGGTTTGCGAAACGAGAAAATCACGTTCATCACTGTCGCGGGTGTGATGTGAGGCGTTGGCGGGGCGCTGGAGCGAGCAAGCGGGCGGAAAGTGTCGAGAGAAAAATGAATTCCTTTTTATTCCCTCGCACCACACCGTCGGCACGCTCGGAAAGGGTATCGCAAAGGTGATTCGATGTACATCATCGCCGCTACCGTATTGATCCAGCCGTCTTTTTGGATTTCGCTTCGAAAATACTCACCCTGTTGGAAATAGTTGGCTTTGCGCACATACACACAAACCAGCGCCATCAGCTGCAGCTGGGAGAGCCGCTGCCGGGTGGACTGGGGCAGCGGGAGCAGATCGCGAAGATTTGCAATCTCGGAGTTGATTAGATCGCGCCTCAGCTTCGAGGCACCTTTGGTGGATTTATTAGCATCGAATCTGTAGATAGAATGGAGAACGAAATGTGTGTTCTATTAGTAAGGGCAAGATGATGTGTGCGAATTTTGTTCCAATCACTGAAGGAAGTATTGATTTGTGGTGTTGAAAAAAAACAACAAAATGAAAAAAGGACATCACACTGCAAGCGTTGTGTATTTACTTCTGTAAAAGCTTTCTCGCTATAAATGATATTTTGGTGAAGTTATCTTTAAATAACCATAACCGTTACAATAATATCGCCTGGCTGGCAATCTGTACCGTAATAAAAGAGATAATGACGAATAATGATTTTATTGGTAACGAACGTAACAACCCGTGGTTGTGCTACAAAAGCGGCATTTTCTTCTCACCTTCCTGCGGCAGTGCAGAAAGCGCAAGCTAACGACGAGCTGTCGCTGTCGATAATGACGACGATAACGAGAAGGTGCCGAAAAGATCGAAAGTCATCCGTGGCCAGCGCAGTTTATTGATTGTTCCAACCGAGGAAGTGGCGTGCTCGCACCCTAATGGCGTTAACGCGCGATGTCAAATGCCGGCGGGAAGAAAATTGTATCCCGGCCGGCCCGATACGGCACCACCGGTCGGCCCGGTTGATCAACCGGGTACGATTTATGCGCTGGTGAAAATGGGAAAATATTGGAGCGGCTCAGCGCAATCATAAGAACGGACCCGAGCTAACGCCTTCCCTGCTCGAGGCCAAACCAAAACGGCAAACTAACGAATTGTGCTGATAGTAGCGCAAAGTGGTGTCCACTTAACCCGGCCAGCATCAACAGTTACCTTCACCATCGCCGCTCATCATGATCCGGCGTCAATCCAAAGGAATGGTTCGTTGTTTCCCGCTTGTGACCGCTCAAATCACCTAGGCCATGCAAGCGCGCACGCACGGAGCGACGCGCCGGCTCTGGTCAAATTTCCAATAATTCCCACGCTTGTGCATTGACCCACGTCGCTGGTCGCATGTCGAAAGTGAAGTGGTTCGCAGCGTGCCGAACGAAATCTGCACACCGGTTTGCTGCACGAAACGATCCGAAACGAGCTACGAACGCTCTACTGCACTCACAGCCCAGACTAGCCGTGCTGCTTCGCTGTTACAATTCTAAAAGAAAAGCCCAAAATTAAAGCAAACACATCACGCATCAACCGCACGGGAACAATTTAAACGAGCTGAGCGAAAAGCGACGAACCGCGCGAGCGACGCCGAAAAAGTGCACCGTCAAACATGCGCGTCGGTAAACGATTGACGCTTGCAAAATGAGGCGAAGTAATAACAACGAAAATAACAGTAATGATGAAAATAATAACAGCAATACGAAGAGTAATAATAGGGCTTATTATACAATCAGATAAATGAACACATTTGTTAAGCGTTCTCGGTGCGTTGCTTTTACAAATATAAACCGCGTCCGCCGTCCGACCAGTTGATCGTTCCGGCCACACAGGCTCAACGTATTGGTCCGATTGGTCGATCACTCCTGCTACGCTGCTTTCGTCTTGCTCGGTCGCTGTTCTGTTTTTCCTCAATTGTTTTCCACCTTCTTCAGCGTACACACACAAAACCATAACAAAAAATAATGTGCGAGAAAAAAACGGTTTAAGTAAAACAATCGTACATAAACATCAGTTGGCCAAGGTTTCGTCCTAACCTAACCGAAGGGAGTTTTGCCGCATAACTTGCGCCGAAACGATCGGTGCGAAAAGCAAATCGGCGAAAAGCTGGGATCGGGTCGAGAAATCGGTACGCTCCGGAATTGCAGGGGAGGAAAATATTCCAACGAAAGCAAAACCCCCATTAAAATTGTAACAAATATCGCGTGATTTTACACGCAAACGTACAAATGAATGTTGGAACGCGATCGCGATCCGCGGCACCGATCGGGTTTGGATTTCGGTAAATGGATTCGTCCTGGACGTGGCGGATCCTGTGTGGCTGGGTTTGTGCAATCGTTCCCAGACGCTGCTTCCCAGACAATTGGCTTTTAATGCTCGGGTGGTCGGTAGAAATCATTGTGCAGCTTTAACTTACTGATGGTAATTATTAGTACGATACAGTATACAGTAAGCATACAACTTATTGTTGTTATTATCAGTAAAGTTTAAATGCAACTCGTTTCTATAGTTACAATTTCTGACATTAGGTCAGAAATTGTATTTATAGAATTTATTACATTAGGACGTTAGGTCAATGCAGGACACAAAATTTCAACACAAGCTTGCGATAAAATGGTCGTTGTTCTGAAAAAATGATTTTTTATGCAAATTTTCACACCACAAAGACCACCCAGCATATTTAGAGTTAATTTTAATAAGTATACGTTTAATAGTAATCAAGTGCAAGTACTTGTTCAAATAAAAAAAAATCGTAGAAATGTAATAAATATTGCTGAATTGAAACGCTCTTATTCAACAAATATTAAGTTAATCACTTAAATAAAAATGACGAATTGTTTATAATACGTAGAAATTCGGTTATAAAAGAGTTTTAAAAAAACTTATCCCGATAGACTGAACAATCAACAAACTTTCTTTTTTCCAAGACCTCCATGAAACCAGCGTCCCGCGTCATTTCCGGAATGCAACAACGACAAAATCGACGCAAATGCAAAAAGTTCTCCATCTCCAGTGTGCTCCACACCCATGGCGTGGCGTTTGACGTCGGTGACATTTGTATAAATTTTCCTGTCGGCACAACACGGCCCCGTGCAACAGCCATCTAACCGTCCGTTGGGATGCCCACTTTTGCTGCCTAATCCTTGTCCTAAGCCGCACAAGAATACGGCACCGGTTGGTGTCGGTAAGCTTTCTGCCATTTGCCTAGGTGTCGTTGTCAACCGGCGTACATGCTTGCCCATTGAGGCTGCGAATTACTGCGGCATTCATGTTCCATCTACCACCCGTGTCGCAGTGGGCCAGCTTTCACACAGCGCAACTTGGTGGTGGTGACGGCTGCACACACGTACGGGAAGCGTTTAGTTTTCATCCCGCAACCGATGCATCCAATCCACCTTCGTTACGATCATTCCCGCCGTTTACTCATTTCGTTGCGCTTCTCCGCTGCGATCAGTTAAGCCCAGAACAGGTCGTTTGGTGGGATGGTTGGTACGAGCTGAAACCGGTGGTACCGAAAACCCCGAACCCGAGTCTTAATTGAGCGCACGGTGTGTTCGTGTGTTGTGTATAGCAAAGAAAGGAGCGCACGCGGAACGTTCGAGCGGAAGAATCGACGCCTCGGCTGCGGTCTGGCAACATACTTGGCACTTGCACTTGGGGCGACTTTGCTGCTGTGGCTGCCTGCTGCTAAGTGCTAAAAGTAAGCGAACGAGCGCACCAAACACCCTGACCTCTTCAGGATTGACCTCAAAATAAGCAGCCGAAAAGAGCCAACAGAGATCAGAGCAAAGGAAACGACGGCAGCGATTCGCGCCGCAAAAGTGTACCGAAAAAAGTAGATCGAAAACTGCACGAACTTTGATTAGCTCCGCAGTGCGACTTCGTAGAGGAAAGCAAAGACCACAAACGCCTTGCCTCCGTCAAGACGCGAGCCCGCCAGAGCGCATCCTCGATTCGTCCCATTAGAATCGGCACTAATTAGGCGCCTGGGTAATTTGAGTTTTCTCCGAAGCACTTGCAACGATTTTCGAGTTTTGGTATGTAGAAATTTACACCCAAATGACTATGCAAAGAATCTTAACTGTGCACTCACTTATGTTAAAGTGCATCTCTCCTGCGTATCGGTAGCAGGCAGGCGAATGGAAATCAGCAGCGTGCTGGTTTGATGTGCTGGATTTGATAGACAATTTGTTACCGTCGCCGCGACGCCGCATTCGACCGAACCAGGGAGACGCCATTTTCTGTGCTCCACACCAAGGCCAATGTCAATGGTGATGCGATGCATCTGATCTGCACTGCAAGCAACGGGGTCTAGAAAACGGTTTGGTGGTACTTATTCAAATGACAACAGTCGCTTTGAACGTGTAGCAATTTCGTGGAATCGTAATTAACAGGTCGGAGAGTCGAGCTTTCCTCGGAGATTACCAGTTGTAAAGCCAATCGCATCCAAAAATGCACAACATTTCTTAGTGAGAATAATATCATAGCTTTTAATAGCACAAGCATTAAATATGTTGGTTGTGTTTATTTTTTTTAACATATGTTCAGCATTTAAAAACTATTTGAAGATCTTTTTCATTCGTGAACATTTAATAGATTAAACAATTTGAAGACTTGACATCTTTAGGAGGTATTTTAAATGTAGTTGCTTTTTTTAGTGAATTTGCTGAATGATAATGTTGCTGCCTATGTTTTTTACAACTAAATCTAAATTATGCAATTGAGAAAAGGAAATTCTTCTTGTATTTTGATTCTGAAATTCATTTTCTGGTGAGAATATTTCTTTTAGAATAAGCCTACCGATAGCAGTTCTCTCTGTAAAATCATTTGAACAAGACTGGAAACAATGTATACAAAACAAGATTTGCTTTTATTATAGCTTCAGCATGGAAGAACCCATTGCTGGTATCATAAGCGATCATTACTGGCATAAAGGGATTCCCCAACCTCCATCCAATCCAGCTCTGTTAATCTTCCTCCAATGATCCACACAGCGCTCAGCCGAGTTGCTTTGACAACTGATAATTTTGTGCTCTAAATTTACAACCCATAGCGTTTAAAAATAATTGCACCACCACCGAGCGCTCTACCAATCTCACAATGCTCCCCAGCGCACATGCACCGTGAAAATGGTGAACGTATGACGACGATGCATCTTTCTGCTGCCGAACGGTGCTGCTATCTCATCACCGCGCGTGCTTTTGCTCCTTCGCACCGAGCGGCAAGCGGTGTCCTGCATGCCCAAGTACGCTATGCTCCAGTATGGGCGATAATAATGATCCATATTTCCCTCCCGCATGCACCCGGAGTATTTCCCTCTACCGGCCTACCAGAATGAAAAAATATCTCTAATCCAGCACATGGTGGGACTTTCTGCGATCATTTTCTCTCAAAGAAGATTCCCTATCGAGAATCTTTCGGGGACCTTTTTGCCTCTGTGTTTTGCTCGAAGTTTTCGACCAACGTATCGAAGCTTCGGTTGCGATCAAGCGTTCTATACTATCTTAATTACGGCGATCTGCAAGTGGAAGCTGGACACAACGATGAAGATAATACAGAGTTGATAAAGGCGTTATAGCTTATAAAGCATGGTATATTCTCAGAAATGAAGCATTTCGGGTTGCACTTTCAAGAGTCATTTCTATGTTTATACTCTTATTTGTTGAACTGATACATACATTATGCATTTAGCAAAATGATAAAAAATCACTCTTGATTAAATTAAAACAAAATTCCCCTACACAAATTCGTACAAAATCTCATCCACGTGTTCCAGAGCTTTTCATTTTTTTTTTTCATGCCGTTAATCCCCAAACGCATGCAACACTCTGCGCCCAATATTGCACTGCAATTTCCACTCTCGGCAAAACACGCATGCACACGCGAAAGTAAGGTTCGTTCTTCCTTCGCACTCGTGCTAATGGGAGTTTTGCGCCGCATTCTTCCGCCAGCGAAACAACGCACCGAAGCCCAAGGTGAGACGAATCGATGGCAAATACAAAACAGGTATTAATTTTGCGGCCTCTCAATTAATGATCTACCAGAATTATGGTTCGCCGACTCGCCAACCACAAACCAGGCGATGCGTACGATGGCTTTCGAGCAGCACCACTGGCGTTTGTGTGCTCCCGATTCCTTCGCTGGAATCACTCTCCCGACCGGTACCGGCGTCTCAGGCGGGAAGGATGGTCCACTGTGGGAAAGCTTTCGACGTTCGTTGCTCCTTTGGAAGGATCGTTCGCATGCGGGGAGATTGGCAAAGTGCGTTTAACGCAATGCGATTTACGCGTCGCACCGAAAATGATTGAGACTTGAGTGATTTGTTGTGTGTGGAGCGATTTATGGTGCGTGCCTTATGAGGGTAGGTCGAAAAGTATTCGCAAAGGGTTTTTTTTTTATTTTTATTAAATACACTTTATTTTAAATGCCAATTTTTACCTCAACCTAATCTGAAATAAAAATTTTTGATTTGTTAAAAAAAAACAATTTACCCTACAATAATATGGTGTACATATCTACCTCTAGCATGAGTTATTTTTAAACCTACCCATACACTGCGCAAAAACACACGCCATGCCAGTTTCCCTTGCACACCGAAGGACGCACTTGCCCGCCAACGATTGTAATGTTCAACTGCGCCTGCGAACAGCAAAACTGAGCACGCAATCCAGCGCCCCCGACCCATTATGCCATTGATAAAATAAAACTTTACCAAACGGCAATTGCGTTAAATGCTAACGCACGAGCAACGCACGGATCCTGGCGGCGAAAAACGCAGCACCCATAAGCGGCACCATAACTCGGCCCGGCCCTGGGTTCAGCAAGAAAATTGTTATTAATTCCTGCGCGGACCCGAAAGGGCCATATAGCCGCGCGGGTACAACTGATTGGGGCTGATGATATTGATGTGTTGCGGATAGTGATTACCCCAACGTATTCGTTTTCGCTACCCCTCATTACCGATTCCGGTGATGTTTGCCGTTGCCGTTTCTAGAGATTATTTGAAGTATGAATCATCGGTGGTAGTAGTAGTGTGGGAAACAGAATGAGATATCAACAACTCTCGGTTACATTTAATAGAATCGATTTGTTTATTTGATTTTTAATAATATCTGTGGACATAAATTCAGGTTTTTAGTAAGCAATTTAGTGAACATGTTTTTCTCAGTCAGGTTTTTGAA
This sequence comes from Anopheles farauti, assembly GCA_000473445.2. Lineage (NCBI taxonomy): Eukaryota > Metazoa > Arthropoda > Insecta > Diptera > Culicidae > Anopheles > Anopheles farauti. Next base: position 24,376,313 of record KI915040.1, read on the forward strand.
TATATTTTTGAATAGTGAAAAATGATTTATGTCGTTTAAATGTCACGCAAAATAAAATAGTATAATTATTTTAAGCAGGTTTTAATTCAAATTAAACCGAATTTAATAAAAAATAAAACGTTAGTTTGTTATAACAATTATTTCTTATTTTAATTAAAAACAGACTTAACCACAAAATAAATTGATGTTTGGAAATCTATATTAATCATAACAAATAAATGATTCCATAACTTCTGAGAAGAAATAAACCAGATCCATAAAACCAAACCAACAAATTTACTGCTTAATCTTTCTCTCTCTCTCTCTCTCTTTCTCTCTCTCTCTCTTTCTCTCTCTCTCTCTCTCGGCATCGTGAGATAGCAATCAGAACTTACCCGTTCCTATGAATGAAGCACAAATGCAGTTTATGATTTGCTTCTGGAGGAAAGATAACCTAACTAATAATCAAAGCTTCATGATTGCTACAATCTTGGTTGCCGCCAGCATCAATAACAAAGAATAGTTTTTCATAAATTATTATCCTTATCAGAAGTATTTTACTTAAAAGGTTTAAATTGTATTTTACTAAATGAAAACAAGGTTTTTTTTTAAAGTGTTTTAGCATTCTGAAAAATTTATTTTCAACAGAAAAATGTCTGCAACGCAAGCCACACGTGCTGTGCGTCTGGCAGTTTAATCCGAACATAAAATAAAATGTTACACGGTTGAAAAAAAACATTCCAACCCCGTCATGGTGGACAGCGTGCGCAAATCGGTCGCTCGAATTTATGTCCGGCGTGACAAGAGCGACAAAACAGCGCCTCTCGCCAAACATACCGAACATCGGGGACTCGACGCTCCCAACTGTCTTTGTTATCCATAGTTTTTTTATCTTCAAAAATTCTTGCAATTTTCCTGGCACACCTCATCGTAACCATTTCTTGCGCACGGGACGTTGTAGGGACCGCAATCATTTCCATCGCTTCCTTCGCCTGAGCCCGATTGTGCATCCCTGGATCGGGGGTCGAAGCCGGAGCGGAGCCGATCACAAGTGTTGGCACATTTCCCCTCTGGCTAAGGCACGTCCAGCGTCCAGGTAGCGTACCGATCGGTGGCGTACCAGCGTTGCATGCGTTGCACCGGACCGCATCCATGCTTACCGCACCGCCTTTCATAGTGTTTGCCGTGCGGCCAAACGGTCAAGGCGCCATTGAATAAATAACGACGTCCGAGACGAAAATAAGACGCTAAAAGCCTGGGAAGAGCCCAGGCGCAACACTGGAAGCTAGAGATTGTTACCGATAATGAACGATAATGATGACGCTGCTGTTGATGTTGCTGCTGCAGTAAATCCCTCCCGAGAAGGCCCTTCACGTGCGTCTCACGCGGCAGGACGACCGCCGGTTTCTGATCGAATGGTTGCAAATGCTTTAGCCTTCGGTTATCTTTTTCGCCTGTGCTGTTAAACTCCAGATTGCCGGCGAGCTAATGCGAAGTACTGTGTGATAGATCGATCGAGATCGAGAGACAGAATCGAACATTTGGTTATTTAGCTTCCTGTGTGATGAAAAATGTATTACATTTTTGTTCTAATTTAAACAGCGAAAGTAAGGCACCAAGACACACTCATACACGAGCTTTCCAATGAAAAATCATTAATAAATCGTACTCACGCAACTTTCAATCACAGAAACAGCAATGCTACGGCCGAGAAGGTAAGCGCCTGGGAACTCGCCCGGGAAGTGCATTGCCCGGTATGCACTAAATTAATATTATTAAAACGAAACCAATACCGGACTGGCTGCTCCTGGACGTTCCAGCTTCCCTCCCGAGACTCCACTTGCCGGTACAAGGATGCGGCGAGTACGTTAATGATACCGGCTGGCAAAAGCGGTGGGAACCGGAGCGGCAGCAAAACCTCAAATCACTAAAACTCAATCCCTCAACGACCAGTCCGTCAGCCCCGGTCCTGCGGGACGTCCTTTTAAGCCGCACGTACAGCGCGAAGCGTTGCCGATAATGCCCGGCGGAGCCGAACGCCAGTGCCGAACGGGCTGAAAATTGAACGTTAATCTCGCGAACGGTACGGATTCGGGACGATGCCACCGGAGCGGCTGAAGGAGCAAAAAGGACAGCGAGAGAGTGAGCCGGTACGGGATGCGTTCTTGGAACTCGAGCACACCGTTCGCGGGACCACCGAAACCGATTTGCTCGCAATCCGATCGCCACCAAACACCACCGTCGCACGGTGGCGGCCCGAAATGCAGCCTTAGGATAACTCGCATCGAATACACACGCGCGCTTCGCTTCGAGAAACCCGCTTATTACCCGTGCCACGTCACTTATGTCTCTCGTAAAACCGGCCGCTCAGCCGAGGCGCAACAGCCTGTGCAGCGGGATTATGTGCGCGCCAGGCGTGGTAGGGCAAAAAGTTTGCTGGCCGAGGCCAAATGAACAAGGCCGCACAAAGCACCCGGTATCGATCGACGGGGCTACGTTTCGGTGGCTTCCTCCGGGGGTGGAACGAAGAACCCGGGAAGAGTGGGTGCCTCGGTGAGTGTTTGTGTGAGTGGAGGCAAAACAAACTTCTTCCTGCCCCAACGTCATTAAAACAACCGTTTGGGGTAAGACCGGTAGTTTCAGGAAGGCTAAAATTACGGTAGCGATATTAGGTGGATGGGTGGAAGCGGCACGTGTGTGTATGTGTATGTCTGTTTTACTGAGACTGGCAAGAATGGGACGGGGATGCGCATCGTCCTGCTTTGAAACATTATGCGCCCGAAGGGCCACTCATTACATCGGTCCGTTTGTAGGCGCACAGTAACTTAAGAATTGTGTCCCATGGGAAGAGGTAGCCAGTGAAGGGAAAGAGGAAGTGCACTACCGATCTCATAAGATAGGAGAATCTGGGAATGATCTAGCGATCACCGTTCATGCGATTTCACGTCAATTCGTCAAATCAAAAGACTTAAACAAGCGACGAACCCGAAAACTGGTGCAAATTCTAATGTAAATAGAGTTAAATTAACATTTAAAGAATTTCTCTACCGGAATGTTTTTTTTTTCACCTTACAATAATTTGATTCGTATTGAACGATTGATCAGATTCGTAGACGACAGATAAATTACCACCCGCACCAGGCGCTTCATCATTAAACGCCTTGATCTGACTGAGGAGTAAATTATTATTCTCATCTACGAAACTTTTCACCGCCGGGCAGCATCGCAACGGGCTCTATCTCTAAACGATAGCTCGCAATTGGAGGCGTTGATACAGTTGTCGGTTTGAAGCAAAGCCTCGATATTTTCTAAATATTTGCCGTCAATCATACCACTAGCGCCCTAGCGCTACAAATCTCAACGCCTATCGATCCGGTAAACAAACATAATATTCAACCTGGTATCTGATCAGGACGCCCGTGCCCCTCCTCGTAGTTAGGGCCGAATTCCTCCGCAAAGAGCGCCGAAAGAGGTTTTTCGGTTATCATACAATTTAATTACGTTGACGCCGGCAAACCACCACCGACGAGTCAGTGGTGTTTGTGGTGCGATTGAAGCGTTTTCCTGTTTGTTGTAGCGAGCAAATGAGATAGAGATACCATCTTTCTTACGGATCGACGATCATCGATCGTAATGATCATCATCGACCGGCATCAAACGGCGATCGCTACCGCTACTGGATTAAATTACGAACAGTACGCTGACGCTGTTGCCTCTTTTTCCATGCGCGACTCTAGCCCCAGGAAGAAAATTCTCTCTTTAAAAAGCTTCAGCCCCCTTTTGCTGTTACTCGTCCAGCTTTGCTGCTTTCATGCGGACCTGAAACCATCCCCTGGAGATATTTTGGTGGCGTAATTGTGGTAGCAGCGCATAAGTACTTCATCACAAAAAAAAGACTGCGCCACTTTCCCATGGTCCATTCCGTCCTGGGGCTATTTTCATCCTTTACCCGTTTAAATCTACCAAAGTGACCCGCGGTCTCGTAGCGGATTGTGCGTTATGCTAAATGTTAATGTATGCACTGGACGACCCCGCTGAGGATACCCCAGGTTTGGTGTACGTAAAACGCCAAATCGCGCCTGCTGGGTTTTGCTGAGCTGAACTTTCTTCTCACGCTGAGGCGATGATCCGGTGAAGGCGAACACAGAACGCTCGATCCGGTGCATCGACGCTTTGCATGGCATAAAACGCGCTCTCAGCATCCGTCTTCAAGAGCGTCCATCGCCACCACACAGGGACCATTCGGTGCGCGTGAAAGCGAAAAGTGCTGTTTATTCAAATTCGATCGCATAACTCATTTCTGCAGGGATTGCACCGAGCTTCCCGGCTTCGGCACCACGGTGCACACCGTACGGTACGGGCGAAGCGAACAGAACACGACGACACGACGCTTCGATAGTGTACAAAGCACCAGATACGATGCACAAGCTGCTCGCTTTTCACAAAAAAACACACGTAACATATTGGCGAGGTGACATAAAACTAGAACATAGCGCACAGTAGCACTAACCCACGTTTTCTGGTGTGGGAATTGCAGTGGACGGAATTCTCTCACCTCATTGGAAAAAAACAAACACCCGCGTTATTGTTTTCCGATTTTGTTGTGGTTTATTTATAGCCCTCACCAAGACCGTCGTTTGTTGAAGACTTTACGCGAGAAAAAAAATAGCAAATAAAACTCCACCACCGCTCGACTACATTCCGTGACGACAAGTTTGCGCTTTTCACACTCACACACATGGCTCGTACAAAGCATCCGCAAAAGGCCATAAATTTGCGACCTATTTACCGGGGTTTCCAGGCTTAGTTTTAGCTGGTTTGTGGTTTTCGAAACCATTTGCGCGATCGAAGCGCTCCGCAAGTTGTCGGAGCCCTACCGGAGTGGGCCATAAATTTGGTGTGTACTTTTGCAAACGCACCGGCAAGTGGCATGTACGAAAGCGATTTTAATGGCAGCACAAACACGAAATTGTAGTGTTTTACGCTGTATTTCTACGAGTGTCTGTGTCGTTTGAAGGTGATGGCTGAGAGAAGCGTTAAAAAGACGATTCGTGCGACTGGAATAAATATGCAGAAAAAATAATTTGACTTATTTACTATTTATTTTGTTGAGGTAACGATTTTTCCGTATCGTCATTTTCAATCAACGTTAACTTCTGATGGCTGATACACATTATAAAAAACAATAGTTCACAAAGGGCTACATTTCTCTTCGCTAACCGATTCAAATGATATAAAAAAAATCTAGACACAGCCAGTCTCCATCAGGGCAGTAGACGGAAGCATTGTCCTACCGAACGCCACCCGGGGAAAACAAAGACAAAATCGAAAACAAAAACGACAAACTGCTTATGTATATTTATGCACCCCATTCCAAAACGATCCGCGCGATGACGTTGGGAAGAAAATCGGTTCGTCAGCAGTAAAGTAGTGGGGCTGGACGGGATGGACGCGGCAAGAAACAAATCTCAACGCGCCGCTCTTACTGCAATTCGCATCTGCATCCGTACCATGCACTCCGGCCCCAACGGCCGATTGAGTTTGCGCGAAGAAAAACTGCCCACCATTTGCATAATTCATTGAATAATAAAATGGAAATAAATTCCACCACTCACCCGGCCCATCCAAAGCCACCAGCGAAAAGCATTGGGCACCAATCATCGACTGATCGGTCTGGAGGAGATTCGGTGTGACTGTGTGAATAGCAAAGAAATAAAAAAAGAACAGATCCACCTCAATCGAGCGATTACGCTCGGCACTGTTCCGACTTGACGATGATCGGCAATCATTTGCAAGCAGCTCGGTCCATCAAGCGGCAAAACATGGAAGCTGCGGCTGTGGCCTGATAGGGATATTTATTACCAGAATCCTGACTCCCCGGAGCGTCCTTCCACTCGAGCATGAGTTTGTTTGCAATGAAAACATTGAAATCTATATTTCCCTATGCCTAATTTATTAGCTGACGTCCGGATCGGCCCAACCGATCGGGCCGGATGGTGCTGCCGGTCGAGATGAGATCCGCTAGCAGCTGCGCTTAGCATTGCAAATGTTGTCTCACTTCGGGGACGAAACGACACGACCTCACGTCAAAACTGCCTGCTCCGGCTCCGGCTCGTGTTTGAGCTTCATTGGCTGTGTTTCGATGGTACAATGGGCCATCGCGTTAACGGTGCCATCGTATGAAAGGGTGCCAGAAAAAAGCAATTCTACTAGAGCTTAAGTGATTTATCATAGTTGGTAAGGTGATGATTCACTGTTTATGCCGGGGGACGAAAGCTTAGTATTTGCAATTTTGTATTCTTTGGCTGATCGTGTAGTAGGATTAAAAAACCTATTTTTCATTTAAAACATTTTACATGCTACCATTTTCTGAAGGAATTTGTTTTTAAATTATTTCAATAATGAAAATTACTTCCGCTTTTGAAATTCGTAGATATGATGCGTCCTTTTAGTATTTTTTTTTTGAAAAAAATTCCACAATCAACTGTTGCATTTGAAACATCGTTCTCGATGCACCCACCATGACCGTAGCGCGCATGAATTATCCCGCCATCATTAAATCGTGTCTTTTCTCCCACCATCGCTGCACCAGCCACCACTCGCTTCGATCGAACGGCAAGCGTGGCGGTACGGAGGCCACATGAAAGCTAGAGTTTGTTTGAGTAATTTATTAAACACCGATATTGGTGACATTTATGAATGCTAATGTAAATTGAATTGTTGTTTGTTTATTCTGTTGATTCAGCGGCAGCGGCGTCACGGTCGTCCTAAACGCGCTCGACGGCGCAATCTGAGAGATGTCGCGTTCGGATTTGCTTGTCTGCAGCGAACCGATTCCCGCCCTTTCCATGCCGAGCCGATCTAGTGTACAGATACTTCTATGGGTGTGCTTCCATCGATGCAAACTGCAGCGGAACTGTAGCAATTCAGCTTTTTTTGTTGTTCCTTTTGCAACACCATTTGAACGGCGTAGTGAGTAGTTTGTGTAATTTATGACTAGCAATCCATAGGACATGGTCCGTTTGTGACCATGCGAAACGTGTTGTTAGATGCAGAAAGAGTAGTATTGCATCGGTTAAGTGGGAAACTGTTTGAGTTTTTATTTTCTGATTCAGCTGCTAAGATGGAGATGGTTCTTTTATGTACCCGCGTCGTCAGGTTTGTTGCCAATCAGTCGTTGAAGTCTAGTAATGAAGCAATGAGGAATAAAAGCTGTATTTTGAGTTAAAAAAATGTATCTTGTTTTGATCATGAATATTTGATTACATTCCTGAATCCTTTGTTAAATTAATATTTTCTTGATTTAAAAGAAAAACTAAGTAAATATAAAACTTTTTGTAATTCTACACTCATTCATCACAAACAATGAAAACGGTCCTCTAAGTATCACTTCTGAACACAACCATTAATTATCGTAATTTTGCAATTTTAATTTCGAAATTCCTTTGCACCGTACCGAAATCAGGGATTCATAAGTGCGCGCATGGTTCGTCTCGAAAAGGATGTAACAAGACGCTGCTAAATTCCCACCGAGCACCACATTGGCTTCGCAAACAATTGAGCCAGCGTCGCGTTGCGTGTTTCCGCTGTTGGCAGACGCTCTTTGTCTCTCGCCTTGTCCCGCTTCTTGCACTCGCTACTGGGAGCGTCCTGGGAGCCATGTTTCTGGTGCCGTGTCCCACTCAAAAATGCTCATTATGGAAATGAATCCCTTCTGCAGCTGGCGCTCTCATGGTTCCGAAAATGGAACATTATGGTAATTGGTGCTTAATGGGAGCAGCAGAATTCGAGCAGTAGCAACATTCCGACTGTTCTACTGTTGCGTTGTTTTTTTTCTGCTTCTTTGCAAGCCCATTTGATGGCTTAAGTTTGATCGGATTTCAATTCGACATGACGCCGCTGTTTAAATGCAAATGTGCCCCTATATACAGTGAAGTATGCGCAATCGCTCGTGTGGATAGCTATAGTCGAAAACGATGAATAGCTTCTATAAGCGCAATTAAATGGAGCGAATTGGTTTATATGTATCACGACAACCAAGTAGTTTGTGATATTTTCTATCTCCGAAGATACTGAGCCGTCGTTAAAAACAATAATAAGGAAGATCTCAAAATTTATTCAATAAACGAAAGTGAATTTAATATTCTTTTTCTTAGATTTTTGTCTTATTGACAAAGAAACAGTTCGTTTCAACATATAATCGATTACAAAAATGAGATTTCAAAGTAAACCAGTTTGCTTTTAACAGAAACGTTTTTAATTTTTTTTTATTGACCATAAAAATTTTCAAACATATTTTTAACTTTGAAAACAGTCACTTTATTTATTAATGTTATAAATATGTAAATTGATATTCATTATAAAGATTAAAATAATTGGGGTACGAAATAAATTAAATCAAACATATAAGGTCCATGAAAAAATTCAATAAAAAGATGACATAGAAGCAAGCAATCAGGTAGGTAAGCTTTCAATTTCATAAAAAGTAGGTTGAAGAAAAAACAACAAATAAACGTTCGCATTACGCTAGGATCTTTATTGTGGCCGATGTTATCTCTTGCTCATTTCTCCAACGCCGAGTACAAAACGAGTTGCTCAGAGTGTGATAATAAACACAATACACCACCCCCAGTATCATGTTCCGGTAAACGGTAAACTTGGGCACATTTACCGCGCTACATATAATATTTTCCCACGCCAGTATCGTCCACCCCATTGTCCTTGGCGGTGGCCAAACGCTCAAGTTTGTAATTAAAATTGAAGAGGCTCCCGGACAGGCGTGGACCGTACCGGACGCGAATCAAAGCACCCTCGGAATCCGACGCGAAAAGGTAATTAGCTCAGCGAAAGATAAGACAATACGCCTCTCGCCGAGCTTTGGCTCGTTTAAGTGGGTGCTCCCCGGATGGACGAACGGAGCGCCCACCGCAGCTTCAAATTGGGTGAACCGGCCACAACCCGAAACGTTTCGTGCTGCTGCAGCAGTTAATTTAAAATATGAAGCGGACGGAAGTGCGGAACTGGCGCCGAGTGTTCGGTTGCACGGACCAGCACGAGCAGCCTGATAGCCTAGGTGCACTATGGACTGCTGCTGCTGCTGCTGCTGCTACTGCCAGCACCCAATCCCTTTCGCTCACACGCTCTGGATAGCCGAGCGGTGCATTGTGCAATGGTGAGGTGATACCGGCTTGCCGGCGACTCATTACTTTCCACGACGCTATCTGCAACCGGAGTACCGAGGCGTACATCGCACCTCCCGATGCCCGCGTGCAGACCGCGCAAAAGTGAAGCGAAGCGGGCACAACAATTTGTGCCCGAGCCCCGCTAACTAAATGCCACACTCGTAATCCGATACTATCCATTAGCGTACGCGGGTCCGCGGAGAGTTTTCTCATGGCTCTCATGACGCCCGGTCGCTTCAGTTCCACGAAACGGTATACGCTCGCGCCCGCTGTATCCTTTCGGCCCAATAATCAGTTACTATGTATCAAGGATGAACAAAAACAAAAATAAATAAGAACGAAGCACATAAATGAACGCTACATTACGCCTACTTGGGTGCGGGTTTTACAGGGTGGAAACGGAGCGAAAAAGAGAGAGAGTGAGCATGATAGAGCGGCGAGCAGAATGAGAACAGCCGTAGACTTCGCGCGACTTTTGGTACATTATTAGACCTACGGTCTCGCTTATCACACCCTTACATCTACGCGAAGTGGATCCGGGACCGGACCGATCGATTGAAAAGAATTCCCCTCGTTGCGCTTCGTCATAAACACTTAGTCACTTTCCGTCGCATCGTCCTGTTTGTGGGTGCTTCGGCCGGCTAAAAAAGTGGAGTTTTTTTTATCTTCCATTTTTTCCCCCAACCCAACTGCCCCGACTTCGGGATAGGCGATGACTTTCGGTAAAGGCGATTGGCCCTACCGGGACGCAGAAACCCATATCACTTTCCATGCAGGTACGGTTCACCGATCCACGCGAGTCGCGAGTCATCATTAAACAAACAGATCGAAACCGTACGACCCACATCGCGCGTGTGACGAGCGCTAGATCGTGGATCTCGTGTGTGCGAACGCATACAAATCCGATGCCAACATCGCCGTCCACATTCCGATGTACCGACAGCCGAGGGCAGCCAGTGTATCTGGTGCGCACCATCGCCAGCCAGGATGAATCTATTGGCCCACCAAAATCTATTTCGTTTCCCCCACTGGAATCGAGACCGAGTGGCCTCCTGGTGCGTTTTTGTGGCAGACTAATTTTAACTCCGCTCTCGCTCGCTTGATGCCCGATCGTAACAGATTCCATCTGAATGGGGCTTTTATGATTGCTTACACTCAATTTTCTATCGGTTTTCGTCCCTACGATGCTGCTGCTGCTGAGGTCGTCGCTGGAGCTGCGAACGTGCCGACGCAAACTTTTTTATTCCCAATTGAGCTATGAAAACCGTTTTACTCGGTTCGGAACGATCGGGTTAAGCAAAAGACAAGCTCCTGCCCTGCCTTCCACTCGTGGTAGGATCCATATTGGATCGCATAGCGGAGAGCGGCATTGCGGGTATGTCGGCTTCAAGAGGATTTTTCCCATCTCAAATGGGATTGAAATAACATAATCTTCAAACAATCTTAGCCCTCGAGCTCAATTGGCTGTAAAATAAACAATTCTAAAATCTGCACTCCCTGCGTCTCCTCTGCGCGGGGCGGTTCGATCGGGTCGATTTCAGGACAGTGTCGATCGATCGATAGAGCGACGAAGAGACAGTAAGAGAGAGTGAAAGAGTGAAGATTAATAAAGAGATTCCCGAAATTGTGTTACGATGGCCATGGCGTACTCTATGATTGCCTTTGTTCGTCAGTATCGCTCTCCCTCACACGCTCTCTATGCACACATTTCGGTTTATTATTATTTTTTTGTGTTTATTGTAGACCCGCACAAGCCACTCGAACCAATGCAAGGAATATCTGGAGTGTGATCTTTGGTTTAAAGTTACGGCGGCCGTACAATCCGATTCGATGACCATCGGATACCAATAACAAGCCGTATCGAATTGGAATCCCCGATGAATGCTGGCCCGAAGCATACCGCGAGGTCGAGGCATCGCCGAAGATGGGCCAGAGGCAGCGGAAACAGTCTAATCATAGATTGAAGATGTCAAATGTTTGATGCTAGCATGTCCGTACTGTGATTGCACTACACTAGGCACCATCACCGAATGGTCCTTGGGCTATAGAGGGGCTGGATGGGGAAATATGAAATATTAACAAAACAGAAATTATGACAATAACAAATAACCATTGACCATCACAGCTGACAGTGCGTGTTGCGGTGATGATCGGACTTTCGGACGATGGAACGATAAACGATGTTTCGAATTGTTTGTGTACGTATGGAGCATTATAAGAGCGTTGTGTGCGAACACTTGCATGTTGCTTAGAGGGCAAATTGTGGGACAAATTTTATAGAAATATAACGAGAGGAATTAAATATAAACTTTGACTAAAATTTTACCCTTGAAAACGCATAACTTGTAAAAAAAAATTATTCAAAAATACTAATTTATCAGTGCTAAATGTTGCACATAGTACTAAAAATGTATAACAATTTGTATCAAAAGTATAATATTTTTCAAGACATAAAAATGCTGTGAAAGTGAAATTTATTATTATCAATGTATAAAAAATAATACTTTCAAAAATTGATTCACAGTTCCATTTATACTCCGGAAAAAATAGAAAATTAATTAACATTCTGTTCTCGATGCTGTATCCAAGTTTACCACACGTGCGTTCCATTCGGTCAAGGTGCTATCGTTAAAGTGCACCTGAACCAGCTCGACAGCAAATCACAATTAAAGCGTAACGTTCTCTTCCACATCCCGAATTAATTGAACGAACCATCACGCGACACGTAACCGGATGCGTGGCCACGTGCTTCTACCGGAAGCGAGGGACAAAACCGAACGACTGCTTCCCATTTCTTCCGCATTGAAAATCGGCACTTCAAACACAAGCAGGCAAAGCGAGCACGATCAACTTTATTCCAGTTTCGAAAAGTGTTGGAAGCATTTAAAATTCTAACATGAGAAGCGTGCTTGCCGTGGGACGTGTTTCCGATGGGTCCGAAGGGCTTCGGGTTTTAACGTAATATCTTACTTCAACCTTTCAACATGTGAAGCGTATCAAATTTCCATGCTCACTACGGTTCTAGGCATCCAGTTCTATACCAAACCTCCGATTTTCTTCGTTTCAAATCTTTCGGCTGATGTTTTCACCTCGTTTTCGAATGGCGCTTGCGTTCTCACCTTCCTGGCGGGCGCAGTCCATTGTATTCCGTCAGCGCTTCGGAGGCCGATCGGCGGCGCCGCCAAAGTGGCAGCCGATGTGATCATTAACATAATTTATGTGCCCACTACGTGTTTGTTTTTTTCGATACAAGATTGTTTGGAGCCGCCCACCTCCGTTCCGCTAGCGAGCCGGTTTTGGGAGCTCCCGAGCAAGGGACTAGGGAGGAACGACACCCACGCTAGACGAATCTTATTCACCCATTACCGAAAACCATCGATACTAGAGTTATGAGTAGCGCACGTGCTATGGTGGTCTTTTTATTTTGTTATTATTTTAACTCACAAGTGTGAGCTGGCTTTATGGTTTCAGTGCAAGCGTTGTTTATTTCTTTGTTGATTGTTTTGTCCCTCTCTTTTCCGGGAAGATCTTTTCAATGCATACTAATTGCGCGTAATTTGGGTACCTGTTCGGGTTTATGACCTTTTAATTGAGCTTTGTTCTCTAAGTGGTATATGAAAAGAGTGGGAAAATTTAATCTGGTAGTTCAATTTTATATTTACAATAAATATGAGTAGCTTGTATGAACTTTACATGCTACTTAATTAACCTAAAACGGATAATATTTAAAAGAAAAAACAACAAACAAACTGCTCCAACACCAAACAGCTATTAAACCACCGAGCTTCCAAAACGCCATATCCAAATGACACTTTCTCGTACGCTCGTCCCTTCGTTCCATGCCAAATTATCTTCCCAAAAAAGGGAATATCTTTCACCCAGCGCGCAGAAGCCAACCAACGGGCTCTTCCGATTTTCGAGCGTTTAACCGAAATTTGGTACCAATTTTGCTCCCTAATTGACAAGCCCAGGCGCCGTTGTTGTGCAGGCTCTAATGTGTCCCCGGCACGGACGCTCGTACACGGGGGATACGGTACCATTTCAGATAATCTTTTGTCACCCCTTGCCGCTCTCGGTGCATTTCCACCCACCCGCCGCAGCAGCCCTAGCGATGAGCATCGTTCCGCACGTGGAGAAGAGGATCGTTTCGAATCCCGTGTTTGCTGGTGGATTCCGCTGGAATGTGCCCCTCATTATTATTCGCCGAACCGAATAAGCAGAAAAGCAACACCAGGACAAAAAAAGCGCATTGGGAAAAATAAATGAACAAGCGTGAAGGGAAAAGAAATAAAACTTAAAATCACCATGCAACGCTGGCTTCATGCTGGTCCATTGCGCAGCATCGGTAAGGCACCAAGTACGCGGTTTTTGTTTTTGTGAGTGCTCATAATCCTATCTCCCTAGCGTGCTACAGATAAAAGCTTCAGGTAAAGTAGAATCAGCGCACACAGATCGAAATTTGCGAACTTGAACAGAGTTTGTCTCAGTGTGAGTGAAAAAAAACTGATCAATTAATTAATTCGTTCGGATCTCTCCGGGGTTTTGCTGCGCGTAACACTATACTCCTTATCCGTACGCTTCTTACGAGACAAAGCTCGAACATCGATCTCAATTGCCGATAAAACACACTGAACAACAGAGACAACGGAGAGGTAGCAGCGAGCAGCTGTTTTTCTTCCGTCCAAACATCCTGCTGCCTGCAGATTGCTGATGCTCAGCATTTGGAACGGAAAGACTGGACGAAGTGTACATCTCACCGATGACATCCTCTCCATTCACTGATAATGGCCGCTGACCCGCGGGCGAGATCTACCGGAATAGCTCGATGTGCTCGAAAATGTCCAAAATGGTGTTTCAGTCTTCAGTCTCGCCCAACAATGTGTAGCAAAAGTGCTTCGGAGCCTCCGTTGGGGAAAGCAGCGGACGGCAGTGACTGCCAAAAGATTCAGGCGCAAGAGAGTGAAAGATAAGACGCACATCGCACCGTACGTACGAGGCCCCCCCCCCCGTTTCGTGCCGTCGCAGGGAAACGTAAATGAACTTAACAAAAATCAGGACTTCAGGTTCAAGGAACGACACAAAAAAATAAAGAAGAAATCCAACGGTGACGGTGCGCGCGCGACTTGTACCGATCCGAGAGATTGCACTTACAACACTCATCGCGGAAAAATATTGGTTTTGATGTACGCAAATAATTGGCCACCCACAACTGGCACCAGTTCCGCAGAGCAGGGAACCAAATGCGAGCCCACGGGCCGGTTCCTGGGTGGGAAATGTTTATCCACATGCGAACGAGAGCGAGGGAGCGCGAGAGAGCTACTCCAACCCTACACACCCACGAAGATTAAGGTACACGTGAGTGCCGAGGCATCGCAGCGTACGCAGAGACCAGACCAGCCAGTCCCTCCCAGACTCTGAAAGGTAAATAACAAATCGATTGATCCGATCAGCACAGGAAGCGAAGGGTACGTACATGCGGAGTGTACCGCTCGGAGTGGATCCGATCGACCAAAGTGGATCAGTCTGCGTCAGATGAGCGCAGCAGACAAGTCGCGGTCGTAAGCGGGCACTCCACCGTCCGCTCGAGTGTTGTTCGAGTGAGGTACGTACGTTGAAGAAACCGTCGCGTACGGAAAGTGTCACTGGCGGGTGATCTTGTAGCTGCCCCGAAGTCGATCGGTCAATCGGGTACCGGGGTAGCCCGGACCCATTCCCAACACCCGAACGGGCTCGCTGGCTCTCAAGATGATGCTGCAGATGATGCAGCCGAACAGCGTCCGAATAAAAGTACCTGCGAAAAACTCCAACAAACTCCTCCGCCCGACAGTGTACGGCGAGCGTACGCATCGTCTAACGCGAGAGGCTACACGGGGCCACATTTTGAGGACAGACTTCATCAGGGGAAGCGATAGCTATCGGTAAACAAACGAGAGGGATCCAATTTGAAATGTGCTGCGGTTGCTACGAGCGTCGAGTGCGAGGGCCTACCGTACGTGGGGGACACACTTATCCTGGGTCTTCCGAGAAGGAACGGTCTGAGATGGCCCTGACGATTCTATCGCCACCAAACAGTGCGTTTTTCGTTCGTTTTTTTTTGTGTGTGTATGAAGCTCACATACACCGGGACCGGTCCGTGTGTCGCTGGCCCAAGCGCCTGCCGCGGATGCTCGAGATCCGTAATCTGGCTTCCTTTCCGGTAACATTTTGGCGAATCTTCTTAATTAACTCTTTAAGCTGCACTGACCGCTGCGGCTGGGGGACAAGATGCGCGTTTACAACAAATTCGCTCCAACAATGCAATGGACGTTATCGGGTACGAAGGTCCTGCAATCTATCGTACGTAGCATCAAAGTGGCTCACTTTGTTTTCCCTCCCTGCGATGATTATTTAGATATTTTTGATTATTATTTTTTTTTTGAACGGAAAAAGTATTTTTGAACGTTTTACATGCTCATAGTATGAAAAAATACTCAAGAATAATATTTGTTATGATTTTATTCAATTTATCATATATCACGTTTTATTTTTTCCGGGACATCTAAGCGCATAACCATTATTATCTAGTACTATTTAATTTTTTTACAAAAATCATTTCATAACAAGATGTAGTAACTAAGAAGGCAGTCGAATAAAGTTAAGACAATGAATGACGATCTAATTCATTGTCTTAACTTTATTCGACTGCCTTCTTAGTTACTACATCCTGTCTTTGCTTTGTGTCACTCCAGTTCCAGTGACACAAGCTCCATCAAAGGCGACGATTATGGCTGAAAGAAGCTATCAAATAACCCACCACAATGAATGATCCGTCAGCGGGAGCTTGGCCTCTATTGCCTTCTGCGATTGATGCCGATTTCGAGGCCAACATGTGGGAAGTCGCTGCCACTGCGCCGTACAAAGTACGAAGTTCCATATTGAACGTAAAGCGACGCAGTCAGCAAAATATCGCGCTGGATCGTTTCGAAATAAAAAAAAAAACAAAGGAATGGCAAAATTGGTCCGAGAACTGACAGTAATGATTCGGTTTCGCTTCCATTCCGGCAGCCACTTTAACGCAATCCGCTGCCGACTCAATTGCAAAAACCCCCTTGTTGACAGGACCTCCTTCCCTAGGTGCGGATCCCAGATGGTAATGGTTTGATATGCAAAGTAGCTTCCTTCATGTGGGCTCCACCAGGTTCATGTGCCGTAGTGGTTTCACTACAGAACCAGTACGTCAGAGCAGTGCTGATTCGACTGATCGATCAGCGAGCTCGGTGATCGGTGACAGCTGGAAAATGGCCAATCATTTTCCCAGGGCCTCGCCATATTCAAACGCTCGTGTCCCAACGCTCTTTTGCATACATTTCAATTGTACAGCAGCACCACATGGTGCTCGTTCTGGGACGGGGACAATAAGTGAGCGCACAATAGAGTTTGCCAACAACGATAGCGCAACTGGCCAGCGCTCCAGATGGCGTTAAAAAGATATGGAAAAGCGTTATTTTCTAAGCTGGACTTCGGATAACATTTCGATTGGTTGCAGTGATAGAGTAATAGAAGAAAGATTTCAAACTATAATTCCTTTTGATTTTTTCCTAAAATTTTGATAATTACTAAAAATATTAATCAGCTAATTCAAGAGTTTTTATTATTTTATGAAATGTTCTATGTTTAAGCTTCGAGTTCCTATTGCGCACTATTTTAATTTCGCAATCCGTTTGATGAATGTTTACGATACGTAATAATCTGCAACACCTCCTAAAACCCAACAAACACATTTCATAAATCACAGAGATCAGCCATGCACCAGTACAGCAAACCTGTTTGATCAACCTTCAACAAACGAGTGAGTTCGTTCTTTCCGCTTCCTTAATCACACCGAATCGATGTAGCGTCAATTTCGGTTGTTATTGTTTCGCTGGACATACTTTTCACACAAATTAGAACCTGGCCTCACACGAGTCCGCGGCCTTCGTGGCCCGATTCTTAAGCCTTACGGCGACTGCGGGACGCAAAAAACGGAACAAAAACGCAGACATCGCAGCCAAAGTTCAGGTGTGAGTTCAAGATCATCGACCAGGGATGATGCATCGAAACGGGTGGCAGACGGACGGATAGGTCGCACCAGAGCCGACAAAACTAGTTCACTATCGCGCGCGCACGCTTGCGTGTGTCCACTCGGTTTAGATGCTCCGTGCCGCAGAACGCCCGACGACCGTATTCTGATGGTTTAAGGCTAATCACCCGGCTGGCTACCCGGCTTAGTTTGTCGTGTTTACGCGACCACTTTGCACCCGGGGTGCGCTCATCCAAATCCAAACGGCCCCGTTCGGGCCCCGAAGAAGGCTGCACCGAGGGGACCGGGTTGCCAGCGCAATTAGAATCGACGTGTGACTTATCGATCGCTGAGGTTAATTCCACTTGCAACTCCTCGGAGCATCGAAGCGAATGACGAGCGCGCAGAAGAGATAACGAAAAACATGACCCCAGTCCGCAGCTGGAGCTGATGTGTGAAAAGAAAGGAACGGGAACTACCGCGCCGCACGGGCTACGGGGAAGAGAAAGTCTCCGGGGAGCTGGGGAGCGAACGAGGCGTCCGATGCGTTGTCTTAAGATTCGTCCCAGTTGCCTTGGGCAAACTGGCCGTCCAGGGCCAATGGATGTGAAATGGATTCATTTTAATCGATGACTGTACGTCAAGCTACGACCATCGTACAGTCTCGATCCGTCCATCAAAGATGATGGCTTCTGGACCGTCGCCGGTGACGGACGGTGCCAACAATTGCAGCCGAACAGCGGCCGCACATCGTAAGCTTTCTCCGTATTATATCGATACGTCTAATCCGAAACGGCTTTAGTAGCCACCGGCGGGATCGACCATGGATCAAAATATATTGCCACCTGCGACTGCTTCCAGTGCGTTCGTCAAGATGGTGCGCATTTTCTAAGCAACTTGTCTCGCATGCTAGCGCACACTGCGGCCGAGGCTAGTCCCACATTATGACATTACGCTTTCGTTATCCTCGCCATGGTGTGTGTCTATTTTTAGAGCACATTTTAAGAGTCTCGCCTTTTGTTCGTACCGGCCTGTCGCGGCGTCGAGCATAAAAAAAGCGATCGGTAGTAACCGGTGGGTGATCGCTTAAAAGCTTTTACAGCCCTTTGCTCGTTGGTCCTCGTGCCCTGCTCGGCTTGCTTTGATTGATAGAACTGTAACGCAGACTAATTGCGCTTGCGTTAAAGTCGGATTCAGATCTAGCCAGTATGGGAAATGAAAGGAGGCAGTTGAGGGTTGTAGTTGGCAGACGCTGGGGAGGAACTGCGTCACGTGACGTTAGCGCCATTTAAACGTCATCGCAGCTAGAAATACCGTGGTAAAGTTTCCAACATGCTTTGTAGGTAACTAACGATCAAATGAAGGTAACTAACGATCAAAATCAAACATGAAATTTTATATAGTAAAAGTGAAAAATTCAATTAAAAAATAAATCATTTTATTTAATTATGTTTAAAATAATTCAATCAAGTATTATTATATCAAATACTGTGCTGCTCGTGAAATGCACTACTCTGATCGGAAGCTAAAGTTATCGCCCAAACAAGACAAAAACAAAACTTAAAGCAATAAAAGAAACTCAAATTACTATACATAACCCCCCACTCTAATCACCTACCTAATTCATATGAAGTTCGAAAACGTTTATAGGTAAAACATTGTAACCGTCTAAACGACTCCCAAACGAGTCAACAAGTGTCAACCATAAAATCACTACTCACAGGACCACCGAACATCGCGCGCACATTCACTCTAAAAGGGACAAAAACAGTCCATAAAACGGTCCATCAAGGCAGCGAGGATGGAGACCCCCGAAAAGAGGGCTTGCGTTAGCAACAAAATCAATAAGCTGTTCGCTCGTTTGCTTCCTAGCGCAGCTCGCATGAAGATCGAACACCTCCCGGACCCGAATCAGAATACACTGTGACGAATTAATCCCCCGCACAAGTGGCACCCACCAACGTCGTGCGCCGAAGGAACGGCACGCACAGGAGAAGAAGGAAGAAACCGATCGCATTTACAGAAGCCTATAAAATTAATTACCTCCCTCTTCGAGAGGGCGCGAGCGCTCGCGCACTTCTCCGAGCCCGCACAGATGGGCCACCGAAAGTGGGCTCTTAAATTTGATTAACCTAGGCCATTGTTCACACATTAAGTGGCGGGACGCTAGTTTTTAATCCCATCAAAACGTTTGTCCGCAGCTGTCCGGTTTTGCGTTTGAAGGAGAGGTTTTAACATCACGGCAAATGCGTCCAAAAGCGACCATCGGGATGGTTTTAATGGACATGATAGAGAATTTTGGAAACCGATTCGCTAAACTTGTTGAGTTATGAAATTCTAACATAAAATAATTTTAAAAACGTTATAAAGTAAAAAAGAAAACAAAATGTTTGAATTCCTATTCTTGGGCGGTCTATTTTAATTAACGCCACACTCCACACGCCTCTCGGTAATAATGATTACCCACGATAACCGATATGGTCCGAAAACTGGAGAACCCTTCTCCAAAGCAGAGGGACCCTTCCACGCACGTCGGAACGCATATGGAGCGCGTGTAAGACTCATTTGGGGAACGACCAATTGTCGAGCTGGGGAAGAGTTCAACCACAGGAAGAGTGCAATAAGAACTCACTTTCCAGCAGATGATGGAAGGAAGCAACGACAGCAAGAAACCTGCAACAGCCGTACATGTATTCTAGCGAAGAAGATTGTTACCGTCGCCGAGACGAACCATCCCTCAATCCCCCCTTGGCCCACCGCCCAAAAATGTTTTACGAGGCGCTTATGTTTGGGGAATGTTAATTTGCATGCTTCTGTTGCCATTCCGATCGACGACCGCTCGGGACGATCGGCCGTATTTGCGTTTGTTTTTATTTTCGCTTCACGATCGCGTATCGATCGCAAGCGTGGATTAAATGGCTCCATTTGGGAGGAGTCCTTTCTGGGCGAGAAAAGCAGAGGAAGCAGAAGAACGGGAAACAGCGCCCCCACCCAGCAGCGATGATGTTGTTGATTACTAATTAAAACAATGTTCGGCCCGTGTCTGGCAGTTTTGGGAAGGAGCTATAAATATTTATCGGAAACTGACCAGCGCGACGGTTTGGAATGCGTCGAAAGTCCGTCGCTTAACGTCGCATTATTACCCTTCAAGGTACATGTGTTTGATTTGCTAAATTAGCTCGCTGCTAAGAGGGTGGCGAGTGTATTATGCTTGGTTAGTTAAACGCACGAATCACTCACCTGGTGAACATTTTTGCTGTGGATATTTGGTCGTCTTGCAGCGTCCTGCTGAGCATACACTCGGAGCACTATTATTAAAGGAAACAAATGCTATCGTCACTGTAACACTAACGCCAGTAGCACACTAGTCATCGCGAAGGTTTGTTGTAGAGATTGTGTTATTACAATATTTTACGTTAACACACACTTACACTCTCACTTAGACTCAAACTATCACACACTGTTCACATATTTGTAATGATAAATTTATGAGCTAACGAAGCTAATGAGAAATTTACGATAAAAAATAAATTTTTAGATATAGCTAAATAATGATTAGGTTTGCCTGGATTGGCAATATACATTTTACTTATTTACAAAATAAATGGATTTATACACAAAAAATGTGACAGTCATAAAATTATCCGAACTACAAAATATAATTTCCTCTCGATTAATCGACTAAAATATTCATTTCAAAATCATGTACAGATTGTTTTCTCAAACACTAAGAACGAGGAACACTTTATTCCTCGATGCCCTTAACCAAACAAAACCAGAAACCCTTCCTCCAATCCGGTCCCGGTGGGATTGCAATTCCCAGGGTGGCGGCACAAAAAAATAAATGACATTCTCGCCCGGGCCCATTTTGCTGCGTGCGTTCGTTTAGCATCCGCTTGTCGCCGGCGTGAAGTTGTCGTAACAAAGTGATGTCATTAAAGAGAAAAGTCCATCGGTGGCCACCGGGTGCTACCATCGCACCTTCAGCGCCCCTAGGCGATCCTCCTATCCCGAAGCTCGGAAGCTGCTCAGCCTGCTGATGAAATGGAACATCCTCGGAACAAACGGAACGAAGCAACCAAAAACACAACAAAAAACACAAAATAAATAAACCACAGCGCACGGTACGGTACACAAGGTCGGGAGAGGGTGCGAAGGGAAACGGTCGGAGCGGACACGGTACGGCTCCGGCAGAAACCCGGAACGACACAAACCGCGACATGGAAACGATCTTGTTAGTGTCAGCAAATGCGTTGTGCGGGTTGTCGGTTGTCTACTGTTCGCCCGGAATGGGATCGATAAATTTTAGAAGCGCTGCTCATTGCTCTCCCCCAGCGTGCCGATCGCTACCCGGTGTGAATTGTGGAAGGAAAGCGGCTTTTCCCTTGCCCGAGGAACCCGGGGCGTGTAAATGACAACCTTACGCCCTTCCGGTTGGGGGAGTGGGGGAAGAGCAGTTTCGGTTCGCTTGGGGTTGACGTGGTCGGGAGCCTAAGCCTCTTTGACCTACAAATGACGACACCCGAGATGCGGGTGGGAAAATCGGGTCGGGTACGTAAATATGGAGACTGTCGATCGGTATCGACGGGTTGATCCGTTTTACGGCCCATCTCGTCCTCTGTCCGTTGTCGTTGCTGTATGGCTTGTACACTTTTTTCCGTGATAATGAGTCACATTACGTACTGCGGTGCTAGAAATGTAGCTGAGATTTCCGCGCGATTTCAGTGATTGCAAGTAAATTATGCATATTTCAGTGTAGAATAAAACTATCGCATATCACATTTTTGTTTGTGTTTAATTTGGTTTGCGTTTGTGTTTGTGTTTAAAGCATTGCAAGAATTATTTTCCCAAATAAATCATTTTCCTTTCGAATCAGCACACTACAAACGTGTAAGCTCCCTCAAACCGAAAACACCGCATCATGTCGCGAATGAACAAGCATCGTGTAAAATAAAGTATCACTCTTCGCTAGCCTGAAAATGAACGTTGGCATTCCGTTTGCCACAGGATGCAACCACCGAACGCTCCGTTTAATGGCGCTATCTTTGGACCAGATTTGGTGTTTCCTGGCAGGCGGACAAGCGGTTCGAGAAAAACATGCGGGCAACATGTTCCCGGGCCCCGAGAACGACGAACGGAACGAAAAGGTTACGCTTAACCGTCTAACGACAGCCCTGGATGACATCTCGTAACCAACACCAACGGACACTGACGCACCGCTGAAAGTTCGCTTCCCTCTTGGTGCCTGGTTGCTACCTGGTGAGTTGTCGTTTTTTTGTCTTGTTTTTTTTTCTATTTGACAAATAGGCTACATTTTAATTTTCATATCAGAGAGCTGAACCGAGATGGTTTTGGGATCGAGTGAAGCTACTAAATCGAATGTGAAACATAGCATCACAGTGACGCGGGCAGGGATTTATAATGGTACCCTCGTGGCACGAGCAACATGGAAACAAGTTTATGATAAGGCTACCTATGATTTATACACCGCGCAGTCGAGTTGAAACCGTGCCGCTTATCTTGCGGCAAGTTGTCGTTTAGCGCAACCTAAAAAGCTCTCATCGATGTTTGTTTAACATTATATTCTTTTGACATTGTTTGTTACCTGGAGTTCAAGAGCTTGGAGTTCTGTAATAATTTGAGATCCTTTTTATTGATTAACCATTTTAGTTCACTGTTTTATGTCATTATGACCAAATAAAAAGGTTCAAATTGATCCTGATGAGTCGAAATCGTTATCTAAAATCTTTATACGATTTTCTTTAATTTTAATTTGTAAATTACTACTCAAGTTCCTGGATATGACTTCAAGTTGCAATTTCTTTATATTATTAGATCTGTAAAAATAACACAAATTAAATTGAAAAAATGGTTCTCAAATTTGGTCTAAACGCAATAAAAAGTCGTTATTAATATAGGTCATATATTCTGGTTTCCTGGTTTTATCCATCCATTCCTACCACGGTGACGAGAGCTGTATCTACGATATTCATCCCCAAAACGCTTCCAATCTGGACCAATCTGTGTAACGAGAGAAAAGCATGCACGTTACCGAACGTTCGAACAAATGGTGGCGCTTATCGTGACATCCGCGTGACCAAAACTTCTGGTTCCTTGCCGGATCCACCCATCCTATCGTTCCAGAAGTCCCAACAAACCGCGCAGATCGTCATAAAATTTCTCACCAACGCGACCGGTTCCCACAGATATACGCCAACGTGTCGCACCATAGAACTCGATCGGTAGCACTGGGGATGCTTGCTGCTTCCCTTTTCGCGTAGCGAATGCAAAAGAATATGGTTGCACCGTCGTTATCATTGTCAGTCCATGCACTACAAAGGAACGAATCGTGCAGTGGCTATTTTGTTTATTATTTGACTCACGAAAGTGGTGCTTAAATTAAACGTAATAAGTGTGTGACTCGAGTGCAGCAAATATCCACACCGTAGAATCTAGCTGAGAAACGGAACATCCGAGGAAAGCGTGTGTTTCCGAAGGAATGTGCCCGTGGAATGCTCCGTGGTTTCCGAGAGGAAAAATATTTTCCCGATTCTCGTTCTCGTTGCATGAACCTATAGGGTGAAGTTTCTTTTTCTAAATATTACTATTATTTATCCATGTCAAAGGTATTGTTGAAGAATCAATAATTATCATTATTCAAATCGATAAATTATGGTTCTCTAGTTATTGAAAGCTTACTAAATTTGACTTCTTCATGTTAAATACTATTTAAAGGTTAAATACAACAAGCAAATTGTTTATTCGAAACTATCGCGAGTTTGTAATTTTTTAAAAATAGAAATGCCACATTCCGCATACTTATGCCACATGGAAAATTATTCGAGAGATACGCTGGAAAAATGACATAGAATTCAGCATGAAAGGATCAGCGAATAAATCAATTAAAGCTAGTGTTAAACAAACTATATGGAGCATTATTTATATTTAAAACATTAACACAAAATCAAAATTTTCAAATGATCTAAATCTGTAAACAATTTGAGTACTTGAAATTGGTGAAATATTGATTGTTTTAAAAGCTACCAAACGAACTTGTAGTTTCATATTAAGTGTTTTAAGTTAACCAATTCTTTTTTTACGTAAATTGGTTTGTACAAACAAAGAAAAATAGAAGTAGAGTTTAAATTCATCATAGTGGCAGCGATGGTGACCATTCAAATCTGCTTCAAACTGATATTTAATTTTGTCGTGCTTCCCTCAGGGTAAGTAGGGTAAACGGGCATTCCGATTTCCTTTCTTTTCATTTTACCACCATGAGAATCAGATCCAAACGTGGTCGGGTTCAACGTAGTATCAATAACCACAGTATGCTCAGCTTCTGCACAGCCCACTGCATCGTACGATTCCAACAAAGAGCAATCTGTGCGAATGAAGTGTAAATCTGCACCACCCAGCAAGCGGTTTGTTCTTACCGAACTGCTAACTGGCGCCAATGCGATAGAGTCGTGAGTACAAAAACTTATATATATTTTGTAAGCAGCTAAATGAGCAGATGAAAAACGTTTGCCCACAAATGACGACGCTGAAAGCAATTGGTATCAAATGTTCTGCCCGGTAAGACGATAAGACATCTGCAGACGAAAGTGCTAGAACAAACAAAACAATGTTTCCAAAGGTTTAGTGTTACAGTCGGCCGATATCCACCCATATCGTACCGACATCGAAGGTATCGTTTCTGCCAATCAAAACCGCGAACGTTCCACACGGAAGCTTTGACCGAAAGCAAATGAACAACGAACTGGGCGGACACTGCTGGAGCAAA
Organism: Anopheles farauti; assembly: GCA_000473445.2. NCBI lineage: Eukaryota > Metazoa > Arthropoda > Insecta > Diptera > Culicidae > Anopheles > Anopheles farauti. The sequence continues at coordinate 24,401,295 of KI915040.1, forward strand.
CGGGTCGCAAAAAAAAGGATAACGCACCGCCACAAGAGACAACAATACAAAAGATGATGGCAGAAGAAAGGAAGGCCGGCCGGGGGAAAACATTGCAATCCACCTCAATGCCACCCAACAACGCTGCAGTATGCTTATGTTTGTTTGATTTCACTTCTGCACTTGAAATATTGCCGATTGTGCAGAACAAAAGAAATCATTCGCGGTCTCCCATTTCAATAAAATAAATTTTGCTCCCGCGTCCCCAGTGCGCTCCCCTATTTGTTTTGCTTCTTGGGTGTAGGTAAGTATTTATTTTTTCTCTCCCAAGTTTTTCTATTTTTAATGCTCGCAAGCTCTCTTTGGACAAAAAACTTTGTAGTAAAGTTGGATTTGGATTACATTGGGCATAAATTGAACGTGAGTGAGAGAGAAAGAGAGTGAGAAACCAGAAAAGAAACCCATTTCAATTGATATAAAAGTCGTTTCTTTTTTACCACCCACCGGTGGGTAGAAAGAATGGGCAGCTTCTGGGCTTGGTGCATCCTGACCCTCGGAGAAATTAAGACGGGCGCAATAAAAATAAAACGACATGCATTCAAACCCATAAGCACACACAGACAGAAGAAACATTCCGCCAGACGTTGGGCGCCGCCAAAACGCTGGCGACATTCCGTTCCGACGACCGGCAGCCGATAAGGGATGGCGAAAGTAGCCCTCTCCTCGTGGAGCAGCACAGCGCAGGGAACAGCGAAAAAATATCAAACCATGTCCTGCGGCAGCGGACAGCGATAACCTCCGATCGCAAATATCTCACGCCCCGTGCTCTGGCCGATCGAAGCGCACCGGGGTGGTGGGTTGGCGTTTCAAATATTATGTTGACAATATAGAAATCTTGAACAAGACATTGTTCTCCGACAAGGATCGGTTTCGGGCCCGGTTCGTGGCGAAGAAGATGGTCGCCGTGCCGCGAAGGAGATGCCGATCATTGTGCGCGTGTATATTTATATCCTTTGCCTACCGTGCCTTATGAGCTGCAACAGAGGAGCTTGCTGAGGCTGCTTGCTTCCAGCGTTCCAGGATTTGTATGTTGTGTTGATGTTTTTTTTCTTGCTTTGTTTTTTTTTTGGTTCATTTTATTGTATCGATCGATACTTGTCGCGACGGAGCGCATACAATCGATGGTAGGATTTGAAAGATTTTATTTTCCGTTTGTTCGATTGTTGCTCCCGTTTCGCCACTCCTCTCTGAAATTTCCATTTTTTTATACTCGTTACTGTTCAATTCCGTACGGTTAAAAAAGCTTGTAGTTGAAAGATTCGATTTGGTTGTCGCATTTTAAACGTTCTTTTTGAAGGTTTGCGCTTCGTTTGCTTCTTCCTTCCTAAAAAATAGCACTGTGAGTGATATTTTGTCATATTTTATTTTTCATTTGTGATACTAATATGCCGTTTCCAATAGCGCAACCTACTGTGCAAACAAATGAATAGCAAAGAGCTCAACATGTTTTTCATGATATTCGCAAGCACCGACACCTTCGAGTCTATTCATATGAGATAAATATTCATTTGTAAAGGATAAAACTATTTAAACATTCCAGCTCAACAATGCAGCCTGTAAATATTATCTAGCAAACTGTCCCTGGCACACGGAGACACAGGTACCTCAGCCTACAATACATAACCTCCCGTATTGCGCTACACCAGCCCGGACGACGGGTCTTGTAGTAGATAATCGGGTCACAGCAGGAAGCTTATCGAATCGCAACCAGTACTGCGCCCCGTGCTGGAAAGGCAACGCTGCTTGTTCGCCTCCCAGTTGCAATGTTTCCGCCACCCATGCCTGGCATCGGTTTCTCCGTGAAGCGGGCAGTACTCGATAGTTACCCCTTATCTTGATGTTAATGCCGATGATGGTTGATACTGACGATGCACGGACGCTTGAAACACCATTGCGGCTGCCATGCACCTAGCGCTCGCAGCAATACTGATAGCAACAATGCAGCGAAGCGTCGTCGTGTTGCGCTAGTGCTTTACGCGCTTTTTTTCTAGCCATTTTTGGTGAAGGTAACCCCTTGTGTGATCGTATTTGTGTGTTTCGTGCGTGTTGTTAGCTATCGGAAGAATGCCATCGTGGTGCGAATATTTGAGCGTGAATGCGAATCGAGACGAGCTGAGCGAAGACAGGGACAGAGAAAACATCCGATGTATAACGAAAAAATTTCAGGAATATATCGACACGTCTCCAGTGAAACCTCAGGTAGAGCTGCAAGGTGAAGGCACCTCTCAAGAATTATTATTATTTAGCTAACTCATAGCCGCGTAAATCAATTACATTAAAAATGCAATTTTCTCATAACCCTTTCGCCAATGCTCATACTAACGCTTCACCAGTCACATAGACAAATTCCACAAACACTTACGATTAATCAACCTTTGCCCCAAAATGATATCAACAATGGCTGCCGTGTTGCTGATTTTCAGCAACATCGTGCCAACAGCAACTCTAATTGGTGCCGATTTTTTATTTTTTATTGTTATTGTCGCCTCCTCGAAGCGCTTTAAACCAAATCCATTCCGGTGTACACAAATCCACTCCACGCAAATTAATTATCACAAATATTTCACACGTACACACGCAAAAAGTTCCACTAGTTGCACGCACTTAATTGTAACGCGAGACACTTGGGTTGTCTGGGTGACTTTACACATTTTCGGGTTCGTCGCTTACTTTTGCACAGAGTTGTGTTGAAGTCTTTTGCTAAGGAAATTCAATTTTTTAAATAATTTTTACGATTTTCGATGCTTTTGTGTTTCTGTTTCGTTTTTCTTTTATGTTTGAAGCACATTCTACGATGAACATCACTACATGCATAATAACACTTGAAAACTAAAGCAAAATCCCACTGACGATGCTTGCAAAATAATAATTTTTTTATTTGCAATATTTTCTCTCACACGAACTCGCCACGGGCTGTTCATCACGCGCAAATCAACGATTAGATGTTGCTTTTATCACATTCAGCTCGGGGCAAACGTATGGGGCACTATTAGAAACGCCACACACTGGACCGAAAACCAGAACCAGCACCAGCAAGCGAGTCACTCCGGTACACAGATAACCAGCGCGCATTACGCTCGGTGCGGAAGCGGAAAAAATACACCATTTCGCGCTCATCCATTCACTCCGCGCTGCTCTGATTTCACTCGCTAATTTAACGCTAATCACTTCGGTCAACATTTGGCTGGCTGTGCGTTTGCGGGCAGTTTGTTCATTTTTGTTTTTCTCACTTTTGAACGCAACCACTGTGCTTTGCTGTTGCTCGGTAGCTAGCCCCTTCTGCATGTAGGTAATTTAAAAAAATTGTTTCTACTATGTGGATACTCTGCTGTGATAGAATCACGATAGTTTCACTGTAACTAGTCTTTTCTAGCTAACGTCATGTGTATAGTTTTGTTTTTGATTTTCCGGGTTGATTTTCTTGAATAATATCATTTATTTTTTAAAGCACTTACTCTTATTTTCTCAAATTAAACCGTTTGCTATAGCTTTAACACACATATTAAGAAATTTCACTAAAACAAATCAAATACAATACGTAAACTGTTTCACTAAAATAAAGGAAACGTTCGAACACACGCCAAAACACACGATCACGACGCACGTTTCCGACCAAACCAGCGTGCGGGCAACTTCATCCGATGCGATCGACAAACACACTGATTCGTTCAGCGACTGGTGCCTTGGCGAGAAGCTCCATTTAGCGTCGGTTCGCCGGTTCCTGCAGATCAGCGGTTGTGCCGAGCGTGAGCCGAACGGAGCCGGTTCGAATTATTCCCACACAAACGCACAAACCTACGCGATCGCGCCAACGCTCCACGGCCGTGCAGGTGTACGTGTGCATGGAGTTGGAGGCGCCGCATGCTGAGCCATACCGGATTCCAGGCACCCACAGCCACCCAATCAGTAGCTCGCAGCTCGATTGTACCCGCGCAGCCGCAGAAAGAGATAAACGGATGGTAAGCTCGAGGTGTAGAAGCGTCAAAGAGTAAGCAGTTCGACACGAAGTTTTCTGCGCGCGGTGCAGCAAAAAACGGAGAACGTTTTCTAGCTTACTCCTCCCATCGTTGATACTGATGGTACTCTAAGAGCGTTATCAGTAGCCGTGTATTTTTGCCTTTCATAAATTTGCTGATAACGAGACGTGCTGAACTTGTTTCGTGTTCAAACGTGGGTGCTGACAGTTTTGGAGTTTCGTGGTTTCGGTCGTGATAAACAAAACTCTTGATCGATCGATCAATCGGTCGAAAGAGTCACGATTGACGGATAAGTGAAACGATGCGAACGAAACGATTTTCATTCAACGGTTTTGGTTGATCCACTTTGGTTGTTCTTTTTTCTAGATATGAACATCATTTTGATGTTTTGAGAGGAAAATATATTACAAGAAGTGTTACATGTAGCTGTTTTTCAAGTAGAAAATAAATTATGATAAATTAACGTATTTTAAATCAAATAAAGATACGAATCATGTTTGAATATCCACGTTCCGTAGGATACTATTTTCTTTTGTTATGACTTATAAAAACACAAACAAGGGTTTTCAAAACCAAACATATATCTCACTAACTTTTTATTCATTACAACTTTCAAATACTCAAATACAATGGACGACAGTTTTATAAAAAAACTAAACAATAAAAGCAAATTAAAACATTCGGAGCAGAAGAAAACGAACGACAAAGTCATTTTGCTCCCCCGTTTTTGTCACGACATGGGCGTGGTCGTGTGGTCAGTTCGATTTCCTCCAACGGCGGGGGGAAAGGTGGAATCATTTCAAGCGTAATAAATATCGTAACGACGGTGGCAGCGGTGGTGACGAAAAAAGAAGTAAAATTACCTCCATTTGAAATGAACGAACCAATGGTCAACGTGGGACCGTATGGCAAGCGAGATGATCTACAACACGATCGCATCGGAAGATCTATCTTACTGATGATTTGAAATGGTTAATAAAAGCCTATTCTCGAAAGTTTACAATCGTGTTATTCAATTTGAAAAGAAATGTGATTTTTTTATTTCGTTGACATTGCGTTTTAAATTTATATTTGATGAAATACTTCGTACAATTAATAACAGTTTCTCATGTGAATAGTCGCTACAAATTTCGGATAAAGCACACCTTTTTTGGTATACTTGAACTACAATGATCTTTAATTCATTGTACGCGCCATTTTGTACTTCCTTCTTTATACTTACTCGTTCGCACGTTCGTACCAGGAGCTTTCGTACAGCATGTGTTTTTTATTGTTTTCTTTTGGGACAATTAAATTCAGAGCACTGCGAGCCGTGCCTGAATGGAAACGGTAGTTTAAGCATATCAAGTGGAAAACAGAAAGCAATGTCAAATGCGTGACTGAGGAAGTGCACCCGTGCGTAGAATCGCTAACAAACGTTCTTTCGTGCTGTATTGGTCGACCCAGTGGCTGCTTTACACCGTGATGACATCAGACCGGATTCAAAGCCGCATAACATGTGGATTTAAATGAGAAAACTTTGAATAAACTAGTTTAGCGAAACATGATACATTGTCGAAACCAAGTATATTACCAACATGGAAAGAGTAAGTTAATGAACTGTTTGTTAACTACTTTCAGTATCTTATTAATAACTCATAATTCAATTTGTGAAACATATTGATCATACGTACATGGCTGTATGTATTATACATACATTTCTTAAGAAAAACAAATTAAGAAATTCTCATACAATATACATACTTTCCAGCATCACATGGTGTACATTGAGGAATTTTGTCATAATATTTAATTGATGTATATAATATAGCATAAATATAGCTGAATATGTACCGCAATAGATAGTAACCACGAACATTCCCATCCCACTCTTAGTCACTGAACACATTTATTATTAATATTTTACACAACTAATGTACAAAAATCAGATTAGCTTATAATGCTTACGTTGCTCTAAGTAGTACTAGTTTCACAAGGGAAGGTGTTATTAAAACGCCCAGCTACAAACAACTGATTTAAAAATTATAAAATTGATGTACAAATGATTTTTTGTAATGGGCTGGTAATTTTCATGGTCAGTATAAACATACTTTTTTCAGAAACGATAAGCTAATTTTAAGCCGTTTTCCGTTTTGGCTAGGCTCTATTTAAAACGAACGATGTAATGAATAACGATGATAAAATATTCATAGCAAATGCAATATTTTGTCTATGTTTGTTCAACTTTATATTCATACTTGTACAAATTAGAGTGTTAGTATTAGAGTATAGTAGGCACTTACCGCAAGCGAAATGCCGGTAATGCGTTATCATTTGATACATTTTATTGTCCATTATGTATTAATTACTTTGTCCTTTTAGTTGCTTTTTGAATTTTTAAACATGCGGACAGTTTGAATTTGAATCTCACTAATTTATTAGACGCTGCATGCAGCCCGTATGACGCTAGACCAGTTTTGCAGATTGCATACATTTGTAATAAATTAGTTTATAGAAATAGCTCCAATCTAAAGAACACAACTTTATTTATTAAAAGGATCTTCATGTAATATGTTACGTATATAAGGAAGTATGATTTGAATTCAAAAGTAATTATTCGGCCCTTCCCCTTGGTATTAACGATATTTATTTTCGTATTCCTCTGTTTATAACCCCTTGTAGTGTATATTGCATACATTTATCTCTCAATGTACAGTAATGTTGCTCGAAACTGCTCGAATTTTTGAATGTATGCAATATATTATTTGTTGTAGTAGCGATCTCTGCGGATTTTAGTGAAACTAAAATAATAGCACGATTGAATTGGACCGTTAAAAGCATAAATGTATTTTAATAAATATTGTAACAACAAATTAAATTATTTTCTCAAATCAATTCAAATCAACGTAAATCGATAGATTTTTGGATTTTGAATTCGGTCAACAGTGAAAAAATTATACGAAGATACATACGATGTTCTAACTTTCGGTTTTCTTACAATATGCATATGATTTGCGTGAGTTAGATTTGGTTGATAAACGCATTTGCTGTAATGTTTTGTTAGTCCAGCACGAAGAATTCTAATAAACTGACCTATTGTTATCGATTTCTCAATGAGCGTGGTCGTTTCTACGATTTTTTCATCTTTTATATCTTCATGATCCTATTCCGTACTATCTTCTATCTTCTCATGTCCAAATATAACCAATTCAATTCCAAGCAATACATAAACTAACTACGAATAAGTATGCTTTGAGAAATATTTGAAAGCATTTTTAAATAATTCGAAGAATTATGGTAGACAAATATTAACCTTTCTTTCTTCTTCTTTACCATTTTTTCCCATTATCATTCAAAATATGTTAAATCGCCCACGTTTCTCACGGTAGAAGTTATAGCTCATCCAAATTCACACTGTAAATCTTGCAGAAAAGAAGAGCTCACCGATTGTTTTTTTATTGTTATAAAGCTCTGATTAAAACCCATCCAATAGCAATCAATGAATGAATGAAAAGTAGATAACAAAAAACGATCGCCAATATAATTGATTGAATCACCCACGAGTAATTGAGCTCACCAATTGCCCATAAAAAATCGTAAAGCGATGGCATTAGTTCACTGTGGCAAGAAACCGGTTTCTCCTCAACTTCTCACCCCTATCTTACTCCCCCTGTTCACAAATGCGGGGTAATGGACGCGTACAAAAAGTACCGTACGCGTGCCGGAACGCATGCGTTACACACGTTCACACGCTTTTTTATGGTTACTTATTTTGGGTAATTGAACGAACCAGACATGCAGCAGACAGCGTGGTGGCGTTTACACACGCGTACTTGGAACGGTGTACGCGATCGATACCGTGGAGCAGAGAGGCAGAAGCAAAACCGGGTATTTTCATTCATGTTGCGATGGGTTCGGTCAAGAGGTTGAACGGGTCAGGATTTTGAGAGAGCAATGAACTAGTGTATCGAATCTGGATCTCTAAGAGAGAGTTCCGGCATGAAATTGAGAAGTTTGTATGCTTTTTAGGTCATCACTTTCTAATAATCTTGTGAACATCGTTCACATTTGTCCTTAAAAATGAAGTCAAAAAGTGCATCGTGGTATTGCGGAGAGGAAGTCATCGTGAATTGATGCATCAAGGACTTGCACGAACGCTAGAAAGTTAAGCGACCGCAACGGAGCAAACCTTTCAATCTACCGTTCATCTCGTGCCCAGCAAGCCGAACAAAACGACGTTTGTGATCGTCGTCCTTCTAATCTCAACACCACCGATCGTAGTGCAACGCTCCAAATATTTTACCTTGCCGCTGCCGTAAGATAAAACATAGCCAAACAACAAAACCATCTGTGAAGGTCACCCAGGCCTGAAGGCGGAAATTCTCCAACCCCACTCGCATTAAAGTGTTGTTTTCGGAGGCCGCTGGTGGTTTGCTTCCAACACCGAATGCTCGCGAAGCTGACGAGGTGGTGACGCAGCCGGCTGGCGGTTGTTTTCACGCACCACCCAAAAGTCACCTTCCGCGGCAAACCCGCCAGAGCTGAAGATTTTCGGGGCTGCCTGCTTTTGCGCAACACCATCATCTGTTTCTTTCTCTGTTTCTCTCGCACGGTCCATTCTTCGCTTTAGGGCGCCTGAGCGCGGTTACGTCGACGCATTCGAATTTCGTGAACGTTGGTGGGACGCTAAAACCGAAAACGAGTCTTTTGTCTTTGGTACTGTGTGATTGTATTGGGGACTACGTAGTTGTCGTCGTCATCGGAGAGGGAAGCTTTGATTGTGTGACAGCCCGCGTGCGAGTGGAGGTCGTAATCGCACGAGCTAGACAGAAATATTTCAGGTCAGCGATTTGCTCGCGGGAAAGCAAATTCATTTAACCTTAACAACTGTCATAGGCCGAAATTCAGCACAGCAAGTGAACTCTCAATGCAAATACGATCTTACGAGTCTATCGATAGTTTATTTGCTTTATCATAAAGATCACTTAATATTTTACACATTTAACCAAGCCCCCGTATTACAGCCCCAGCCAATCGCGGCGCATGCGGATGCTCCAAGCGATACTTCCACCCGAAGAAACGCTACATCATTTGAGATTAATTGTGCTGCACGAGGCTTCGGCGGAACCTCGAGGCTCGTGTCAAGTCTTGCGTGCCGTTTTCCAAATGTTGTGTGTTTATTTTAACAGCACCGTCAGCGTCCGCCTTTGTGAAATCGAATTTCGCCACATTGCATCGCCGCTTCGTTTATCTGCTCTTGGTCGATTCCTGTTCTGGAACCTCCTTCAGGTGTCCGATCGGTGTCGTAATGTGTGTGCCATCTCCTGCGGATGTTTGAGATGTATGCATTAATGGTGGCTTACGTGCTGGAAGGGCTGGGAAGCGTGCGTTACTTACCGTACTTCTCGAGAGTTCTGCGCACGAGGTCTTTCGACGGTTCCTTGAGATCGTATGCCCAGCCGATCTTAGCGAACACGTCCAACCAGAAGGTGGTCACGTTTACCGAGTAGTTGCCCAGCTCGGCCGCCTTGTAGTCCCACGGGAACACATGGTGGTAGTTGTGCCATCCTTCGCCCATCGATACAATCGAAACTGCTCGGTTTTCTGCTGGACGAATGCGGCTGTGTGGAAGGAAAGTTGCGGTGAAGTAAGATTTGTTATAGAATTATTCAGAATGTAAGAGAGTTGTGTTTAAAAGAGTACATTTTAAATGTAGAGTAATGACCCCAAAAAAAGACCACCAACTAAAGCATAATCTCACCTATCGTAAGGCTTGTTGCCGTAGATGTGGGCCGCACTGTTCACCAGCCAGGTGAAGTTCAGCGTCAGCACGTACCGCAGCAGACAGTTCGCGAGGAAGGACAGATAGAGCGGCTCGCCCAGGAACAACCACGGTATGAACGACGGTACGATGAACGTGAACAGGATCTTCAGCGCCATAAAGTAGCGCTGGTGGAACTGGATGACCGGATCGGCAAGCACGTCCGACATGTCGATCAGCCGGCCCTTCTTGATGCACTCCGGATGCTTCCGGATCAGCAGCCAGCCGACGTGCGCGTAGAAGAAGCCACGGTTCGAGTTGTGCGGATCCGCGTCCGTCTCCGAGTACTTGTGATGGATGCGGTGATCGCGCACCCAATCGAACAGGCTGTTCTGGCCGGACAGACAGTAGCAGCACATGAGGATGATCCGGAGCGGCAGCTTCGCCTTATACGCCCGGTGTGTCCACAGCCGGTGGGCACCGGCCGTAACACCGAACCCAGCGCAACCGCCAACGAAGAAACCTACGTCAAACGAAAGAAACACGTACGTAACGGAATTATTAAAAACAGTCCAATCGAGAGCAATCAAAATCAAAGCGAAAACCACGAGCCGCATGTATTGAAAGAAAAGCCAAAAACGTTGACACGCGCGGTGGTAGCGTAACACAAAATATTAAATCACCTGGCTGCAGTCACCGCCGGATGCAGCGTGTAATAGGCTGAGCAACGACCCACGTGGCTCATTTTCCATGGCCTACTGTGACGAACCAATTTCGCATTTTTTTGTTGTTTATTTTGTTTTGCCATTTGTGGCTGTCAAAATTGGTTGCGCCAGCGGCTGCAGATGGGAGAAACTATGGCGCCACCATCCGGCGCTCCCATTCCCATTCCGAGTCGCTCGGTCGATTTGGGTGCGCACGTTTTCCGAACGCCTAACGACAGTTTAATAACTTCCAGCAGAAGCGTTGGGTGACGCGAGGTTGAAATTTTTGGCAAACCGGTTACGCAGAAAGCAAGTCTGCGTGTTTCATCCAGCTGATGGAATGTAAGCGTTTGGAAAGCGAAGAAAAAACGAAGTCAACACGGCATATATTAAACTATAATCAGCATCGAGCAAGATACGCTCAGAATGTTGTAGAAGGTTTCTAATGAAAGCTTTTAAGTTTCCAATTTTGTTGTGACTGTCGTTGCGTCCAATACAATGAATATTCGCAACACCGAAAGATAGTGCAGTGTCTGCGATATGCATATTGGATTTTATCCGTTTGGCCCTAAGCGATAAAGATTCGTAGGCCATTTCGCTGGACATGCGGAACCTGATCGAACGCTGCGCGAAGGTTAGTGACGAGTCGCTTCTCGCGTCTAAAATATGCGGCTTTCGAACTCGACCCGATCCTCTGTCCGTCGACTTCCGCATTGTTGTTGATTATGTTTGCGAAATACAAGCTCGGCCGTGGTGGAAAGATTCTTTTGGAAAGTTTTATTCGGCAAACTTACCCCACAGCCAGGTCGTAAGGGTCGAGTACCAGACGTATTTGAAAAACAGCACCACCGTCGTCAGATGCAGCCCACCGATCATCAGCACGTTCTTCCACTTGATCTCGGCATCGAACTTGAGCCCGAGATGGTCGGCAATCCACTGCTGCAATGCCCGCCCGAACCTACTCTGCTGCCATTTGTTGTAGTTGTGCAGATAGTCGTCCAGATCCTGCTCGGTGATCTCCTTGCTGTCGCCCATGCCGTTAAAGTTGTTGTTGAGGTCATTGGTATTGGCGGCCGTTGCGTTCTTCACGTTCACATCCTGCTCCGACAGCACCGTCCCCGGGACGATGCTTTCGGTGGTCGTTGCGACCGTCATTGTTACACGCACACGCACACGCACACACGATGTCCACGAAGTTTGGAAGCTTCTTAAAAGCTCGCACACCCGCTCTGGACGAGCACCGGCGATCAACTTGAGCGTGAAACCGCTCGCACGGTCAGTTTTTAGCCCACCTTACAAGCAGCGAGAAGATGTTTGATTCCGGCACACTATTCCGGCTTGATTATGCGAATTTTTATGGTGGCACACTATTGATACACACTCGCACAAACACACACTCACTCAAAGCTTCAACGATTCTACTGCTTCTTTTCACCACCAAAGATAAAGCTGAGAGGGGAAAAACCTCATATGCGACGTGATCGTTCCCGAACGGGACAGGTTCGAGTTGGGAGAATTTTGTCTGTTTTGCTTTCCGGATTCACGATCCGGTTGTCGCAAAATTCGTCGGCCTACTCTGTTAGTGATCTACCCGGTTGTGGTGCGTCTGCCCGGCACGCAGATGGCTCGTTCGTTCTCTTTGATGGTGGTGTCGCCTTTGGTGGCTCTTATATATAACATTTTCGGGTGTTCCCACCCAAAACCACACGCTCACGGAGGACGGAAAATTGTACCAACACAACCGTCGGCACGGGCACAGCGTTTTCTCGTGCAAACCGATTTGCGTCACAACGCGCACACACAGTCGCATCTGCTGCTGGTTCGCTTATCCTACGGCCTAATACACCCGTGCTAGACGAAGCCGGCGAAACCGAACTCAAAGCCTACGTTTCTTTCCACGGTTGCAACCGAAAATGTTCGAACAAACCCCGGGGTGGGGAGGTCATCGGGGTTCGCCGTTCACGGTCTGACCTCACAGTTGGCTGCATCTCGCAAGCGGGAAAGGTACTCTCTTTCACGGCAGCCGATAAGCCTACTTAGATAATGGGCGAAAAGGTTCGGCAGTCAAACAACCGAAACGACATAACAACACACGCTCTGCCCGCTTCGTTGGCACGTGTGGCGGTGTGTCCTCGGTGTGAACGTGAGCGAGAACGAGAGCGAGACGAACTGATAGCTTATTTTAAAGTGGATGTTTATTAGAAAGCATAGGTTTTAAAAACACAGAAAGAACCTAACAGAAGAACCTGTGAATTGTGTTCGATAGAGGAAGGAAGGGACGGAAGTTTTGGCATACGTTCGGGACAGCCGGAGTCATCACCTTAGGAGTCTGCCGGTGCAGGAACCTCTTCCATGTGCCCTATCCGGGCAGTAATGTGTGTACCGTCACCTGTTTCAGGAAACATGTGAAAGAGAAAGAGAGCGAGAAAGAGAGTGAGCCATTTGTTACGCCCCGTCCTAAAGAAGTCGCAACCGGCGCCCTGAATCACTCACCGTACTTTTCGATCGTCCGTCGGACCAGATCCTTCGACGGTTGCTTGAGATCGTACGCCCAACCGATCTTGGAGAAAACGTCCAACCAGAAGGTGGTGACGTTCACCGAGTAGTTGCCGAGCTCGGCCGCCTTGTAGTCCCACGGGAACACATGGTGGTAGTTGTGCCATCCTTCGCCCATGGCCACCACGGAAACTGCACGGTTTTCCGCTGGATTGATGCGCCTGGTAGAAGGGAAGTAAGCCGGTGCCACGCATCGTTAGCACTCTCACACTTTGCATACAACGCTAGCGTTCGCTTACTTATCGTATGGATGGCTGCCGTACAGATGAGCCGCACTGTTCACCAGCCAGGTAAAGTTCAGGCTCAGCACATACCGGACGAAGCACTGGCTGAAGAAGGACATCAAGAACGTTTCGCCAAAGAAGTACCACGGGATGAACGTCGGCAGGATGAAGCAGAACAGCACCTTCATCAGCACGAAGTTTCTGCAAATGTTGACAAATGTATGCGTATTTATTACACTTGTCCACCGGTTTCGCAAAGAGTAACCTGCTAGTGGTGTTTTATGCTCTACTTGGCTATTTATAACCTTCTTCACGCATTCATTTACGTCACCGGCCAGGGGTTCTATGCGGATTCTAATAATTAGTTTTGGAATTCGGCATCACAATAAATATGCAAAATCAAATCTTCCATTGAAACAAGGGAAACAAGGAAGCTCTTCTGAGAGCAACAGGTTTTGGCTAGTTTTTGAGGGATCTACAATGCTATAGCACAAATCTAACTTCACCACATTGTTTTTTTTAATAAATTTAGCTTGATTTGTTTGTAGGTTACAATGCTGAAAACTGAAAATTATTTTTAATAATTATTCAAATTAATTATTTAACATTTTAAGTACTTTAAATGCTTTTAGTACTGACATCAACGGTGATGAAAAATTGAGATAAAAGATACGTTACGTTAAACGTAAAAAGTTTACTTTACCAGTCAATGAACTCAATGTTTTTATAAATATTTATTAAATTTATTTTTTTTTTAAATCCAAATCGAAGGTGTGTAATTTTGCAAGAAAATTTTCCATCGTTTGCGCCCGGCAAATCTCATCTGGAGACACAAAAAGAGTGTCTATCTAGCAGTGATAATACGTGTATCCAAGCAATCCCTACAGTGCTGATAATAATCGTGTTAGCTACTACATAAAACAACAAAAAGAAGAGCAATGTGAGTTCATATTTTTACACAACAACAAGAACCGGAGGCCGATACCGTGACAATATGAAATGCGCTACTGTTAAGAGAGCACAGTGTTGACCTAAGGTGGGGAATGGTCCCGTGATTCGCGAAGATGTATCGCTCCTTCATTTGATTAGTGCCAACCCTCGAGTAACATTAATTTATTCATCCGAGACGGTGCACAATTCGCACCTTCCGAAGATGTCAAGGGCTCGTGTTGAAAGGCAGCTTGCGTTGGGCAATCCATTGGAACGCATTGGGTGTAAATATAACGCCCAGTGCTAGCGGGATCGTATGCATGCGACACTTTTCTGCATCATACCGTGCATTGGCAACGCAAAGCTGCCAGCTTCATGTGTCGGTGTACACATGACCTTGACCGGTCACTAAAGTAATAGGCAACTCATCCACAGCTTTCGCCTGCCCAAACCGGTTGTGATGTGGGTGAAAAATAGTTTTGTAAAAAAACAAGAAAAATATTTTCTTGGCTCTCAAACACGCGAATGGAATGACAATGGAAAATAAATTTTCTTCTATCGCCACAGACTAGCTTCACCGTTTATTTGATGATCGAAATCGACAAACACACTCCAAGGTTATCTCTGCAATGCTATAACTTTCCATAGCTTTGACCCAAATAAATACTTTAATTGCTTTAAGTTTAATATTTTAAATTATATAAGACACAATTCACACTCCTTCATATGAATGAAGAAGTAAAACAAGAATTTGGACTAAATTTTTTGCAATTAACATTTTTTTGTGAGTTTTGTCCGACATTTACTAAAATTTCCAGTCCTGACTCGTTGTATTTATTATTTTAACTATAATCTGTTCTATCGTTTCCAAAAGAAACAATTTTGGAAGTTCAAATTGAAAGCATGTGTAACGCTCTGCCGTAGTAACGTATGTGTAACGCTCTTGAAAAACATTGCCTACATGCAGGCGCTTCGATAGAAACGACAGCGCTTGAAATGGGCATGGAAAAACGAAAGCTTTGCTAACGGTCTTACTTTATAATCACATTATAATCGTTTCTGTCTAGCGTGTGACTCCGTTTTAAAATGCTTTCAAAATTATCTGATATTGCGTAGCTTTAACATGTCAATTACTGGTTTCTATCCACACGGAACGGATCGATACGTTAATCGTTCTGCAGTTTAAGGGTGCCCACAGTGCCACGGGCAGTGTCAGCGCTAATTGCGGTTCAGTTCAGTTCGACGTCTGGCACACGACCAAGGCACTGACAAACGAGAATCAAACCACCCCCGAGCCGAGGGTAAGCGAAGAAGAACAGTGGCGTGTACTTACTTGTGGTGGAACTGTACGACCGGATCGCTGATGATGTCGGACATATCGATCAGCCGGCCCTTCTTGATGCACTCCGGGTGCTTGCGAAGCATCAGCCAGCCGACGTGCGCATACAGGAAGCCCCGGTTCGCGTTGTGTGGATCACCGTCCGTTTCCGAGTACTTGTGGTGAATGCGATGGTCCCGGACCCAGTCGTAGATCGTGTTCTGGCCGGCTATCGAGTAGCAGCACATAAGGATGATGCGGAGCGGTAGTTTCGCTTTGTACGACCGATGGCACCACAGCCGGTGCACCCCACCGGTCACGCCGAACCCGGCACAGCCTCCGACGAAGAAACCTGTAACGAACGCGCGCTGTGCGGTTAGGAATTTCCGATTTCGGGAGCTGTTGCGGTGGAAAGCTACTGGCGTGTTGTTGATGGTGGTAACGACGATGACGTGAACGTTCAAGTGATTTTTTTTCACTAGCCGTACCTTCCCCACCGTACGCGAAAGAGGGGTTCGCTCACGTTGCGAGCGTTACGTATGTTTTTGCTTTGCAAGCAACCCGAATTGTAGGCTGGCCTAATCGATCGCTATTTATCTTGCGCGCAAAGATGATCGACCGAAAATTGCAAACTCCACGGGCGATCGATGGTCTTTCTAGGAGATACATCGCATCATCCCCTCCAACAGATCTCCATAAAAAGAGAGGCACGTTGCTTTGTTGTTGCCGTTGAGACTCTTACAAAAAAACTCCCAAAAAAAGGCTGCCATGAGGGCAATGCAGCTGGCGAGCGTTGAGTGTGATGTCGATTTCATTTGCGTGTTGTTTTTTTTCTCCATCTGACGATGATTTATGTCGCGGTGTCGAAATTCGATCAGCTGTTTGCGTTGCGTTACGTGGCTCATGGTGCCTTTGTGTTGGGGGCTTGCACCCGAAAACGAAGAGAAAACCAAAACGGATAGAAAACACACATCAATGGGACGCATGTTTTCTTATGACGAAACGAGTTTTGCCTTTTATTGGGTTGAAGCGGTAGGGCCCACTGCCAAAGGCGCGGTGTCAGGCACTACATCAGGGCTGTGACTGGCAACGCCTTCGTTCGCTTATGAATATCTTCCCTAATGCCACACTGTGCCACATTCCACCTGCGATTGTGATACGGTCCTATCGTGTTCAAGGCGATGACGTTGTCTATGATAATTCGTTAATAATGAACGTATAATCGAAAAACTAAGGGTGAGAGCTGGTTGTTTGCTCGTCCACCGTGGAAAGATTAATATCAATTCAAAATTGATGCCCTTCGTCAGATCGTTTCGGAGAGTCCTACTCGTGCAGTCCCTGGTCCTTTGTGGCGTGCATATTTTAGATCCTACTTGGCTGATAGGGATCATATAATCGATAAAAAGTAGACGAAAACGTTTGGTCGCGCCAATGCGTCATAGTGCAGACAACGTCCGACGGTGGTATAATTATTCGGGCTTTAAACATTTTCCATCGCGCGTGTGTGTGCATATTTAAAACAGGTTTGATTGGAAACTTTAAGCCACGAACGTTTGCTGTTAGATATGCTTAATTTTTACTACACATCCCGACTGCTGGTGGAACATTTTTACACACCATTGCCTCGGTGCGGTAATGCGCGTTGGTGGTTAGGTTAAGGATGTTAATTTATTGCAAAAATTTGCATACATTTACTTTTTCATAAATATACCAAAGCGCGTGGTAAAAAGCAAAAGCGACCGTATTATCCTGCACGCTATGAAACGCTTGCAGGATCCGATATGCATGCGATTGAACGTTTTTGAGACGAAAGCATGGGGGCATCCTTATCGCTTAGCTAAAACGAGCAAACGAAATGCAATGATAGTGGCGGTAGTGCGATGATGCAACACGCCGAAGCGAATCGCTATTTTTGGTACCATTTTAAGACAGTCCGATAGCAATGCAAATTAGTATTTAAATATTATGAAGAGAAAAAAATACATCATGCCGTGTGTTTCTAACAGTGGATAAGTTTAAATTTTGGTAATTTTCTATATTGACGATAAACAAACAGGATCCATTTTAGCAGCGGTGACCTTACCAAACACAAGCGGAAGGAATCATTCGTCCCACGATCAATTCGTCGGCTTGTCGAATCGATCCCAACAAAGCTTGTGGAATCAAATGTTGAAATTAGAAACTTCGCTTTTCGCTCACATGCTGGATCATAGGCCAATTCGTGACGGTTGTGAATTCGATGATTAATTGACAATTTGTTGTTTGTATCTACTTTTTGGTTTCTTTTTGTCCATTTCGAGCGCAATATTAACGCAACTAGTAAATAGGCTTCGTGAAAACCGGTGAAGTGACTGTGCAACAAACGGTACAAAAGCCTGCTTTGATTGAATGCACTCTACAAGGTTCGTTCTCCGTCGGATTTTGGGGGGACCGAAGTCCGTGACGGTTCTATTGTGGTACAACTTTCTGGTTCGCATTCACTGCAGATTTTTCCAATATTATTTGATGTGGTGCTAAATTTGGTCATGCAGTTGTGTTGTACCGGACGGTTTTTTTTCAAATTGCTAAACATGTTTTAATCAATCTATTGCTGGAACTCCGTTCACCGCGTTGGTATCTAACTTGATTATTAGCTCAATTTGATTAACCTACCCTGACGGACCGGTTGCTAGAGCAAGGATCACTAATTTTTCGGTCCTGCTTTGAATGTCATTTGTTTTTTTTTGTTAGATAAAAAAAATCTGGTAAAAGATTTGCGCCTAAGTTTAAGGATTTTTGTTCCAGAAAGCACATGACAAAATCGAAAACAATACAGATTAACATGAACAGATATATAAGCAAACATGTTTCAACCAAACCATGTTAAAGCAAACATACAAACATAGCAAGCATAGTTTGTTTTTTTTTTCCTAGTGCATTGAATATTTGCTTTTTAATTTGTTTAATAAGAAAAAAGGATGTTCTCATTATTTGTAATAACTCAGCATTTGGGGACAAACAATTCACATTGATAAGTAAGCAGTCAGTATTCGGTCAAAATGCAGTAAACTTTTTATCGTCAGATAAATTTTTTTTTCTGTCGCTATAACCAAAGCCATAATGTTATGGCTGTATTGAAGCAACCTTGGAGTTCGTAATGAAGTTATGAAAACGCTTCCCTTCCCACCAAGCGTTAATCGCCCGATCACACTTACCCCAGAGATAGGTGATGGGTGTTGCCTCCCAGACGTAATGCAGGAAGGACCATACCGCGATCACGTGGAAAACCCCGATCATCAGCACGTTGTTCCACTTGATTTCGGCATCGAACTCATATCCACAGTAACGCTTCAGCAGGTTGGACAACTTGCGGCCCCAGCCCGACTGCTGCCAGCGATTGTAGTGGTTGAGATAGCTGTCCAGATCCTTGTTACTCACGGAGCGATCATCCTCCATCTCATTGTTGTTGCTGTCCGGCATGGAGGAGCTGGCCCCAGCCGCATCGGTGGCCTGTGTCTGCTCCGTCCGATCGTTCGGCCCGGGTTTCATGTACTGGGCCGAGTTGCCGGCGATAAACTGTAGCGTGCTCGTTATACCCACCGTCATCTTGATCACCGTCTAGCACAACACTCCCGGGCACATACAACACACTGTGGCTCAATCCGCACCAACACACAGACACAAGCACAAACACAGCCTCCTATACACAGGTAATTATGTCGCACTAAGCACTTTTTTATAGCTCCAAGATCGTACCGCTCTCTTTCACCAGAAGAACTTTCTCTTTCACAAAAACACCTTCTGCCCTGCTGGTAGCTTACCCAATCCGCACCGTCACAATAGCTCCCGACGGTCCGTTCGTTTGTTCCCGATTCCCCAGATCCCCAGTTTTCCCGGGGCGGCCACTTTCCAATTGTTCAACCCTTCGTCCGTCCCTTTTTTGAGGATCAACCGTTAACGTCGATTTGCGATGGTCACTCTTTACGCGCGAACTAGCCAACCCGTTGGCCGACGTCTGCTTGCCTCGCGGTACGCCGACAGACAGAAACCCACCGCTCCGTGTCCCAACGGCTTTATATAGGTTTTTTTGGTTTTCGGGTTTTTTTCCTCTCCCCTCGTGCGCCGATCGCGTCTATTGTCGGATCGATGACGTGCCCGAAGACGGGGAAACGGTAGAAGATACCCCTACCCCGATGCGATGGCGCGCAGGTCCTGACCGACGTGCTCGCGAGCGTTCGGTGCCTGGTGCTGTGATGAGCTGCGAGAGTGTGTTTAAGCCACGCAAACGCTGCCTGTGCGGGGAAGATTGTACTAAGTGAATGACTAAATCGAACGCTTATTCTCTTGCCGCCAACCTTCGGAAAGTTAAACATTATTCATCCCCAGCGTTGGGCGCGTGATCGTGCTGTGTAAACCGGGGAAGGGATGAACGAAAACGGAAAATCAACACAAATCAACTTCAATCGATCGAGCTGAGCCATTATCCGTGGTGCCGCGGACGTTTCGTTTGCGGGGTATAATTGTCATCAATTAGTAGTCGCGAAAACGGGGTGTGATATTCGTTCAGCTCTAGTCAAACACTTACTCAGTGAGAAGCGATGATAACGATTGCGAAATGCTGCGACAATAAAGGCGCTCTGTACGGCTTCCCACCCAGCTGGCCTCGGCATACTCGGTGCAAGTGCAATCGGAAGCTGTTTTCCCACCGTCCGCTAGCTCTCGAAGAACCAGCCAATGGTGACCGATGAGTCGTATCCTCTTTTCCGTCGATTATTGCGCACCGTTTCAAGATCCTCTTTCAAGGGTGCCTCTAACCGGCACGTGGAACCAACCACCAACCGGTGTGGACGTTGCTTTTTTCCTTGCCCAAAGCACTGTAAACTCAACGCCTCAAGTAGCCCCATAAAAAAAAAGATATTGCGTAACGTGAAACAACAGTACCCGCGCAAATAAACCATGTCAGCGACGGGTGATTGATGTGCGCCTCTTCGTGCACGTTGTAATACTACGCCCCAACCCCAGCGAAAAGATCAACTTCCAGTCGTAAAGATGACCGACCGTTCGATTTCCAATACAATTTCGGCCTCGTGAGGTGAACGTTGCCTTGAACGTCGGTGGGGAGATTTTTATTTAGATTGCCGTGCATCAGTTTGGAAGCGAATCGGAACAGGTTTGTGGTGTGGAAAACTTGTGCGGGATTTTTCCTACATTCGGTGTGCCTAGGACGCTACATGGCGCTAGCTTTGCGTAGGATTGATTTGACGGGAGCGATTAGTCGCCTATTAGTCCTTCGAATAATGCGAATAGAATAACTAGTCAAACTTGGTAAGGTTCGTCACTTAACCTTACGAGCTGACCCAAAACTTTTTATCGACCAAGCTCGGAGCGCACCGGTTGCCGTTGGTTTAAACTCGTTTCAAACGTTGATTATTATTGCTAAAATCGACTGTTTAGACTTTCAAATGCCGATTGGCGGGCGGCTATGTATGCCGATACGTCACGCACGCAGGAAAACAACATAACGCTGATGTTGCTTCAGTACAATGCGATTCCCGGTGCGAACGTTTTGCCAAAAATTAAAAAAAAAAACAACCCGCAAGGTTGTCTCGTTTGTAAAAATGGTTTTGGCTTCCGCCCCGTGTGTGTGGCGATTACGTGATTGTCGCAGGAACTTACCACCGTCGTATGTAGTTAACCCATGCGCTTCAAGGCGCTCGATTTCGGTGAAAGGGGGCTTCGGTGCGTGCTGTCAGTCGGTCGGCCGTCGGGGGTGGGTGGTAACGGGGGGCGTGATGCGTAGGTTAGGATCGGCTCACGGCTAACGGTTGAGGTTAGGAGTCCGTGCGATCTAAACGATCGTTTGAGATTGATTTCAATACCACTTGCAGAGTTTATGTGTCCGGCGAGAGGTTTTTCGGTGGATGAAACTAGTTCAGTAACCCGTAGCCGGCATGGGGAAATTTTTTCTCATTTTTTTGTTGGTTTGAATGCGCCACGGTCGGCATAAATGCGGACCAACTGGATGGCCTCAACGATTGTAACGATCTGGTTATGAGGCTGCAGCGCTTATACTAGTTAACATTCTCAAACGTTTTGATCGAAAGGAGGGTCGTATTAATTTAATTAACTTATCTGATGCCATGCTGGGGTAGGTCAAACATAGGAAAAATGCTAAATAATCTTCATACATGATTTTTTAAATGAAACAGAATAAATTAAAATTTCATGTTTCCACAATTATGCACATAAATAAACGTTAATGACAATTTTAAAACTTGCTACCATTTACCAGTTGCACTCTGCTCATCTTTAGAACAGCTTGCTAAACTACTAGTTAAAACAGCAACAAAAAACTGGATGCAAATGACATTATCGTTCTCCTTGTCTTGTGTTATTCCGTGTTGTGTTAACGTATAGTTTGTTGCTTTTATATTCGGAACAACCTAAATTAATAAATAATATTTGTTCACAATTTTCGCTTTGCGACCCTGGCATAATTTTTCGGGTGGACTGTGACATATTTGAAGATTTCCTTGCAATAGTGAAACCTAGTTCAGGGCCTCGGACCTCGTTTTTGTTTGAAAGAATTATCCGTTGTCCTTTTTCGTGACATGATTCGTCATCACCTAGTCTAAGATCTGCGTACATGATATCCATGATGCCTAGTTTATAACATACCTAGAGGTAATTCTTTTTCTTGCAGAGAGTTTCTGTCTTTTTTCCAACTTATTGATGATATTGTGAGGCATGAGTTATACTCATTTTTCTATAATTTTAAAACCAATTATTTATTCATGCATATAATCGAATGTTTTAAACATTCCTCTTCATATAAACTCTACAGTTCTGCAGTTAAATGGTTGCTTTTTTATATTTTAAAAAATATTTTTCATATCATCATTTGCTTTAGAATTCAACGTTAGGATTTTAAACTGATGTTTTAAAAAGTTATCTTTTATCTTTTCAATTTTTTGCACCGTTGAGTACAATCATGATTATTTTATTTTAAGGTTAGTTTTAAAAATATTATATGATTTCAAAATATTATGAATAGCATGGTAAAACTCTGCATAAGTATTGCCTTTTTCAACCACTAACGAAAGCGTTGATGGAGGTGAGGCATTTTGAACAAAAGCGAAGTCATTGATATAAATTTAACCGACAAAATCTCTAAACGATGATCGATTGTCACCAACAAGCTTAGTTAGTAACATAACACCCGTATCGGCTGGTGGATGAAAAATACAATCCACCTCTAAGCATTTTATGTAAAAGACATGACATGATAATATTCCCTTCCTTACAGATGACCGTCTTAAAACGAATGGCTGCTAGTGACAAATGAGAAAAAAACCATCAATCGTCACCTCTACGCACTTGCCCAAAAATTTCTACCAATTTGCAAATGGTGTTTCTATTTCTTCTCCAGTATCCGTTGCCATCCCACCACGACGATGGGCAAAGTGTTCTCACCGACCTGCCCAATCGTGCCACTGGTTGCGCTGTTGCTAATTTTCACACCCCAAACGGGAGCCTCGGTTGGCGAGCGAAATGAACGTGCCAAAGCGCACGTCCACCGGCCGGACACGCACGAAGCAGGACTCGATTTTTGGACCCAACTGATCGCGTTCACCGGCTGCCCGGACGTGGTGTTGGTGGATCGCTTCGCCTTCCTCGGTACGTCATCGCGGGGTTTTGTCGTTGTGAATTATGCTCTCGCTATGTTTTCACTGAACCCGTTTGCCACCATCGAATCCCCGCAGCCGACCGGCCAGTCTTTGCGAGGCAACTTTTCGCTCGTGCAGCAACCGCCGGCCACCGGCTGGCCGTGCGACGTAACTTGGGTTCGACGAAGCAGCTACCGCCGGCTACGCACCGTCTGGCGATTATCGTCCCGATCGTAATGAAACCGACGGCGGTGACCACGGATGAGCTGGAGCAGTTTTTCGTGCAGGTATGTAGCCAAACAAATGCCACCACACACCACAGCTTAGTTAATTAAAATGAACGCACGTACTATGGAAATGTGTTCCTTAGGCTACGCTTTATTTAGTTTATTTTATTGTCCCAAACCTACAGCTCTCCAGTCCGTCCAGCTTCGGTGAGTTCCATCGGTGGGTGTTTGTGTGCGAACCCACCGAAGAGCCGACCGTTTCGGCTGCCCTTCGCAACGCACCGATCCGAGCGGACTCGCACGTTTACTGTGTGACCGTTGCGGGCGGTGATCCTCCCTTCGATCACCGGGTTCACCTTGAGCGGAAGATGATACCGGCCGAGCGGTTCGTACGACGCATGCAAATGGGACCGCACCCGGAAACTAACCCTCGGTCGACCGTGTGGATGCGGCTGGCCGGCTCGGACACCAACGTGGGCAACGTGAGCCTGACGCAACTTTATCGGCTGCAAACGCTCAGCCAAACGATCGACGTGGCGGTAGAACTGGCCGGTATGTATTCAAAGCAGCCGCATAGCCGAAATTAAGCTACTCTCGCGAGTTGAACGTCCCGCACCGGCTTGGCTGCAGCCTTTCGTGGCGGGCTAATTGGGAACGATGAATTTGTAAAGCCACGGTTAACTAGCATGAAGGTGAGCCGGGTGAGCGATCAGTTAGTTTTGATCGAAAAAACGTTTCGTTTGCATTTCGGGGAGGTTCTTTACTCGTTAGTATTATTAGTGTTTTTTCGGGGTGGATATACTAGAAGAGAAAGAGAGAGAGAGAACGAGAGAAACTACCATTTGAAAGATTCACTAGTCATGGTTTTGCTCCTAGCTTGGCTTTAAAATGTATCGTGACTGAGCGGACTTCAATCAAACGACGACATAAAAAAAAAACAACATTAAGCGTGACATTAAGTTTCTCACTGTTAACATTTGCCACACGCTTAGGGCTCACAAATTTCCATACACGGGAGATGAATATTTTTACGACCAACCAAACCAACCGCTGAAGGTGTCTTCGGTTATGCGCCCATAAAACTCCAGCAATAGTGAGCATCTCATTAGATGTAGCAACTTACGGCCGCTGACGTAATGGAAATGAGGCCCCGAAAATAAAAAAATGAGGTCCCCCTACATTCGGCA
This sequence comes from Anopheles farauti, assembly GCA_000473445.2. NCBI lineage: Eukaryota > Metazoa > Arthropoda > Insecta > Diptera > Culicidae > Anopheles > Anopheles farauti. The sequence continues at coordinate 24,425,843 of KI915040.1, forward strand.
AGTAATCGGTACTTGCGTTTGCACTCCACACCGTGCATCGTACTGTGCACTTAGATCCAGCGTTATGTGTGCCATTTGCCTCGGGAAGGATTTACACCCCCGGGTGGGGTGGCCACCCTCTCGGCCCCGGTCGCGAGAGGAACGAGAAACGGTGCGAGAGTTCAACAAAGGACAATCGCGATGCCTGTGGCAACGTCCGATACCGACCCCACATCTTCACACCGTCACTATTCTCTTATGACATAACCACATGGTTTGCGTGCGTGTGTGTGTGTGTGCGTGTGTGTGTATCGCGCACATTGAGCACTGACCCCTTGGGCTCGGTACGCGAGCGCAATCGGCGGTTTCGGTGAATAAAGCTCGTAAAAACGAAACTTTCGCTAGAGATCGTCGGATATTCATTTCGGTCATAACTTAGAGAGGCGTTAGCGACGACATACACGCACACATTGGTGCGCGCTCGCCTCGTTGCGCAAAGGCTGGGCTGGGATGTTCCATGGGATGTTAGTGGTGACACCGTTTTACCCGACAGCAGTCTGACCTCTGCGGTTGTAAGGCGTCATTTCGCTCCCACACGAACGAGTGCCTGCTGATGGATCGAGCAAGCCTCTGGCAAGTGCTGGATGGCTGGTTCTTAACACTAGAGTAACGATCGTGCGATCATTTCAACCTTTCCCGCTTTTATTAGGTTAAAATCGGTAAAACCGAAAAAGGAGTACAATTGTGTTAAACGGAAAGTGTAATAGATTTTTGCCTACAATTTTACTCAATTTTATTATTTCTTCTACAAAATTGTAGCACTTAACGAATGCGAATCATTTAACTCAATCAAGTTATACATTGATCTACAACTTCTATACACAAGAAGCAGTGTTGAAGTTAAGATTGAGAAAAAAAACAATGTGGTAAAGCCCTAACCACAAATAAGAAATTCCGAAGCAATAATTGCACAAGTAAGGAATACATATGCATTACAAAATTAAAATGACAATTTTATTTAATAAGACTATTGACGGTTTAGGAAAATCGTGACTTTGTTCTGGGTTTTTGTGGCTTAATATATACCTTCATAAATATTTATACATAACTTACAATTATTGAAAAATTTATATTTAGAAGTATAATAGCTTTTTTAGGCTCTCTTACTGTGCTGAATGTTGTTTTGTTGTTTATTAAGAGAAATATTCTTATTTTAATGTTTTCGGTCAAATTTTTCTGAATTGCCCATTAACCTAGCATGTGTTCTTAAGTGATTGAAAACAAATATTTTATCGAAAGAGATCCCTACCGTATTATTTTCCAAAAGCAGTAGGGTAAATATTCCGATTGAATATCGGATCGAATGAAATGTACATTTCTGCCGTTGTAGTGTTACTCGTCTGCCGCAAGCATTTACAAACGATGAGTAATTGTGTGCTCGATGCAATTTGTGCAATAAATCCCAAGCACATTACACGCCAAGTGGCGGCATAATGGCAGAATTATCGATCGTTCCTAATCTTGCATTTGCAGAAACGAGCGCCACGGGCGAGACAATACTGCACCATCCTCGTACACTTGAGCAACGGAACGATTTCTTCGGACAGGCGCAGCTCACGGTCTTGGTGTACCCAAGCGCTGCCAAATACGTCGATCCCACGTACATGGCCGAAAACATCCCGCTGTTTCGCAACGCAAGGTGGGACAAGTCGCATCGAGTGCAAACAATAAAGCATAAAAGAGTAACTAATTTGTTGGTCTTATATTCCCGCATAGAATCACAATTGCGACATACAAATTAAGAAAGAATCTAAATTTGGCCGATTTTCACTTTAACCTTATTGTTACGAATCAGTTCAACAAACGCTTGCAAGGCTGGTTCGCCTACTCGATGCCCATTTTTCACGATCGGTAAGTGATATTAATTTGAAACAAAAAACAAAGGATAAAAAATGGTCCAATTCGTTTAATAAAATTGTTTCACTTGCAGCATAAACGTATACATTCGATACACGAAACAAGGCTTTGAGGAGCGATCGTACCGTATTTTGCTCCTCATTTCGCTGCCCGTTTCTTTGATGGGTGTTGTGCTGTGCCTGTCCTTGCACTTGGCAGTGCGTGTAACCAACTGGCGAAAAGCAAACAAATTCCCGCCACCGACTCTCACCGCAGCCGACAGTTTCGTGTGGTTAGTTGGCGTTATCGCACAGCAGGGCAGTTCCGTCCGGCCGACCTCCACGTCCGGCATGATCATCATCTTGGTGGCGCTTTGCTTTTCCACCGTCATATACTGCACGTACCTGACGAAGATAGCCGCGCAGCTTTCGGTGGACGTTGAGACGCACAGCAACCTCGAGACGCTGCTGGCAGAAAAACAGTACCGGATCGGTTTCGTAGGCAACAACATAAGCAATCAAACCAGCATTAGGGTAGGTACATCGAGGGAAGCGCCTGCTTAAACCGGTTAGCTCGTAAAGTTTACATTAAGGAAGTCTTTTAATGCCGCCGAGTTTTGGGGTTTTTTTGCATACTAGATCGTTTATATTCGGGGAAATCGTTAAAATCTTTACTTCTACAGTAACACACTGCACGTTTGCTATCACCAAAATTTGCTTGGACTTTAGTTTTTAGGCAGTTTCAATAGATACGAGTTGGTTTCCGATTAAGACCCATTAATTGGTTTCCGATGTAAGGCTGAAGCTAAGCCAGCGTGTTCGTGAAAAAGGTTTCGGTGAAGGAATTTTAACAACCTTCGAGGTTGAGGTTGTGGAACGAGATACAAAAACACGTTACAATAGAAGAAATAGAAAATGCACCGCCGTTTCTACTCCAAACACGCTACTGTTTATTTTTGTGTATACTTGAATCATTCCATCTTTTTTATTATCAAAAAATGATGGTTTGATTTGATTCGTTCACATTGAGGATATGTTTTACTTCATCTCTAAATTCCGAGTAAATTAAAAGCGTTCTGTCTCAAGTCCTTGGAAATGAGGAAGTCTGAATTTTTCCATTTTCATACACGATTAAATCATTCGAATTGATTTCTCACGCATTTGTGCATCCATCCATCTAATGATCCATTATGATCGTATCTACTGCTGTCGCGTATTGTCGAAACACACATGAAATAAATGTTTATTTTGAAGCGTGAAACACTGCCTAACACTCGCTCGCACAGTGTTGATTTTTAATTTTCATGTCTTTTCAATCGCTCATGGTCGAGTGATTTTCGGTGTCGCAAATATCACTTTCCTTTTGCACCGTTCCGGCTAGGATCGCCCGATGCAGCTACGAGCAATCGAAAAGGTGACCATCGTCACTAGCATTTCATCTTTTTCTCTTTCAAGCAAGCATACGTAGTTAACGTCGCTCTGTTTGTGATTTTTAGCTACCGTATGATCCCAACATGTACGAGGTAATGCGACGGATGCAGCACGATACGTCACTGTACGCGTTTTCGTACGAAGAAGGATTGCGGCGCGTTCTCACATCGAAATATGCAATGATCGGCGACGCCGGATCGGTGCGGATGACGATGCGGGAGCTCGGGATGAAAAAATTCTGCAATGCATGTATCATGTTCAAAATTTAAATTTTTTGGTGACAAATCTAATGATTTTTTTTTTTTCAAAAATCTCTCCCTTTCCAATGAAATAGATAACCGAAATTAATTTTGATGGAGTAGAACAGATGCTGGCCCTCAAAATTCCAACCGCATACGCGCTTCGCAAAATGATCAACTATCAGTAAGACCGGACCGGAGAATTTTAATCGATCTGTATGACGGTTCTTTTCCTTTTGTACCATTTTTCCATCGACAGAATACTGCGCTACTACTCGAACGGTGTGACTTATCGCGTACGGCAAGCCATTATTCCACCCCAGAGCAAATGCAGTACGGAAAAGCTATTCAAGCAAATCAGCATTTGACAGCTAGCTTTGCAACATTTCCTGCTAGTGATGGGTTTTACGCTTGCCGTGGCTATTTTGGCAGCAGAGGTGGGATACTATCGCTTCAAGAATGCCCCAAATCGTATTTTGCATCGGAATAACTTTCCCTTAAAGTAGTTTAAGTTGTTGTTGCTTCACACATACTATTGTTTTCGATACATGTTTCATGTAATTTTGTAATGCTTTACATATGTTTGAAGTGTATAATAATTGGTAAGAAACATAATATTTTAACTAAAATCAATTTAAACGAATATCAAACTCTGTTTCATATTCATTTGAATGTAATGAATGCGTGTCCTTTAATCGTTCAATAAATCAGCCTTTGTCGTCAGTATACCAATCAGGACCACATGACACACTGTTTGTTTTAGAGACAATGTTAAAATAAAATGTTAACTTCAATGTAAAAATATACATTCTCTTTCAATTGTTTATTAATCCAAAATTTTGATAGAGATTTATTTCTGTAATTACGCAAATTTGTGTAGCAAATACTACCGTTTATCGAATCCAAAAACGTTATTTTCCAAAGAATAGGTTAATCTGACTGACAGCACTGCCAGCACTGTAGATTGCTTTTCAACTTTAGCTAGACTCAAACAGAGCTTTCGTTGTCGTAGAAACGAAGCTTTTCAAGCTCTGACTGTCGTACGATATGTTGTAATGTGCAAGGAAGCCTCGTAAGTTGCAAAGAAGTGACAACAATAGTTTCAGTCAATTCTTGCAGTACAAGGTAGTTTTTATTTCATGTAATTATTTAAAAAACTGTCCAAATCTTCACGATGTCTTCCGAAGAGAAAAAAATCCTTAACACAACCCTTCTTTATTTAATTATCTGTTTATAAGTATCGGAGCGCATATCGTTCGTCGATGACGGTACAAAAATAACACGAAGCCTATCCAACCACTTGGCAAGATTTGGTTTATTTTTTATTTCACAACACAACCCCCAACATTTTCTATCCTCTTTCCCAGCTCCCCGGCGGACTGTTCGGTGCCATCGCGAAACCATCGGAAACCGTTTTCGGTTCGATTCTTCCGTCGCAAGAGTAACATATGAAGCATGTTTCGTGGCATAAATATTATTTAGGGCATCTGCGAGGAAACGCCCGGCGAGCTGGTGGAACTCGCAAATAAATAATTCATCAACCATAAAGTGTACTAGAGGGAGAGAGAGAGGGGGATTCGAGAGGGAAGGGCTGATGGATGCGCTTATCAGATTAACCCTCGTGGCACGCTGGAATTTGCTAGTGCAGTCGCTCATTTTGCAAGTAGTGTTCGCGATGCAGATTGCACATATCTTCGGCGCCGGCCTGCTTCAGGCAGTCTACGATTGGTTTGCCAGTGTCCACCGCCATCGTAAGGCCCCGCTTGACCGCCTCTGTCGTCATCGTTTGTAGCTTCGTTGCCTGCCCGGTGGCGGCACAGACACGGATGAATGCCGTCGTACAACCGGAACCTGCGTGGGGAAGAAAGAACATTAAAATTAGTGATCTGCTCAACGCCGAGTCTTATCCGCCGGCTTACCATAGTTGCCAAACTCGCCACTCTGATAGTCGAATGGCAGCAGATAGTGATACTGCGGCCAGTAGCTTTTCGTCACCAGGAACACCATGTTCGAATCGGACTGCTTGGTGCTCTTGTCCAACCCCCAGACGAAGTGGGCCGAGTTGATCAGCCAGGCAACGTTCAGCACGATCAGGTAGCGCAGCGAAAAGGCAACAAAGATGGCGGCCTGCACCGTATCGCCCCAATACTCGAGCGGTGCGTTGATCGGCAGCAGTACGAACAGCACCAGGTACAGCAGCACGTAGAACCGACGCTGGAACATCACGATCCCGTCCGCCTCGAGATCGCTCATGTCGATCGCTTCCAGCAGCTTCTCCTGCCTTGGGCTCAGCTTCCGGATGTTGGCGAACACCTGCCCGTGCAGGAAGTCCTTGTCGCTGTAGTACGGATCGTCGACGGTGCGGAACTTTTGGTGGTGCAGCCGGTGCATGCGCACCCAATCGTAGATTGAGCCCTGGCGATAAAGAGAAAATAAACGAACGGCAAAATAAACAGTGAGCTTTCGAGCAGTCACGCGTCGAAAGCCAAAAGCTTTCGAGCAGTCGGGCAGTAGGGGAGAGCGTTACGCGCTCGTTACGCCGTACCTGTCCGGCGAGCGTTTGGAAGATCATCAGCGTGAAACGCAGGAGCGGGGTGGCCTCGTATGTCCTATGCGCCCATAGACGGTGGGCCCCGGCCGTAACTCCCAAGATACCGCATAGTGTGAGCAAGAAAGCTAGGACGGAAGAAGGGAACAAATCAATCTCGTGCTGGAATCAAGATGGGACATCCTCAGCATCCACTTCTAACTTACTGAAGGCACACGTTATCAGTGAGGTGTGCGAAAATAAAACAAAAATCCCGTACACGCCGAGTATGTTGAGATGGATGTAGAACAGCACCGACGGCCAGCTGGCCTCTCGCTTCGTGTCCCTCGAGGAGGAACTGACGCCGGTGGCGGTAGTTCCGGTCAGCTGTGTTTGGTCGGTTTTGTTCGTGCTGGTCTGATACTGCTGCTGCTCTTGCAGTTTGCTTTGATCGCCGTTGGCATTCACGTCCACGTTTGAGGCGAAGTTTTCATTGTGATCGGCCATGGTGGTGGCGCTGATAGAGGTGACGATGCAGCGGTATTGGTGCTTTTATATCTGCGTACAGCGAGACAGAAAAGTACACGAGGTTATTGTAGCAGTATTTGGTAAGATATTTTGGAACGGGTGATGAACACTCTATTAGTTTAACGGTCCAGAAAGGAGTAGATCACGGCACATGTTGCTTGGGTGGTTGAGTTTTACAACCAGAGATTAATTGCAGCATTGCTGAGCGAAAAAAAAACCCATGTTGGCAAGATCTCACTTGCGCTCCCGAAGGTCGCTCGACCCGTGCCAACTACACGGATTGAAGGTTTTCGGTATTACTTTATGATAGCACCTTAGTACGGCATCCCTTTCACTTTTCGCATCCTGACCGTGCCCGATCCAACCGACGCACGGTGCAGCAGTAAAATGGCGTACTCTTCGAAGGACGCACTTATATAGCATTGAACTCGCCACACGGAAGGTCACCGAATGACCTCGCGTTACTTACTGTAACCGTCAACGCAGTCTAATGGGTCCTCGTAGAGCCAGAAACGGAGCTTCAATTAATGAGCTCACCTAGCGATGCGCGATTAAGCCACGGTAGCGACGGAAGGCGATAAGGTTAATCGTATGTAAAGTGAACCGAAACGTACGCTAACTTAAGCGTATCCACCCGGAGCGTACTTGAACTTGCGTAATCAAATCGTCTGGAGAGAACAAAATCCGCATTAAATATGCAATGGCTGCCCGTTGTGTGCCGTGACGAAAGATCGCATGGAACCCAGTCGAGAAAGTGCTCGATTCTCACGCCACACAATGCGCGCGCGTGTGTGTGATTTTGTGTGATCGCCATTTCCGAAAAGGCGAGATCGTACGATCGTTCACATTAGAACGCGTCGTGCGTGCGTTGCGCACGTGGATGAGCCGCGGAAGTCTGACCACCGGTTGACCGGTTAAACTGGTTTTGTCGGTCGAGTCGTTAACGTTATGGGTACATTTTTTGGCACAACTCATCCCGGGACGATTCAGCCACGGTCGAAAACCGATCAATCCATGCGCGGTTTGCGGTTCGTTGACATTGGCTGCTCTCTAAACCGCCACGATGCGTTCTGCGACGCGGCGGAAGTTTCTCGCCCGAGTTCCTTGGACTTTGGTTCACGTTTGGAAACGATCTTCTTGTTTAGTTTTCGTTTCCGTTACGTCAGTAAACAGATGAGCCGAAGAGTTCACACAAGCTGTGCACTTTCGTCGCTTACGCGTGCGTTGAAGTCTAGCGTTCAAATCAAGCAAAACGCCGGCAACGCCTACTAGTCGTTGCTAGAACAACGAAGCGGAAAATCATTGACCCATAACACACCATTAAAATTACAATTACAATTACAATTATAATCGAAACAAGCACACTCACACACACACACTCTCTCACACGCATACTACCCGTGGGGCTTAATTGAGCTTTTCCCTCGGTGATGCTAGTCATGTTGGATTGTTACCCATTTTCCCGGCCTCCACCGCGATCCGGGGGGCAACATGATTGGTAGTTTTCGCGGGGTGCAAGGGAACTAAGTGGATGAGAACAAACAGCGAAGTGAACATCGAAACAAAACGGTTAGCACATTTTGTGTGATGTAATAGATTGACCCATTTTTTTTTTGTTTCTTTTTTTGCTTACACTTGTTCTCGCTGAGTCTCGTTTTCAAGCGTTTGGAGAGTTCACAACGAGACGCTTCGAAGCACCCTACCTCTGATTAACGATCTACTAAAACCTGCCCGAATCGCGCGGCTAAAATTTGCTCGACCTTCACACAACCGGCACCGACTTCCTTGCACGAATGTCTTCAAGGTTGTAATACGCTGCAACAACCATGAGAGAAACAAAAAATGCCACATTCCCGTACAGAAGTAAGTAGTGGCCCGGTGGACCGCTTTGCGTGTGTTGTTTGTACGATCTTGAAACGACAAAATAAAAAACAAATCAAACAGCTAAATACTAAAATCACACTAAACCTGTGGCCAGCCTTGAACAACCCGCGACACTTAAGACACATTGTGGGTTAGCGGCCCCAACAGCGGCCCAACCACCGGCACCGACGTCGCTATGCTTTACTGCTCAGCGCTGCCTCGTTGATAAGCCAGCGCGACCATTTGCGCGTCGTGCGTATGCTTATATGCTTCTAGATTCGGAGCTTGATTTTTTTTGTGGACGATTTAATTAAAGCGCTTGAATAGAGAGCTTGTGTTTTATTCGTGCGTCGGCCGGGTGTCACCACCCTTTGCCGAACCATTTAGCATCCGTCCGCTCATCGATTGCGTGTCCGGGTCTTTTGCAGTGTATGTGCGAAGCAAACGGATTGATTATCGGAGACGAATGCCGAACGGACGAATTGACGGTCCGGTGGGAGCATCACGCGTGAGCGTTGCGTGATCACTAGCGGTCAAATTAGTCACCGATTTCGGTGCTTTACATTCAGCGCAAATATCACTACGTTGTTCTTTGTTTGTCAACAACAGCGATTCGCCCTCTCCATCGCTTCTTAATGAGTTGAAGCAAACAGGTTAGATTAAAACCAACATTCTACCGAACCGTTTGCCCTTCCTGTGCACCCACTCACGGTAAACATGTGCCATGCGCACACACACACACGCACACGTGCCAAACCGATTTAAATTCACTCACATGAACACGGTGATCGTGGAACGGTCGCGTTCTGCTTGAACTTTTCGCGGGAAGCGCGGAAGCCACGTTTTCTGCTGTCTTCCTTCGCTAGAGGCAGATGACGATCACGAAATGATATTCTACGAATTCCATCCGCGGTGACGGTCGATTCGGTCGTCTCTAGTTCTAAACAAACAAGCACACACAAACACGCGCACACTCTAGCTCAAACACACACACACACACAGACACTCAAATACAACGCGTATGTGCTGGAAATTCCCGGGGAAGCTACGGGAAAACGGGAAGGAAGCCCAGGAACACACGTTTTATCATCAGACCGTACCTGCGACCAGCGAGCTGCTCCGTGCCGTTCGCGTGCTCGATAGCGAATAAGCGTCGGTGGCGGTGCGATCGTTGGATTATTGCGAGTCGCTCCAAATGCGTTGTTGGTGCGGGTGAGCAGGAGGGGAGGGGAGGGGAGTAGAGGGAGCAGTTTGATGGTCGGGAAGGTAGTGTAATAAAAAAAAAAAAAAACAGGCAGGTTACATCAAGGTATGTACGGCCAAGGTTGCCCTTACGTTTCCTTGGTTAAGACAATTTTGCTGGTTTGGTGCAAAGGATTGAATAACTGAAGAACGAAAGCGAACGGTGATAAGGAAATGGTACCGAAGGAACGAGGCTTTTCTAGAACGCTAGCAGCAAAGAGCAATGTTCAGGTTCTTCCTCTGTTCATGTTCAAAGTCCAAAACGTGGAAAATGTGGAAAGGGAATATTAAGGCTGATTTTAGCCATGACTTGTATGAAATGTTTTTCTGAATTTTTATAAACACTCAATTTGTTTTATTTAATAATTTGTCGGGGATGAGCATCAAGAAGTTTCGTTTTATGCTAGTTTAAATATAAATGTTCATAAAATTAAAATACCTAGTTTTAAATTGGATCACAAAAATTTCTAAGAATGTTTAACTTAAAACAACATATTTAAAAAATAAATTAAATGAATGTGTTTACAAATCCATGATATTTTCTTTTATTTTATAAATATTTAATGTTACGCTTAATCGGATTGTAGTTTCCAATAGTTTACCAACCTAAAAATGACAGTTTACAGTTCAACAGAAACCCAAACAACTCAGAATTGAATACGATAGTTTACGATCATTAAAAAAAATTAAATATTGTGGTGCTTGCGTCGTTTATTTATTCTATAAAAACTTCATCCATCATTGTGTGGAAATCTTGTTTGGTCAGTTTGTGATGATTTTATCGTTAATTTTTTTTTTTCAAAACTATATTTGTTTATAAAACAATTGACGAACGAACCGGACTTTGATACATACACCTTTCTTCTTACTTCTGATAAAACGCTCCGGATCGAGATCCTACCAGAACGAGCGACTATTTGAGCCAAAGTGCTAGTTCACGCTACTACGACTTTGTCCGTATTCTTCACCGCGCCGCTAAAATGGGGCACGCATTTTACATACTCTGTCCCATACGTGACCGGACGGTGCCGTACTCGGTAGCCTGAGATCGACCCGGAAAACTTGACCCCGAATAATGAACGAAGGCAAAAATGGTGCGCTACCGCAGCTGGTAGCTGTCCGTACCGGTCGCAACCGTCCCCAGCCGTGACCGAAAGTTACCGCCGACCCTTTACCTCGGTGCGCGTGCGATCGTGCTCGTTGAAAGCCGTTCGGAATTAAATAATGATGATTTTTATGCAATCGAATGTAAATATTATTCTCGTATCACGGTACCGTCGTCACCCGGCTCGGCGTCGGATTCGCCGGTAGGAGTTGAAACGCATTTAACGAACATCACAAATACAAACACACATGTATACTCCCATTGATATATAGTAGGCATTAACAACTGGGGAGCTGGGGAGGAATATCGTTTGTGAAGTTAAGCTTAAAATAATGCGTGTCACGTTAAGCACATTGCATCGTTAAAAAATCCCACACTGCGGCTGGAAGAGAATGTACACACAGAGGGTGACCGCCCGTCCTTGCGGAAGCAATTTTCTGCACGGATTTCGTCCGAGCGAGCCAAGAGCAATATGAATCGGCAACTGGTTTTGCGTGAACGATTCACTCTCGAAGACTAGAAAATGCAATACTGGATTTTTTTTCCGATTTCTTGCCGAATGAAGCGTTCCGTAAGACTTTGCTTAATGGGTAAAAATAACAGAATAAATAAGCCTTGTGGGAATCAAAATTAAGTTCTGGATGTACGATATGAACGTTGCGTATTAGCGACGAATCTTTTATGTATCAAAAAGAAATAAAAAGATCTAGACTTTTGAAATGTCTCAGTGACTATAAAAACAATTCTAATTGTATCATAATTTCCGTACGACAGAATAAGTTTCTTTGGATAACATTATTTTAATTTAACGACTTCTGTACAATTTTAGGATCTGCTAAAACTGATCCTGGTAACAGTTTCGAAACATGGTTAGTTAAATGTTACAGTTCTCCATTTGAGGATGGAGTGTTTGCAGGATCTAGGCAACGTCATTTGTTCTTTCGTTCCCAACAAAAACCAAGCATCTTATTTGAAAAGTTAAATTAATTTACTCATGGCTCACGATCCACTAGCTCAATGCAGAAGCAGGTTCTACAATGATACAGATAAAAGCTACAAAACCTTACTAAGAGCCACTGCTGCACGCTGCATCCTACTAAAGCTGATTGTCAAGTGTGCGTTCAGCGTTGCGCTCGTACGATAGCGTCCAAGTCTTCCTTTGGTATGTCCTCATCGCCATAGCCCCACACGGCGTCCTGATGGGCGTACTCGTCGGTAAGAAAGCGCGTCCCATCCCCACACTTGGCCGCTCGCCGAGCGACAACCTCCGCCGGTACCGATTTACCTTCAATGGAAGCAGAGAAAGGTTGTTAGCAACAACAATGGGCCGGGAAACATGAACGTAGCGCAACGTACGATCGTACGCCCATCCAACGCGCGCAAAGCAATCGATGAAGCCCGTGGTCACGTTAAACAGGTAGCTGCCCAGCTCGCTCGTTTTATAGTCCCACGGAAACACGTGGTGGTAGTTGTGCCAACCTTCGCCCATGGCCGCGATCGCCACGGCCAAATTCTCCACCGGGCTGATGCTCCGGTCGTACGGTTTGTTGCCGAACATGTGCGCCACACTGTTCACGAAGAACGCGATGTTGAGCGTGGTGGTGAAGCGAAACGTGAAGCACACCCAGAACGCGACCGCCAGCTGCTCGTCCCAGTAGTACCAGGGCACCAACACCGGCAGGCCAATCACCAGCAGCGCAAAGAGCGGAATGTAGAAGCGACGCTGGGCCATAACGATCGGATCCGCTTCCAGGTCGCTCATGTCGATGATCTTCCGTTTGGCGACCACCTCCGGGTGGGGCGTCAGGAACACCCAGCCGACGTGCGCGAAAAAGAACCCGCGCTTCGCGTTGTGCGGATCGGCATCGGTTTCGGAGTACTTGTGGTGCACGCGATGATCGTGTGCCCACGTGTATGCATCGCGCTGCAAGAAGCCGTAACGAATGAAATTTAAACTCGATACTTGAAGCACCGCCGCCGTACTGCGCATTGCCTACGCGCAGGCGTTTTTGTTTTTTTTTTGTTTTTTTTTTTAATCAAATCAATCGAACTACGCACCTGGCCGCATATTGTGAAGAGAAACATCAGCAGCAACCGGAGCGGCCATCGCGCTTTGTACGATTTGTGCGACCAAAGCCGATGCGCTCCGGCCGTAATACCCAATCCGGTGGCCCATACTAGCGCTAGTGCTGGAACGAAAGTACGAGAAAACCATTAGGACGGAGGACGGACGGAGAATGGGAATCGAGCGAATAATACTCACTCCACAGGTACGTGTAGAATTTCGCCTGGAATGTGACCAGATAGTAGAGCCCGATGACAAAACCAACGTGGACGAACAGCTGGGCAAAGAAATCGGGCCAACGAATTTGTGCCCGGAACGGTTCGCTGGTTCGTTCGTGTGCACAGTCATTACTACTGCTGCTGCTGCTGCTGGTTTTGCTATTGTTATTGTTTTCGTCCTGTGCCGGTCGTTTCCTTTCCCAAACCGCGTTCGTGTCCGGTGTGGGAACCGTTTTCACGTCCGCACTGTCCGTCGCTACACTGTCCGACACATTAGGTGGCATTTTTCTTCCTTCTGCTAAATGGTGCTTACACGTAGCTAATGGTGCTTTGGACCTTCGGCATTACCTGCAGGAAGCAAATTATGAGTAACCCAGCAAAGGATCAACCGATGGGAAGTATAACACCAACGAAAACCGTGCTCGTTAATTGTACACCGATGGTTAACGATTGTTATCCAGTGCGCGAGGCAACGGGCTCGAACTATCCACACAGCAAAACACATCATTACTTGCTTCGACAATAAACAACGACAAAAAATAACTACAGTACCGAATGAATCAAACACGGGCACGCAACCGTCAACCGTCGTTGGTGCCGGTTGGTCAAGTGTGTCCGCGAGGATGATAGTTGAGCAATGAAAGCAAAACTTTCGCTGGAACCACCGGAGCCGGAGCCACTTGACGCGATGAGGAAAAGTAGGAGGATGGAATTTTCAGGATTAAATAAATAGAAAATTGATTGATTGGTCAATATTTAAGTGAACGTGGGTGCGGACGATTCGTCGGCACGATAGCACGATAACGAGATAGCGCCCCAGCACCGACCGCGGCCTCATGGGTGCCGGTCGGAGTTGTGAATGAGTTCACAGCCGCATTATTGTGTGACTTGCAAGTACGTCCGATCCGAACGAACCGAAGGTGAGAGTAAAAACATTGGATAATATTGAACCGGCAGGATTCCGATAAGGGAAACCCATACGGGGGATTGGCTTGGCAACGATATAAACTGTACGACTTAATGAAGTGGAAAGCATTTGCTGTTTGCACGGTACCACTGTGACACTGGCACAGCAAGACAGTGTTGCATTTAGAGGAAGGACACTCGAGTAGTATTTCACTTAAAACGATTGAGTAATTTGTTTTTTTTCCTCCGATCTAGGTCGCCCAGTACACGCAAATGAATCGTGAAAAACACGTCAATAAACCGTTTCTCGTTTTGCTCATAATGAACATTACAAAAAATATACTCATGTGTTCATGCATTACCCACTTCTTGATGCTTTATTAGTGCTTAGAAAAGCTTGGCTTATACTTCTCTGAAATCTCTGAACGTAATTTTTTACTTTTGAAAACTATTAAAAACTTACAGTTAGGAAAATGCTTTACAACTGTTTGATGAATTATGATTTATGGTTATTTTTTTAAATACCATAAAAATAGATAGCTATAGATCGATAATAAAAATAGTAATTCTTACGACCAACTAGCTTACAGACGCCAAATAGTGATCAAATGACTTTTCAAAATCTATTTTTCATTTTTACGGACAGATCTGATTGAATTGTTTTCTTTTTTTTCATTAAAAAAAATAATTGAAAATTTTGCATCCTAGAATCCTTCCAAATACTCTATTCATAACAAATATATTTCGAATGTAATATTAAAATATCAGCTATTTCCAAAATTAAATGCAAAATATTAAAAAAAAATAGTATGAATCTGTTTTGCCATTTAGAGGTCAATCAAGTAAGATGATATATTGATGAATCTAATTCTTTGTGCTTTCTTTACTGAAAGGATGAATTTTTGATTCATTTATACAACCCTGGCTACAAATGTTTTAAAAGACGTACAGTCCAAATGCTCATAACATATGAGTAGTTTATGAGCATTTCTCCGTGAACAATTCCAGCAAAGTGCTATTTATGAATGTTTTTATTAATACAAATTGTTCATGTAGCCTTCCATCAATCCCAGCATGTTATAGTCAGTTTGCAGCTATTTGTCGTTTAATCGCAATTTATTAAAGCTCACAAAAATCCATTACCACACCATGAAAGTCTCTTCCCACTGAACTCATCTCCGGTGGAATTTTTATTAGCGATCATGCAGAACATTTTTCACCCCTTTCATGTGATGGACATTACAAAAAATCCTCACCGTGCACACGATTGATAAGAGCACGAAATTATTCGCCCTTATCGGTGGTGGAGTACATTGTCAAGATCGGGTATTATGTCAAGCTAACACCTGCATGGTTCGTTATCTGTTTCGTTTTGTTTGTATGGAGGTTTTTTTTTCTGTTTGTTTGTGATTGATGTGAAGCATGCATCTGATTCATGTGAAGACCAGGTTCTTTATCAAAACTAGATAAACCGTCTACGAAGGTAAACATCCATTAGCCAAATGCATTGCAGCGATGAAGTTGTGCTGCATGTGCAAATAGATTAATATCTTACGGAGACTTTCATACGTAGCCTCTCGGCTGGCCAAAAGTGTGATGCAAACAGCGACGGCTTACAACCGACGTCATCTGTTTCAAATAAAAACCCTCACGCCTCGTGAAGGATGGAATGTGCTGGCGAGGGAAACATTGTAAACTATTGGATATTGCACGGTTAGCCATCGTTGCTAATAGTGAAACAAAGTTCGACCAACAAAGTGTCGCCGTTCGGTGTTAGAACTGAGTCACGGCCGCTGACCGGACGAAAAAGATGTGTGTTTTGCCGTGGGAAAAAAAGGGTGAGCAAATCATATTATCACCCAGCGAAATGCCACACGTCCCGCGATATGCGATAACGAACGGCTCACGGTTGGCGTGTGCTGCCCGTATCTGTCTCTCCACCAAGGAGTTCAAGCTAAATTGCAGTCCGAGCAGCTGGGCTGTTGCTTTTCCCGGCTTATCGCTGGACCGCAATCCAAACACACCTGGTCTAAACCGGATGGAAGGGTTAAGCCAGCCCAAAACGCGGTCGGTTTCAAATAATGGTTATTGGGTCGATTGGGTGGACTGTCAACACGTGATTGACGGACGGTCATAAAACGGCCCATGCACGGCAACACCTCCCGCACCCTACATTCCACCGGATGGCGGTCGAATTGTATTCAATGTGTATGTAATGACTCATCGGACGGTACGAATCGATTACTGGTACATGTGCGCTGGTACGAACGTCGCACAAGGATATGCAGCGTAAATGATGCTATCGAATTCACGGCACGGAATCGATCGAACGGCGGCACCCGGGTGTTGTAATCTAACAATATTTTGGTTTCGTGACGCGCGGTGGTGGTGGGTGTGAAAATAATCAACCGCGAACTACTTCCCTAACGCAGCACGCACGCCACCGGCGGGTGATCCAATATTTCGGTTTCCATTCCGGTTCCAAACCGTACGGAAAAGCCCTCCAAAAACGACAACCCCTCCAAAAAAAAATAAAACTACACGCTAAAATTTGCACGCTGGACCGCAACGGTAATGTCGTCAACGTCAACGCCGGCGTGAGGCGTTGGGGCAACAAAAATTCATATTTAAAACCATCAATGCTGTTGGCTGTGCTGCTACGCGGGCATAAGCATTTTCACCCCGTTAACCACACACACACACACACGAATCCGATCGGAAAGGAAACGGATGGATGATGTATTTTTAGCAAATATTGGCCACGACACATGGACACCAAGCTGGACACCGATGATGCATGGTGCCGCGGGGATGGTCAATTTACATTGCCATTTTTTTTTATACTTCTTTCGCCGTTGTTGCTTCCGTCCCGTTGTCCATACGGTGGAGCTGACCTTTGAAATCGAAGCATCTCGTTCGATGTTACGCTCCGAGACACTTCACTCACGCTCGGCGCAATCGATCGGCTGCGGTTCAATAAAGGTTGCCTCGTTTGACACTAATCAAAACCCATCACAGTAGGCGACGACGCCATTTAGATTTTTGTTACATTTTTTTTTTGTATTTTGGGACGGTTGTGAAAATGTGCAGATGCGTCCGGCGATTCGCTCTAAAAGCGGTTCTACGTTACGCAAAACGTTCGTTGGTCACTTAGCACCACACCTGCGCGCGTTTTGGATCATCGTTTGCACGGTGACACGTCCCCATGGGATGACTAATGATGCTACACCTTAAATGGAACCTTTACAACGAGCTCACCGGTATTAAAAAGGGGGGAAGGCAGGGCAATTAGCAGCCTCCACCCACACTCGCACCAACGCTATGGAAGCCAAACAAACTTCGACCCACTGGCCGGCCTGTGTCACACCAAAAACAACTTCCAACCGGCCGCAGATGACGGCATAGACTGTGGCGACCCAGCGCGTATGGCTTGCGACCAACTTCTTTCCTCGGTCGGCTGGAGTGCTTGGAGTTTATTTTTTATTTTATTCCCTCCGTTCTTGCGCTCGCACCGACCCAACCACCAGCGTGGTGGTTTCATTCACAACACATCTACTCGTACGTACACGAGTTGCGGCGTGTGTGGGTCGGCGCGACTGTTTGGACAACGATTACGCGGCTCGCCGGTACGACAGAGAGCCCCGATGGGTGGCTAACAAAAACAAACAACCGGAATTATTGTACGCCAGCAAACATTGTACGGGATACACTTTTAGCATTTTTTCCCTCTCTTCTTCGAAAAGTTTATGCCTTTTTTATCTCTCACTTGCGTCTTGCGTTTTGTCGGTCCATTTCTGTATCGAGTTCTCGTGGGTACGCGGGTTGTAATAGTTCCGGTATACGCCGACCGGGCCGGGATACATTTCCCCATATTCAAACCCTTATCGGGCGCACCGATTATCGGTCGGCCTCTTCTTGGAACCATCCTTGAAACGATTGTCACCGAATGGATGATTTTGTTACGATAATTGCCCGAGCGGATGTTGTTATCGGTTGTGTTTCACTTGCACTGCACGTGGTGCCCTGAAACTATCGAAACCGATTCGGACACACAGCACACGGTACCTTGCTTATTACGGTTCATTTATCTTAATCTTCTACACGTTCACATTATGTATTTCATAACATTATGCAGTAGGCGCGCGGATACGTTAGTTTTTTTCCATCCTTATGCGCCACCAAGCGTCTCCATTGCTGTTTATTTCATGCTCGTGCCTCTTCAAACACACGCAGTCACTTTAATCGTTGCACTAACATGCAGAACGTATTTTATCCCACCACCCCCAAAAACCCCACTAACCCCTAGCTAGCGAAGCCACTTTACAGTCACACCTTGAACGACGACTTGTTGCACTTTCGACAAAACCCGTCGTGGTTCGTCGTTCGACGGCCGGCGTTGGAATGACCGGGTAACACATATTCACCGCACGGGGAACCTACCGTACGCTCCAGCTGTGTCGTGCGTTACCTCCGCTTGCCGGTGTGTTTTATGTGTTTTTTTTTATGTTACGAGCTGCCACTACACATTTCTTGGAAGATTATTTCCGCCAGATAGATAGGAAAACGATATCCATGTGTGTCGCATTGAAGCGTTTTTTAAGCGTTTGCGTTTCGAAAATTGAACGAAGCGTCAGTAGACTTTCCATTGCCTTTTCGTGGTACCGGGAGGTAGCATTATACCTCTACGCATTGCCTCCACGCAGCATTAATCACCGACGCACAGCGCGTCTGGGGAATAGGCTTCAAATTACATGAAACAATGTGATTGTGCTTTTTTCCATATCACGTAGGTTCTCTCGTGGTGAACGTTACACCCACTACGCTAGCAGCGAGCAAAGGCAAATAGTAATAAAAAAACTGTTAGCGTGTTGGTTCGTGAGCCATGGTTCGGTTCGTTCGAATTGAGCTGGTAGAATGTTGTTTTTGTTTTTAAAGTCTGTTCAAATCTATGACGGCATCGATGTTGAGAGCGTGCATGTCTCTATTACCAACTGCTACCAAAATGTGAGATTCGTGTGTACATAAGCAGCAGTAATAACAGATGGTAAATAACCTATAGAAATAAGAGTGTATTCTGGACCGGAATACATTGTGTCGTTTCATATACAACCTCATAATAGCGCGAATATCTTGCAAGCAACTGGATTTCTTAAACAAATGCTCGAATCGGTCTCTATCGTCTATTTTGGCTAGTGAACCACTGTATTTAGCTCATAGTGCTTCATTAAAGCTGAGTTCAAAGTTCAAATCAATTTGCCTGTCCAAAAATGTAGATTCTATCCACACACACAAACACACACGGCACAAAATTGGTGCAGCAATGTCGAGTTTATCAAAACCCCTTCTTCTCGGAGGTTAAACTGATCGATGAACTTTCTACTTATTTGATCATAAATTAATCTACCGATGAGTTCGAGTGCGCGATAAGAATATTTTGTCTGCCCAGCATGAGCATGGTTATTGCTCGCTCGTGCGCTTTCATTGCCACAAGACAAACACAAACTTCCATTACGGTTCCAGTTTAACCTAGTTTTCGTTTTTTTTCTGTTGTACCTTCCCCACGGCAGCGGGCGATCAGCACGTACCGGTTGTGTTTATTTTTCTTACATCACACCAACCGCCGGCGTCGTGTAAGGGAACAGAAGATCGATTGCAGAATATACAATGAGCTTGAACCGTGCAGCTTGTCGCAGCACGTGACGAAGCATTTTTCGACAAAGCGTTGTTGGTGTACACGTAATGTATGTGTGTCATTTTATTAGTCATTACTTGTTCCTCCACTACAAATGTGTCCCAACCGGCTTGGAGGGGGAGGTGGCGCTATGCCGGCTTTTGCATCTACTGTTTTGATTTGCTGTCGAAGATCTTCCGGTGCAACAGAAGTTTGGATAGGAGAGAAAAGATTCTAAATAAGTAGAATTAAAGTAAACGTCAAACGTGTGTTACAATGGGTTGGAAGTTTTGACACACGATGTAATAATCGATTGTAATGGGATGGGGTGGAAGAAACAATATAGAGAATGTTAGAACATAAACACATTTAAATACACATAAAAATGCTTATGGTTCCGTTACTACGATGCATGCACATCGGCCATTTTAGGAGGACGGTGGGGGCGGTTGTGGCGGCTGGCTGCCATCAGGGTTCGGTGGATTGTTGCGCGGTATATTACGACTGGCCTGTTCCATCTGACGCGCGACGTTGTTGAACAGTTCCGGATTTTCGCTGCTCATCTGCATCGCCAACCGTCGACCCGTCTCCAGCAACGCATCCATGTTGTTCATGCCGCCCAGCTGGCCCAACCTAGCGGTAAGTGATGATTTCGTCATTAAAAGTCTATTTTGTGCTTAGCTTTCGTTTTATCCCTTACATGTTCTGGATTGACGGGTCACTCATCATGCGTGTGGCCATCTGCACCATGTCCGGATTGTTGATCATCGCGTTCAAGTCAATATTGCCCAACGGATTACCGGCGGCCGGTCCAGGGTTGCGAGAACGCTCCTCGAGGAATTGCTGCGAAACACTTAGGTTGTTCTTGTAGTCCTGATTATCGGGCTCCAGTCGTATCGCGTTCTGGTACGCAGTCACAGCTTGCTTATGTTCGTTCATCTTCGAGTAGGCTAAACCGAGTCGTCCCCAAGCCTTACTATAGTTCGGATCGTGACGGAGCGCCATCTTGCAATCGTCAACGGCGCGCATATAATCACCCAGTCGGCTGTATGCGGCAGCCCGATTACAGTAGAACACCGGATTAGTAGCATCTCGATTAATGGCCCTGGAAAATTTAATATATTATTATTTCGCCTACTGTGTGCGTCGCCACTCGACCGGCTTACTTTGTGTACGTGTTCAGTGCCTCCTGGTACTTCTCCTCCTTCATCAACCGGTTACCATCATTCTTGAGCGCTTCCGCTTCCTGTTTGCGTTCCGGCGACACCTCGACGAACGTGTTGCAGTACAACTCGAACAGATCCACATGGTTCCGGGGGTCTTCTTCCTGCTTCTCGCTGGCCCCGGCAGCAGTCTCATCGCCGTCGTGCAGCTCGTACACATTTTCCAAGCACTGTATGGCCACTTCAATACTTTCTCGGGAGTCTTCGTTAAAGTTAGGCTGATCAACCTGCTTCGCGAGGAAGCGAATAAACGAACGAACGAAGTACTTCGCGTTCAGACTAACTGCACTATCACCCATGTTTACGACCGGGTAATGAAAATGCTGCAAAACTGACGTGGTTTATAAGAGTTTTCACAAGCGAACGAGAAAAGTACACGTATCGTTTGTGAAATAGTTTCACTTGCTCTAACAATAGACCACGCGATTAGACACTTAAATGCGATGGGGATATAAATCAATCGTTATGGAATTACGGGTCCAAGTAAATTTACTATATCGAATGCGGTTTTTGTGATTATTTTTGGAAACTCATGCCTCACATTCTTTGTGACTAATTTTTTGTTTTGCTTATTTGACATGATGACCTAGTGATGGCACGATTCGGAGTGGAATTAGATCTGTTCCGGAGCGGATCCAATCCGACTCGAAAAGAATTCGAGCATTGGTTCAAAATAATCAATTCGAGCAGTTCATTAACGTACAGAAAACGTAAATTGTACCAAAGTTTACAAAAATATTTCTCAAGAACGTATCGTATTGAAAATTTGATTCAAAGAAACTGATTTTTTTATTTAATAGGAACGGCTTGGATGTTTTGCTTAAAAGAAATAGATTATAATTTAATCATTTTAATTTTTAGAAAACTAACGAACTTAACAATGTAATTGATTTGAAACAAAAGTAATTTTGTGAAGATGTTATAATTCGGCTCGAATTCAATGTTATATTTTAAAATGCATAAAACAGTCGCAAACACATTTAATGTAAGCAGTAATAAATTATGTTCATATAATTTGTAACATATTTAATAGCAAAATCGCAAACTGAGAAACCATTCCAAAACATTGAACCTTTTTACAATACATCCATAACTGAACATTATTATTAAATAAAAGTATACCAATCTGAAAAATATATCTCTAATTTTTATACATCTCTCTCTCTCTCTCTCTCTCTCTCTCTCTCTCTCTCTCTCTCTCTCTCTAAATATATCTCCAATAACTTCTCTCTGACTCAAGAATAATTTGAAGCTTATTTCAGCACATTTCAATCGTAAATTTATTATAGTTGATTTGTAGTTGATTTATAATACGCAGTACCCTTATCGGAAGATTCTTAAAATTTAATAGCAGTTTAGAAATAAATTGTAGACCAACCTCTTTTTTTATAACAAATAAACGAATACAATGAAACAGTACTTGAGCTAAAACGGCTGACTAAGGCTGCTTCAAAACACCCCCCTCCTCCCCCCTCCCCAGAGCCCATAAACCAAAGACTTCGTTTCTAATAAGCCTTCAGCGTGAAACCTTCCTTTTTTTGCAAGACATACCATAAATTAAAACTTAAAAGACAAAAAATTGTGGGTGCACGGCAGAATTAAAAAAATCGCCAATCCCAGCTTTAGACGTTGGGTGATTGAGTAATTGAAAATAAATAGAGTAAGCACATCTCAAGGGACGTTAAGGTGTTTCAACGCAACTGTCAATTCCATTCAATGCTGTGCAATTCCGCAGCCACATCATCATTTTCACCACGGAATCGTAGGAGCCGCTTGGGAGGGAAATTTTATTTACATTTAATTTCTGTTGACACCCGCCATTCCATAGGCGTGATGAGGAATTACGGTGGACAGGCACAACGGTGGGCTACAAATTTGCTAATGACTTGTCGTTAAAATAAACATTTCCATTTCCCGCACATGATCAACAGGCCCCTCATGCCCGTTTTCACTACACTTCCCATCCGGTGTGATGTGTTCGATGAAAACGGTGTTAGTATATGTGTGTGTTGGTGCCGAGCGTCTTGAGGGAGATTATCTATCGGCATTGTGAACACGCCACCGGAAGTGGGCCATTTGAAAATTCTCAGAATCTTACGCACCATGTCCTAAACAACTGGCTCGCCATGGGCGGGAGTTCGGCGAAAAGGTGTTAGTTGACAATTAGCATTTAAATTGCCACCGGGATAGTTTCGCACGTTCCAAGATAGTTGCACGGAATTCACATCACGGTTGGGTGATTCTTCTCGTTTCGTAAAGATGTTTATATGCTCATCGGAAGATCCAGCTTGCAGGTGGTATGGAAATGGAAGAAAAACATCAAAAGGGACCAACATTAAGGAAAATCGTTTCACCGCCTTCCGAGCGTATCCGCAGAGTGTATCCGGCGTCTGCACGAAATTGCCTTCATCGCCATCACGATTGATTCGCTGAAATAAAAAAAGAAAAGCTGGTTCGGTACTGGCGATTGGCGATATTTACGCAGAGTTATTATTTGATATTTTTTGAAATATTACTTCCACTATAAACACCAAAGCAAACGACGGTGGCGAACCTGCCGCGAAAGTCAAACCCATTCCAAATTGCATCCCGAAGCGTGGGCTACCAGGGCGTCTAACATCCAACAAAACGCACCGTGGTGCCGCCTTTGTTACTCCCGGTTTAAGGTAGGGTAATTGTGCTTTCGAGCAACAATGGAGCAAACAATAAAAAAAAATAGAAAAGCGTAGGAAAAAGAAACCCAACCTTCGATCCGATCCGAAAGGATGTGCATTATTATCGTAAAATTTAATAGATTTGTCCTGCGAAATCCGTAATTGAATTCCCCCTTAGCGAGCACGGCTTTTCTTTATTTTTATTTCATCTTCTCTTTTCACAAAGGCTTTTCGCGGAGGACGCGATGCTCCGGAAATGTTTATTATTTATTCATTTCGCTAGACGGTGGCTACGTGTAGGCTGCTGATTTGAATGGGAACGAAGTTAGAAATCAAGAGATTGGTGGTTCTAAAGTCAAGAGGACCCTTTTGTTGTGAATAAAACTTCTTCTACAGGTTCATATGATCCAAGTTTATGACTGATTAGATGGTAATGTTGAGGAAACACTGATGCAAATATAACTAAAAAAGAAGTCGCCTAACAATGTGACAGCATTTATAACTTGAACCATAAATTCCACCTTTAGTTTATCTCCTTTAAGCGATTAGGATCGCTCTCCTGTCGTAGTTACACATCCAATCAATCAATCCGTCGAATGACGATACGCTTTTCCAACACTCCCATATGTCCCGAACTGCGATGCGAAGATGCTCTAAGCGCTCACTCATTATGGCGTTGCTTATCGGTAGTAAAAATCAAGACAAAAATTTTCACTACTTTCCTTACGCGCTCCTGCATCGTCACCGTCACACCTCTCAAGCTCATAAATAAGTAAGAAACAAGCCTTTTCCTTTTCCCTGAGCGTGTGTATGTCTGGCTGAGCCCGGTGCTGGGCGTTCCGCAGCATCCGTGAAACGTTTTTCACATACTATGGGGAAAGAAAATTAGAAAAGTTTGCATCACACCCCACCAGACGGCCGCACACGTCATAGCACGGTTCGTTGGCGTGCCAGGAAGTGAGCCTGAAATTCGGCCCACCCCACACACGGTGGGTGAACTTGTTGGTTGTGTTTGGTTAAAATTATTCCTAATTCGATCAGGTTTGTAGGATTGAATTCAACTCTTTCTGGACTAAACGAAACGATGCAGGTTTTATTTTCACATATCTGCTAGGCATGGAGATGACCTTTCAAAGAGATATATCAAGCAAATTTTTTAATAAAAAAAAACACCGGCAAATTAATATTAAAATTCACAAATATCAAGTAGTAGAGTTAAATTCAGCCACATTATTCCTAGATAATATCAAGATAACTAACTATAAATAAATCTTTTATTTGGGTCGTTTCTCATAGTCATTACCCTGGAGTCTAAATATGTTGGGTCAACTTAAGTCAGGTTTAAACAAGATAATTTCTCTTTTCACCACTTACTACTTACACTATTCGGACTTTGTAATCAGATTGGGATTAAAATTTTACAAATATGCCACATCAAACGAACACCTAGATGCGAACAGAGAAATTTTACCAAAATTTTCTTCATTTATAAAAAAAATAATTTTATCTACCTACTAAATTCACCCATCTGCTCGCCGATACGTCTCCAGTGTGCCTCGGTTCGGTGTCAAAAGTTGCGATTGATTCCCTCCAGGGGGCAGCCGAAAATTACGAAACGCCCCGACAACCGCCACACACATACACCCTCCCCCTACCCCTCCCCCCCACCCACATCATGAGTCATGATTATTTATTCATATGTGAAATTCTTTCTTCCGCACTTGCTTCACATGCCCGCCTGGTGGATGGGGGAGAGAAGCAAGCCGGCACCGGGTACCGGAACGGCAGTACGTCACGTTTTGCTAACCCTTTTTCCCCTTTCCCATCGCAACGGGTGAACGGTCGAACGGATACTGTATCGCGATAACACGATTGTTAATTACGACTGTGCCCGTATCTCAGGCACAAGGGGAAGCAACAGGGATGTACGGACGCGGTGTGGGGTCGCTTCTGGCTGGTGCGGCAAGATGCGTTTGCTGAGATGCGTCACTTGAGGCGTAACGTACCGATGGCATATCTAATGCATTGCCCGTGTCCTTATGGTGCGGTGGAAGTTTTGTCTTTTCCTCCGAGTTGAAGGCATTTATTTTTTGTTTTCTTCCGCTCTGCATCAACTTGCAGATGATTTATCTACTTCTCCTTGTTAGCGGTGGTGGCACGTGGTTTGCGGTGATTTATTTGTCGCCTGAAACTTCCCTCCGAAAGGGTGGTACAGGTGGCCGCTGCCTCAGTGTGGGAACCAATCCCATTATCTTCACTCGGTACTCGAATACACAGCAGCTGAGGAAGTTCGCATGGCTCATGGTGGGGCAGAATATAAGGAGCAAGTAGAGCATGATCGCAACCATTTCCGATAACATTGCTGGTGCTCCATCATGGAGGTATCGCCGGTGGAAGCAAAGCTCGACCGTCTGTTCACCCGAATCTCCGGCCACATGAAGCTGATCGGCTGGAACATCTTCAACCCGGTCTGGCGTCCGAACGCGATCTCTGCAGTCATATTTACGGCGCTCGCTTTCCAGCCGATTCTCTCCGTGAACTCGATCCTGCAGACTTACCACAGCTTCGAGGCGCTGGTCGAGTGCGTGTGCGTCACGTGCACCGGGCTGCAGGTGATTACTCGTTCGCACTTTTACCTCCGCCAGCGGGATGTGTTCGGGCGTATCGTCCAAGACATGCGGCAGCAGCGCGCCCTGTTCGGTGCCGACCGGAGTGACCGAATCGATCGGCTGTTCCACCGCGCCGAGGACCGCATGATCCTATTCTATCGGGTGCTGTACGCGGTTTACCGTTTCTCGGTGGTGTTCGTGCTTTTCGCGCTGGTGATGCCGGAACCGCGCAAGTTTGGCCTGCCGCTTCCGTTCCAGTTCCCGCTGCTACCACCGGACGCAAGCCGAACGTACTGGTACTTCACCTTTCTCTACCACGTGATGCTGATTCTGGTCGCGATCCACCATCTGTCGGCGATCGATGGCATCATCATGATGTCGTTCGTGTGCATCAGCACGAGGATCGGTGTGCTGCGGGTTCTGCTCACCGAGCTGGACGAGAAGATCGGCCGGTTGCCGTGGTCCGGTACGGAACAGCTCGACGCGGATCTCGATCGAATTATCGAGCTGCACCGCGTGACGAAGCAGTTCGCACGCCGCACGTTCAACACGTTCCAGATGCACTTCTTTTCGATCTTTGCCACCGACTGCATCGTCATATGCATGTGCTTGAACGTGATTTTGGTGGCACCGAAGAACTCCGTGTATCCGCTGATGGCCGCGGCCGGGCTGCAACTCTTTGTCGTGTGCTACTTTGGCAGCCTGCTGCTGATCGCAAACGACCGACTCCCGGATAGTGTTTACGACATCCAGTGGTACCGGATGACCAACGGGCAGCAGAAGAAGGTAAGATTCCTGCTAGCCAATGCTCAGCCCGTCATGCTCATGAGTGCGGTGTTTTTGCCGGTCAACATGACATCCTTCGTGAGGGTAAGTGTTTTGGGGCTTGAGTTTTAGGGAAGGGAAAAGGAATATTAACTGCGTTTTGGGAATGATTTTATGTTTGCAGATTTTGCGTGCCGCTTATTCATATTTTACGCTGCTGAATTAGGGAGGATATCTCTTGCACACGAACTGTAATCATGTCCTTCAGGTGATATAGCCTTTTATTGGGAGCGCATTAAGCGATTGTGTTCAAATAATTTATTTATTTGTTGATTTGTTAGTATATTTAATTCAAGATACTCTTCGTTTGTCTCTTGCTACTTGCTCTCTTCGTTTGTCTTTCGCACGAGTGAGCCTATACAGATAAGTGCGAGGGTACAATTTCATAGCATTAGCAATGTTTTATGGCACCAAAATCTACGCTAACAGGGCGGATTGATGTATTTTATTTTTTACTAATTTTGATAAGGTTAGAACATAAATGGTTAGATTGCAGCTTAGCTCTTTTTTTGTTATTTTTATTCCAAAATTTAAAAGATTACAAAACTAGGAATTAGGTTTATTTTGCTGCATTAGAGAGAATGATTGAGAGTTCCGATTGTGATGCAAAAACTAAATAACTGCAGATTATTAAATAATAAAGTTTTAAATTGCAAAAACTTGCTTGAAAACAAATAAACTACAAATTTATATACCTAGTTTTGGATTTGGCTAGGTGTTACAGATTAACTCACGTTCGTTCGTTCATGTGCTACGAAACTTCTTACTCAACATTTAATGAAGCAGTGTAAAGTAGGAATAGCTCGCCTTAGTAACCTGGAAAAAGATAGCTAGTTTTACAATCTTGAAACACAAAATTTGGTGCACAATTTTCCGCCGGCCAACTTACCGATAAGAAGCTCGACATGGCGAGCGGCATGAAGATCCCATTCAGCTCCTGTGGCGGCTGTGCATGGGCCATCAGTAACATTAGCAGCTTTTGCTCCGGCACGGGCATCTCCTGCCATTCGATCGCGTATGCACAGTTCGCCAACGAGTCGCTCTCGATCAGCAGCAGATTGCCGCAGAAGCACAGCAGAAACAGTTGAAACGCGACGGACACAAGAAAGAACCAAATCGGCTGCAGCATGTCCACCGCGATCACGTTCAGGCCCATGCAGAGGATCAAACAGACGAGCCCGAAGTCCACCAGCAGATCGAGCTGGTACGTTCGCTCGAGCTGCCGAATGAACTGCTTGATGCTGATGTGCGTCTGCAGGATGTAAACCAGCTCTCGGTGTAGCTCCTGCCGGTCCGCTCTCGTGTCCAGCTCCTGCAGGCAAAGCTTGAGGCCCTTGATTTGGTAGATCGCGGCCAGGATCGACATGACGAGCGTACCGTCCACCGCGAGCAGAAACATCACGCACATAAAGTTGATGAAGGTGTGAAAAACGTAGTTCAGGTGCCAGTAGGGAGCGACATCGGACGGTATGAACGGCAGGTAAACAGCCAGCGGTAGGTTGTTTTTCTGCGGATTGGGTGAAACGATCGGTATCAGCTCGAACATCATCGTCGAGAGGTAGATGACGGCGATCGTGTGCAGCGCCATGGACACTCTCTTGTAGAACTGGCTGGTTAGGTTCTTGAAACTTTCACTGTTGCGAAAGAGCGTGCTGTTGGGTAGAAAAACACCAAACTGAGCGGAGTTGAACGAGAAACGAAACAGTCCAACGTACTTCTGATTGCGAATGGCCTCTATCGTTTCCTGCAACAGCTCCCGGTGGTAGAAAAGCAAGCACATTCGTAAGGAAATCTCAAGCCCGACCGCGGAAACCGAGAAGCACTCCGTGAACACATCGAACTGGTCCAGATGGGAGATGAGAAATAGATAGCTCGCGTAGTGCTGCACGACAAACATGCCGAAGGTGAACAGGGTTAGTGGAGTCACCTTCCAGTTCGGGTCCAGCACATCCAGTCCGAGCAGCCGGAACGGGCGTTGCAAGAAGGTAAAGATTTGTTTGAGATCTTCATCCATTTCAAGGCTTTTGTTGTAGAGTACGAGAAGAGATTAAGAGAAACTGTTTGCAGAGGAGCTTGGCAGGAGAGTTTTTATAACAGTTCAGGCTTTTGCTGGAGATTGTGCAATTGTTTGTGGTATATAATCATAGAGGTATGTAATCACATTACGGGTGATATGATTATATGGTTCAAACATTTCAACATCCATTCTTATCCTAGTGCGTACAAAGTAATAGTACATAACGAAGAATGTATTGAACAATACCTTTTAAAAAATATTGTAGTCGTATTGTAGAAGTATTGTAGTCAAATTTAAACATCATCGTTACTTACCATTCGTTAAATAAGAAGAATTATGCAAAAATAAGAAAAGAAAATACCGCTCAAATCGTCAGTAATATTTATTTAATTTCACTTAAAAACACATATTTTTTTCGTATACAACAATGTATGATAAAAACTTATTTTTGAACTTTTTTAATTTAATTAAAAAAACTTCTGCATGTTTGGCGTTTACTAGGATAATTTTGCTTGCTTTTCTTTGATTTTGAAAAGCACAGTTAATTTAGGAAAAATACATTTAAAACATAATATATTCTAAAATTATTAAAAAATCATAGAATGTGTTGAATCAAAAGATTTAAGGATCGTCAAAAACTATTCATAAGATGAAAAATAACCGTGAAGTAAAGAAGTAAAGAAGTGAAGAAGTAAAGTGTATGTTTTAAAACGTTTAACATTTTACTACGAAATTCAAAAGATATTCTTAGCGATAACAGATTAAATTTTGCAAAGCTAGTTTTCCGAATATTAATGAATTATTGGAAAAGCCTGAAGTAGTTTCATGATTTCCTTGAGGAAATGATTTTGTTTGATTTTTTAAAGATTAAAATATAGAAATAGTGTATGCTGCATTCGAAATGTGAGTAAATCATATATGCTAAAGGCATTAAAATGTTTTATATTTAAATTTAATTTATTACACCTTTTCAATCGAAATGCTTGCTAAAAGCTTTGGAAATCTGAAACTAGACATTATTTTTCTCTGAAGGTAGGCAAATCAATCACACCCAGCACGATAAAGTGCAAGTGTTTCGCAAGTGTTTTTCTTCGCACCCATTATAAACTGCTTCGCACTGCACCAGAAGCGCGTAACCAGTATGGAAATGACTGGTTTTTACACGTTGCCCCGAACGCGTCATTCCACCCGGCCTTGCAGGCAGTTGAAAAAGTTCCCAGCACAGTTCAACGTTCAAACCGTAATTGATCCAATTCATTCGTACACCCACCCAAATGCGTCTTAAGTTTCGCGTTGGTCTCCAGTTCCACTTGAGCGTCTAATCTCGGCCGTTCGCCGTCGTCGCGTGCGTCCTACACGGCCGCAAAAGCGAGCAGCTAATTGTCAACTCTCGGTTTACCGACAGCTCGTTACAATGCCGCACGGCCGAGTGGCATCCGTTTTTGACAGGTAGCCGGAAGATGGCTTTAATTAAAATCTTCAAACCGCCAAACGGGCGGACCCGAGCCGGCGTTGATTAGCGTGGCCACGAATCGGCGACCCGGCGGCCGGGTGTGGGTAGGAAAATCGAGTGATATTTGTTTGCTATTTGCTTAGCCAATCTAACCGACACTTCCCGGGTGCTTGCCTCGCTCCGCTTTCCTTCTCCGCTGAGCCTTTTTTGCTGGCCGCGTGAAAAGTGGAAAGGGTTAAAAAGAAAAACAGTGTGCGAACGTGGTACAGTTTGCGCGAAACAAAAGGAAGCAAAAGGGGCGTAAAAATACTACCCCGAAAAGGTGGCGAGTGAAAGTGCAAACAAACCCATAAACTGTGGCGGGAAATATGATGCCACGCCGGCCACGTCGGGGTGCGCGAGGCAAGCGGTCGCGTCCTGTACGCGCGTCAATTTCAGTGACGCCACCGCAACGTGATTGCAAAAGGGGTTTTTATTACATGGGTTTGGGTGGAGCGGAGGAGGTGTAGGGCGGGCACTCTTGTCAAAGTCGTTTGATGTAATCTTCGTCGGCTGCCGGCTGCGGGTGAGTGTTTTACGCGCGGCCAAATGTCGAGCAAGTCGAGGTTCGAAAAATCTGCCCGCAACGCATTGTAAAAGATATCCTTGCCGGGCTCGAGGCGTGCTGGCTGGTGAGGGTAGCTTTCGCTTCTAAAGATAATGATAAAATTATGTTCATCTCAATCATCTGTGCAAATAAAGTGTTCGTCGGGTCGTTTTAATTAAGCAAGATTAAATTATCTCATCGCCCGGCGTTGCGCTGCTCGGTGGAGCCGGTTGACTTCTAAGCGCGGGGTGGCTAGTAAACGGAACGGATTAAACCAAATACAAGCTTCGTTTGCTTTTGTGCAGGAAACTGGGCACCCGGTTCGGGGCGGCGACGGAGAGTGAAACAATATTTAAATAAGTTTGTAAAACAAACCTTCATTTCCCGCCCTCGACCGAAAGGGAGTTTTAAATGTGTCAGCAAGTGCGCACTTTTAATCAGCGACATTCCAATGTGCCAAAGCACCCAGCTCGGATCAGAAACTTAACAATCACACGGTGTCCTTTTGCTGGCGGCTCGGTTTCGATCGAATCCGATGAGCGGGACGCACTCCAACTGAGGACGACGAATCGATGGCCATAAATCTCACCGGCGGCACGCTGGAGCGCCGGAAATTAATTTGACTTTCCCTCCTTCGATCGGCGTTGGCGGGCGTTTCCGCGTCGCGCATTGTTGTGCTGTCAGTGGCATTGTGAACGATATGTGTGTGTGGGCGCGCTATTTGCGATTCGATTATTTATTTGTTTGTGCCACGGGCTCGCGAAAATAGGAAATAAGAAAAAAAAAAATTGCTGCCTTTCAGGGTTGAACAAACGTTAAACAAATGCGCGGATAATGAAAGCTGAGAGAATCTGTGAGAGAAATAAATGTTATTACACTAATACAGCGTCGCAATTTTCCTTCAAAATGTTCTTGACATGCAAGTTAACTCGAAGAGTGTCTGGGAGATAAATAGTAGTTTTATTTATGTTAGGAATATTGCTGATTTATTTTTGTGTCTTTTATTAAAAAATAAAAAAGTAAAACTTAACATTCTCCCGGTTGATCATCCCTGCTACTGAACAATGCGGTAAACAAGGTGGAAAAGTGGATGGGTGTACAAAATTGGAGGAAAACTGTGAAGAAACATCGTGCCGTCCGCCGCCACCGACGCCGCTAGGTCGCGAATGAAATAAATCCCACTCTCAACTGACAGCTCCCAACCGAGTAGGCCGTGAATTGTTGCTCCGTCGTTCAGAAGAAACCTCCCGACACCTATGTCCTGTTTCCTGTACGCGTATGTGCGTGAACATTCTCACCCCTCACGGGAGAGCGGGGCGATGGTTGTGTGCGCCAGGGCTATGTTGATTTATCTGCGACTGCCACTTTTCTGCGCGGTTCCTGTGTCTCACCCCTTTGCTAAGTGGCCGGAAGCGGTTGACAGAAGCAGGAGTGTCTTAAGAGCGGCTCTTCTGTACCGTATGTATGTCAAATTGTTCGAAAAGAGCAGTGGCGGAAGTGAAATATGAGCGAGATGGGGAGAGAAAGTTAACGAACAAAAAACACAGGGAAATCCAATCAACTGCTGTTGCGATTGTGCTTGTGTTCGCTTTTTATACCTTTGTAAAGTAAAATTCTATTGTAATGAAGGTCTACCGAGATGTGTTTTCTAAGAGCAAATTAGTGGAAAATTGAAAAAAAGTAAACGTAAACAATGAAAAACCCAAAAAATGGAAGTGCCAAACATAAAAAAGTTAATGTATTAGTCGATGCGGAGGGATAAAAAATTAAACTATAAACTTGTAAAAAAAATTTGTAGAAAAAAAAAAACAAAAGCGCTGGGTTTGAAGGAGAACGTTTGAAGAAAAAAAAAATCAAATGTTGATATGCCCAAACTGGCACCAATTGTGTCACGCACCAACTGTTGCCATTCAACCCTTTCCTAGTGATCGAATCGGGAAGCAAATTAGCGAATGAATTAGTGCCCTGAGGGCCAACAAACAAAAGAGCGCCCATTACACGCTAAGGGAAGGGAAGGGAAAGTATCTCAAATAACAATAACAACAACGAAAAAAAAACACACACAATGAATGAAAACAAATTTCAGCAGAGCGCAGAGGAGAAACGGAAGCGGGAGCAGCATGAAGAAAATAAAACAAAAAATTCGTAAGCCGTCCACCCCGCACGTTCGAGTCCGGTGGGACTAATTAACAGTTTGGCTGATCCAGCTGCTGTGTGCTGGGCGCGGCAGCGCATAAATCATATCACTTTCGCGAAAAGCGGGCCCACGCGAAACCCGGTGGAGTGAAATTAAAATTAAAGAAAATGCAAAGAGAGTAACTCTTTTTTCGGATGAGCTCGGGAGTTTTTTTTTCTTCTCTACACTGTTGGTTGCGTTTTCCTTTATTCAATCTCCCAATCCTTTCGCAGCCTTTTCCGGGCATATTTGCATCTCATTTGCATAAGAAAGTCGGATGCTTTATTGAATATTTGTTGCCTTGAAGGAAGCTTGTGCGCTTTTTTTTTTCGTTTTGTATGCGCGATTGTTTTCGGATCTGAAATTGCTTTCAGCCGCTTCAGTTGCCGGCAGCTGGTGCTTGGTTGGAGTTTTAGGTAATAGGTGTGGATTGGATTTTTTTTTCGGGTTTGGATAAATAGTTGAGGGAACGGATACTGGACCGTACAACAGCAGGTGACGTCGCGCTCGTTTTCGGAGCAGCACGCTGTTTAAATAAACAGAAACAAACCATTTTATGCCATTGTTTATCCCTGATTAATAAATAGGATAAATTGTTGAAATTATAAACAATGTGTCGAATGGTTTTCTTCAAATAACCAGTATCAAATTATAAGCAAAGAGAATCATAGTTAAACAACACGGGATAACTTCTATTCGTTAGAAACAAATCAAATGAAACATTGAGGGCAAATTGCTGGAATAAGTAACTCGTTTTGTTTAATATTGTCTAATTTTATTACATTTACATTTTATTTTCAGCACACCTTAAGCTTGTCACCTTAATCTTAGATTATTTATTTATTTAATTAGAAAAATGTTGCCGATTTCCAAACTCACTCATTGGTATGAACCAAATCCTTTAGCTTATCGTTGCTGACATTTATTCTAATCTGTAACTAGAGCACGACCTGAAACCGTATTGCATCCGTAATCACAACTGAGACGCACCCACCAACCATCCTATCAAGTAGACCAGATCGAACAAACCGAGCATGACGTTTCTTTCATTGTAATTGTTACAACCAACCATCCGGTCGCTCATTCCGCATCGTCCACCCGGGGGAACCGGTTTAAAATAGGAATTAAAAATTCCTTCAACAAATCACGCCAAAATCGCTTAAGAACACCAACTTTACGACATCACCCGGTCCGTCCCGATCCGGGTTCGTGAACTAACCGCCCACAGATAACGGCGGTGCGTTTCTTTTTACCACCGCATCGGGCGGAAGTTTCGATATCGTGCTGATTAAGAGGATTTTTATTCGATTCGCACGCAGCGAGGTAGCGAACCCTTTCGCTCTCTAAGCTCTAAATCGCTTTCTTTCGGGCGGCGTGTTAGGGTGGGCGGGAAGCAGAATTTATCTACCGGAAAACCCGTGTTTCCGCCACTGCAACCGACCGACTTGCGACCGTAAATTTCCACGCTTCCCCGCATGCAAAACCAACCCTCTGTGTCAGGCGAGCAGCGCTTCGAGAATGTGCGTTAATTAACTTCTGATCTGTTAGACGTTTGCTACCAGGTTTCTAAGGCCCGGGCCGCCCCGGGAATGGCAAGAATTTCCCATTTTCGTAATCCCTAAAAATGTGTTAATTATTACGTCGAAGCTGCCCCGCGAACCGCTATCGCGAATAAATGCGTTCGCTAACGGCCACCGGATGTTGGAATGAAATATTTCACTGGACAGCTCGTTCGTTCGATAATTCACTCGCAAGTCTCGCTATCGGCAAGAAATATGCGAAAGGATTCGGTAAATGGAACGCAACACAGAAAGGCACGCTGAAGTAAATTGAAAAATGCGCGCACGGCTCGGATCTTCCCCCGCAGGGATTTCGAAAACAAATCCCGAATATTATTTATACGCCAAAAATGCTAAATATGAGCATTTATTTACTCCGTGCTTCTACCGCCGGTGGGTTTACGCCTGTTTTGCACAACCCACGCTCCCGTGAATCCTTTTCGGTGCCCGATGGTTAACAATCTATAAGCATTCGATAGACATAATCTTTGCGCCATAAATCTTTCCCGTGCGTGCGTGCGTGCGTGTTCGATCGTTTGGCATTCGGGGATGGGAAAGGATTTCAATTTTCTTTCGCACGGGTGAAATGGAATATCAGCCGAAAAGTTCGTGTTCGTTCGCGTTCGATCTGGAGTCATGTTTTCTATCAGTTTTTTTTTTCTCTTGAGAGATTGAAATCGCTAAAGGACATGCCACGCAGAGTGACAGGAAACGCGTCCATCACGTCCATCCCTTAATGCATTAATCCAGTAATGCTTCAGCCTAATGCAGTTCCCGCTCGGTACGTTCGAAATTGAATTACCTGCCAACCATTATGCTCAATTTCCGCTCTTGGTTTTCGTATCGAAAAATTGTAAAAAAAAAACATCCCAACAAACCATGCCGGTGGTTTGTTTTGGAGGGTATTTACTGTTTTGTTTAAAACCACCACCATATGTGACTGTTGGCTTGATCCGCTGAGGGTTTTCCCAGAGCAGCCGAAGCAATGACATACACGACATCAAACAGAAAACGTTCCTCGAGCGGGGTAGTAAATGCGTAGCTCCTAATTTTCCTGTAAGCAACTCGCTTCACTCGCTTCCAAAAAGCTTTAATCAAAAAATTATATCTTATGGCCGCAGGAAACTAGCCGCAGCGTGCGATTCGGAAAAATGATGTATTGAATTTCGATGATGTTTTTGACGGGGAAAAAAGAATCAAGTAAAATAAAAGTCGATACGATCGAAATGCCGACTAAAATGTGCTGCAAACCGACGACGAACCCTCCTCGGTTTCACTTTCCTGATTCCCGGTGTGCCAAATTAATACACCAGGGAGCACGTTCGGGTGGCGGTGAAAAACTTTAAAAAAACCGACCGACCTCCATCCCTTCGGCGCTTATTTATGAATCGTATTGAATTACAAGGTTTCCGATAAACAGGATAATAACGGCCATCGTCGGTTGAATGGGAGCCCTCGCTTTCTCCCCTTCGCGTGGAATGGCCGTTCAATGGTCGGCTCATCAACCTGTCCGCTAATCGTGGGCGAAAGAATATCTCACAAAACCCATCGACATCGAGCATCAAACACGAAATCGAAAAATCTTCGCCCGGGTGGATGCGAGTGGTGATCGGAAAATAGGCATTTTATGGAAATTTTATGGCTCGGGTTGTACTAAGATGGGCTAGAAAACGGACCGGCAGCAGGCTGGAGACGAAGCTTTTTATCATAATTTTGCAATATTCTAGATAAAGCAGCAGCGGAGAATGGCGTCGGGCGAACTGTAACCGCACAATGCGAGTGACAATTTTAAGCATGAAATGAAATGTGTTTTAGGCATGTTTTAAAGCGGTTGTTTATTGGCCTCCCGGTTGTTGTGAGGTGATTACGCCAGTAATGATGCATTTTCGCCACCGAAGTAACGCGCTTAGATATTTTCGTTTAGGTGGTATTATATATATGGCGCAAATCTTGATTGACGACGTTCAGCGGCGCTACGGGAAAGTGTTAGGAAAACTGGAAGCGCCTACGAACGAGGCAGCCTTCGGTGCGTCTTCGAAAGGATCGGAATTTTTAATTACAACCACAGCGGATTCGGATCACTTGCACGGGCCCGCGCATCTCCCCTCGCACGGAGAACGTTCAACAGGATTGACATTAATCAAATTAAACTTTAAATGCCTGTCTCTAGTTCGCGCAGTTCGCCAACGGTTCGCCCTCACCGCCAGCTCAACCGGTCGTACTCATTAACCACGGGCAATAAAATTCGAATAAAAATAATCCCATTGCCGCTGGATTCGTACCGTCGAGTAATTAAATCAATCTCATTTGAATTCCGCGCGCTCGAACCGTCATTTCTCTTGCCCAACGGGAAGACTTCTCAGCAGGATGGTGGCAAAAAAAACTCATTTCCACTCGTGTGTTGCCATGGAAACGAGCGTTTGCTGGTGCAACTTTCACTTGCTTTTTTTTTCTTTCCACCACAATTTTCCATTCCATGGAGCCTGCTAAATGTTGGGCATTTTTTTCTCCTTCCTAGATGGATGTGGTGTGTATCGTTCATTTCAGGACGAGTAATTTACAATCTTGTTTATCAGAATTTTACGTCTTTTTTATCTGCTCGTACTCGAAATCGTGTGCACTTGTCCCGAGGGCAGGCCGTTTTTTTATTTTGCTGCTTCCATTCAGCGGATGTTTTGTATTCCAGGAGCATTTCCATTCCGAGCTCGGTTTCCACGAGCACCGAAAGTGTCCTGTTCTAATGTTCAACCATTTAACCGTCATAAAAAAAGCGGAATGCACATTCAACGGATGAGGGATTGATGAATAAATTTGGTTACGGGTACTGGTCTAATTAGTGTCGTCCGTGGCTCCGTTGTGGACAAGCACTTAGAAGCCGCGGTCAGGAACCGGCGACGCGCTTGCTTCTCATAAACGATCGTAAAAGTCTCGACCGAAATCGTAAATCGCGTATTATAAAAATTCTTTTTACTTACAGCGTGGAGGTTAATGGCATATGGTACACCGGGGACGCGGAATGTCTCTTTTCAAGGATGTGGTTTTTTTTTCTATCTCTCACTTGCTATTACCTTTTCAAACACGAGCGCTGATTGATGGTAATGAGAATTTGTGCAAGTGGATTTGCTGCTTCCTGAGAAGAAACCGTGCACAATTAATTGACGCTGATAGTACTTTTCATTAGGGAGTTGCTTTATTGCATTTTTAACGCTGACCGGACCGGACTAGAGTGTTTCCGAACATCGTTTGCTTCCTTTAAAAATGGACAAGTGTAAGACAAATTAATTTTCTTGAATTAGAAGAAAATGGGATGAGTAATATTTTCTGACAGTACACATTTATTTAAGATTTATCTTCCTTTTTAGACATAGACATAGAACACTGAACATATTTTTAAAGAATGATATTACTATAAAACGCTGTACAAAATGCCTAGCATAAACTTATTTGTTTAGAAAATCTAGATTAATTTTAACAATTCAATGAACGTTTTGAATCAAACAAGCTAGAATATTTTTATACTTTTTTACCTCGTTATTATCGCTTACTTTGTTGTAGTTGAAATCTTTTCTTGTATACTATTAAACATTTTAAAATTTGCACATTCACATGAAAATTAATAGTCAATTGTTCTTGTAAGTTTTTTAAAAAATTGTTTATCTATTTAAATTTTGCTTTTTAAATCCATCAACTGTAAGTCACAACAGCCGAAGTCTCTTCCAAGTACGTGTACTCGTTTAAAATACATCAGTTTACTTAACGTCGCCAACACATCTTTTAAACGATACCAATTCACCCGCATATACTAACAAACCGAACGGGGAATGCTTGTACTTAACGTAAGTGTTTGCTTTGGCTTCCGAAAATAAGGATTTTCCAGTCAAATGCACCCGCTGGCTAGTAAAGCTTGAGGCAAACTACTGCAAACCGCACTCGCTTTCTACATGCCCTTTTGGAACTCCAATTTATTAACTGTATCAACATCGCAGCATAATTGGTCGACGAACGTCTGCTGCAGCGAGGGTCCTCTTATCAGTTCCATCACCATCGTCCTCATCATCATCATCATCATCGTCCTTGTCATCGTAGCATTATGAAGGTTGTCGATAGTGGCTGTGGGTAACTGGAAGTGAAAAAAGTTCCCAAAAAATACTCCCTACTTTCGGCCACTTGAAGTGGAAATGCCAATGTTTGCTTTCCCTTCCACGGGGGTCAGATTTTCTCTCCACCAGTTTTTCGGAAAGGGATTTTTAACATTTTTGTAAAATCGTCAAGTATCGGTTTGTTTGACCAGTTTCGGTACGTTGGCCCGCGGTGCGTGGCAGCGGAGGGAAATTTATTTACCAAAACCCGGCCACGGCCTACTGCCTCCACCACGCCTTTACCATCTAGGAAGCCATGAGAACGCTGATAGATAGAGAATGTGTTTGGCAGACGCACTATAATTTGCTCATATTTTACTGGATTTAAGTGCGTTGTGGCGAAATTAGATAAATTCTCCTATTCCAAAGCAGGTCTTTGCCTAACCTTTTCTTCCGGAAAACCCCATTAACTGGAAGGCGCACACAATTTGAATCACCATTTGTCGTATGTTTACATCCCGATAACGGGAAAGGGACAAGAATTTTATTTTGTGTGACCGAACGAAGTTTTTTTTTTCTTTTTTTACTATTCGTTTGTAGATGTTTTTCGAACCAGGAACGCATTTTTAACGGGTGCTGGGTTATAAAGGCCTACCCGCCGATAGTAGCAAACAGATAGTGGTCATTTATTTAAATATGTGACATCATTCCCCAGCTCCTCCACATATCCGAACACTCCGCACAGTAATGATAGCCATTAATTTAACATTTAATTACAGTGTAAAGTGCTCTTATCAGCCGTGGGGAGGATCTTTAATGCTTGTTTTTTTTTCTCGTTGAACCACACCCAAGAGGTAGGCTTTCACATTCGATCACTTCAATTAGCCTTTAGCGACCATTTGTTACGTTTCATGTTTTCACAGCTTGAACATATCGTTTTTGGTATGGTAGGAAAAAAAAACTGATTTCCACACACGCTCGCTCGTGCGGCACGGGTGGAGAGGTTAAATAAAGAGAAAAAAATGCTCATATGATACACGCACCGACCCGGGCACGCACCGAGAACAGAAACCAATTTTCTATGATAAATGTCAGTAAACCCCTCGTTTAAATTGATTTACCACCGTTCGAGGCGGTCGGGGCGTCTCTTTCCGTGCGGTTCGCCGGCCACTTGGCGATAGTGCTGGGGCTGGTAAGCGTATAGGATGTGCGTGGCGCAGTTTTACGAACAGTTTTCATAAGTCATACGAACGTTTTGATACACATATTTTGCCGCCCGTCTTCTTTCAGTCGCGCCTTTCGAAACGCAAACTGGAGGAACAGAGCAGAACCCGTAATGGCTTCGAGACATGACAGTCGGGAGAATGATGCTCCCCCGCATCCCGCGATACTTACGATGGACACGAATTCGACAACAACGCGTGCCCTACGGCGAGAGTGCGTCCTTGATGAAGCGTGAAAAATGCTACATGTTTTGACAGTTCAATTCCAAGTCGAAGAAAGGACGCACTCGCACATGCGTGAGTAAAGATCCTTACGGCGGTGATGTAACAGCGCGCTCTGTCTACCACCGATTGATGGATAATTTGTCGTGCTATCGTCCTTTTACCACCCGGTGGCTCATCGTTGCGGGTCGAGCAATTAAGCGTTTCCTATCGTCGGGGAGAGTGGGTTTCTTTTTTGCTATTGTTCCGGTGAGTGAGTGCGATTCTTACGCACCATTGAAGCGCTGATCAATAGACGGACAGTTAATGATCTGAAGCCGCAGTTGTGGAAGCGAACCGCAGGTCCGGGTAAGGGTAAAAATTCCATCAATTGCACGTTAGTCCTTTAACCCGGTGCGTCAACGAGAAGACATCAACTCAGCTGGATCGATAAAATCGCTTCCAATAATGCGGCAGCTCCGAACCGAGCCACCGAGACGCCGCGGCGGAAGCTTCTTACAAGCTGCCACCGCCAAAGATAAGATAAACAAACACACACACACAAACACACATATGCGGCACATATGCTCGCAAATCTGTCCACTTGTCTCCATCCCCGTGCGCGTACTCGTGCAGCAGCACCGGAAAATAGACATTCAACCGTAATGGTTTGCGGTTGGCATCATCGGCTGCTTGAGGTTTGCTGTTTATCTCTTTCGAGGCGGGGGTTGGGCTGGCTGTTTACGGCAGTACGATATGTGTTGAGATTTAAATCATCTTTAACGGCACTCTAGTAATGTTGGATTCGTGTACGATTTTTTCCCCCGGATTCTTCTTTACATGCGGCAGCGGTTTTTGCATCGGTCGCCACCGGAAAAGACGGTGAAACCCGGTGAAAGTGATCCTCTCGGCAAGTGGCGGGCTTAGAACGACGGTACATGGGACCGTGCCACCGTGCGATCAAGTGGGTGATTGAATTTTACGGTTATTGACGGAATAACTCACCGACACGGCTGCGGTGAGCGTTTCGAAAGGTAGGCTTAGAATTATTTGGAAACAGAACGAAGGGGAAACAGACGGTGGAAGGGGTGAGAGAAGAGTCCCCGTGTGTGGTTTTTCCTTGCATAAATCGTACAAAAGTCAACGGGATATCAAATATTCCACCTAATTAAGCTAACCCTCTCTGCGAAATTTCCTCTTCGATGGTCTGCAGTGATCAAAGAGAAATTCGTATCATGGTGACGTTCGGAAGAAAGGAAGAAAAAAAGCGACTTCATTCTAATAATCTTTCTGCCATCGCGCTACCAAACGGTCACATGTCGGTCGCTATCGAACGATGAGAGCCGAAAGATCAAAGCATGCCATTTGATTGAAAATAAAAGTGTTTACAGACGCGGTAGCGGCCCAGAAATCTTTGGAACTAATAATCGGAGGAAAAAATACAATTAAGCCAACTTTCGGTGAAGCATTTCAACACACGAAGCAAAGTAGGTTGATGTGTTTTTTTCATCTCTACCTTACTGCCATTCGGTGGTCAAATAGGCTCGTTGCTCTTTTGCCATGTCGCTGACGCTGAATCCACCCAGGCTCTTCATCGCTCGACTCTATTGATTGCGCGACCGTTCGGGTTGGTTTGCTCCGAAGCCGATGGGGGTTGTTTCCGCGATTTTAAACTTTGATTTGTTCCGTTTATCCTGCGCGGCACGGGAAACATATTTCCATCGCCCATTGGTGTACCGTACCGTCAATATATGGTCAACGATGCGGAAATATGCACACGCCAATTTTATGGTCACCACACACTCGTCGAAACGGTCGCGTGCAGTCGACGTCGGTGGGAAAAGGGTGACGAAAGGATGTTTGTGTCACCGCGCTTGTAGTTATGGCAACAGGGGTGGAGAGCGATGAAAGTGTGATGCTTGTTGCAGTATGTGTATGTGTGTATGTGTGTGAGAGCAAATGTTTTCCTTTGAACGTTTTGTTTGCGAAAAAGTGGCTCGTTTTGGCAGGTTTTGAACTGGTTACACGTTTCCTGTGAATAGTGGTTCAATGAATTTGAGATTTCAAAGGGTGCATTATAACCAGTAAAATACGTCCAGTTACATCCAGTTACATTCAATTGGGTTTGTGTTTTTATTTATTTTACTCGGTTTTAGTATTTTTATGTTAAGTTATTTATAAAGAGAACCAAATAAATAATGTATAATTTTTATTCAAAAAAAAAAATCTTTTTAAATGAGACAAAATATAGTGTTACAATTTCTTTTGATGTAACGGAATATATTATTTTACTCATCATTTGAAAAGAAATCTGTACGCGTATTTATGGCGTTTCTGAAAACTGGTATACATGAAATGAAATGAAAACTAAATTGAAGACCAAATGGTTCATATTTTTAGCGCTTTTCGTTTTTTTTTAAATAACAATATTAAAAACAACGTTAAGTCGATACTGCTGCTCGCATCGTGAGAGAATGTTGCAATTAAACACCCAAACACCCAACAAACAGCCTCCGAATTCACTCTCGTTCTGGCTCACCACACATCAATCACTCGCGCGATAGTTCACCCACCAATTACTCACCGCTGCGCACAATGAAATCATCGATCGGGTAAAATTTCGCCGCCTGGCAACGCCGGTTCACGCGCACCGAATGAAGATCGATTAGTGCGCATTAAATGGCGTTCGCGCTCATGCACAAATCGTGCACTTAATTACACGCGAATGAATATAAACGATGTGAAAAATTGCAGTCGTCACTTAGCCCGGGCCCGGGGTTTATCGATGGTCGGGTTATTGGCGCTCATTGGCAGCCGGTACGAGCACCAGGGCCCATGATTAATGGGTGTGCGAAGCGACAGCGGTCGGATGCGATACCGGGATGCGTTCTATTTCCTTTGCTGCGGGCTCATCTCCTTGCATGGTATCTTTGCGGGTTTCCCTTTTGGATGCTTCCACCGGTGCTTCAAAGCGTGGGTGGGCGATGAACGAGCAGCGTTTAATAAAAATCTAATCAAGAAATGCTACTGTCGACTATGAAAGGACTCGTTCCAACCATGCTCTCCATCGAATGAGAGAGGTTACGAGTAGCACACAAAAAAAAATATAATTAAAAAGATACTTTTTATCCAAACGAACAGTAAAGACAAATTTTTGTTTCCCGAAATTGCAAACTATGGCCGGCACAGTCGACGACAGTCGTGGTAGCAAGTGCACTTAAGTACCACTTCTTTCCAGTTTCCATCGAGTTTATAGAGTTTTTTTCTGCTCATTTGTACGCGCGCTTCATTTTCACGCTCCCTCCGCCACGCTTCTGCCACCGAAGATGATAAACGACGAGATCCTGGGCTAGCTGTCCAGGACGGTTTAGTCCTTTCCCCGGCACGGTGATGGGTCGAGAAAATAGAGAAAAAAAGAAAATAATTATCAACAATGATACTGTCATTTTTTACTCGCCCGCGAAAGGATTACAAACGAAATTAAATTCGAAAAAATCTCCAACATCCGGCTGAAGTGGCTTCACCGGTGGGATAGTGGTCGAGGGGTACCTATCACTGTTTTATGTAGCTCTTTTTTTTGAACGATCTCCCGGCCAAATTCAATGACAAATGCACAAATCGGCACGACAGCGGGACAACGTGACGACAAGTTTGCAGCAACCCGCGGAGGAAACACCGACGCGGTGCTGGAAATAATAAAACTCATCAGCGAGGAATAATACGAAAGGACACAGGGAATTAACTCTTCGCTTCAATGGCTTTCTTTGGCATTCTTTTATTTTATGATTACTGTGTTTTTTTTCTTCGCCCTCTCTCTCTCTCCCTTCGTCGTTAGTCACTCTAACTAATCCGTTTCATTCAGTTGAGCGCACGGAAGCGGAAAATCTGTAGTTGATGAGTTGGCACGATTCCGGCATGCCGGGACTTTCGCAAAAGGTGTTCGGGACAGACCGAAACGATAAGTTTGAACCAGCCGGATCGTAGGGTTGATACAGTTTGAGATGAGATAAATTTGTTTTTTCTGCTGATGCCATGCTTTTGTTTCGCGTATTTCATGGTTAAGTTTCTTTTTGTTTTAAATCCAATCTGGTGGAGTTGCATGCTTGAAAAGCATGAAAAGTGCTAACACAAAAG
Organism: Anopheles farauti; assembly: GCA_000473445.2. Taxonomy (NCBI): domain Eukaryota; kingdom Metazoa; phylum Arthropoda; class Insecta; order Diptera; family Culicidae; genus Anopheles; species Anopheles farauti. The sequence continues at coordinate 24,470,251 of KI915040.1, forward strand.
AGTTGAAGATTGTTATGTTTTTTGTTAAATGATTTATGTTCAATTAAAAAGTTAGATTTAGAGAGTATTTTTAAGGAAATGGAGAAATTTAAACGTGATGATTTATTTCCAACAGAATGGGCAGAAATATACTATTTTTGGAAGGTATGCTACATCAAATTGCTGAAAAGCTGGTAAAGGAAGAGACTATTATAATTAAAATTCAAATATCTAAAAGCTATTCTTCACAACTGTCAGGAAAAAAAGTAAATTCGTTAGTTTTGGAAAAACATTGTATTGAATACTGTTACTTTAATTTCAGGCCGTAAACAAAAATATTTAAAATTACTTTTGTCATTTCTTCAGCCCTCAAGACTCCAGAATCACTGTTGCTTTTTTAATTTATTCTGATTTATTCATAACTTTGAGGTCTCGATATCACATTTGTTGCGTCAAAGGTGGTCAATTAAATTGGATAAATCGTTTCAGCTATTACCTTTGTTTTACGATTGTACGATACGATAGATGCTTATTTTTATAAGTTCTCATGTAAAACTCTTTCGCGCACACCATACAAGTGTGTAAACTGTAGACAATACATGTATTTTATAAGACATGTATAATATACTCCACTACGTAAAGAAAATGTCACAAACAGACATCAATTCAAACCAATTTGATGTTTGGGAGAATTCAAATAGAAAAACGCCTTTAGTAACTATTAAAAATTATAGGATATTTGTGTATGCATTAGCATTCAGAGACATTGAATAGAAAACAGATTTAATTAATGTGAAAGTGCTAAAATCGCATTTACATACTGCAATAAAAGGCCTAATATTTATTCAATGCCGATAACGCGTCCTGTACGAAACGCGATAACAGCTACGCAAAACTACCCTCATCCATTCGCAATCGTACTTCTGAGATTGCATGGCTTCCGATGTCTTCGCTGGTTCACAATTATCTAATACACTCCAATCCAACCTCATCCCGCCAGCGAAACGGTAATATCATAAACCCTAATGAAACGGCAATGCTCATTACGATAACTATCCGTGCTATCCGAGTGCGTCTCGTGCCATTATCGGCAGCACCGGGCGTCATACTTTTCTCCGCCACGAATTGCTCTAATTAAAATCGATCATACGAGTTTCATCCAGCCGAGGCAACCATAATCCAGTGCCCGTTTCCGGCCGCCCGTTCGTTGCTGGAGATGATTACGCACTGATTGACTTTGACAGGACCGACTTTAGCAGAACACGTCAAACTTATCGTGCTCCCCTCGTGATTGGGTCGCGTTGTGCGTGCTGCAGCTTGCCGAAACCGAGAACCGTCTCATTACTTCGCCGTCGGCGCTGGTGCGTCTGCTGCGACCAGCCACGGCAAAAATGCCACGCGCTACAGGTTCCACATATCCATAACCTGTCAGACCGTCTCGGTTCCGATTTCCGTTTCCTTTCCGAAGCAGCATCGAGCCGGAGATGAGTGGCCGTGACCGCTCGCATCACGCATCAAAAGGCAGAAAACTAATCCGAGGAAAATTAATTATGAAATAGTGCTTACGCATGAGCGATTAGATGTGGCCACGGTTGTAGCGAAAAAGGGGAGTGAAGGGAGCTCGCTCGTATACGCTCGTTTAATGCGATTAAGCCACGTCACAAATCGGGTGCAGTTGGAGTGGAGTGCTCGAGTGTCATCGTGTAGACGCTGCGAGGGAAGCCTTAGAACATACTTATAAAGATGCGCAACAGCAGGCCATGACTGCCATGGCACAACTTCTCATTACGAAGGTTAGATCATTTTTTGGCTTCGGGAGAGAAAGTGCGAAAAGGTAATTTTTTCTCATTACACCACGTTGCCGCGGGCCATCCCGAGGTCAAATTAAAAGATCGTCTTACTAACACATCACCCCGCCTAGATTGTGGCCCTGTGAATATCATTAACGAGGGGCGTTTGGACACCTTTCTTACCGGGGTGGCCTCCTCCGGTTGGGAGAGAAAGTGTCTTAATAAACCCGATTAGCATGTAGCATTCTTTTCATCATCCGTTTGGGAAGGAACACCTCGAAGCGAACGTTTTCGGTGCAGGGATAGCGAAGCGTGCAAGAGCATTGTTCACGACGCGATACATGAGATGTAAACGAATGATTGTTAACACAAATATTAGCGTTTTACTTACTCTCCCGAACGTTCTCTGGAACGGTTCGGTTCGGGGCAAACAAGTTTCCATTCGCGTGTAGACGCGCGTAAAGGGGACGCACTGCGTTCGGCAATGTCAAATATTTATCCTGAGAACTCGTGAAACATCCTCGCGAGCGGTGGAAAAACCATAAAAATTATAATAATACATTATCATTCCGACGAGATCATCACTCGCGAGGAAGCGTACGCCTCTCATCCTTCCTTTGGTGGGCCTGTCACGGGTAGCATACATCACGTTTCGCTTTCGATGCCTATCTGCCAGGTGAAGGAGGCTAAGGCAAACTCAACGCACGACACCCTCGCATAGTACGGTATGTATGCCGTCGCGTCTCAAGCAGGCTCCGTTCCGGAGCAGGCTAATTTCGGGAAGATGTTCTTTCAAGTACACCGCACCCGCCGGTAAAAAGCGGCCGCGCTCGTTGTTGTTGTTCGTGAAGCGGAAGGCAGGATAATAAAGGTATTTAAGGCAATAAGTATTCCCCTGACGCAGGTCCCCATCCCTCACGGCGCGGTACGAGATCGGGCGGGGATTTCGCTTGATTTTGATAATGATGGCAAAAGCTAATAATTTGCGGAAGAAGATTTATTGGATTATGGGTACACGTTGACGGAACTGGCGTTGCGATTTGCTGCTGGGAGCATATGTGGAAGGGAAATTTGTAAGCTAAGGGCACTGTAAGGAATGCTTTTTTGCTAAATCGAACCGATGGGATTTTCCTCTTATCATTAAAGCACAATGGGGAAATAAAGAAGAAAATTTGTAGATTTGGAAAGGTGCGCACATTACGCTAGATAAGTTACATGGATTGTGATAATAATAGTGAATATCAACTTTTTACTAGTTATTCATATATTCGCAGATCATGTGCGATTTTTTTATCATAATCTAATTCGATCGCTTCATTTTATATTTTACTCATATATTTTTTCAGTGTATATTTTTTAACTACATGTATCGAATATTGATATTATTTAATTCAAACATTTCATTCCCTCAATCCTATTCCCTAATTCCGGTTTATTCCGTTGAGCACTCCTAATATATTTTCGCTACAATGATTCCTACATTTTTGCTGATGCTGGAATTAATGCGTAGGGTTTGGTTCTAACTCTGGGAATCCCACCATATCTGGGAAGCAGCAAAAGAATTTATTCCCTCTGCAAAATGCTTTAATGTGTGCGAAGAAAGACATCGCCATTTATTACTTTATTTTTATCAAAGAGTTAAATTATTAATTTTAAATGTTATGATAATTCATTTAATTTAATAATGTTATCATGCTTGTTTCTTAAAATTATTATAAATTTTCATTTAAATTATTTATGCTTTCACATAACGTAATTCCATTTTTTTTTTAATAGTTTCAAAGCGTTAGGTGGAGGTGAGAGCAAAGCAATTGAAAGCGAATGAATTGAAAATATAAATGAATTACATTTTATCAAAATAGAGCTAACACATTCATTTGCTCGTGTTAACATAAAATTTATATTCTTTTTATTTTTACGTGTACAAATATTTACGTATCTCTTAACTTTTTAAGATGGCAATCGGTAATTGTACATATGAAGTTCTTACTCATGAGAGAAATTGACTATTTTTGGTAGTTTAATTTAACTGTGATTTTTCCACCGTCTAAAACCGGATGCGTCACGTGCGACATGATTGTATCATTCAAAAAAGCTAACACTTGCACACCCACACACACATAGACACAGTTAGGGGAATTAAAACAATACTAGCCCTGATTAATCCTTGACTCAGCTGAACGGATCGAACCCGAATCGCGGAAATGATGACAATAGCACTTCATTATCGGTAACAGCTAAGGGTGGGTGTGAATCACGTGTCCAGGTCAGCTTTCCGGTCCCAAAGCCGGTACATTTCCCTTGTTTGGTTGTTTTTTTTTTGCGATGGTAAAAAAACTGGTCAGCAAAAAATAAATACTTGGTATTGCTACCGCAGGGCGAAAGGTTTTAGTTCGCAGCTATCCGTGGTTTTTTCATTCCAAACAAAAGGACAATACGCCTGCGGTGGAAAATGAAATCCGATTTGAATACGGTAGGAAGGAAAATTTGAAATAAGCCCAGCACGTGGTGGTCAGTAGCCTGAGGAACAGCAGCTAAGAAACGATTAGGGTCGATCAAGGATATTCTGTGGTTACCCGGGACGGGAGGAAACTGGAAGCGAGCCTGATGAGGAGATGATTGGAGAGGCCTGGGTCTGACTCATTCGACCCCACCCAAAGCGTTAGCCGTTCTGAAGTGCGGACAGCGGTTCAACACGCTGCAAGCGGATCGTTCGATCGTTTCGTTTTATGGCTGTCATAATTATCAATCAAATGGTGACAATGTCGTTCTGGTTCGAGTTTTTCTTCTCCCTTCGGGATGAGAGCCACTCGTACGTGATGTAATACGGAAGCCAGCTTTCTCATCAGCTCGTTTCATCTCCCGTTTGTCGTTTTCATCAGGCTCTTGGAAGCGATGTAATGGAAGCGATGTAAATGAAAAAGTTCCGAAGAAATCACGGCGTCTTGTCCAGCATCGTTTGGGTCGTACTGTTCGAAGTCGAGTGTCAACGTATTGTAAATCAAAAACAGATTTACTTTCCCGAGCACCTCCCACCTCGCCCCGTTCCCTTCCAAACCCAGAAGACGTTTCCTCCCGAGCGATGCGGTGCGGGTCGGGAAAATGTGTTTTTATTACCAATAAATTTACTTTCATTTTTAATGTTATTGCCGGAACTTTGCCGCAGATTTCACTTACATACACTTGCGTGCGTGAGGGCTTTGCTGGTGGTAGGGCTGGGAAAAAAGGCGCGTTTTGGAGCAACGACCCGGTTGTAAAAACAACAAACCGAGAGGAAATTAATCTTTCGCGGCGTCCTATCAAAACAAGGCAATCTGTGCTGCGACGCTGACGTCATGAAGGAAGTTCCGGAATTAGGCAATATTATGCGCTATTAAGCGCCGTTAATCGGCCCAAAATGTGCTCTCCGGCCGAAATGTCCCGACGCGAGTGTGTTTCGGTGTGCCTGCAGCGGGAGAAGCACTCGGTGGGAAGTTCTCGGGTGATAAAAACGCCCGTTTCGCTGGTGCAGCGAGGCGATAGTGTTCATGGAGTTATTTAAATTTTATGCCGACAACAGTAAAGCCGTACATCTCACCGGAAAGGACATCATAAATCACGGCAGCCTACTTTGCTACCGTTGACATGGTAACGATGAATGCTTGAACGAGGAACCGATGGGAGAGCGTGATAGAGTTGCGAAGGTAGTCCCTTATCCATTCGAATTTGAAACCCCCGGATTTGGAAGAAAGCACACGCCACAATAAGCAAACGAGAGCCTGCGAAAAAAAAAACTGACACCCGGAAAGTTGATTATAGAAAAGAAAATCCCTCACCTTGTTAAGCGCGAACTCCGCGTGCGGGGCACGGAATTGATGGAATCATTACGCGCCGAGATTCGGCAACCTGTCACCACCCGCGTTTGCGCGTCAATTTACGTGTCCCTTTCTTCCGACACGCGTGCCACACAAATCCGTTCGGCGAATGGCGAAGATGATCCCGCAGTGCCGCAAGATCAGGAAGTGTTATTTTTCATTTTCCCGAACGGGCGAACAAAACACACACACACATGGCCCTGCGATCAACAGGGCACGAGGGGTGCCCAAAATGGAAAGTTTAAAATTTCAATCAACGGCTCGTTTTCGTTGCGAGAGCGCACCTTGCCAAAATCTTCGGTGTCGACTATTCCCATCGGGAAATCTTTTCGGCTCGCATGCACGAAGATGATGATGATGGTGGCGGTGACGCTGATGGCAATGATGAGTATCCCTGCGAGTGTGTGTTGGGAGAAGCAGCACGAAAAAAAAAATCGCAACTCCTTTACACAAATGTGTGCTCTTGTACTACGTACCATAATCCTACCCTTTGCCAAGCGGTGGAATTTTCCTGCAAACCTTCACCAAACCTCGGCCGGCGTTTTGTCGTACCCGAAGAGTGCGAAATGGCACGAGCATATGTCGGTGTCCTTTCGCTTTCGCGGAGCTCTCCGGGACAACAGCCGAAAAACGGATCGGTCCCGCTGTGCCACCGGCATCAGCGGCATAAGTACGTCGTAATATGTCACACAGTGGGAGATGTAATCCCGGCACCATTCTTGTATCTTTCTTTTTTTTCGGGTTTGATGGTTCGGTCGTGAACCCGAGACATCTTCACCCGGGTGGTATGGGGTAGGTTGGCGCCTGCGAGAAAAAAAGGCCATGTCACCCTGAAAACGAAAGTAACATGAACGTGTGCGCGCGAACATACACACACACAGGGATATGTCGATGTGAAATGAGCTAGAAACATCGTATAATGGAATGACACAAAGGAGGGATATCCAAGGATGCGGTGCGGTGGGATGAGAAGTGTTTTGCAACAAAAAAAAAATATCACAATCCCCGGATCTCGTGCCCATTACGATCGGAAGCACGTAAATAAGTAAATTTATTATTTACCGAGTGCCTGTTTTCGACTGCTGACAGCTCCCGCTGTTGGAGTTCACACTCTCTGCGGTGCAGGGAAGTTGGTTTTTAAAAACACTCGTTGCATCCAAGCGGGACGGTGGGTGTCGATAAGGTAGAAGCCGGTTTCGGTACATTTACTGCGAAAGGAGAGAAAGTAATCTAATCTGGCGCTATATGCAGAAATAATTTGGGTAACCAAATGTGGTGATAAATTATGGTTGGATTCTTACACTTGCTAGGAGTTAATAAAATTTTCTAACCGTTTATCAATGCATTAGAATCAGTTTAATGATTTATTGTTTCGTTGCATTCTTCTTGTTGTAATGATTGATTATAGCAACCTTAATAATTTTAATTTTTGTATTAGTTTTATGTTTCATCATCAATGGTAAACTTTATTTTGTTTGCTTCATCGTGTAACAAATTAGATTTTCGTTTGAGTTAAATTAGATTTACAATCAACAGGTCCTACGCTCATGTTATGTTAGGAGAGTTTAAGAGAGCGAGAGATAAAAGCGTGA